>OY728121.1:1222034809-1222716307 GCA_963277665.1 Viscum album | reverse complement strand
TTGTTTATTTAATTTTTCTAAAATTGAATAGATAAATTATTCATGGATAATGGGGTAATAAAATAGTTACATAGTAACCAAAACATTTATAATTTCATGAAAATAATTTTTATTCAAGTTATAATTTTTTATAATTATCCATTGTTTGTGGTAAAATAAGAATGAATCACATTGTTTCATGGTGGTGGTGGTCCACTTGTAAGAACGAGAAACATTATAATTTTAAATGGATAGAAGGGTTATAAGATATATAATATATTATAATTATGTATTCATAATTATCTCAAAAATATAATATATATTCATTAATGTTTCCTTTTTAACCATAAATGTTTAGTGGACATGAAAAGAAAAATTACACATCTATATAAAGATGGCAGTTCATAAGTAAGCATGAGCGATGTTTTCATTTTCCATATGATGGAATAGAGATGGAAAATAGTTGTACCATAATCATAATAAAATATCATAATATAAGTGATAAAAAATTTATTATTTTTAATCTATATATAATAGATTTAGAGGAGGTAGAAAATGAAGTAAATTTTTAAAGAGTTTAGTAAGACGATTATATATTCTTTGTGAGACCACATTTGGATTACATATTAAGAATTATTAGGATGTTCTTAGGGTATGAAAAATTGATCAATAAAAATAGGAGGAATATTGTATGGTTTTTGGTCACATATTTTATGAGATATAGGGATCAATGTTTGTGAATAAGGGAGGAGAAGTGGGTCCTTTTAATAAGTGAGGGTAGAGACACACATGGAATTACCTATAAGATTTTAAAATTTTAAAATCATTTTTAAGTGAAATATGAAAAAAATTTCTCATATATTTGAATAAGATTAGGTCATGTTCTAAATAAAATTAACTAATTTGGTTTAAGAATGTTTTTTTGTTATCTTGAATATGTATCACATTACTTTTGATCATTTTTTTATCATTATACCCTTAACTGAGGTCATAAATGTTTACCGTGGTTACTATTCATTATGCCCATAAAATAATTTAACATTATCACATAATATTAATTATTTTGATTAAAAATATTTAATCCATTAAACAATACTCAAATATTATAAGAGAAATAAATTACATTTAATATAAATTTAGAAAATGCAACAAAAACAATTTCTATAAAAATGATTGTGTTGAGAATAAAAATGATTTTATAGAAAAATATTGTATAATATCGATTCCAATGGGATTAATTAGGTTATGTTAAATATAATTAGTACTATTTATTCCTAAAACTGAAAAAATACAAGGTATCGTGTAAATAATTGATTAAAAGAGAAGAACTAAGATGTTTTTTTGAAGAAATCATTACATAGGTTTCCAAAATGCTAAAAATGTATTTAAAATATCAAAATTATTTATATTTATATTAATTATATTTCATCATAAATACATAATTATTCTAGAAATTTTTTCATAAACAATCATGTTTTTCGTAAATCAGTATAACTTCAAAAAGTGATATTGTTTTTGTAAAATCAAAATTTCTCACTATTCACTCAAAAATGAACTATTTTAAGAAAATATAAAAAAAACACTTAACATATTTTGAAACTAAGAATCAATATATTAAATTAATTTTATCGTATCAAAATGATAAGTTTTTTATATTTAGGTTTTAATAAAATTATTGAATAAAGATAAGTGCATAATGCTATAGTTTCTTCAAAAATAAAATATTACTTAATATAATTGAATATTGGGTATTATGAATTAGTTATAAACACTTATAATTTTATAATTCAAACCATATTATTTAAAAAATTCCAAATTGGATGTTTTTAGATGAATTTTTAATTAATGTGGATTTTTGGACTTCAATATGATTTAAAAATAATTTATCATGAGATATTTTTATGGTTTAAAGAATGTTTACTAGGTTTAAGGGATTATGTTGGTTAAAGTATATTTGATATTGAGTTTATGGACATTATTTGATTTATTACTTGGTTTAATGATTTTTGAAATATTATTATGTTAATAATATGATATTTTTTATTTTATGTTTAATTCCAATTGATGCATCTTGTTCATTCTTACTAAATTCATTTAAACCTCTTTTAGTGAATTGATATTTTTTAACAAAGCGCAGTTTCAAAAAGGCTTTGAATGGTGTCTTCTACGTGTTCAAATGTGGAATTAAAAATAAAGTCCCATTTGGTACTTTTTATTGATGGTTTTTTTTATTTTCCTACACCCTTGGTTTGGGTCCCCTTCATTCTTCTTGATTTGAGTTTGTGGATATATTGATATGATGTTAATTATGTTTTATTTCTTAGGAGATTAATAAGGTATTTCAAAAAAAGTGTCTGGGAATTTGAGATGAGTGGATTATTTTGAGATAATTATCTTTTGTGACATTATTAGGGTGTTTGATTGGTGGTTTTAAAAATTATTCCTTACCTGCCATAGAAAGAATCATGGGAAAACTAATTTTACCAAGGTGGGAAGGATTGGATAAGTACCACTTCGCATGAAAAACCCTCTCTAGTCATTTTCTTATTGTTATACACTAATGAAAAAAGGGTATTATTTGAATGTGGTTACCACTCAGAAATTAGAAAGGTCCTCTATAGTGGCTTGACATAATAACAATTATAGATGGCTTGATCTCTGAGTGTATGATTATCCTAGGGGTTAGTTGACCTTAGATACCTTGGGGTACCTCATAGTGCTTCATTGAGATGTTTATTTAAATGGTTAAAAATTTTTTTTCTAAACTTTTTACAAAGCATTGTATATATTACTTTACATTAATTTTAATGTTGTTATTACAGAAGGATGTCATTGTTTTAGTAATGCTCATAATTATCCATTGATATTATATTATCATATCTGGAATTTGATTTTTCCCATTATTGAAAATATTTATCACTTTTTCTTTTAATTTATTATCTTACAAGCTTATATTTAATATTATTCCTATATAGTTTATATTTTTGACGTCATGATATTTATTTTACATATTTTACTTAAAAAAATGTTTTAGAAGAAAAGAAATTTTAACTCAATTCAAAGTCTTTCTATAGAAATAAAGCTGTTCCTTTATATCTTTTGTTAAATTATTTTAAATGTAATTTTGATGACTAATCATATTTATTTTAAAATGGGTTTCCTTTACATGTAACACCATAAATTTTCAAAATAGAAAACCATGTTTGATAGTGTATGGGATACACAACACTCAACCTAAATAAAAAATGATTATATAAAGATGATTATTTTATCCTTTCATGAAATTTTTAGGAATATGTAATAAAAACTAATTTATTATATATATATATATATTTCTTAAATATATTTATAATTTATTAAATATATTTTTAATTTCTTACAAAATAATCAATAAATTTTTGGTATTGTCTTTTTATTCTTCAAAATATGTTTTATTCTAAAATGATATTGATTTTATTTTTATTAGAAAAAATATTTTAATTATTTTCTAGAAAATTTTGAAAATTTATTTGAAAAAAAATCTCTATTTTTTATATCATTATATCAACATTAACATTGGGTAAAAATTTGGTAATTTTCAGAAAATAAATAATTTTTAGTGAATAATGAAAAATATCATCTTTTTGTAAACATTTTCATTAATTTAATAGATGAATTAATTGAAAAATAAAATTATTACTTTTAATTTAAAGGTAAAATAATAATTATTAAGTTATATTTTATTAAATTGGTTACATTTAAATAATTCTTATAAAAAATCTCAGTATAAGTTTTCTAAAAATTAAGATCGCATTTTTGTGAAAACTCTTTTAAAAGGATAATTTTTCTCCATTTTAATTAATTAGAATAACCCCAAAAAAGAAATCATATAAATAAAATTTTTATACTATATATCTATATTTATGTAATGAAATTCAAATAATAATTATTACTAGTTATAAAGTTGATGTAAAATAAAATTTTCCTTAAAAAATATATCTTCTAGAAAACTGCATTCCATCATGATTGCGAGTTTTATATTAAAATAAAAATTTATAACTCTATAAATTTATTTTGATAAAATTTATTCCATATTCATAAACATAATAATTAATATTAGGTAATAAGTATAACCAATTTTTTTTAAAATATTGATAATAAATTTTGTAAGTATTAGTTACAATTATAAAAGGAAAACAGGTTAATTAAAGGTAAAAATAATATATTATAGAAGAGAAAAAATTAGACACTGATATTTATATTTCCTTTTCATTAAATGTATGGATATGTTTATTCATTATTATTTTTACTTTATAAATGGTTAAGTCTTTAGTTTAATAAGAATTATATTTTGATATAATAAAACAAAAATTATTCAGGATAATAATAAAATTCAATTATAGAATTTATTTTGAAGAATTAATTTAATTTAGAAGTAAATAATTTTTTAGAAAATATAATTATTAAATAATATTTGTTAAATATAAACTATCATTTGATAGTTATAAAGTCAAATGTAAATTTTGTAACTGTTTGAAAACTATTATTGTTAAAAAAACCAAGAATTTCTCAATAAATGTCGACTATTATATTAAAAGAGAAAAGTCACATATTTATAAAATTATATTTATAAATTGAGTATTAATTTTGGAATTAGAACATCGAAATTATCCAACATTGATTTTTTCATAATTTACTGAGATAACCGAATTTTCATGTAAAAATTTAATACATTATAAATATACGGTGTGTATTATGACATCATAATGAACTAAAAGTAATGTAATAAATTATATAATGGGTATCCACATCCAAATAAATATTTTAAAAATAAAATAAATGTATTTTATTTTTATTTTATTAATTTTATAAATTCCTTTGGAATATTCCAAAACAATTATTATATTTTAAGGTTTTAAAATCATTACTTAAAGAGTGTGTCCCAATTCCATATCATCGACGATATTATTTTATAAATTTAGTCCCTTGGACTTGTAAAATAATTAAAAAATTTCTCATTTCATACAAACCATGGGAAAACCCATGGGAAGGATTATGGTGTTGGTTATTTTGTTATATAGAGTATGAAACCTATGTTTGAGAAATATTAATGAAATACACACTGATTTCATATATAAACCCACCCATACTCCCATTTGAGATCACTATAAATATTTGGGTAATTTTTTTTAATATTGCCTTCCATCTCTAGAGTCCTCCCAGTATTCCTCCAAACTCACAATATTCCACTCCCCAGTATTTGGAGTGACACTATCAAGGTAAGGTACCACTCTCTCCTCTTTTCAATTCAAGATTCTCATTCATTTTATGCCTTTTGTTTCCAGTTACTAATGTGGGGATATCTTGCTACATATCCCCATTACTTTAAATTTTATTTATAAATTATGGCATACCCGTTTTACTCACATTAATCCCCCATTATCCTTTTTATACACCCATTAATATTCCAAAATTTAGTAATGGATCTTCTACTCTACTTTTTATTCAAGAAACTATTTTATATTAATCATAATAAATTCAATTTTTACCTATTGGGATATGATATTCTATATCCCTTTCCATTTCTTGTCTAAATGATGATAGAATACCTTAACTCTCATTGAACTCTCCCATGATCTTTTATGTACACCCGTTACCATGCCCAAAGTCTATTGAAATCCCTAATGATAAGATTAATTATAAGAAAACATCCTTACATTTTCGTAAGTATAAAGTAACTGGTTTATCAAGAAAATATATCACTTTCTAAATACTAAAAGTGGATGTGGATCCGGTACATACGTACATAGGGGCAAATCTTGAAAACTCCTTTTGAGGCTAGAATCGACCTGGAATTGGTCCGTGAAGATGGTCCTTTCTACACACATGGTTTGACACACTTAGGGGATATGTTTAGTAAATTCACAAGCTCAATATGAACCATTATTAAGGGAAAAAAAATCCCCATAGGTTTCTTTGTTAGAAAATAGATCATTGATAACATAGATTAAATCATAGAAGTTCATAAGTTAAGGAGTAAATGTATTTTATATGTTATCCCTTTAATGGTAATCGTATTCTCATTTGTATGTTTAGCCTGAATGGCCTAAAAGACTTCATTTTTGTTGATTTTTGATAAATCCCTTTCAAGGGATGAGGGGGAACCCTTAAAAGACCCATAGGATTTAGAGATTACATGGCCCGTAGGCTTAAGAGACATTACATGACCCAATGGTCTTAAGGAATTCAACTAGTCTATAACTACAAGAAACTGTCCCTCCCTAGCATCCACATCATAATGGTATCTCTCCACCTTTTCATGGTTGTTTAGCTAAGTTTCCCGTGTAAGCACATGCTGGTCCTGATGGCGTATCTATACCATCTAATTCTTCCAAATCCATTTGTTCTTCTTTGGTGTGTGCACCTACTATGAATCCTCTTCTGGGGCTGTTTCTTTTTGTTTAGTTTGTCTGGGGAAAATGTGCTAATCATGTGTCCCAAAGGACTTGAGGTGTCCCAAAGGCCATAATGGTAACCCGAAAGCCTTACTGACCTAAATTCCTAGGTGGCCTGAAGGACTTAAGGACTCTTAGCCCAAACCGGTGGCTTAAGGCGAATAGTTCAGGCTTATGTAGTACTGAATCGTACCTGATATAGTTCCTACTACAACACCTGCTAAGACTCCTTCACAGTACTTCTACAATACCTGCTATAATACTGCTACAGTAACCTGGAATTATGCCTCCTCCTGGATTTGAACCTGGGTCTCGTGGATGAACTTAGAGGGACCCCACCAAGTGGGTTGAGGCATATGTTCCATTTGTATGTTTAGTAGTTTAAATATATTCATTATTTTTTTAAAAAGATGATATTATAGTTGAAATCAATTAAAAGAAGAAATTATAATTTTCAAGAAAGTATATTTCTTTATGTTTTTAGTTTATATGATAAAGGTATTCTTTAACTAGAGGAAACTAATATTTACTAAATAATTTTTTCATATTAAGATCATTTAAGGGAATTGATAGTCATTTCAACAATAAATGATTCATGGTTTTGTGGTCATTAAATTTATCTGGACCATGTTATCTATCACACTCTATTAGTTCTTTGGTGTTAGTTTTCTATTCCGTGTCTATTATTTCACTTCCCATTAGTGTTCTCCAACTCAGAAACCTTTTTATGTGATGACCTTCACACTTTCCTTTCTCTCTTCTCAAGATGATGTCTTATTAACCTTTTTTACGATGTGGGTTTTAAATAATGATACTTTTCATGTGTCAAAAAAATTTCTTCTCGAGGTCAAGTCTAAATTGTGAGGATAGAATTTATTTAGAAGAATGTAACACCCATATTTTTTAAAAGGGAAAACTATGTTCAATAACATATGTGATACACAACAATAAACCTAAACAAACAATAATTATGTAAAAATAACCACTTTAACCTTTCAATACATATTTTGATATGATTTGGATTGACTAATTTATGAAATATATAAATATATGTCATAAATATATTGATAAATTATTAATAAATAATTAATCAATTTTTTGTAATGTGTTTTTTATCGTCAAGATATATTTTATTCAAAAATGTTTTTTATTTATTTTCTACTGAACAAAATAATGTAATAATTTTCTAGAAAATTTAGAAAATTTATTTTATAAAATGAGCTCAATTTTTGACATCGTCATTTTAATATTAACAAAGGGTGAAGATTAAGTATTTTTCCAAAAAATTAGAATTTTTAGTGAATAGTGAAAATATAGCTTTTATGTATAATTGTCATTTATTTTGATAAATAAATTAATTCAAAAGAACAAATATTATATTTATTTTATTTCTAGGTAACATAAATATTATTTACTTAAATATACGTTAATTAATTTCATTTAAATCATCTTTATACTAGAGTTTAGTATAGGTTTATTTTTAGGATTAAAAACACATTTTTGGAAGAGTATTTTAAATTGAAAAATTGTTCTTCATTTTTATTATTTAAAATAACCCCTAAATACAAAATATCTAAATGATTTGTTTGATTATATACCTATATTTTTGAATCAAAATTCATAAAATGAACCTAACTAGTTATATGGTTGAAGTAAAATCATCCTTCCCTTAAAAACTGTATCTTTCAGAAAACCCCTTTCCATCATACTCGAAAGATTTATATTAAATTAAATTATTCTACATATTTTAATTGATATTCATAAAATTAATTCCATATTTTGAATCATCATAACTAACATTTTCTAAATAGTTCAACATAATTTTTTTATAACATTTATAGTGAATTTTGTGAATATTAGTTTCCATGGTAAATGGAAAATATGTTAATTAAGGGTAAAAATAATTTATAAAAGAAGAGAAATAATTTAACCCTAATATTTATATTTAATTTTAATTAAAATTATTATTATATTTATTATTTTTTGTTTTTACTTAATAAATTATTAGGTATTTAGTATAATAAAAATTATATTTTGATACAACAAAATACAAATTATTATGGGTAATACTCAAATTCAATTATTGAATATATTTTTATTAATTAATTTATTTTTGAAATATATAATATTTTAATATTTAATAAATTTTATCAAATATAAATGATCATATAATTTATAATAATTCAAATGTAATTTTTATAATGGTTTGAAAACTGTTATGGTCAAAAAAGCCTTATACTTCTTAGTAAATATCAATAATTATAGTAATAGTTACAATAAGCATTTTAGATGATTATTTTGATAAAATTAATATTATTTTTGGAATTATAATTTTGAAATTATATAATGGTGAATTTTTCATAATTTTCTAAGATGGTCAAATTGTTTTCGTAGAAATTATATTTGGTGTAAATATATAGTGTGAATTCTGACATAATAATAACCCAAAAGTGATGTAATAAATTATCTAAATGTTATAAATGAACAAAAATATCTATTCCCATTAATTTAATGTGATGTGATGTTTATTTTTTTAATTTTATAAATCCATTATGAATCCTCCAAAACCATTAATATATTTTAAGGTTTTAAAACCATTTCTTTAAGAGTATTACTGACTTCCACATCAGCAAGTGTATTATTGTGTTAAGATCATGCCATTTAATTATAAAATAATAAAAACCACTCCCATTTGTAAGAAAACTTGGGAAAAACCCATTGGAATTTTTGTGGTTTGTGTTATTTTGTTATATAGAGTACAAAACAAAATTTTGATAAATATTAAAGAAATCCCCACTCATTTACTATATAATAACATCAAGGCTCCCATTTATATTCAATAAAAATAATTGGATCACATCCTTACTCTTCCCTCTCCTCTATACAGTCCTCTAATTCTAACCCCAATCTCTTATGAATCCACTCATAAGCATTTGGTGTCATACTATAAAGGAAAGAGACCTCTCTCTCATATTTTCAATTAAATAATCTTATTCATTTTATTCCTTTTTTTCAATTCCTAATGCAGGGATATAATCTTTAATATCTACCTTTCTATATATTTTATTTATAAATTATGATATATCCATTTTTGTCACATTAATACCTTCCATGAACCATTATGTACACTTGTTACCATGATGAAATTTAGTAAGGTGTCTTCCTGTCTCCTTTTTATTCAACCATCTCTTTTATGTTATTCCTCACAAAATACACTTTTTAATTTTGGGATATGTTATTCATATCCCCATTACTTTAATTTTTTTCTAAATGATGAGATACCCCTTTTACTATCATGTATCCCTCCCATGAACCATTGTGTATACCTTTTACCACGTCAAAATTTAGTTCAAGATGCTATCATTATCTTATTTATTAATGTTTATTTATTATTTTATGCCTTCTATTTCCAATTCCAAATGTTGGTATATGAATTTACATATCCATGTTATATAAAATTTTATTTCTAAATGATTATAGAACCCTTTCTCTCCCATCAACAAATTTTATGATTGTATATGCTTCCAAAATTTCATTGTGATTTTTCAATTCCAGAAGTATTATATAGTGTATACCATATCCATTTCCATTTAGGGGTGTTCACCTTTATACACTTACACATCATTGATTTGGGTCTTAAATTTATGTTTTCCACAATCTATGATCGTAAAAAAATATTATTATGAAGGAATCCATGTTGTATGATCATTGTGGCACACTTAATCATGTGAATGAAATGAAAGTGATGGGTGTTCCAAAAAGTATATAGTCCTACAATAAACTAGGTAATGTATAGTATCATGAGATGTCATGTTGGGATAAGGAGTGAACTTGATTCCTTTATGGGAATTCTTCCATCATGTAATATTCGCACTTATCCTTGAGATATGTTTATTGTATAGTGTTTTATGTTATTTCCATATTTCGCATGTTTTCTTTATGATTATAATTCTATATGATGTCTCATTGTTCATGTTTATATTTCTCACCTATTTTATGTCCCATTTATATGGATATTTTCTATCATTTATTATTCGCTTCAATTTATTCCATGTTTATTCCATATTGGGATTTATAACTCATCCTTTTATTATTTATATTCCTAGGTTATCCCATGCTGTTTTAAGTTTGATGGAATATTACGATCTTGTTAAGGATGTTTTAAATAAAGATGATGTATTCTGAGTTTTATGTTTTTATGTAGTGTACATAATTACCATAGTCACTAGAATTCTAAATATTTTTAGTTTTATTATGTGTAATCTTATATAATAAATCATTCATTAATGTGTAATAAAGAGATGGGTAGGTATATTTTATAAAGGGGAGATGAAATATGTATGCATTTCTTATATTTCTAAATTCATAAAAAAATAATTTTCTAAAATCGTATACCAAACTGTCATTTTTATAATGAATTACAAAATGAGTTCATAAACTATTTGGTGAAATCCTACTAGGAATGTGAAAAAAACACCCTACATACACACCATGGTGTGTGTATATCTCTCATATCTCCATGTGTGTGTTGAAGTTTTGATCTCATGCTAGTAGCTTGTGGATGATTTGGGGTTGTAGAGGTGACCATAGGTCATATAGAGTTGATCTTTTTTTTGGATCAAGGTTATGGTTTTTTTGGGTATATTCATTTACTAGCCAACTCGACCATATTTTAATATGGGTATTCCTTTATATAATTTTTGGTTGTGTATTCATGTGATGTTGTACATACAATTTATATTAATTTTGATCATTTAATGTTATTATTTTATGTTCGGTTTTCCTCTTTGTTTAAAGGTACTTATTTCATATGCATAAAAGTCCAAAGTATTGACGCACCATTCTAGATATTTTTTAAAAGATATGATGCTTGTTTAATAATATCTAAATGGAGATATAATTCTCATATAGTTATAATTATTACCCTAGGTTCTTTACACCAACCCGTGGTGATGAGGAATGTGATTTGAGCATTGTCGCGGGCCGACCCAGGTTATCTATTTAGTTGACATGAGTTTTTTTTGTGAAAAAATGGTATTAGATCCTAAGGGTTCAAGAGGTTTTGGGTCTTATATCCACATTTCTTATTTTAAAAATTCAGTATATAAGAGATATGAGTACTAAGAATCATGATTTTGATCATGAGTTGGTTCCTAATCACTAAATTTCAATATGAAAGTAGAGTTTCCAAGGGTATTTGGGATATTAATATCAAAATTTGGGATTTTTAATATTTTTAGAATATTTTTATTTGGAATGAGGGTATTTAAATTTTCTTTTATTTTATAAGTGTTATTTTAATGTTTCATTCATTTAGTGGTGAAAATATAAGAACTAGTGGTTAATGGATAGCTCTCACCACCTTGAAAACCATGCATATCCAATGCGCATGGGGTTTACAATATTTATTGAGCTTATCTCATGATTAGTGCATGATCTACTAACCTATTAAGCCAATTTTTCATAGTTATAAATCCCTCTTAGATCATTTATTTGAAATCATTTGGATTATGATTTGATTCAAATTTGTTTTATATTTTTTTAACAATTATTAAATGATTTGTTTTGTAGAATTATGGTGATGTTTAATGAAAATTGTGACTATGGGTTATGTTATGTTATTTATTTTCAGGTTATAAATGTTGGTTTTCATTTAAAAAGGGGGTTTTTAGAAAATTAGTTTGAAAATGATTATAGGAAATGAGTTTTAATTGATCTTTCAATGTATAAATAATATGTATTTCCATATGCAATGTGTAATATTCTTCTATTTATAATGGTTTTACTTACAATCAAATTTCATTTATAAATTTGAAAATATTTTCAAAAGGTGTGTTTTTTCAATGTAATGAGTGTAATCTATTTTTATGGGGATTAGGTTTTAAAATTTTCATTTTTGAGTTCAATTTGGATTATATTTTTAAATCATTCTGGGTACATGTTTGAGTTTTATTTTTTTATTATTCTGAGTGTATTCACTAGAAATGAGTTAGTGGAGTGTGGAATGTTCATATTAAGTGTTTTCTTATTGTGTGGATATTTTTTATTTCTATGTGTGATCATTACAATCATTGACTCTTCCTAGACATGTAATATATTGGTTGAGTTAAATCCACTTCTCACATAGTTTCTTTCACTCTATCTAGACATTAAGGACTCACTGTGAAGTATGTTCCCTTAAAAGGATTACTTTCCCAATCTATGATTTATTTGTGTTGTGATAAAAAATACATTCACCTGAATCATTAATTCATTCATTTCCCCTTATATTACCTCTGATTGTGAGTGTTCTATATTCAATTACATCATAGTCCCTAAGTAAGGTTTTGTGTTTCCTATTTTTTGGAAATAATTCATCCCTCTTTAGGGTAGATTAAATATTAGATTTAGTTGAATTTTATCCTCCTTATAATTTTAGTTCCAGAGAAACATGACCTTATCTATTTAACAATACTATGTTGAGTCCTTTTAGGGTTAGGAAACAAGTTTTAGGTCTCTCCCCTTTGTTAAGAACTTTTTTTTAAACTTCCAAATGTGAGATCATCTGTTTGGGTGTCACTCGATCAGTGTTGGATATCGAGTATCACCACATGTAGAATGGTTTTAGTATGAATTTGTTTTATGTTAGATATGTAGCAGAGTGAAAATTTTCAACCTCGTAACTATATTATCATAAACTAAGTTGGGACCAGGTTTAATTGGGATATCTTATAGTTCTCTTGGGGATTTTGGAAACTCTAAATTTTTTAGTATCTCTCCTTCATGGGGACACTTAAGTTCTGTTTTTTGTGTATTATTTTTATTCCTCTAAATTTAACTATGAATGTATAGGGAACAAATGTATAGGGGAAGATATCACACCCTCAAATCACTTTTATATAGATATACATTTCATATAATGGTTCCCCATGACATTTATGTGTCAGTACTTGATTTTTTTGGGGAACGTTTTCATGGACTCATGATAACCACATATTCTATCAAATAATATGGGAAAAGATTCAAGGCCTAGATATATTTTGGTTCAACATCACACAAATAGTTTCCACATAGTTTTCTAAACACTGTGGTTAAATCATGTGCATATCCTAATTGAGGTATTTATTTTCAATTTAGGTGGGGATTAATTGGGGGTTTTTCACTTTCCTTCCTCTATTTAAATGGGGAAATTTAATGATTTTTTTTACTAATTCCAATTGAATACACCATGTTCATGATTGGATTTATACTTGTATCATCATGTAAAACGTCCTTTTATTCGCCTTACTTTATCTTCCCCCTTATTCAATTTCATTACCTTATTCTAGTTCTTAATTTCCCTAATAGATATGTTTTTCAAATCAAATAACTATGGTTGGTTAAAACATGGAAATTTAAATTTTTAGGGAATGTGAATCATCTCTTAAGACCCATTTCATCTTTATATGTCAAAAGCAACAATATTTATTGGGATTTGGGTTTATGTTTTATTTAATCCAACTTATTTAGTATAAAATAGTTTCTTGAAATTTAAAAAACTATAATTTAATTATAAATTGTATTATTGATGATGGTCTATGGGATCCTTAGATTGGTGTTTTAAAATATTGACATAAAAATGGGGTTTTCAATGGTTCCATAGTTATAATAACATAAAATGGATTTTAATTCATTTTATGTGTTTCAAAAAATTCCTAAAAGGATTTTATCGATGAAATTATTAATTTAAGTGAGTTTTTTAACTTTAATATAATTTTAATATTATTGATCATGTAATATTTTATTGGAATAAGTAATTTTTATTAGGTTTAAATAGTTTTTTGGGAGTCTTTATATTTATTATTGAGTTTATGGGTTTTACTTAATATTTTCATTCGTTTTAGGTATGTTTACTTGTGTTTATTTTAATTAGATATAGTTTGTTGGATGTTTATTTCAAATTTAGGCATCTCATTTATGATGAGTCAATTCATGTAATCATCTTAGAGTTAATTGAGATTTTAAAACTAAGTTTCTTTTAAAATAGATCATAATGGAGGCTTTTGACTTTCTAAAAATTTAATTAAAAATAAAAGCCTCATTTGGTACCTTGTATAATAGTTTTTTATAATAATAAATACCTGATTTGTTTAAATCCAGTTTATTTTGATAGATTTAAGAATATCAAAATACTGAGATGATGTTAAATATGGTTTATTGCTTATATGATTAATAATGAGATTCAAACCAAAGGGTGTTGAGATAAGAGATAATGGGATCAGGTTGTGATAATTATCTTATGTGATGTTGTTGGTGTGTGTGATTGATGGGTGTGATAATTATTATACAACTCACATAACTAGAATAATGGAAAACCAAAGGTTACTCAGATAGTAAGGTAATGGTATTTTTAATTAGCCACCAAATTCCTGCTCTGACCATTTGATAATATTACAATTGTAACTAGAAAAATAGGATATAGATATTCTCACCTTTTAGACTTTGTCATAGTCCTCTCCAGTGGAACATCCATGGGAACAATTATAGATAGTTTGATAACTAAGAGAATGAGGAACCTAATGTTCCCTTGACCTTATCAACCTTAGGTTCTACCCCAGGTGCTTCATTTAAATGTTCATTTATATGGTTTTTATGTTTAGAGTTTTTATAAAGGAAGATATGTATTACATAAAATTAATTTCTATATATTTATTCATTGTTTATGTTTAGTTTTTATTAATAATCATTAATAATCATTAATATTATATTATCAGTTATAGAATTTGATCCAACCCATGGTTGATAATATTTATTATTTCTTCTTTATATTTTATATCTTTCATGTCCATATTTACTATTATACCTATCTAGTTACAATGATGGACTTTGGTTACATAAATTATTTCTTTTAGTTAAAATATAAAACTTATTTAGATTCAAATAAAGATAAAATTTAATTTTTACTCAACTCTCATTATTTATCTAGAAATAAAGGCATTCTTTAATTTTTTTTGTAAAAAACATTCAAATGTTATTTTGAGAACTAAAAAACATGTCATTAAATTTTTTCATAGTTTCTTATAATTGGGGTGATGAGACGTGTAAGAATTTTCTTATATTTCAATATTATTAAAAATATTTGTTTCTTTAATTTTATTTAAAAAAGAATTTTTGGAATTTCATATAAAAGGATTTCATAAACTAATTCATGAAATCCTTATAGTATTTTGTATCTCATGCCATATATACACACCTTGGTGTGTATGCCGCTCTCATGACTCTGTAGTTTCTCATGTTGTGATATAATGTTGGTAACTTTTGGATGGTTGAGTGTTTTTGATTTGGATATGGGTAATATAGATTTGATCATGTTGAGGCTTGGGAACATGATTCATTTGGGATCTTCATGTACCATCCAACACGACCATATTTTTATGTTAGTTTTATTTTATATTAGTTTGGGCTATGTATTTATGTGATGTTTTACATACCTTTTAAAGTGACTTTACTAATTTAATATGATTATTCTATTTATTCATTTCTTATTTTTTAAAAATTATTATTTAATATACATCGATTTCCAATTTATAGATGCACCGTGTTGGAATGTTCATGAATGATCTGCTAATTTTTTGTTGATATCATAATGGTTAAATCAATCCCACAAGGGCATAATTGGTACCATTGGAGGTTGAGGCTCGATTATGGTGATTGGGAATATGGTCCATGCCTTATAGGCATCCAAACTAGGTGCTCGGTTACATTAACCCATGTTGATTAATGAAAGATAATAGGGAATGAATATAGTGGTTTTTTGGGGCTTGATAAACAATTGTAGTCATATAACATTCATGATTGGGAGAGATTCTAGTGGTGAAAGTGGAAAATTTTAGAAAATACGGAGGCTATCAAAATGAAACGGACACATAACATGTAATTCATGAATTTTCATAGTGTATTGTATCATACAAAATGGGGATGGGTTTCAATTGTTTACAAATATCACTCTATTTGTGACTTAGTAACATTCTTCATATATAGTTAAGTAAAGTAGCTCACCATGTACATGTTCACATGACCTGACTTCTAGGTTTGGACTCCCATATAAATTGTTATAGAATACATGTCATTTATTTCAATTTCTGAACAAAATATCTTATTGGTGAAGCACATAGAATATCTCATGGGATCACACACTACATATCTCATTGGGCCAGCCATGTTTGTTGGGACCAAACTAACCTGTGTATCTTGGATACACATCAGGTACCCCTATAGGTCCCCCACACCATGTACAATATTATAATCATTGGGTAGGTAGAACAATACATTCCTTGTGGATTTTTTTACACAACCAAACATCTGCTGAGAGGCTACATTCCATGTACCCATGGAGTACATATTGTGTTCTTTTCCAGAATTATCGGTTTTTATATCCTTATTCATAGGGATATAAAATGTCCATGTGACTATTACATCCTTATAATTTTTTATATAGAATGTGATGATAAATCCATCTTTCACACTAAAGGTGTGATTCAAGGTGATAATATTCGTTTAGTTTCTTTTTCTTTATAGGGATAATGATGATTATAATACATGATTTTCAGATTGGACACTAGATTAAGTAGTCACCTATGGGTGAACTTGTGAGAGGGTGTGGGTCCCCTAAATTTTTCCTAGTGTTTATTAATCCCCCTTGTCCCTGGAAAAAATTCTTATTACCATGGATTTTGGTCCTTCCTTTTTTTGGAATTCATTAGTCAACGAGGAACATTTCTTCCATTGAGGTTCATTACTCCCTCAACCAAGACATATACATTAGTGAGGAACATGCCCCCACTATTTTTTAAATAAGGTGAGTATATTTTTCAATGTATTATAAATCATGGAATGTAGGGTTCATCACTCCATTAAGGGATAACTATTCTTGAACAAGGTGTGGTTCCCTAAAATTATACTAGATTTGGGTTGTGGTAGTTTCAATAAATAGGGTGTGGTACTCCCTTCACTAGCATGCTTAAATTAGTGCGGAGTGAGTCCCCTAATTTTGATTTAATTGGAAATAATAATGATATAAATGCTAATAAATTTAAATATTTTTATACATAAGACAACTGATACAATCCTTGGTTTACTCTAATATGTAAGTTACATCAAGGAAATCACCTCTAGACGTTGTGATACTTTAAATAATATAATAATGCCATTTTATCTTAGGATATAATCCTTATTGTAATAGTTCTACGAGGACTGAGAATAACCTATATCCTTGATACTTATTATTATATATCTTTTCTATATTCCATTACTTATTTGGGGATCCTCTCTTATTTCAAATTCTGAGCTAACATGTTATGTTAACACTATTTCACATATTCAAGTTATCTTTTTTATGTATATTTATAACCACCCATACATGGACAATATGCCAACATATGTTGTGTTTATATTGAAAAAACGTAGTCTAGAGATAGTATTGGTGGGTGTTGGGAGGGTGCGGCTTATATAGAGTATGTTATTAAGGGTTTTTGGTGTATCTTGGTGGTTCATAATATTAGAAGTTCCCACAATAGTTAGTGTTCAATAAAGGATTCCTTAAAGTGAGGAGTATTTATTCCCTATTTCATTTAAATTAAGTTTATATAATTTGTTATATTATATTTCCTATAGTGGTTTAATATATAGTGGTATATTTATTGTGTGATGAATTATCCATGAGATTTATAATATTTAATTGTTTTTATATAAATTTCACTAGTGTAGTTTGTTATTTTATGTACCGGATAAATGTTTCAATTGCATGTTGTTATATGATAAGGCCTCCCATGTATATTATTTGATCATGGTGTTAATAACTATACCCTTTTCTATTGGAGATGGATTTGGGGTGGAACAAATGGCATATTGTTGATTTTAGAGTGGGCCTAGTAGGCTTGGTCATGATAATGTTGTATCAAAGTTGTTCTATTATCAAGGATAGATGTTTTTAGTTTCTGATCTTATGAAGATAAGTTATGGAATTTAGGGAAAAAATTTAGGTGTTTTTAGTTTTGTTTTTAGAATAGATAACCTAGTGTTGGTCTAGTTCTCTATATATCTAATCACAAGGACCTTGATAATCTGTTGATAAACACAAATATTTGAGGCACTGGTTAAGGGGTACAATCCAGATTTTAGATGATTTCATTTATTTATCTATTATGATCATTCATATACTTCCAGTTTCATCCAATAAAGATATTATATAATCCCTTTGGGTTCATCCTATCAGATGGAAGATTTATCCCACTAATAAATATCATTTATTTTGATGTCGGGTGATAATAAATTTATGTCAATTATTGAGACACTCACTGACGCACGCCTGTCGTAGGGTGTGTAAAAACAATTTTTAAATTTCCTATGTCTAGTATAGTGATTAACACTATGATGTCTCCTGAAGAGGAGTGCACACAAAATCAGTTTTTCACTTTTAAAAGTGGGTAAAAATGTTGTTTTTTTGAAAAGAAATTTTTAATTGAAATGAAATTTGAAATTCAAATGATTGAAAAACTATGATATTAAAAAGGCTGATTAGGTCGGGGTTGGTTTCATAATTATAATGCTATCCTTATTCAATTTAATTCAAACCTCTTCTTCTTAGTTGATTAAAGTGATTTTCCATAATTGTTTCCTCTCACTTCCTTGGTGAAATTATGATAGTGAGAGAAAACCATTCCAAGATCTTAGTTTGGTCAAATCTCCTTCCATGTGTAAAATAGTTGTATTGAATATCCTTAATTGACATGGGAAATACCCAATCAGGTTTTTTTGTCCCAAACAATCAAGAACATTCACTACACCTTTTACACGTACTGACGATCGTCGCGTACATCACCACTAATCCCCAGTCTATTCCATCTTATATAAACTTGAAATTAGTAGAGGGAGATAATGATTATTTTACCAAGGAAAAAATCAATAACGAAATTAAAATTCAAGAATGATCACACTTGATAATAAAATTCTCTATATGAAATTGAAAAAAGAATTGAAGAAGAAAGAAATTACATTAAATTACGTCCAAGAACTCAAGCATTACAAAATGGAAAACCAACGCTTCCACAATCGCTCAAAATGTTTACCCCCTCATGGTAAGGGTAATAGTGATGAATTAGGAAGAATAATGAATTAAGAAACTATGTAAAATAAAATAAATAATAGATAAAGCCAAAAAGATCGCCTTCTTGTTGTCCCAAGAGGAATGGAGTGGAATGAGAGATGCTTTTAGAGGGAGGACCTCTCCTCCTTTTATAGACAAAATTCTTCCCCCGAATGTTGACATGTTTTATACCAATAAATGAAATCTTCACATATTTCACCATTATTTAATGATTTTAATAATTATCTTGGGTGTTTCCCCTAAAAATCTCAGCGTATTTGGACAAGTATTCTGAGAGTTATACTCATTTTACTCTGACCATTTATTCTGTCCAGTCAGACTCTCCAAAACAAAAACACCGGATTAGGAAGCTTTAATTAACCCTAAAATGGCCAATTCATGTGGCCTTGCCTTCATGAAAGATATTCCCCAACTCCTTTCTCATCCATCCACTGAATTCCACAACAATTGGGCCCACCAAGTATGAGTTATGGACCCACACCAAAAATCATCAGAACTATAAACAGTTTTCTTGAGATACCTTATGAGCTTCTTTTGAGCTTCCATATGGTCGATTCAGATTTTGGTCCAGGCGTATTAAATGAATCCCTTTATGTGTGTAATATGTAAAACAAATAATTTTTCAATTTGTATTAGTGTATAAAATATTATGGCCAAACTAAATAAATAATTTAAAATAGTTAAAAATTTGAAATGGGCCATTTTTACTGTTCAGCTCAAAATAACACCAATATCATAAAAATGAAGCCATTCATCTTAGAGTAACACTTTTGTGGGTTTAATAAAATTAAATTCAATGTAAATTTAATTTAAAATATTTTCTCTATCAATTCTCCCATACTTAGCACTTGGACTCCTGGACAAGTAAAAATCAAATCAAATCAAATCCAAAACACATACCAATGAGAGCTACTAAATCCATACTAAGAAACAAAAAGATATCATGCCTCATCAAAAAAATTATTTAAAGTTCTCCATTTTAGATTATATAAAATATTTACAATTCTTTTCTTATCCCATGCAAAAAAAACCCCTACCACACATGAATTTTCTCTCATCTCACAAATGTAAATGTTCAACATGGATTTTCTCATCCAAACTCACACAAGAGTCACCATAGGCTTGATAAATTCATACTTCTCCACCTGATGTGAGTCAAAGACATGTGTTTCTCATGAGGACTTTTCAGGTTTGTTCTGTGGATTTTGTTTGGTAGGATTTAGATGTTAAAAATTCTGAGGTCGAAAAAGGAGGGCTTGGCTCTTTTTGAAGCAATATTGTAAGATTCTAATTTTCACTCAAACATGGTATCCTTCACTTCCTCTTTATAGAAAATAGGCTCCATCATTATTATAACACAAGGAAATTTAACTCCATTTAGAATTTCACCAGAAAGAATTTATTCTCAAACATTATTTTTATTGAAAACTCCAGATAGGCACAACTTTCTTTTTACATTCAAAGATCCAGAATAGCACAACTTCTTTTATCATTAATTCTCCAGAAAGGCACAAATTTTAAAAAAATGAAATGTTCAGTATAAACATCATTTCTTTAAAATTTAATATTCCTTTATAAGTATCACCAAATGAGGTAGTACAGCACAAGACATCTTCCCCCACACTTCAGTTCAACTAGATCATGCAATTTCACTTTAAGAGTAGGTTGGATAGGGAAAATTGGATTTTAATGTGGCTAAACTAATAGGTTGTTAATGGAATATAGGGGATGCAATGATTAATGTATATTGTTGGCTATAATGAAAAGGATTATTTTGAAATGGGGGCTTAAAACCAAATAAACGCCTTAATCATTTAAAACACATGTACCCCAAACCCTCAAGTTTTGAAAGGAATAAATCAAATTATGGTTAAAGGAAGAATGGTCTGGTTCTCTCAAGAAATGAGGAGAATGAAATGAATATGAAAAAAATGGTTAAGAAGCCTCACAGGAAAGTGATTTCAAAGATATAGAAAGTGAAATATGGCATGGGATTCAAAAATCAGTGTTATTTTCATTAAATTACAAAATATTTGAACTTGAAACCATGTCATTTCAGCATTCATTTATGCTCAGTTTCATGAAATATATTGGTTCACTCATTGAAATGGGTTTCAAAAATAGAAATGATAATCATTTGAGTTCAAAAGATTAAAAAACACAATACAATTGTAAAAATAAACACACAAATATCTAACTTTTTTTTATGAAAATGGTAAACCAAACATCAAATGAAAATCATAAACTACAAAGGTTCCCTCCCCCACACTTAATTGATGCATTGTACTCAGTGAATTCAAATGGATTTAACATTTAATTATATTTTTTATTGATTTAAAACAAACAAGTAAGTATAAAGGAGTGGTATGACCTGACTTATTGGAAATGCAATTTTGAGTTAGGATCCTAAGTGTTGCTCTTTGAAAACCTAAAAATGGTAAAAAGATAGCATAATAAATTTATTAAATGAAATGAAAATATAATTCGAATAAGAAAAGATGGATAAATATTGGTTTAATCCCCCAAGTGGGCCCTGGGTTTTTATTACCTCTAGATGGGCAGTTCTAATCGATTATCCCCAATCTGATGGTGGGTGTGGTTTATTTGAGATGAAACACCACATGTGAATTTTCCCGATTTCCATGAGTAAAAATTTAAATTAGATAACCCTAAAGTAGATGAGAAACATCCCGACCCCCAAGAAAGAAAAAAGATAAAATTTGAGTTCAATAGTGAGAGGAAATGGAATAGAGGGTTTCTCCCTGTTGACTTTCGTGGTGTCCTCCTCTTTATGGTATGAAAATTTTTGTTGATGAGGTAGTCACACCACCACAAAATTTTACAACTATTCCTCTTTAATCACCACCACATGGGTAGTCTCTTCTTTAATATCCAAGGTCTCCTCCATTTGTGTTATGTCATAAATTTCTATGAAAGAGAAATTAGAAAATAAATTCAGATTGAATAAGATTAAAACATGAATAATTAATAAATAAATCTCCCATTCCAAGTAATTCATCTTGGTAATTGATCTCTTAATGAAAATCCACCTTGATATCCTCTTTATCTCCCTCCAATAAATGATCAACATGTTTGGGGAGCTGTAGTTGTTCCTCTTTAGGTTCATATTCTTTTTCATAATTATCCTCCAAGGAAAAACATAAGTTGTCTGAATCTGAAAACTTAAAACAAGGGTAGGTAATACTCAATTCATTTTCAAAAAAACCTAGGCTACACATAGGAAATATTGTGTTTTTGAAATGAAATTTTAAATTGAAATGAAATTTCAAATTCAAATGATTGAAAAACTATGATATTAAAAATGGTGATTAGGTCGAGGTCGGTTTCCTAATTTTAATGCTATACTTATTCAATTTAATTCAAACATCTTATTCTTAGCTGATTAAAGTGAGTTTCCACAATCGTTTCCTCTCCCTTCCTTGGTGAAATTATGATAGTGAGAGAAAACCTTACCAAGATCTTAGTTTGGTCAACTATCCTTCCATGTGTAAAATAGTTGTATTGAATATACTTAATTAACATGGTAAATACCAAATCGGGTTTTGTTTATCCCAAACAATCAAGAACATTCATTACCCCTTTTACATGTACTGATGATCTTCGAGTACTTTACCACTAATACCTGGTTTATTCCATCGTATATAAACCAAAAATTAGTGGAGGGGGATAATGATTATTTTACCAAGGAAAAAAACAATAACAAAATTAAAATTCAAGAACGATTGTACTTGATAATAAAATCTGCTATATGAAATTGAAAACAACATTGAAGAAGAAAGAAATTTCATTCAATTACATCCAAGAACTCAGGCATTACAAATAGAAAACCAAACCTTCCCCAATCACCCAAAATGTTTACCCGACCATTGTAAGGGTAATAAAGATGAATGGGGAAGAATAAGGCATCACAAAAATATGAAAAAGAAAATAAATAAAAGATAAATCTGAAAAGTTCCCCTTCATGGTGTCCCAGGAGGATTGGGGTGGAATGAGAGATGCATTGAGAGGGAGGACCTCTCCTCCTTTTATAGCCAGAATTTATCCCATGAATTTTGACGCGTTTTATCCCATTGAATGACATCTTCACATGTTTAACCCTTCTTGAATGCTGTTCATAATTATATTATGCGTTTCACCTAAAACTATTAGCATATCTAGACAAGTATTCCAAGAGTTATTCTCATTTTACTCTGACCATTTATTCTGTCCAGTCAAACTCTCCAAAACACCAACCCCCAGATTAGGAAGCTTTAATGGCCCCTTAAAAGGCCAACTCACATGGCCTTTAATTCATAAAAGATATTCCCCAACTCCCTTTGCGTCCATCCACCAAATTCCATAACAATTGGGACCACCAAGAATGCGTTATGGACCCCACACAAAAAATCAGTAGAACTGTAAACAGTTTTCTTGAGACACCTTGTGAGCTTCTTTTGAGCTTCCATATGGTCGATTCAGATTTTGGTTCAGAAAAATTAAATGAATCCATGGATGTGTGGAATCTATAAAATAAATAATTTTTCAATTTTAATTAGTTTATAAAATGTTATGGCCAAACTAAAGAAATAATTTAAAATAGTTAAAAATTTGAAATGGGCCATTTTTACTCTTCAGCTCAAAATAACACCAATATCAAAAAATGAAGTAATTCATATTAGATTAACACTTTTGTGGGTTTAAAACAATTAAATTCAATGTAAATTTAATTGAAAATATTTTCTCTATCAATTCCCCCCACACTTAGCACTTGGAATCCTGGAAAAGTAAAAATCAAATCAAATCAAATCCAAAACACATTACAATGAGATCTTCCAAATCCATACTAAGAAAAAAAAGATATCATGCCTCATCAAAAAAAAATATTCAAAGTTATCCATTTTATATTATATAATATATTTCCACTTCTTTTCTTATCCCATGCACACAAAACACCTACCTCACATGAATTTTCTCTCATCTCACAAATGTAAATGTTCAACAAGGATTTTTTCATCCAAAGTCACACAAGAGTCACCATAGGCTTGATAAATTTCTACTTCTCCAACTGATGTGAGTCAATGACATGTGTCTATCATGAGGACTTTTCAAGGTTATTCTGTGGCTTTCGGTTGGTAGGATTTAGATGTTAAAAATTCTGAGGTCGAAAAAGGAGGGCTTGGCTCTTTTTGAAGCAAAATTGCAAGATTCTAATTTTCACTCAAACATGGTGTTCTTATCTTCCCCTTTATAGAAAATAGGCTCCATCATTATGAGAACTCAAGGAAATTTCACACCATTTATCATTTCAATAGCAAGAATATCTTCTCAAACACTGTTTTCCTTGAAAGCACTAGATAGGCACAACTTTCTTTTTTACATTCAAAGCTCCAGAATGGCACAACTTCTTTTATCATTAAAGTTCCAGAAAGGCACAAATTTTAACAAAATGAAATATTCAGTAGAAACATTAGATCTCTAACATTTAATATTCCTCCAAAAGTATTACCAAATGAGGTAGTACACCACAAGACATCTTCCCCCACACTTAAGTTTAACTAGATTATGCAATTTCACTTCAAGAGCAGGTTTAATATGGAAAATTGGCTTGTAATGTGGCTAACCTAATAGGTTGTTCATGGATTATTGGGTCTACAATGATTAATGTATATGTTAGGCCATAAAGAAAAGGATTATTTTTAAAAGGGGGCTTAAAACCAAATAAATGCCTTAATCATTTAAAACACATGTACCCCAAACTATCAAGTTTTGAAAGGAATAAATCAAATTCTAGTTAAATAATGAATGGTATGGTTATCTCAACATATTAGGAGAATGAAATGAATATGAAAATAATGTTTTTGAAGCCTCACATGAAAGTGATTTCAAAGATATAGACAGTGAAATATGGCATGAGATTCAAAAATTAGTGTTATTTTCATTAAATTATAAAAGATTTGACCTTGAAACCAAGACATTTAAGCATTAATTTAAGCTCAGTTTCATGAAAAAGATTGGTTCACTCATTTAAATGGGTTTCAAAAATATAAATGATAATCATTTTAGTTCAAAAGTTTCAAAAACCCACAAAATTGTCAAAATAAACACACAAATATCTAATTTTTTTTTTATGAAAATGGTAAAGCAAACATCAAATTAAAATCCTAAACTATAAAGGTTCCCTCCCCCACACTTAATTGATGAATTTTCCTCAGTGTATTCAAATGGATTTAACATGTAAGTAGATTTTTGATTGATTCACAACAAACAAGTAAGTATAAAGGAGAGGTACGACCTGACTTATTGTAAATGCAATGTTTATTTAGGATCCTATGTGTTGCTCTTTGAAAACCTAAAAAAGGTAAAAATATAGCATAAGAAATTTATTAAATAAAATGAAAATAGAATTTTAATAATAATAGAAGGATAAATCTTGGTCTAATCCCCCAAGTGGGCTCTGGGTTTTGATTTCCTCTAGATGGGCAGATCTAATTGATTATCCCCAATCTGATGGTGGGTGTGGTTTGTTTGAGATGAACCACCACATGTGAATTTTTCTGATTTCCATGAGTAAAAATTTAAAGTATAGAACCCCAAAGTAGATAAGAAACATCCCAACCCCCAAGAAAAAAAGATAAATTTTGAGTTCAATTGTGAGAGGGAATAGAATAGAGGGGTGCTCCCTATTGAATTTCGTGGTGTCCTCCTCTATATGGTATGTAAATTGTTATTGAGGAGGTAGTCGCACCACCACATGATTTTCCAACTCTTCTTCTTTAATCACCACCACATGGGTAGTCTCTTCTTTAATATCCAAGGTCTCCTCCATTTTTATTGTATCATAAATTTCTAAGAAAGAGAAATTAGAAAACAATTTATCTTAAATAAAATTAAAACATGAATAATTAATAAATAAATCTTTCCTTTCAAGTAATTCATCTTGGTAATTGATATCTTCATGAAAATCCACCTTGATCTCTTCTTGAGCTCCCTTTAATAAATGATCAACATGTTTGGGGGGATCCAGTTGTTCCTCTTTAGGTTCATTTTCTTTTTCATAATCATCATCCAAGGAAAAACATAAGTTGTCTAAATATGGAAACTTAAAACAAGGGGAGGTAATACTCAATTAATTTTAAAAAAAAACCTAGACTACACATAGTAAATATTGTGTTTTTGAAATGAAATTTTAAATTAAAATGAAATATGAAATTTAAATGATTGAAAACCTATGATATTAAAAAGGGTGATTAGGTTGGGGTCGGTTTCCTAATTTTAATTATATCCTTATTAAATTTAATTCAACCCACTTCTTCTTAGTTTATTAAAGTGAGTTTCCACAATCATTTCCTCTCACTTCATTGGTGAAATTATGATAGTGAGATAAAACCTTACCAAGATCTCGGTTTGGTCAACTCTCCTTAAATGTATAAAATAGTTGTATTGAATATCATTAATTAACATGGGAGTCTCTAACCAGGTTTTGTTTATCCCAAACAATCAAGAACATTCACTACCCCTTTTACACATACTGACAATTGTCGAGTACTTTACCACTAATCCCCGGTTTATTCCATCGTATATAAACCAGAAAATAGTAGAGGGAGATAATGATTATTTTACCTAGGAAAAAATCAATAATGGAATTAAAATTCAAGAACAATCATACTTGATAATAAAATCCTCTATAATAAATTGAAAACAATATTAAAGAAGAAATAAATTTTGTTCAATTACGTCCTAGAACTTAAGCATTACAAAATAGAAAACCAACCCTTCCCCAATCACTAAAAATGTTTACCCCACCATGGTAAGGGTAATCGAGATGAATGGGGAGAATGAAGGCATTAAAAAATATTTTAAAGAAAATAAATATAATATAAAGCTGAAAAGTTCCCCTTCTTCGTGTCCCACGAGGAATGGGGAAGAATGAGAGATGCTTTGAGAGGGAGGACCTCTCCTCTTTTTATATCCAGAATTCGTCCCGAGAATGTTGATGGGTTTTATCCCATTAAATTACATCTTCACGCATTTCAACCTTATTTAATTATGTTGATAATTATCTTGGTCGTTTCCCCTCAAAATCTCAGCATATTTGGACAAGTATTCTGAGAGTTATGCTCAGTTTACTCTAGCCATTTATTCCGTCCAGTGGGACTCTGCAAAACGACAACCCCCGGATTAGGAAGCTTTTATGCCCCCCTAAACGGCCAATTAACATGGACTTACCTTCATGAAAGGTATTCCACAACTCCTTTAACGTCCATAAACCAAATTCCACAACAATTGGGCCCACCAATAATGATTTATGGACCCCACACCCAAAATTAGTAGAACTGTAAACAGTTTTCTTGAGACACATTGTGAGCTTCTTTTGAGCTTCCATATGGTCGATTCAGATTTTGGTCCAGAATTATTAAATGAATCCCTGGATGTTTGGAATCAGTACAAGAAATAATTTTTTAATTTGGATTAGTGTAGAAAATTTTATGACAAAACTAAATAAATAATTTAAAACAGTTAAAAATCTGAAATGGCCCATTTTTACTATTCAGCTCAAAATAACACCAATATCATAAAAATGAATCAATTCATCTTAGAGTAACACTTTTGTGGGTTTAAAACAATTAAATTCAATGTAAATTTAATTGAAAATATTTTCTCTATCAATTCCCACACACTTAGCACTTGGACTCCTGGACAAGTAAAAATCAAATCAAATCAAAAAAAAGATATCATGAATCATCAAATTTTTTTTTTAAAGTTCTCCATTTTAGATTATATAACATATTTCAACTTCTTTTATTATCCCATGCACACAAAACACCTATCTCACATGAGTTTTCTCTCATCTCACAATTGGAAATGTTAAACAAGGCTTTTCTCATCCAAACTTACACAAGAGTCACCATAGGCTTGATAAATTTCTACTTCTCCACCCGATGTGAGTCAAGGAAATTTGTTTCTTATGAGGAAATTTCAGGGTGGTTCTGTGGCTTTTAGTTGGTAGGATTTAGATGTTAAAAATTATGAGGTCAAAAAAGGAGGGCTTGGCACTTTTTGAAGCGAAATTGCATGATTCTAATTTTCACTCAAAAATGGTCTCCTTCCCTTCCCCTGTATAGAAAATAGGCTCCATAATTATGATAACTCTAGGAAAGTTCATGCCATTTATCATTTCACCAGCAATAATTTCTTTTCAAACATTATTTTTCTTGAAAGTTCCTGATAGGCACAAATTTAGTTTTACATTCAATGCTCCAGAATGGCACAACTTCTTTTATCATGAAATCTCCAGAATGGAAAAACTTTTAAAAAAATGAAATATTTAGTAGAAACATCAGCTCTTTAGCATTTAATATTCTACCAAAAGTATCACTAAATGAGGTAGTACACCACAAGACATCTTCCCCACACTTAAGTTCAACTAGATCATGTAATTTCACTTCAAAAGAAGGTTGGATAGGGAAAATTGGCTTTTAATGTGGCCAACCTAATAGGTTGTTTATGGATTATAGGGTCTACAATGATTAATGAATATAGTAGGCCATAATGAAATGGATTATTTTGAAAATGGGTCTTAAAACCAAATAAATGCCTCAATCATTTAAAACAAATGTACCCCAAACCCTCAAGTTTTGAAAGGAATAAATCAAATTATGGTTAAAGAAATCTTGGTCTGGTTATCTTAAGAAATGAGTTGAATGAAATGAATATCACAAAAATGGTTCAGAATCCTCACAAAAAAGTGATTTCAAAGATATAGACAGTAAAATATGGCATGAGATTCAAAAATCATTGTTATTTTCATTAAATTTCAAAATATTTGAACTTGAAACCAAGTCATTTCAGCAATAATTTAAGCTCAGTTTCATAAAATAGATTGGTTCACTCATTGAAATGGGTTTCAAAAATAGAAATGATAATCATTTCAGTTCAAAAGTTTCAAAAACACACAAAATTGTAAAAATAAATACACAAATATCTAATTTTTTTTATGAAAACGGTAAACCAAACATCAAATGAAAATACTAAACTACAAAGGTTTCCTCCCCCATACTTAATTAATGAATTTTCCTCAGTTCATTCAAATGGATTTAACATGTAAGTAAATTTTTGATTGATTCACAAAAAATAGGTAAATATAAAGGAGAGGTACGACCTGACTTATTGGAAATGCAACATTGAGTTAGGATCCTAAGTGTTTCTCATTGAAAACCTAAAAAGGTAAAAAGATAGCATAAGAAATTTATTAAATAAAATGAAAATAGAATTTGAATAATAAAAGAAGGATAAATCTTGGTTTAATCCCTCAAGTGGGCCCTGGGTTTTGATTTCCTCTAGATGGGAGGTTCTAATCGATTATCCCCAATATGATGGTGGGTGTGGTTTATTTGAGAAGAACCAACACATGTGAATTTTCACGATTTCCAAGAGTAAACATTAAAAGTAGAGAACCCCAATGTAGACAAGAAACATCCCAACCACCACGAAAGAAAAAAGATAAAATTTGAGTTCAATAGTGAGAGGGAATAGAATAGAGGGGTGATCCCTGTGGACTTTCGTGGTGTCCTCCTCTATATGGTATGTAAATTGTTGTTGAGGAGGTAGTCACACCACCAAATACTTTTCCAACTCTATTTCTTTATTCACCACCACATGGATAGTCTCTTCTTTAATATCCAATGTATCCTCCTCTATATGGTATGTAAATTGTTGTTGAGGAGGTAGTCGCACCACCCCATGCTTTTCCAACACTTCTTCTTTAATCACCACCACATGGGTAGTATCTTATTTAATATCCAAGGTCTCCTCCATTTGTGTTGTATCATAAATTTTCGAGAAATAGAAATTTGAAAAAACTTCATCTTGAATAAGATTAAAACTTAAAGAATTAATAAAGAAATCTTTTCTTTAAAGTAATTCATCTTGGTAATTGATCTCTTCATGAAAATCCACCTTGATCTCCTCTTGAGTTCCCTCCAACAAATCATCAACATGTTTGGGGAGCTCCAGTTGTTCCTCTTTAGGTTCATCTTCTTTTTCATAATCATCCTCCAAGGAAAAACATAAGTAGTCTGAATCTGAAAACATAAAACAAGGGGAGTTAATACTCAATTCATTTTCAAAAAAACTTAGACTACACATAGGAAATGTTGTGTTTTTTGAAATGAAATTTTAAATTGAAATGAAATTTGAAATTCAAATGATTGAGAAACTATGATATTAAAAAGGGTGATTAGGTCAGGGTTGGTTTACTAATTGTAATTCTATCCTTATTCAATTTAATTGAAACCTATTCTTCTTAGTTGATTAAAGTGAGTTTCCATAATCGTTTCTCTCACTTCCTGGGTGAAATTATTATAGTAAGAGAAAACCGTACCAAGATCTCAGTTTGGTCAACTCTCCTTCCATGTGTAAAATAGTTTTATTGAATATACTTAATTGACATGGGAAATACCCAATCTAGTTTTTTTTATCCCAAACAATCATGAACATTCACTAGCCCTTTTACATGTACTGACGATCATTTAATACTTCACCACTAATCCCCAGTCTATTCCACCGTATATAAATGAGAAATTAGTGGAGGGATATAATGTTTATTTTACCCATAAAAAAATCAATAATGGAATTAAAATTCAAGAATGATCATACTTGATAATAAAATCCACTATATGAAATTGAAAACAACTTTCAAGAAGAAAGAAATTTTATTCAATTACGTCCAAGAACTCAAGAATTACAAAATTGAAAAACAACCCTTCCCCAATCACTAAAAATGTTTACCCCACCATGGTAAGGGTAATCGAGATGAATGGGGATGAAGAAGGAATTAAAAAACTATGTAACAAAAAATAAATAAAATAGAAAGCCGAAAATTTCCCCTTCTTAGTGTCCCAGGAGGAATGGGGTGGAATGAGAGATGCTTTGAGAGGGATGACCTCCCCTCCTTTTATATCCAGAATTTTCCCCCAAATATTGAAGAATTTTAGCCCATTAATTACATATTCACTCTTTTGACCCTTCTTTAATGCTGTTCATAATTATCTTGGGCCTTTCCCCTCAAAATATCAGCAGATTTGGACATGTATTCCGAGAGTTATGCTTGTTTTACTCTGACCATTTATTCTATCCATTCAGACTCTCCAAAACGCCAACCCCCGGATTAGGAAGCTTTAATGGACCCTTAAACGGCCAATTAACGTGACATTTCCTTCATGAAAGATAAACCCAAACTCCATGTGCATCCATAAACTTAATTCCACAACAATTGGGACCACCATGAATGAGTTATGGACCCCACACCAAAAATCGGCAGAACTATAAACAGTTTTCTTATGATACCTTGTGAGCTTCTTTTGAGCTTCCATATGGTCGATTCAGATTTTTGTCCAGAAGTATTAAATGAATCCCTGGATGTGAGGAATCTGTAAAAGAAATAATTTTACAATTTTAATTAGTTTATAAAATTTTATGGCCAAACTAAAGAAATAATTTAAAATAGTTAAAAATCTGAAATGGGCCATATTTACTATTCAGCTCAAAATAACACCAATATCATAAAAATGAATCAATTCATCTTAGAGTAACAATTTTTTGGGTTTAAAATAATTAAATTCAATGTAAATTTAATTGAAAATATTTTCTCTATCACTCACCATTGATCAATTGAGCAATGTGGAGTTGATTTAGAGATTTGAATGAGAAATATACTTGACCATGATAAGAAGAAGATTATATACCTTGTTTTCTTAGTGTAAACCCTCTTGTAGAGTATTTGGAAGTTATCATTGATCAATATGAGACTACCTATAGTAATAGTTCAATACATGAGTTCCTTAGTATTGTTTTTTGATAATCTTTGGTGATTCTAATCCTCATAAGATTACAAATTAGCTGGAGTCTTCAACTTGTACAAGCTCATCTTGTTGGTACACTACCAGTGATATGGTAATTACAATGTTGAGTTCTATATATGGAATTTTAGAACCCTAGTAGATAATATTTTTCTTGAACACATGATTTTACTGATCTACCATGGTTGGTTTTTGATATCCACCTTAGGATGGTTTCGTATACATTAATTTTTTGTATAGTTTAATATTAGGAAATTATAAACATTCATGAGGATAGTGTGGCCATTTATAAGTATACATTTGGGAAAAAACCTCACAAGGAACATTTAGGACATGGTTTTTGGTAGATTTATTGATCTTTGTGGTCTGAGAATAGATTTCAGAAGAGATTTTGGGTGGAGGTTATGGCCTCATGAAACACCATCTATGCTAGAGTCACCATGAGATTATTGCTAAACTGATATCTCTTATAGGAGATACACCCTGTATATGGGATAAGTTTATTATTTTCTTATGGAGAAACAAAGTAATTTCATGGACATACAATTATGTTACATTTATTACCGGAATCAAAGATTAAATTTTCATAGGCAATGTAACCTATCATGATTTATTTTTTATTGTGAGTTTGGTAGTGTATGAGAATTTGGTGATCAGGAATGTGACGATCCAATCCCATTATCACCTCCTTCAGTTAATTCTTGTCAAGTGTGAAGTCATGTTGTCAGACATGTAAATGTTTCACATAATGGATGGCCACATTTATGTGACATTTAGTATTATTCAAGTTATGATTCATTTCTACTCTTTATAGACACTCACCCTAGTTGACAAAGACATGGGATATTATTCACACACCATGTGTTTTGAGGGTTAGATATTCCAGTGGATCCCTTATATTTACTTCTATTAGCAATATAATTTCTTCTAATAAAGGCCTCATTTTTGATACACCTTATTTTGAGGTGTGCCAATATGTGGTGGTGATAGAGGTATTTTATGGGATTCCTCTAAGGATAATATGAGTCCCAATGGTACCAACCATGGTAGGTATTGGATATGAATTCTTTGTAATACATGATGACATGTAGTTGGGTAGAGTAACCTAAAACATCGTTGAAGCCAGTCAAAGTTTAAAATTTATATTCCTACTAACTACTGTATATGTGTCAAACAGGGTCAAACCCACAGGGAAGGTAAATTGGCCACTCCTCAACTAAAAACTTTGAAAACTCCACTGTTTTCAGCAACAGAGTGATTTTTCTTAATATTTTTTTATCTTGTAATATTTTTTATGTTTTTATAAACTGTAAAGTAAAAATACACATCTTTTTAGACTTGTTCTACCTATACTAAAACAAAGTACAACTAAAAATAATGTGCAACTATGAAAATAAGATGCTGACAAAAGACAACAGAAAAGAACACTTAGGGATCACTCTAGTCTACTGGTTTGATTTGATTCTCCTAAACATGAAAAAGTAATGCTTCGTACCACTGAATTAAGTAGACTTGCTTCCCTCTCTAGTAGTTAAGTTTCGGAAATTTTATAACTTAGAGTTCGCCACTCCAAAGAAGTAAAATTCCAGAAAGATGACTTAAAATGAACAACATAAAAAACTCACCGAAAGTACTGAAGTTTTCATTAAGAGTTGTTTGATTTAAAGATGATTCCATAATCAAACTCGTGGAATGATTATAGAGTTTTGAAAATTCAGTGTTTTTTGTATGAAATAGAAATATGTAATTAGAACTGACCTTGCCGATCAATTCTAATCACAGAAGAAGTGTTTAATGAAAAATTACGAAAATGAATACCAGTAGAACTAGAACTCTCCCCGAACTAGAAATTTATCTAACTAATATATTGTTCATCATCACTAACTTGAATAAAAAAATCATTAAATTACATAAGAAGAAATTTGAAAGAAAACAGAGGAAGAAAACTCCCTCTGCTCGCATCAATTGTTGCTGTTCCTAGCCCCCAGAACTCCAAAGGATGGTTCTCTGAGAAGTTCTCCGGGTACTTTTCTATGCTCCGAGACTCGTGTGTTCATCGAGTGAGTGTGTATCCAAGTGAATGAACCCCCCATTCATATGCTACTAACTCTTCTTAAGTATCATATGTCACCTGCTACATGTCACTACAACATCTTCCACCGAATTTAAAAGATCTTCACCCACACATTACAAAATGTGCGTTTTTTCCGAGACAAGAACATCACGCAAGAATTTATCTCATAAATAACTCAGGTTGAGTTAGTTAAGTGAATCTGTACGTAAACTTGAATGTTGAATGAACCTGCAATGTTAGAAAAGAAAAATAAATAAAATGAACATAAAGAATGAAAAATGGTTAATTTTAAAGTTAAGTGTAATTTTAAGAAAATTGATAATTTTTTTACTTTTATATTATTTATACAATTATCCACTAGATAAATTAATTTAATAGTTATAGTTACTAAGCTATTAATTTTATCATTTTTAACTAAGTTATTTAAAAATTACGACATAAGTAAAAAAAATTTATAACTTAGATTGTATTAGTTATTTTTATTCACTACATTAATTATAATTATTTTAATTACTAATTAAGAAATAAAGTTATTCCATTAATCTATTAATTAATATATTTTAATTTAGTAATTAGAATTAAAACTTGAGTTTTAAATATATTTAAATTAATAAGTATATTTTATAGTTTATTTATAATTATTATTAATTATATATTTACTATAAATAGTAGATTTAATTAATTTTTAAAACTTGTTATTAATTTAATTTAATAACTTATCATTTAATAGAATTATATTTGTTTAAATTTATCACTTTTACAAATTATATTATATCCATTTGACTAAATTAAAGTTAACTTTAACATTAATTTTTTTTCTTTTGCTTTTGTTTTTTTCTTTTCCTTTTACTTTACTTTTATTATTATTTTTATCTATTTATTTTTTTTATTTTTTTGTTATGTTTTTTTAATCCTTCTTCTTCCCTCCCCCAAATCCACGACATAACAGGGGGAGGGTTTCTTCCTCCAAGCTAGGACGACTCTTCTCCCTCTCTCCATGGTGCACAGGAGATGGTTTCTTCCTCCAAGCCCGACGCAACGACTCGCGAATCTCCTCTCCTCTGAGCAAGGCAGTGGCACGACGCGACTTCCGCTTCGTACAACAGCGGCCTAATGTGGTCTCCCCTGCTCAGCGCGGACCTCCTTGCAGCGGCTCTGGTGCAGCGCGGTGAACCTCGGCCTTCACGGTTCTGACACGCCTCCAGCATGGCAGACAACAGCAGGCAAGACCTCCTCTTGCAGTCTGGCGGCTTCTGAAAGCTAGTCCTCGCAATCCATCTTGTGGTGATGGAGCATGCCTTGGCTCAAAATCATCCTTCATATCGCGATGAGGGGTCACCTTTGAGTCTAGATCTAGTTCGGATTTGAGTTTGTAAAAAAAAAATGTTTCCTTGTTTGGGTATGTGGTGGCTGTGAACCTTTGGAAAGAAGAATCTGTTGTAGGGACACAACAAGAGTTTGAAGATACAATGCTGCAAGTTATAGTGGGAAGGGAAACTGAATGTAGGTTATGCTACGGGGGCTGTGTAGGGAAACGGTGCCAGAGGCCTGAACCGGTGTGAGGAGAAGAGTATCAGTGAGGTAGTGACTTCTGTCTATTGGTGAGGATATAAAAAGCTGTAATGGTGAGAAAGAAAAAATAATAGGCTATCGGTGTGGAAAGGCTGCATCGGTGAGGTGGGAAGTGAGAAAGAGCTACCGATAGAGGCAAGGGTAGCAGCTACCGATAAAATAAAAAATTAAAGGGAAGCTACGGTGAGCAAGGTCACCGATATAAAATAAAAATTAAGGAGCTTACTCATAAGGTGAAAACTATGAGATGGTCATCGATATTAACAGCGACATTCCCAAAATAAACACAAAAATTAAGCATAAAATTAAAACATTAAGTTAATTAAAACAAATATTGAAAATAATTAATTATAAGAGACTAAACATCATAAAATTAAAACAGGTTTTTTTAATTAACCTTTAAATCAGTAAAGTTATTATTAACAACACTAAAATTATAAACTGAATAATTTTTAAACTAACTTAATAAGACTTAAATTAAAATAACTAAACATGAAAATTACAAAGTAGCATCAAATAAAAATGGAAAGCAACAGTGACCCCTATAAGTCACCGCTAGCACTCGTCTACCTCACCGGTAGACTAAAACAAAATTTGGTGACCTAAAAATTAATCTGCGTACATAAAATAATATAATTAATGTTTAAAAACTATTAATTAATTAATTAATTAATTTACTAATTGAACTAATAAAATTAATGACGAACCATTTTATTTAATTTAAAAACACAAATTATATACTTACGTGCTTAGCAGGACGAATGAACTAATTAAATAATAAAGTTAACCTATTATAAAGTAACTATGTTGAAATATTAATTATTCAAACAAAGTCATTGTTAATTAAAAAGGAATATGTAGATTAAATACTTGGGAATAATAAAATAAAACTTATTAAAAAGAAAAGCAGAATTAACTTAACCAAACAATATACTCACCGCTACTGATAAAATTAGAGGGCTCACTGATAGAAATTAAAGGCAACCGTTATAGTTAAATAAGAGCTACCAGTAAAAAAGTGTAATGGTGACAAAGGTCACCGATACATCTAAAAGCAGGCTACCGGTAAGCAAGAAAAAAGCAGGCCACTGTTAGATAGTACCGGTAACTTGGCTACTGGTAGAGAAAATGTAACACTGCTATCGGTAGCTTAGCTACCGGTAGTCTGGAAAGCGGTAACTAAGTTATCGGATGAGTAAAATTTTAAAATTAAAAGTAAATTATTTAGAAAACTCAATAATTATTAAAAATAAACAGATAATGATTAAGTAGACAAATTGAAAATTAGTTATATTAAAAACACATAAAGAATAAATGAATTATTTTAAGGTCCATAATTACATAAATTGTTATAAAAAATTAACATTTGACAAATTTAATTATAAAAATACAAAAGTGAATTTATTTAATAAAAAGTGTAAAAATAGTTAATTAAATCATTAAAAATTAATAAAAAGGATGTGGCAAAACTTTGTAAAAATAGAGCCACATCAAATTCCCCCACACTTAAGCACTGTTTGTCCTCAAACAATCCCATGTTTTATTTTCTATGAAAAGCATTAAAATGTTTTATGATTATGATCACACTGTAACATGTCCATCAATTAAAACAGAGGACATTGCATAACAGTAGGCTTTAAGAAAATTAGTTACTCATATGAACCTTGCCTAAAACAAATACTCAAGGGTAATTAAGAACACAAAGACCATTCATCAAAGAATATATCATGCCTCATATGTGATACAACTTAATGACTCACTTCAATCCAATCCCAGGTTCTAAGTCCAAGAATGAAAGGAGATAAAATATCAATGGAATTAAGACCTTAACCAAGGAACTTTTTACTTTGACCCTTTTCACCTAGGTTTCAAATATAATTAATTTTTTTTTGAATCACCTCAATGATACAACCTAAATGATTTTTATATAAACCAACTGATCCCTTCTTCATCTCGCATTCATCATTCCCCTCACCTTAATGAGCTCATTTTTGACCCTAGACACTTTATTATTTTTTCCCATGCCATGTATCATTATGCTGAGCACTGTGCAATGCACTTATTTAAGGTGTACAGAGGGCTATTAGTAAATAGAAATGCACACAGCATCTAGGGTCTCAGAGACTCACCGTGGGATCCCAGATGCCCAAATTACTCTAGTTTCAAAAGAATTATATAAAATTCGTTTACATTGGATCATTAAATAAATTACTTTTAATAATTAAAATAAAATAATGAGGGCCCTAGAATCAGAATCAAACATCTAGTTCTAAGATTTATGACCATAAATCCATAAACATGTTACCTATATCACTTTCAAAAGTAGTTCCTAAACTAAATTTCCATCAAATCACTAAGAAAAACCACTCAGCAATCATCCAAACTCTTCAATTTCAGGTTCTAAGCAGTTCTTAACTATCATCAAAGAACATATCCTAAGGCAAGAACCAATTGATAAATGTGTAAAACCTAAAATTATGCAAGAATTTTGAAACTTTTTATCCATTTTTAAAAAAAAGTTTGAAATTGTTGTGGGTATTGATGGGATTTCATTAAAGCATAGTTTATCACAGTCAAGAATTGACCCCCTCCCCCACACTTAAAACCAAATTTTTTCCCCAAAGTTGACTTCTAAATATGTAGAAGAACACTTAATCAATTAAGGTTCATAATAGATTTTCAATTAAGTAGATAGATGACATGTTTAAAGGGTATATTTGAAGTTCAAAAATATTGTTTGCCACAATAAATAAATAATCAGTAGGTTCATTGACATGTACACCCATTAAAGTGACATGAATGTTCAATATAGTTCAAAAGAAGTATATAAGGTGTGGGTGCACAATTAATTGGGTGTAAGCATTTTAAAAGATTGAGTTCAATAATATATTCTATAGAGAAGATAAATTGATGCTAAAAACACCCCATCCTAAAGCAGATTCAACATACCAGTAGCATGTACCCCCACACTTAATTTCAAACTGTGGATAATTTTAACAATGGTGCAATTCAGTTTTTTAAGCAAGAGGAACATGCATATTTTATGCACAGAATAGTAACATGCAACATAATTTTTAAAACAAAACATGTAGCAGATTTTAGTAAGCAGAATTTATCAGTAAGAATAATATGCAGTGGAATTTTTTTAAAGCATTAAGGAGTAGAGAAATGAAATAAACAATAACAGTAAAATACTTCCCTGACTAGGTTTTCCATTACTCCTTCAACATGTGAATTCCACTCCTTAAATGACAAAGCAGCATCATCCTAGAAACACAGAGCATGAGAACCAGGAACAAATAACCAACACAGACAGTGCAAACAGAATGCATCACAAAAGAACTTTATTTAAAGTAAAACAAGCACATAGGCAAAAGTAAACACAAAAGAAAGAGCATGGGTTTACTCCCATGAAGCACTGGATTTAAAGTCTTCAGTTAGACATTATTTAATCACAATTTTTTATTTATTAAAAAAAACCATGGGTTGCCTCCCATGTAGCTCTAGGTTTAAAGTCCCCAGCCAGACTCTACTCAAGAACAATTTTTAAGCACAGTGAAGGAAACCAATCCCTTTGGTTATCCATTAAAATAAAGTTTCACTCTTTTCCCATTGACCAACATGGGTTTATCTTCTTCACCAACAATATCTGAAGCTCCATTCTTCAAAACTCTCACAACAGTAAATGGTCCAGACTACTTGGACATAAGCTTTCCAGGAAAGAGTTTGAGTCTAGAATTAAAGAGAAGGACCTTCTATCTAGGTTTTAACTCTTTGGTTTGAATGATAGAATCATGAAAAATTTTATTCCTCTCTTTATAAATTCTGGAATTATCATAACTCTCTCTCCTGATCTCATCAAGTTAACTCAGCTCAAGAAACCTCCTCTCACTAGTACTCTTAAAATCAAAGTTTAGAGCCTTAACTGCCTAATATGACTTATGTTGCAACTCCACAGGTAAATGACAACATTTCCCAAACAGCAGTCTGTAAGGAGACATACCTATTTCGGTCTTGAAAGTAGTTCTATATGACCCTAAAGCATCATCCACTTTAAGAGACCAGTCTTTCCTAGAGTTCGACACAGTTTTTTCAAGAATTTTTTTAAGTTCCCTGTTTGAAATTTCCACTTGTCCAATGGATTGTGGATGGTAATGAGTTCCAGTTTTTTGAACACAACCATATTTCTCCATCAAAGAATGAAACTTATAGTTCTAAAAGTGAGTTCCATTATCAGTGATAAAAGCTCTTGGGACTCCAAATCTTGTAAAGATATTCTTTTTCACAAATTTTATTACACTGTTTGCTTGATTGTTGGGTAGAGCTACTGCCTCAACCCACATTGACACATAGTCAACAACAACTAGAATGTACTCATTCCCATGAGATGATGGAAATGGACCCATGAAATCTAAACCCCAGACATAAAAAATTTCAACTTCTAGAATTCCTTTTTGGGGTAACTATTGCTTTCTACCCACATTACCCAGCCTCTGACATTTGTCACATCCAACCACAAAACTCCTAGCATCCTTAATGAGTGTAGGCCAATAAAAACCAAATTGTAGGACTTTTTGAGCAGTTCTCTCACCCCCATTGTGACCTCCCCAAGGTGAAGAATGAAAACTTTCTAAGATCGGCAGTATCTCCTCCTCAGGTACATATTTCCTAAGAATACCATCAGGACCCTCCTAAATAGAAAAGGATCATCCCAAAGGTAATATTTTTGTTCGGAAATGAATTTATTTCTTTGATAATTAGACATATTTTTGGGAATGACCCCAGCTACCAGGAAATTAGCAAAATCTGCATACCAAGAAGATTGCCTGATTGACATAGTAAGTAGCTTCTCATCAGGAAAGGAAGAGTTAATCTCCCTAAGATTTTCAGAATGGGTAAGAGGAAGCCTAGATAAATGGTCATCAACTTGATTTTCAGCTCCCTACTTATCCCTAATTTCTAAATCAAACTCTTGTAACAATAGAATCCATCTAATCAGTCTGGGTTTTGTTTTCTTTTTAGACGGAAAGTATTTTAAAGCTGAATGATCGGTGAAAATGATGACTTTAGAACCTAACAAGTACTGTCTATACTTTTCCAGAGCAAAAACAATAGCTGACAATTATTTTTCAGTGGTGGTATAATTCTTTTGGGCATCATCTAGCGGTCTAGTAGCATAATACACCACATGAAACTTCCTATCACTACTATTTCCAAGGATAGAACCTACAACCATGTCACTAGCATCACACATAAGCTCTAAAGGTAGTTTCTAGTCAGGTGAAGTGATGATAGGTGAGGTAGTGAGTTTCTATTTAAGCAGATTAAATGATTACAAACAAGTTTCATAAAAATTGAAAGGTACATCCTTGACCAGCAAAGAACACATGGGATTAGTAATTTTAGAGAAATATTTTATGAATATCCAGTAGAAACCGACATGCCCAAGAAAACTTCTAACACCTTTGAAATTAGCAGGAGGTGGCAGTTTTTGACTAACTTCTATCATAGTAGTATCAACTTCTATACCTCTTTCAGACACCTTATGACCAAGCACAATACCTTCAGTAACCCTGAACTGAATTTTTTCCCAATTAAGAACAAGGTTGTTTTCAATGCATCTCTCCAAGACTAACTCAAGATTTCCAAGACACGTATAAAAAATACTACCCACAATGGAAAAGTCATCCATGAAAACCTCAATAATTCTCTCAATAATATTCGAAAAGATAGACATCATACACCTTTGAAAGGTGACTAGAGCTCCACACAACCCAAAGGGAATCTACCTGTAGGCAAATGTTCCAAAGGGGCATGTGAAAGTGGTCTTCTCTTGATCCTTTGGATCAATGGTAATCTGGTTGTAACCAGAATACCCATCCAGAAAATAGAAAAATTCATTTCTAGCAAGCCTCTCAAGCATTTGATCCAAGAAAGGCATTGGAAAATAGTCCTTCCTAGTGGCTTCAATCAGATTCCTATAATCTAGACAGACTCTTCATTTTGTGGCTTTCCTAACTTGATATTCTTCATTTTTTTTCATTTTTTAAAATAGTGAAACCTCCCTTCTTGGGGAAAACCTAGATAGGGATGAACCAAGCACTATTAGAGATGGGATATATCATTCCAGTGTCCAACAGTTTGATTACTTCCTCTCTCACAACTTCTTTCATGTTTGGATTTAATCTTCTTTGACACTCTATCCTAGGCTTATGATCAGGCTCCATAGGAATCTTGTTTATACAGAATGAGGGACTAATACCCTTGATATCAGCTATTGTCCAGAAAATGGCAGATTTAAACTTTTTCAACACATTCAACAATCTTTGTTCTTTGTTTTCATTCAATTCAGCAGAATGTATTACAGGTAAAGTGGAGTTCCCACCCAAAAATCAATATTTAAGATGAGCAGAGATGGGATTAAGCTCAAGAGTGGGTGGTTCTACAATAGAAGGAAGACTCTTAGGCATGGGAGGTCCAAGATCTTCAACATATTTCTTGTAAAGAGTATTGAAAGATGAAATGTTTTCAATTACAAGTTCAGATTCAGAAATAACAGTGACACTATCCAGTGTGGGTAGTATGCTGTCCAGATTTTCCAGATTAGATTTCAACAGGTTTATTAAAGCAGAATCATCAAGTTGTATTATAAGTTCCCCCCCCAGTATCATCAAAGTGCTCAGCACGGCTGGTGTTGACAGAAACACCCTCAAAATCACTCAGAAAGGTCCTAAGTTCAGAAATAGAGTCCACTCCTACAACAGAAACGGGAAAGATGTCCAGTTCATGAAAATTTTCTAGATTGGTTGATTCAGTAGAATCTTAAACTTCACAAATAGATTCCAAAATATTTTCAACTCCACAAATTGTTTCTTAAACCGAAGATTTTTTTTTCAGATTTTTCAATAAGTTCAAGTTGATTTTTATAAGAACATTCAGCTCAAGGAACACTATTTTTGAGTAGTTTGCAAAATATGTCGGTTCCTTAATGTTTTTAAAAACATTGAACTCTTCTTCTTATTCTCCAATTTTGAATATCAGTTGACCCTTTGACACATCAATAACAGCACCACCTGTGGCCAAGAAGGGCCTACCCAAAATGATATGTACCTCTTGATCACACTCCATATCTAAGAGATCAATGTTAGGAGGCAGAAAAAAATTCCCAACTCCAACTAGAAAGTCATTTAACCTAACCACAGGATGAGTGGAGGATATACTAGCTAACTGCAGTATGACCATGGTGGGATGAAGATCACCCAGCCTCAACTGTCGAAACAGTGAGTATGACAACATGTTAATGCTAGCACCCAGATCGAACAGACAGTTGAGCTGACCAGAATTTCCTAGAGTACAAGGGATGAAAAAGCTACCTGGATCTTTCAATTTAGGTGGGATTTTCTTTTGAAGTACCTCACTACACTCTTCAGTGAGGCTGTAAGTAGAAAATTCTTCTAAGGTCTTTTTGTTTGAAACAATTTTCATCAAAGATTTCAGATAATATGGGATTTGAATTAAGGATTGAATGAAAGGTATTTTTACTTGAAGCTTGGAAAAAAGACCAAGAAACTAAAGAAGTTCATCCCTAGTGTTACATTGAGGTTTCAGCTTCTCTGGGAAAGGGATGGGTGGGGAAATTTTTTTAAAAACAGTAGGTAAATCCCTCACCTCTTCCCTGACTTTTTCTTTTCCTTTTTTCATTAGATTTTTAGAAGAAGTTTCAGATTGAGTTTCAGGTGTCATGTTCAGATTTTGATCATTTTCATTACTTTTCTGTGAATTTATAGCATGTGTACAACGCAGATTTTTATTTCCAGATTGAAGCAGATGTTCATTTTGGGCATTTTCAATGACTTTTTCAACAACATTTTGGGTATTCAGCCCACTCCTAGTGATAACAACTATATCATTCTCCCTATGATTAAGTTCATTTGTACTAGGAAACCTACCTTTATTCCTAGAAGTCAAATATCTAGCTAGTTGGCCTAACTGTGTTTCCATGTTTTGCATTCTAACATCATTTTGCTTTTTTTCTAACTCATATTGATTTTGATGTTTATTAAACTGATCCATGTACTTTTCCTCTTGTTAATTAATTTTATTCTAGATTTGGCCCAATTTAAAAGACATTTGATTATCATTATTTTTTTTAGTGTTTGAAGACTCCCCCCTTTGTTGATTTTGAAAGTTCGGTCTTGGTTGGTTAGAGTAGTTAGGGGCAGTTGTTTGTTTAATGACTCCTTGATCTTTCCATGACAGATTAGGATAGTTCCTATAGCCTTGATTATAATTGTTTGAAAATGGATCTTCTTTTGGAGGCATCCTAGGACCATAATTGACAAATTTTAAATTTTCAGGTTTTTGGGCAGTTAGATCAACATTAGGACAAGAATTTTCAGAGTGCCCAAACATACCACATTGTGTGAACTGTTTCCTAAGAGATTGATACTGATTCTGATTTTCAATTTGATTTACAATTTGTTTTAAATTCAGGTTCATTAATGTTTGAAGTTGGTTGGTGATTTCTGCCAGTTGAGATTGAGTTTCATTCATTAAACCAGTATTTAAACTAACATTTCTATTAAATCTTTTTCTTATTGAATTTTTATGTTGAGAATTAAGTGAAAGATTATTAAAAATTTGTCTAAGTTCTTCATTAGTCTTATAATTTTTATTACCCCCAGTAGCTTGATCAACTATATTTTGATCATAGGAGGACAACCCTGCATATAAAGTATCCATGAGGATATGTGATGGAAGTTGATGATGAAGAAACTTCCTAAGAAGATCCATGAATCTATCCCAAGCTTCATGAAAAGCTTCTCCATCCTCTGGATAAAAACTAGTGGTTTTAGTTCTAAGCTCTCCTTTCAGTCTTTGAGGATAAAATTTCATAATGAATGAGTTATTAATTTGATCCCAATTTTCAAAAATGTTTTCATCTAAACTTAAAAACTTGTTCCTAGCATTCCATTTTAGGAAAAAGGGAAAAAATCTCATCCTTAGCTCATTTTCAGTGAGTCCTAATAATGGAAGTTGTTGTACAATGTTGTAGAAATCTCTAATGAAGGCCAGTGACTCCTCATTAGAGAGCCCATTAATTGCAGGCAGCAATGAAATGTGTGACAGTTTCATCTCATAGTTTCTGTCCCTAGGAGATAATACAATAGATGATGGATTGATTGATACTTGTGGGAGTTATAACTCCCTCATCCTAGGCCTTTGATGTTCATCTAAGAGTTCTGGATGGTTATTTTGAAAGTTATTATTAGGAACTCTATTATCTTGGTTTTCCATTTCAATTTTTTTCTTTCTTCTTAAAGCAATTAAATGTTTATCTAATTCAAGGTTTAGGGGCTCTAATATAGCACCAGATGTTCTTATGCTCATGCAAACAACATAATATAGTGACAGAAGTAATAGTTCAGATAGATGAGTAACATATTTTTTTTACAGTTTTCAAATTTTTCAATTTTTTTTCAAGATTTTTATATATGTGTTTTTTTAAACGTTCTTTTTGAGTAATGGGTCATGCATTCCCCATAAATGGTGCCAAAAAATTAACCTAAACCTTCGTTGAAGCCAATAAAAGTTTAAAATTTATATTACTACTAACTACTGAATATGTGGAATGCAGGGTCGAACCCACAAGGAAGGTAAATTGGCCATTACTCAACTAAATTTTTTGAAAACTCCACTGTTGTCAGCAGTGGAGTGATTTTTATTAATATTTTTTTTATCATTTATATTTTTTACGTTTTAATAAACTGTAAAGTAAAACTACACATATTTTGTAAACTTGTTCTACCTATACTAAAATAGAGTACAACTAAAAATAAGGTGCAACTAAGAAAATAAGATGCTGAAAATAGACAACCGAAAAGAACGCTCGGGGATCACTCTAGTATACTAGTTTGATTTGTATCTCCTAAATATGAAAAAGTACTGCTTAGTACCACTGAATTAAGTCGAATTACTTCCCTCTCTAGGAGTTAAGTTGTGGAAATTGTACAACGTAGAGTTCGCCACTCCAAATAAGTACAACTCCAGAAAGATGACTTAAAATGAACAACAGCACAAACTCGCCATTAGTACTGAAGTTTTCATTAAGATTTTTTTTCTATAAAGATGATTCCATAATAAAACTCACCAAATGATTATAGAGTTTTGTAAATTCAGTTTTTGTGGTACGAAATACAAATGTGTAATTAGAACTAACCTCACCGATCAATTCTAATCACAGAAGAAGTGTTTAATGAAAAAGGACGAAAATGATTACCAGTAGAACTAGAAATCTCCCCAATCTAGAAATTTAGCTAACTAATATATTTTTATTTATCACTAACTTGAATACAAAAATCATTGAATTATAGAGGAATAAATTTTAAAGAAAACAGAGGAAGAAAACTCCCTCTGCTCGCATCAATTTTTGCCGCTCCTAGCCCCCGGAACTCCAAAGGATGGTTCTCTGAGAAGTTGTCCAGGTACTTTACATTGCTCCGAGACTCGTGTGTTCATCAAGTGAGTGTGTCTCCAAGTGAATGAATCCCCCCATTTATATGCTGCTAACTCTTCTTAAGTATCATCTGTCACCTGCTACATGTCACTGCAATATCTTCCACCGACTTCAAAAGTTTTTCACCCACGCACTGCAAAATGTGTGTTTTTTCCGCGATAAGCACGTCATGTTAGAATTTCTATCATAACTAACTCCGGGTGAGTTAGTTAAGTAAATATGGATGTAAAATCGAATCTTGAATGATCCTGCAAAGTTATAATAGAAAAAGAAATAAAACAAACATAAATAATGAAAATTGGTTAATTTTAAAGTTAAGTGTTATTTTAACTCGTTAAAAGTTAACTAAAGTAAATTGATAATTTTTTTAGTTTTATATTATTTATAAAATTATCCACTAAATAAATTACTTTAATAGTTATAGTTACTAAGCTATTAATTTTATCATTTTTAACTAAGTTATTTAAAAATTACGACATAAGTAAAAAAAATTTATAACTTAGATTTTATTAGTTATTTTTATTCACTACATTAATTATAATTATTGTAATGACTATTTAAGAAATAAAGTTATTCCATTAATATATTAATTAATTTATTTTAATTTAGTAATTATTACTAAAACTTGAGTTTTAAATATATTTAAATTAATAAGTATATTTTATAGTTTAATTATAATTATTATTAATTATATATTTACTATAAATAGTAGATTTAATTAATTGTTAAAACTTATTATTAATTTAATTTCATAACATATCTTTTCATAAAATTATATTTGTTTAAATTTATCACTTTTACAAATTATATTATATCCATTTGACTAAATTAAAATTTAACTTTAACTTTAATGTTTTTGATTTTGCTTTTATTTTTTCTTTTCCTTTTAATTTACTTTTATTATTATTTTTATCTATTTATTTTTTTTTATTTTTTTTGTTATGTTTTTTAAATCCTTCTTCTTACCACCCCCAAATCCACGGCACTAAAGGGGGAGGGTTTCTTCCTCCAAGCCGGGCCTGCTCTTCTCCCTCTCTCCACGGTGCACAAGAGAGGGTTTCTTCCTCCAAGATCGGCGCCACAACTCGCAAATATCCTCTCCTCTGAGAAAGTCAGCGGAATGATGAGGCTTCCCCATTGCACAATAGAGGTGTGATGAGGTCTCCCCTACTCAACGCGGACCTCCTTGTAGCGGTTCTGGTGTAGCGTGGAGAACCTAGACCTTCACGGTTCTGACACGCCTTCAGCAGGTGCGGCGGGACTTCCCTCCTCCAGTGCGGCAGATAACAGAAGGCAAGACCTCCTCTTGTAGTCGGGCAGCTTCTGAAAGAAATTCCTCACAGTCCAGCTTGTGGAAATGGCGCAGGCCTTGGCTCGGAATCATCCTTCATATCGCGATGAGGGTTCACCTTTGAGTATGGATCTAGTTCAGAATTGAGTTTGTAAAAAAATGTTTCCTTGTTTGGGTATGTGGTGACTGTGAACCATTGGAAAGAAGAACTGGTTGTAGGGACACAATAGGGGTTTGAAGATACACTGCTACAAGTTACAGTGGGAAGGGAAACTGAATGCAGGTTATGCTATGGGGGCTATGTAGGGAAACAGTGCCAGAGGCTTGAACCAGTGTGAGGAGAAGAGTATCGATGAGGTAGTGACTGCTGTCTATCGGTGAGGATATAAAAAGCTGTAACAGTGAGAAAGAAAAAATAATAGGTTATCGGTGAGGAAAGGATTCATCGGTGAGGTGGGAAGAGAGAAATATATACCGATAGAGGCAAGGGTTGCAGCTACCTATAGAATAAAAAATTAAAGGGAAGCTGTGGTGTGCAAGGACACCGATATAAAATTAAAATTAAGGAGCTTACCGATAAGGTTCAAACTATGAGATGGTCACAGATATTAACAGTGACATTCCCAAAATAAACACAAAAATTAAACATTAAATTAAAACTTTAAGTTAATTAAAACAAATATTGAAAATAATTAATTATATGAAAATAAACATCATAAAATTAAAACAGCTTTTTTTAATTATCCTTTAAATCATTAAAGTTATTAATTAACAACACTAAAATTATAAACTGAATAATTTTTAAACTAACTTAATAAGACATAAATTGAAATAACTAAACATGAAAATTACCATGTAGTAGAAAATAAAAATGGAAAGCAATAGTGACCCCTATAAGTCACCGCTAGCGCTCGTCTACCTCATCGGTAGACTAAAACAAAATTTGGTGACTTAAAAATTAATCTTCATACATAAAATAATATAACTAATGTTTAAAAAATATTAATTAATTAATTAATTAACTAATTTAACTGATAAAATTAAGGACGGACCATTTTATTTAATTTAAAAAGAAATATTATATACTTAAGTGCTTGGCAGGACGACTAAACTAATTAAATAATAAAGTTAACATATTCTAAAGTAACTAAGTTAAAAGATTAATTATTCAAAAAAAGTATACGTTAATTAAAACTGATTTTGTAGATTAAATACTTGGGAATAATAAAATTAGACTTATTTAAAAGACAAGCAGAATTAACTTAACCAAAATAAATACTCACCGCTACTAATAAAATTAGAGGGCTCACCAATAGAAATTAAAGGAAACCGTTATAGTTAAATAAGAGCTACTGGTAGGAAAGAGTAACGATGAAAAAGGTCATGGATACATCTAAAAGAAGTCTACTGGTAAGAAAGAAAAAAGAAGGTCACTGTTAGACAACAACGGTAACCTGGCTACCGGTAGAGCAAATATAATCCTGCTATTAGTAGCTTAGCTACCGGTAGTCTGGAAAGCGGTAATTAAGTTACCAGATGGGTAAAATTTTAAAATTAAAAGTAAATTATTTAGAAAACTCAATAATTATTAAAAATAAACAGATAATGATTAAGTAGACAAATTGTGAATTAGTTATATTAAAAACACATAAAGAATAAATCAATTATTCTAAGGTCCACAATTACATAAATTGTTAGAAAAAATGAACATTTGACAAATTTAATTATAAAAATAAAAAAGTGCATTTATTTAATAAAAAGTGTAAAAATATTTAATTTAATCATTAAAAATTTATAAAAAGGATGTGGCAAAACTATGTAAAAATAAAGCCACATCTTAAAGGAAGCGTGATCTACCTCTAATGGTTAATAGTATCATTGGTATGGAAAGCATGGAAATCCCACAAAAGTTATAGTGTATTACCCATATAATGTAATGAATGACTTTACATTCGATGTGTGTGTTTTAGGATTTACTTATTATTAATGTGGAGGAATATAAGAATAATTCTGAATAAAACCATGATTATCCCCTAATGGAAAGATGATGTAGGTATCATCATGTATTCAAAATCTAGATTTTAGGTGTTTTCGTATAGGGTGATGGGTTCCCTTATTATACTATTGAGATAGATAAAATAAACCCTATATTATGACGCGTTTCGGTGGCCATAAATGATGTTTAGAATCCCTGGTACCTCATTCCTATAAGACATTTTGATAGTGTGGATGGGTAGTAATTGACCTTTATAATGGGAATAATAGTGGAAATTGATGAAATTAGAGTGGAATGATAGTATAAAGGTGGATTATTCCCTTAATAGAGAGTTCTCCACCCCAAATTATGATCTATTTACTCGAATGGATATCCTTGAAGTGGTTGATTCATTTTAGAAGAAGGAAATATTTATCATCTTTAATTGATGGGGTGGCCTCACACACTCCCTTTATATGGGAGATGCCCATAATGGTCATGAAAATTTTCGAGACTTGTGTAGATAGATATTCCTTGGAAATGGACTTGAATGTTTTTTCACAATGTTAAAGATCACTTCATCCACTCCCCAATAAGATATATATTTCCATTAGAGTTTTTGTGATTTTCATGGTGATTATTTTCTCTATGGAATTCTATAGTGGATAATGGTCCATAGTATGGTACGTCTATAAAATCCTATTATACATTCCCATAAAATGGAAACTCTTTTTATGAGTCATAATATAAGGTTCTCTATAAAGGTTATGATTTTTGGTTGCTCGAGCTCTGGAAGGTGTTATGATGGGGTTTGGTGTGGAAAAAGAAAGGTCATTTGAATGGCCATGACTATTCTCATCATATTTTGATTTATGTTTTCACTAATAATAAGTGAGATTTTATGGGTAGGTTTTTGATAATAGTTTATATATATATATATAGATATATTTTCTCGTCACTATATTTCATGAAAGGGAGATGAAAACACAACCAGGTTGTTTTTTTATGTGCATAAAATCTGGTTTAGAGATTGAGTTGTGGATGGGATGTTCTTGGGGATTCATGAGGAGATATTGAACAACATGGAATGTGTTTTCCAAGATCCATAGATTGATTTTAATAGTAATTGTTGATTGGGGATGAAAAAAAACTAATGAAAACCCTAAATGATATTCTAAACAATATTTCTTATGATATTATTTTAGAATAATTATTTTTGAGCTCAGTGGAAAAGATAAATGTATTTGAATTTTTTTCCATGATATATTTATATGGAGAAAACATTAAATATGGGGAGTATAGAATTACAATGGTAGGTATCCATGGAAACATTCCCTTCCATGATGGATGATCGAGGTTTATTTTTTTCTTCATCCCATGTGGTTTATGACCATTAGAAGCAGAAAGGTTTTTGGTGTATAATCAGGACTAGGTTCACATTAATTGAAAATATTATTCTACTATAGTATTAAAATGAAATGGGTTATATCTAGTAACCATAGTGATGTAAAATGTGGTTCCCTTACAAGGTTATTTTTAATAAGTTATCTCAGAGAATGGACCTCAAGGGTGAATGGTGTTTATGACATGGGACACCATCTTTCAACACAAGTTTGATTATGAAAACCCATATTTTCTATCTCTAGTAGTTTAATTTTTATTGACGAAATGTATTAATTATGAGGAGCATGTAGTGACACATAATTTTATACTATTAATGGATTAGATCAAATTTAATTTCTTAAAATCCAAGGCCTAAAAATAGTGGTAATATGATAATTTTTCCCAAAATATAGACTCTAAAAAATTGCAGTTTCAATGATCTTAGGGTATGATGTTTTTATATGAGTAAATGTTTTTCAAATTTCTTAGATTATAAAACATTAATGAATTTTTATTATTTATTACTTAAATAATATTATTCCAAGAGCGTAGATGGGGGTAAAACCTAAATCAAGTCCCATATGAAAATTATAACTCAAATGTTTTCTATGAAACAAGGCTTTATTATTAGGTATGGTATAAATTAAAAACCTTGTCATCAGGATATGGATTATTAATTATTATTTCATTTATTTTAAGGACTAGTTAAGCTAATTATGGGTTATAAAATTCAAATTTATATCTTTTTTACTAGTTCATGATTTTTTCCAGTGACACGACAATTGAGAAAGTTAAAGGGGTTATAAGAAATCTGTTGAGAAAATTATTATGAATCAAAAAGAATTGATGAATTTATTGTAACAACATCAATAGTGATAAAATTATAAGACATTGATGAATTAATGGAAGTGATTATTATTAGCTTATAAGGAAGAACTCAAAATCAAAGATTGATCAATTATCATTGATTATATTATTCCAATTTATTCTCTATTAGAGTGGAATTTTTTAATCCATATTAACTTTTTATTTTTGAATATTTTTGGAGTATACATGCTTAATGAATTTCAATTGATGATTTATTAGGAATTATATTTAATTGGAATCCCTCTCATGGGGTTAATTAGAGGCTCTAATTTCTCCATTTAGATGGAGACTATGATTTTATACAAGTAATTTGGTTCAAGTGGAAGCACATATACTAATTTTTCCCTTTATCCATGTTCTTTGATTTATTGTGATAAATTATCACCACATTCCTTCACAATTATTTTTTATTCAATGAGGATGGTGATGGATCACGATAAGATAACAATATAATTGGACATTTTTTAATTAGTCATAGATGTGAAAATTTTCATTATAAGGGCATGTGGTTAGGGGTTAGGTGAATGAGGAAACATTGGTGGAGGAATACTATATTTCCACAATCCTTTTAAAATATTATTAAATGATTTTTAACATATGTTTTAAATAAACACATCCAACTAATTGAGACGCCTATTGTATTTAGAGAACAAGGTCCATAATAAATCAAAGTGGAATTAAAAGTATAAAATATTTATTCTAATTTCTATAATGAGATTATAAATCACTCTAATGTCCAATAAATATAATAGGCATCCAATGTAATACATAAATAAAATGGATGAGAAATAAACACCAGTAAGTGGGTGAGGATGATAAAAATGAAAACATATCATTCAAAAGAAACAACATGGTATCATAAAAAAGGGCCATGAATATTGATTTGGAAGAATGAAATAAAGTATATATAATAATAATAAGATCATGCAGTAATAGGAATGTGGAAGTAAGATAAAACATGATATACTAATTTTATAAGGATAACTACAAATACAACATCACATGGTGGATAGAGTCCGATCATTAATTATATCTAATACCTAACCCATTACATATCATCTCATGAGAAAAAATCATTACCCAATTATTTTTAGGACTATATAAGAAGACCAATCAATACATATACATGATTATGTGTTCTACAAATGGGAATTTATATAAGGAATAAACATAATAATTTCCCATGGAAAGAAATGAGTTTTATAGTGATGTATTATAAAATAACACAGTGGAGGACCATATTAGTATCCAAGAAAGAATGGATTAAAACATCAATGAATTTTCATAGGTGAAAAATAATCATATCTTGAGAAAATTTATGTCCAGGGGAAGTGAATCTGTAAAAAAGTGGATATTTAACTTTGGACAGGTACTACATAAGCAAGGTTTTAGGTAAAAGAATAAATAGTCATTAAAGAGGGGAAATGGTATATTAATTTCAATAAATCTAGAAATGAAAAAAATTTCCATAATTAAATGAGAAATTTTAGTAACCATTGATAGTATGAAACATTTAATAAAGTTGTACACGAAATCGGTTTGGAAGTAGAGAAGTTCACTTTAATCGGGTTTGCTTATTGAATGCAGTTGGGATGAGAGATTTTAGGACATACATATCCCCATCAAGGAAGAATGAATTAAAATGGGAATATATTTTCTGGATATATAAATAATATTTCTAAATTAAATATTAACAATATGGGGGCAAATTGTGAAAAGAGAGAAAGAATATCCTAAATAAAATGGGGTTTTCTAGAGAGATACCTTACCATAGTACCTTAATCATTTTTCACTTTCATTTATCATTATAGATAATAAAATTAGACTCATTAATTAATTAATTAGTTAATTTACATATATATATATATATATATTATTTAATATAATTTTACTATGTTCATTTTTAACCATTTTGACGAGATATAATTTAAATTTTTTTTTCTGAGGGCGTTCAACTAATGGATCCATGGTCGGATCACTTACAGATAATTATTGAAGTTCTTTATAAATGGTACAATAACATTATATGTATAATGAAATGATATTAATGTCCTTATAAAAATGTAAATGGTTCTTGTAATCAATATGTGTTTTGAAATATGGGTGATTTATTTAGTATAAAAATTGTTGTTATACTGTTAGTTCATTTAGGTGGTTATACCAACCATCAGGAACTAGATTTTTTTTATTTAATCAGATAACTATTCATATATTAAAGAACATGGAATCTGTTATATTTTATTTTTTAGCACCATATTTTACCACAATAATATTTCTATAACTATCCATAAAGAAGGTGGATAAAAAAGAATAATTTTGTTCATGGAGGTGTTAAACACACCATAATATGAACAAAAATTCCATTTTTTGAAGAGAGGATGTTGGATAATGGATATCCCATTAAAAAAATATTATAGTATATTTATAATTATATAGTCATTATTCCATGTTTCATGGGTTATTGGAGGATGAGGGAGAATAATAGATTAATTTAAAAAGATATATTGAGAATACTGCCTCTTAAATGGAATCTCATTAAATACACGTTAATGAATCGCAGTTTTTCAATTTTTATACAAGAAATATGTTGAAATGGGGTAGAAATGTTAGTATAGTTTGAAAATTATGGGTGATCTTCAAGGATTAGAAGTTGTGATGAGATGGTGTGGGGATGATTGGTACTTATATGGGAAGGAGATGGGTGTTTTTTGAGAATTATATTCACTAGATTATTATCTTAGATTAAGACTAAAAAAGGTTATGAATCCCATGAACATACATAAAAAATGGGGCATGGGAGACAAAAAGCGGTTATTTCATCATCAGATAAGTATATAGTCATGTATTTAACTTTTAATGTTAATTATGTTGTTTTTTTGTATTTCACTATTCACCAAAAAATCAACTATTTTAGAGAGATACAAAAAATTTAAACTATTTTTTTTTCAATATTTAGAATCCAAAATTGAAACTAATTTTATGATAGTAATTATACAAATATCATAAATTATTTTTTTAATAAATACCTTATTTATTTTAAACATACAAAATTTAATATTTTGATAAATTTTTCTAACCCCTTCAAAATTTACTTATAGTCTGATAAAATTATATTATAATAAAAAATTATTATTAATGTATAAACTCATTTTATGAAAATGTTTTTTTAATAATTATATTTTTTATTAAAATTTAAAAAACATATATATTTTACAAAAATTTAAAAAAATGTGTTTTATGATTTTTGAAAAATTTATTTACTTGTACCGAGATATAAATATGTCATATTTTTATAAGATAAAAAATATAAATTTCAACATCTATAGGCGAGTATACTATTCTAACAATCAATTTACTATTCCTAATTATTAAATTATTATTCTAATGTTATGATTAATATTCCATTGGCTAGGGGGATTTTCCTCTTAACTATTAAATAAATAAATAAATAATATATATAATTGTATTTAAATATTGACTTGTAGGATTAAAAAGAGTGTTATGTTTGGAGAAACTATTCTTCTGGTCATATTAATATTCCATAAGACAGATTTAAAATAGTAATATGGGTTCCATAATTATTGTAACTTCATCATACATATTTCATTCATTATTCAGTTATATTTCCTATCAAGGATATATATATTTTCATTTTAAAAATAAAAATAAAATTATTGATAGTTTTTTTTTCATTTCTACAATGTTGTTCATTAGTGTGATTATCATTGGGGGATAGGGATATTATTATTATTTTTTCATATTTTAGTTATTTGGTTTTAGATTTTTTTTCCATTGTAATATTTTAGAATTTATGTACCTATTTATTCTCTAAATGTAATTTTTCAAATTAATGTAATAAAATTTTTTTGGTTCCACCATGTGGTAAAATTTAACTATTTAATACTATATTATGACGTATGACATGTTTATATAAGAAGTAAAATTACACTCATAAAAATTTAGGTTGTTAAATTATTCTCCCACAACGAAATTTCATCCTTGAAATTTAATTTTTCATTATAGGGTAAATTTTTTTAGGATACCTCAAAATAATTTATTTCTTCTGTTCTCATGTCACCTATTTTTATGTATTATTATTCCACAATACATTGACTGGGTGAGTTTTCTTATTTCATAGAACATTGTCTCTATGTTCCAAGATCTTCAGTAGACTCTCCTCATAAGAGAAATCATTTTCTAGTTGTTCCACCTCTTAATTTAGTAAATTTTAGGGATCTAATATATACTTACTCAATTGGGATATGTGTAACATCTTATGTACCTAAGGAAAAGTTTGTTCAAGTTTTAATCGATTATCCATACCTCCAATGTAATTAAGAATCCCAAAGGGGTGGATGTACCAGGGACATAACATTACCTTCTCCCTAAATCACCTGAATCTTTTCCATTGAAATATGTGGGGGAATAATTTATCTATGACCTCAAACACCAAGTCTCATTGAAAAATTTAATCATAACTTTTCTGTTAACATTAGACATCCCTTATGTTCTACTGAATGGTCTTTAATTTTTCATCTATTTCCTCAACAATTTCAAGTCCCAAAAACACGCATTCACCAACTTTATCCCAACACATGAGTGTTATACATCTCTTCCCATAAAAAGATTTATATAGATCAATTTATATTGTTTAGTGGAAACAATTATTGAATGAGAATTCAACTAGAGGATGATATTGATCCCATCATCTTTTGAAGTCCGTTGAGAATTATCTCAACATGTACTCTGATTTTTTTGGATATTCCACTCATATTTAACATAAATTGGGAGGGGGGATAAGTTTTAATGATGCTCAACTTAATTTTTATAAAATTTTAGAGACTTCTATAAAACATAAAGGTGATCCTTGAACCTCTATCAGTTATAATTAATAGTTGTGTTCAAATAAGATTCACTACTCCTCTAATATATATACTTGAAAATTGACCGAGTTAGAAGTCATATGGAATATAGATGAAATTAATTATATTTTAAATACAATTCTCTACAACTAATATAACATTATTTCATATGGGTGTCTTAAAAATACTACTGAAAATGTTAGTAGTGATTTTTTCCATTTCCATATAGGTATTAGAAATCATTTTATCATCCCCTTGTACGTTTTCTTTTCAATATTTACTTGCTAACATATCAGAAACTTTGATGTATATTATAAGAAAAAATTATTCATATTTTCCTACCAATATAAATCTAAAATATCTTGATATATTTTGGGCTCAGTAGTTTAATAAAGAAGGTCGAGTTTTGTGTATCATTCAATAGATCATTATTTATCCCAAGATTTGATTGTAAACATATTTATGGCTAAAATCATACAAATCCTTCATAAATTTTTTTGAACTCTTTGGATTTGTCATTTCTAATAGCTTACAACTTTTTCTAAATTTCCATGTCATCCCCTTGAGAAACCATTATCTTCTCCAGAAGGGATGGTTGAGATATAATTTGGGAATGATGATGTTCCTTTCTTTTCTATTCCCATGTCCATATTTTTTATGTATATGATTATTTGATCCCTCTCAATCCTAATCATAGATATGGTAGTAGGATCCTTTCTACATAGAGAATTTTATAATTTATTTTCCTTCCCAGGGGTGTAATGGATTTTGAATTCATGGTCTTTAAAAATATCTATCCATCTTAATTTTGGATATTATTTTCATTTTATTTGAATGAATATTTGAGACTCTTATATCCATATATATTACACACATCACCCCATAAAGGTAACGTCTCCAAATTGTTAATGATAACATTACTACATCCACCCCCATATCCTTCATTTAGTAGTTATGCTACATAAATTTCAACTACCCTAAGGTGTAGGATATTAATTAATCATTTTTATTAGTACTTATCCTAAGAATTTCTTTAAAGAATATTTTTATACCATGAAAATTTATATTGAGGTATGTGTATAGGTTGGGGAATTGATTATAAAATTTATTAATTAAATAAATAAGTTATCATATTCATTTGTACAAATGATATTTACTCCATTCTGAGTCATCTTGTTCAGTGGGTTTGAAAATCATAAAAAGTATCTAAAAAACCATCAGTAATACTCATCTAGTCCAATGAAACTGCGGATCTCTATAAGATATAATGGTATGTGTTATTTATCAATCAACTTTGTCTTAGATGGTTCCCAAAGTATCCCTTTATGGGTGACAATATTCCCTAATAATCACACTTACACAATCCAAAAATCATATTTGTTATTATTTTAATATAGATTATCCTTCCACAATTTCTTTATCACAGTATGCAAATTCTCCTAATGACATTCTTGGATTTTGTAGAATATCAAAATATCATTTATAATTAAAACCATAAATGTGTTGATTAAATATCTAAATAATATATTCATTTAATCCATGATGATTTCTAGAGAATTTTGGAGTCTCAAGTATATCACTATGAATAAAGTGTGTCTATACCTTATTCGAAAGGTTTTCTTGGGAATATCATCTTTCTTAACCCTTAATTAGTGATATCCTGAATGAAGTTCAACCTTATAGAAATACTAGGTACACATAGTTGATAGAATAAGTAGTAAATCTGTGGTAGGGGATTCATTTACATTATCATGATTTTTTGAGTTCATTATAATCAATGGAAAAGTGCATTAACACATCATTATTTTTGATGAAGAGGGTCAGTTCACCCCATTGTGAAAGAGTTGAGCATATAAAACCTTTTTCAAGATTATTTTGTAATTACTTCATTTTATTTTCCCACTTAATAGTGTCTATTTTTTAAGGAGTCATGGATATTGGAAAATATCAATGTATAAGTTCAAATAAGATCTCAACCACTCAATAAAGAGGAATAAAGGGAAAATATTTAGGGAGTACATCAATTTTGTACCTCACAATGGGATTTCCACTAAAATGATTCAATCATTTTTCAGAATCATTTTATAAAGATATTATTTCTCAAAATTAAATAATATTCAATATTGAGAAGATAATACAAAAGAATATTCATTATCCTCAAAGTTTTAAAGAATCAAAGGATTACTCAATATTTGAAGAGTAGTTGCTCTCTTCCAATATTTGATGTTAGATTTTTAAAAAGAGAGATAATACATGGCCAATATAGAATCAAATTCTACTAAAGGATGTATGAAAATATTTTCAGAGAGATTAAATCCATAGTCCTTTACTAGGGGTGAGTTATATACATTCTATGAAATAATTTCACAATTTGTTTTCTCATAGATTTCCATAAACCCATGTTTTTAGGTGGTTTTTGAACAGTTCTAGTAAAAATATATGATATTAAATAATGAGTAGAACTATAATCATATAGAAACTATGAAGCTCATGAATGGATAATGAGTGCACATTTCACTATTTTATTTTAATTTTATTCAATTATAGTAACAAAAATAACATTATGGATGGAATACCTTACTAATAAGCATATAAAAAGGGAAAATTTGTACCTAGATGTAATAACTTATAAACAGAATGTATATCCTAACTTATGAGTCACTAGGTTTCAATCTAGGTTATCCATTGTAATTTTCCAATTAGGTCACATAGCCTAAAAATACATTCACATCCTCAACAATGTTTCATAAAGAATATGTTAATTTACCCAAGAATATCCCCAAGAGTGTTAAAATAGGTGCACATGAAGGTATCTTTATCATTCACTATTTATAGGTTGATTTAAGACCCAATGATCCCTTTTTGGGTTATTAACCATATGTAAATATATGTTAGAGACACATTCATTTATATTTTCCATACATGTATGAAATATTTTGGAAACCAATCACATTATACTTCACTAAAATTTCAGGATACTTCCATATACAAAGAAATATCTCAAGGGGGTTTCAAAATATATTATTTTCCTAATCAAAATCAATTATTATACATTTCATTGATATAATTTATAGTGAGAAAATAATTTTACATAGATTATTAAATGATTTTTATGAAAAATATCCAACTAACACAACCAAAGGACTGATAGGGTGAGTGTATTTAGAGGTATGGGTTTGTAATACATCAATGATAGATTAAAATTACAAAATATTAATTATAGAATCCGTAATGAGATTATAAATACCTATGTATTCCTAAAACAACAAAAGAATACATGGGGACTACGTAAATAAAAGGGGTGAGCTATAAAACCCTATAAGGAAACGGGTATGATAATAAAGAATAAGATAAGATTCAAAAGTAAAAACTATATAATATAATAAAACATGTGTATGAATATTCATATGGAAGCATTAAATAAGAATATTTCATCATAGGATCAAGAAATCAATGAAATTTGGTAGTAATATAAACCATGACATAAGCATAAGTTAAGGAAAATTGTAAATACAACATCACTCAGTGAACAGAGTCCCATCATGGATTAGGTTTAATCCATAATCCCATACATATCATCTCATTGGAAAAAAACATTACCAAATTCATTATAGTGCTATTATGGTTCACCCATCGTAACATTAACATACTTATGTGTTCCCCAAAAATAAATCAAACATAATTCATAAACATAAGAATTACCCATGGATAGAAATGGTTTATATAATCATATCTTATAACATAACTAGGTAGAGAATCATAACGGTTCCTCAAAAGAGGGTACTAGATCATTCATGGATGTTCAGGGGATAAAAATAATCATTTTTCATAAAAAAGTATATCCATGTAAATTGAATATGTGTAATAAAGTGGATAGGTAACATTAAAAATGCAATACTAATGCAGGGTTATAAGAAAAATGAAAACGAGAATTTAAATATGAAAAGGAGAATATTAATTTCCATAAAATAATAAATGAAATAAAATAGTTCTCCTATAATTCATTGAGAAATTTTATAAACCTAAGATAGTGTAAAACTTTTAATGGAGCGGTACATAAAATGGGATTAGAAAGAGAGAATTTCCATTTAACTTGGATTTCTTATCGAATGAAATTTAGAAGTGAACATTTAAAACATGTATATCCCCATCAAGTAAAATTTAATTAAACCTGATTTATATTTTTAGGAAATATATAAATAATATAAAATAATTAATTAAAAATAATATATGGATAATGAGGGGAATGAGAGAGAATGATTATCCCAAAAAAAGTCTCATTCAGAGATATCCCTTACCCTAGTTACATAATAATTCTTCACTTGCACTTATCATATTATATAATCCAATTAGAAACATTAATTACTAAAATATGAAAATTTTACATCTATATTTTTTAAAATTTAATAATATTATGTTCATTTAAAACCATTTTGATACAACTTCTATGAGATACAGAGTCAAATTTCGATGTTCTCGGGGATTCGTTTCATTGTTACAAGGTCAGATCACTTGTGGATAATTAATGATGTTCCCATAAAATGATACTAAAGCATAAGATGTGAAATTAAATTATATTAATGAACAAAATGAATTTTAAATTTTCCCAAGTATCCATATTTTTTCAGACACAAGGATGAATCATTTAGTATAAATGCTATCGGTATACTGTTAGTTAATTTTATAGATTTTATAGACCATCACAAAAAAGAATGATTTTATTTAATTAAATGAAAATTAATAAATTAAAAAAGTTTAAATGAGTTATATTATTCTTATTTTATAGATATTTATCTATAATAATATTTTAATAACCATCCCGGAGGATAGTGGTCAAAAAAGTGTGTTGTTCATGCAGGCGGTGAACCCACCTAATATGAGCAACATTTTCATTCCTATAATATAGGTGGTTGGATAATATATTATATTAATATAATAACATTACATTATATTTATAATATTGGATTAATTATTTAATTTTAGGTTTAGGTTGTGAGTAGGATATGAAGTAAGAAATTAATTTAAAAGAGATAGATTGAGAATATTACCACAAAAATGCTATCTCTCGAAATACACCTTATGAAACCTTAGATTACATTTTTTTGAGACTAGAACAATGAGTTCTTGAGGGATATATGTGGGGATATTTGACTAGTGTTTGGGTAAGATTAAATTCTTATATGGAATAAGTAATAAATGGTGTTGAGTATGGTATTTATAAAGGAACAAGAGGGGTGTATTTTTAAGTATTATATTTATTATTCTATTATATTGTCTGAAGACTACCACTAATGATTAATATTGAGATCATATATAGTAAATGGTGTATTTTATTTTAAACTAATTGGTTCATAAATCATCCAATAAAAAATAAATCATGTAATTAATTTTTCTTATTAAATATGATGTTTTTTCATATTTCATTATTCACAAAAAATTTAAACTATTTTAGAATATTACCAAAAATTAACTCTAACCATTATTTTATGTGTATATTATAAAAATAAAATCTATTTTTGGGATATATATATATATATACGGGAAGTTAATTTTTTTTGTTAAAATCTATATTTATTTGAAAAATATCAAATTTGATATTGTGATCAATTTTCCAACCCTCTGAAAAATTACTTATGGTTTCAAAAAATAATATCATAATTAAAACAAAATGTTAAATCTTAGACCAATTTTAAAAAATTGAAATTTCTTAAAACTGTTATAATTTTTTTATAAAAATTCATATAAAAATTTACGTTTTAAAAAATCAAAAAACTTATTTTATAATTTTTGAATCATTTATTTACATGTAGCATTATCTACATATGTTAAATCTTCTTTTTTTAAGATAAAAAATATATAACTTTAATCTTCTATAGTTGAAGAAACTATTCTAATGGTCATGTCACTATTTATAATGGTCATATTATTATTTTAATAGTTAGATTACTACTCTAATTGTTAGATTTCTATTCCAATGGCTAGATTTTCAATGGTCATATGATTTATATAATTTTATATAAATACCTCATATTTTATTCATTATTCATTGAATTATATATATTCTAAAGTTTATTTTTTTTTCATTTAAAAAATGAATATTTAATTATTAATATTTTTCATTATTTATATAGCTTTTTTCATGAAGGAAATTGTTCTCTGGGATTGAGAAGATCTGAATTTTCATATCTTAGTTATCTTGTATTCTAATTTTTACCACACTATAATATTTTCAATTCTTATAGCCATATTTATTCTCAAAATGGGATTTTAAAATTAATATAAAATAATATTTATGGTTTAATAATATGGTTCATGTTCTTTATATAACACTAAATTACTAAATATGACATGTTTATATAAGAAGGTAAATTCCAATGATAAATATTTTTAGTCATTACATGTTTATCATGAATGTATATTTGAGGGATTAGAAAAATTATTTATTCATGGATTATTGGTCTAGGAGTGAAGGTTATGAAATTTGGGGTGTTAGGAAGGAACCCAATGGTTCTGGGGGAGTGGTAGAAAATGTTAGGCATGTAGTGGCCATGATTAAGGGAATATATAGTAGTAATGTTGTTAAAATATGATGATATCTTGAACCTCAGATAAGAACATGACTACATGGAATATAGTTTAAAAAAGTCATTGCATGTAGAGTCATAGTTTATAGAGATATTATTTTGATTATTTAATAATATCACATGTTGCATGACTCAGGAAAGACATACCAGGTATGTCTATGTTGAGTGGATCATCAAATAGATGTACACATGATCCAACTACCCTACTTAATCATGCACACTATCCATGGAGGAATGCACCTCATTTGTTTCAAGAACTACATGACTCTACTAAATGGCCCCAGATACTAGGTTTCTCACATGATCACACACCATGTACCACCTTGGACATGTCAAGTATATCGAATCTACATGTACCAGTGTATCAAGGATGCATTATATAATACCCCAATAGTTTAACATTCCATGTATACAATTATAACAATAATTTAAGAAGACCCATATACATTTTGTGTATGGAAAAAATTACTATACTTATACCAAGGGTATACAAGGCATATAACCCTAGAGTACATGACATTTACTACTCTACCCATGATGGTTTTTCATATTGTATTCTTAAGGATCATATTTTGTCTTATGACTGGTAAATCCTAAGCATTTTTTTCATTTATAACATGATAGTGTATCCTTATTTGGAACCAGCCATTATTAAAAAAGTGAATCGTATATATAGGTTCCTTTATCTTACTTGGTCCAAAATGGTGGCTGAGTGTGATATTTATAGTAAAAATGGGATTAGGAGCTCCGTTGGTGGAAATCTAGTGATAGGATGCTAGTCCCCTATATTATTCTATAAGTTTGATACTCAATAATATTTTTTAGGAGTCTTACCTTTATAATTTTATTTAGGTATTCACTCATCCAATCTCTACTACTTGATTAGGAATGGGACCTCCATCGAGGTTGGGTACTCCCTTGACCAAGATGTATACTTCAAGGAGGTATGGGCCCCCCATTATGTTTTGTGTTAGGTTTGTGGTTTTTTGAAAAAAATTATAGATGTGTAAATTAGGGTTCCATGCTACCATTAAGACAACCATTATCATGAAATGCATTGGATCCCAAAAATTATTCTACATTAGTGTCATAGTAGTTGCAGGAGGTAGTGTACAAAACTCCTTCAAATGATTCTCATATATCAATGAGGAGTGGGTCCCCCACTATGTGTTTTAATGGTATAATGGAATTTATAAATTCAATTTAATTATGAAACTTTATGCCTTATGACACCTCATTCACTATTTGGTTTAAATTGAGATGAAACTTATTGTTGGGATATCCACTTTAGACTTTATGTTCTTTTAGGTAATCAAATAATTCCTAAATTCTCATGGGATATGATCCTTTATGAAATAGGGATGATATTACTTGGAATTTTTTTTTGTACATGAATATTTTAGTCACAGATCATATATGGATTTCATACCTTCATCTAGAATCAACTCTTTTTCTAGATTCTAAGTTATAATGGTGTTTTTTCATTACTTTTTGGTTTCAAGGATGTATAATAATTATTTTTATACTCACCCATGAATGAAATTCCTGCCAATACAACATGTGTCTATAAAAACAAAACACAGTTTGAAGATAGTCTTGGTTTCCATGAGGATTGTTTGGTTTGTTCATAATATATGATTAATAGTTTTTTTTGGTTTATGATGGAAGAGGTTACCACTGTACTGAGAGTTTTCTCTAAGAGTCCTTTTAATGAGGAAGATGTATCCCTAATTTCAGGTTTATCAGTTTCATCGACTTTTCAGACGTTCAATTCATATGGTCTCATCCAATCTAGTGGTATATTTCTCATGTGATGTCTCATTCATGAACTATATGTAGTTAAGTTATTTTTATATATACATGGCTAATGTTTCTAAATAATTTATGTATTAGATATTTGTTTTTGTTATAGGTTGTTATAGGTTAAGGACATGTATATAAATATAATGTATTCTTAGAGCTTTTAACCATCCCCTAAGCTATGGGATGTACAATTAGGGTGGAACACTTGGCTTACAACTTTCATAGGAGGGTCTCTTATCAGTTTGGGCATGTCAAGAGATATTTTACAATAGTAAGGAATTAGATATATTATTTTTTCCATGATTTTATTGGATATTTAAATTTAGATTTTCATGTGTGAGTTAGATAAAGGTAAATTAAAAGTTTTATCCCAATTTTTTAATCTAAAATAATTATTAAAATATTTTAATTAGTGATGATATAATTACATTTGTGGAATTTAATATTGAAAGGTAAATTATGAAATAAGGATATATTGAGTCCTTTAAATTAATGAGATATGGGTTTTTATAATGAAATGAATCACGACTTATTTATTCATTGTTGAAGTTGATTAAGCATGGGAAAAAGTCATGCATACAATATCCTAATTTTATTTCATTATTATTGTTAGTATTAACATTGAATTTCTGATAAATAGAATAATTATTTAGGGGTGATAACTTTTGATGGATGAGGATATATTGTAAATAATGAAAGTTTTGGGGCATTTACATTGGTTAAATTATTCATACATTGTCTAACACTATGGAATTTTAGTATTAATTTATTTCTAAGTAAATATTATGTTTAATTGATTTTTTCTCACACAACACCAAACCAAAACCAACTATTTAATATTTTTTTAAGATAGGCATTATCAATGTATCTTAGATGTTTAATTGGTTGGAAAAAATATAAATAACTGAATAATAAAATATATGTATAAACAAAAAATTCGAATTTATTTTTTATGAAATTTATTTTTTTAAAATTCAAATAGTATAGCTAAATACATAATAAGATCATTTTGTGCATAAAAAGTATATTTTTATCTAAAATTGGTTTTTATGAACTATTCATTTTTTTCAAGAAACTAATTATTTTATAGTTAAATGATGATAAAATATATTATTAGTATGAAAAATTCATTAACACTATGTTAATAATAAATTGATTGGAAATAAGATTAAGAATAACTAACATTTTAAAACGAATTTCCCTGTAAAAATGGTTTTCAATTATCTTTTATATTTCCATTTAATTGAAAAATTAAATTTTTTTTGAATTTTAATTAGAAAATAACAACTATATTTTTTAATTTATGTTAATTATGTTATCTTGGGGTTAATTTTTATGAATTTTCTAGAAGGGTTGTTTTTTAGGTTTATTGTACTAAATATTATTTTTACAAATATAGTTATTTTTATGACATCACTAGGATATTTAATTCAATTATATATTTAAGAAACATTTTAACCAACCAAATATGTATTTAATATGTAAAAATACAAATTTAAAATATTATGTTTAATTTAGAGACCAATGATAAACATTTTTTATCCCAATTAGTATTTTTTATACAATTTATTTTTTAAACATTATAATTTTTTTTATTTAATACAAGTTTCTATCACAAAAAGAAAATTAATATTACAAATTTCATTAAATATTTATAATCCGAATATAAAAATTAGTTTATATGATAAATTTTATTTTATTTCACAAAAATTAATTACTGAGGTTAAGAAAATTCTTACCATGGAAAAAAGTTAAATCAAGGGAGAAATGCTAAAATATCTCAAAACCTTATCCATAATTTGTGTGTATGTGTGGTTTCTTAATCAACACTCATTCCCTTTCCATTATTTTCCACTTTATAAGAAATATGACATTGAAAATTGTATTCTTTTAAAATAATGTTTTGAATATTTACAAAAGTTCCAACCCTCTAACATAAAAAGGATCCCCCACAACCCTTTCAAATACATACGAAAAATTATAATTCTCCCATGTACTATAACTTATTTATTTCATAAGTAATCTTATCTAATTTTCTGGAAATTATTATCCCTATATTTCTCTTAAATCCTTTCTAAATCAATAATTTTTCCAATAAGAAATATAATTCCTCAATGTAAGTATTTTCTATTATATAAACAGTTTTAAAATTTTATCTTCTATATATAATTATATCTATTTTAAAATTATTATTTAAATAATTTATTATTATTATACTAATTTTTTATATTAATTAAAAAACCATTATCTACCTTTTTTAATTTCCTTTAAAAAATGAAAATTTCATTGGTGTTACATGTGGAACACAACCTCCATGAACATCATGTTTTTTTACATCACAACCTTTCATGTCTGGTTTAAAAGGATTGTGAATGAATAATTTTTTACAGCAGGATTGAGATTTTGAAAATTTAAATCAATTTCTATTATCTTGTTATTCTATGGAAATGAAAATGTCATCTATGTGTACGTGAAGACTACCTCCTCCATGGTGAACATATTAATTTTTCAACAATATCCTACATGGATTAGTCTAATAATGAATTTCAGGAATTAAAAAGTGTTTATAACATGATTAATTTTCATGAAATTTTCAATTAATATTTAAATCATTACTAACTTACCAACATATTTTTGTAAAAAAAATTATAAATAAGTCCATCATAGATTCTGTCTTTACAATTCATGACAAAAATTTTTAGAGAAGGAAACTGTAAGTTTATAATTAATTATAAATAATTTTTTCTAGTATCTTTTATTATCTAGTAACTCTTAACATCATATCAAATAATAAGATTCAACATTGAATTTTTAAATGATACACAAAATAATCAGAATCATAAACACACGATGATGAAAATAAATGATAACTCACTACTTAACATATAATTAGTGGTTTCAATTAAATTTTATAAAATGTTTTACATATGAATAAGGTTAGAAAATGGGATATTAATAAAATTATATATATTATATAGTTATCTAACAATATTTCATGGAAGTTAATAGTAAATGGTTAGGGTTTCTCATTATAATTTTCCATATTTGAGTAAAATTTCATATTCAACATTTATTTTATTTTTATTTTTTATATAACACCCATTATATGATTCTATGAAAATTTTATTACAATTTATTTGTTTTATAAATACACCTCACTGTCTATATTTCATGGGATTTTGATTCAGAAAATACTAAATTTGTAATTGGTTTTATTGACTCAGCATATTCTCTTGAGTCATAATTATTCTTCTTTGAAAATGATTTAAAAGTATTGTTTTCGTATATCCAATGATGATATTATAATGAATATAATCTATAATTTATAGGGAATTATATTTTCTAAACAAGTACATCTTCATTGATATATTTCTATCTTCAAAAAACTTGATAATGTTCTGAATAAGTTTCATCCACTCCAAATGAGCTCTTTATATCCAATGTCCATATTTATTAATCCCACCAATGTTGTCCATATTATATAAAAAATCAACTAATTTTTTTAAGTGATATTAAAATTTCTCTTTTAATATTTTCCGATAGAATTTATATCATTATTTTTATGATATAGGATTTAATAATGGTTTTAAAAAAATATATTGAAATGTTTTTTCCTTTCCAAATCATACATTTTATCTTCTACACCACATTTCCTTTGGAAAAAAATTATTTAATTTTAGAGGTACCAAATTTTTCTTTTAGAAATATTATTTAATAAATCATTTAAATATACCAAAAAAACATTGGACTATTATATGTAACTTTATATTTTTTCTATAATTCCAAAAATGATTTATGAGATCTATTTTCATGATTTCAGTTCCATTTTACTTTGTATCTCCAATATACCCATCTGTATTTTAATGACGATTCATAAATCAAATTATAAATACCTTTATGAAATACTCCTTTTTGGGTGATTGAATTCTTAGTATCAAATAATTTTATTTTGATATCATCTTATGTTATACTATTTGTATATGATATAAAAACCATTTTTGATTCCTTGTTTTTTCATTATATGAAGCATAATTAATATCAGATGGCACACATATGTATGGATGATGAAGTGTTTGATCCTATATTATCTTCTAATTCATTAGTTAAGTTTTCATATTTAATGGGATACTGAATATAATAATGAAAACGATTATGTTATCTATGTTCACAAGATTGACCATGGAAATAATGAAATTATCTACATTCTATAGATTGAGTATGGGCACGATGAATTTTTCTATGTTCACAAGTTTTAAATGATTGAGCATGGAAACAATATGATAATATATGTTCACAAAGTTATTGTTTCCTAGGATTATTAATATACCACATTTCTTTTTTACATGACTATTTTATGATCCATGGATCATGATTGTTATCTCATCAAACATCACACTCATTTCATGATATATGATTGATTATTTCATACTGACTTCCATTATATTATGTATTTTTTATAACTCATATCTTTAAAATTTATGTTTAGTAATATATTTCTCTCATGATCAGGTTTTATGATATTCTTATGATCTAACCCTTGATTACATCTTGATAATTTTCTCCCTTATTGAGAAATAAATCTCAAACATTAGTTCTGTTTTCACCCTCTATGTAATGCTATTGAGTATAACATATTATAATTCTAGTTAGGTGTGTAAAGGGGTATAATAATTGAGGAATACTTAATGGTGTTATAAAATAATTTTTCTATATATATAATCTGAAGAGATAGTAAACCATTGATTCTTGGGGTTGTGATATTATGTGTGAGTTGAAATGATTATTCATATGAAATAATGCAATAAGTGTGTTTATTTAGTTTGGGTTTCTTCACAAGGTATATCAATGTGAAATTAAATTATGTGGAGAGTTTTTAATACATTATGAGAGGAATAATTTAATAGGTAATATCAATAAATTATGGTGGTTATAATGGGGATGTAAATTATCTTATGATTGGTAATTATGTCATTAAATGTTGTGACACTTGAATCATTTACCTCATATCTATGTTGAATTATTTTTTCATTATAATAGGGTGATATCAAGAAGAAAAAATTGATTAACTCTGAATAAATATAGAGACTCTGAAATAAATATTGAGTTACATGTATGATCATTTTTTATTATTTTAAATTATTATACTGTATTAATTATTTGGAACTCAAAATTTTTCTTGAGGTTGTTCCCCAAGGCTTGGGGTCATTCCAATTTCTAGAAATATTATTTATATATATAATTATTTCCAAACCATGATATAGTGAGAAACACTATGGTGGTTCCAATATTGAATAGGTTTATGCCACTTATTGGAGGACTTCTTCACTAATAAAATATGTTATATGGGGTTCATGCTAAAATAGTACGATGTTTTTCCAGAGGAGTAAAATGTTGTGAAAAATGTGCATAGAACATCTCCATAGACTTTGACTATTATTTTTTATTTATAGTTTATAAACTAAAATTAACAATTTTATCATGAAGATAATATTCAATGTATGATATTTTTTATAATTATAACTAATTGATTAGTTTTTTTAATTATGAAGAAAGAACGTCTAGGTAGTTTACATGGTTCCTTATATATATTTATAATTTATTTTTATTAACTAAATAAATTTAAAATATAACTTATCATATAAAAATTAGTATATTATTTGATAAAATTATGCTTCCAAAGTATTTGTGATAAATAAACAATTTATGATTTTTTATAAAAAATATTCTTTGAGATTTAAAAAATAATAAAATTTGATTTCGTATATGTATTTTGTTAAAATATGTTTTTTAACATTATTTATATTTCACTTTTATATATTTTATTTTTTTTTAATTTTAATTTAAAAATTATTTCAAATTAAATATTTCATTAAATTGATAAATTAATCATGCATTTGACTAATGACCAAGAACATTTAGAAAATTAATAGATGTTTTGGTTAGTTATTTTGTGGTAAGAGTATTGATATTGAACTCATGGTCTATTTTTTTGGGAGGGACATTAATTAATAAAAAATTTATTAGATAATAATTTATAGGGAGGGATTCTATGATCATATACATATGTTATCATGATATATTGATCAATATCAATACTATTTCCACAAATAACTTTCATTCCTTCCGAATAAAAAACATGAAACAGAAAAATATATTTATTTTAATCTAAATAATGACCTCATATCTTCCCTTGAGATAAAAAACTACATAGGATAACTAGGGGAATACCTCGACAAAGGGGGAGAGAAAAAAATGTCATCAAGGAAATAAAAATGGAGATGAAGAATAGTGTACAAGTTTGAAGGAATAAGATGATAAAATAAATGGTATTGATCAGGAATAATCATATAAAGTAATTAAAATAAAAAAATGGAATCATAATATCATGGAAACAAAGGATTGTGGAATGAACATATAACATGAAATAAACATGAGTTGAGGAAAAATACTAAGATGAATTCAAATAGTAGACATTGTCTTATAATGGATTAAGTTTACTCCCTAATTATATATATATATCACCTAATAATACTAACACTTTAACCAATACATTGGAGCGGTATATATTTTCACCCACCATTATGTGTTAATGAATATTTTTTCTACATAAAGAAATCAAACATAAGGAATATACAAAAGGGTTACCCAATGATGGAACTGAGTTTCATAATCTTGTTATCACGCATAAAAAATGTTGTACTATAATGAATTAGATTAAATAAAGGATTAAATAATTATTGGTAACTCATAAATGAAATAAAAATAGACCATGAAGAATGATTTCTAGTTAAATTTAAAACATGAAAAATAGTGGTTAGGTAACTTTGAAAATGTTCCACATAAGTGGGGTTTTTAGGAATAAATTAATGAGTCCTTGAAAGAGGCACATGAATAATAATTTCCATAAATAATAAGTGAAATAAAATAGTTTTAAATTAATAATGATTGTTTTTAAATAACATATAATTTTTAAAAAAATTCATTGAATGGTACATAAAATGAGATAAAAAAATAAATAAATTTCCCTTAATCAGCTTTTTGAAAGGAATTGAGAATGAAACCTTTAATACATGTATATCCCTATCAATAAAAAATTAAATAATATTTTTATATATTTTTGAGATATATATAGAATATAGAGGAATTATATAATAATAGTGATGTGATAAGTTGAGGTAATGTGAGAGAAAGCATAACCCATAGAAAATAGGGAGTTTCAGATTGATCACTTACTTTATGTTCCAAAATTGTTATGCACTATACATTAATGTCGTGAATGGGAAAATTAAATTCATTATTTACATAATTTAGAAAATTTTATATTTATTTTTTATTTAATACAATTTTATTATGTTTATTTATGGGCATTTCAATGAGATATAATGTTAAATTTCATTTTTTCAGGAGTTTTCATTTCATGGTTTCATGGGCATATCAATTGTGTTTGATAATAGATGTTTTTATAAAATGGGACTGAAAGTCCAAAAGACAACTAATATGGTATTAATTTACTTTAAAAAATCTAAATTTTCCAAAAACAATCACTATGGTTTTAAAAATAGGGATGTTTCATTGAGTAAAAATGTTAACATTGCATGGTTAGTTCATTTAGTTAGTTTTACCAACCATCACGAACTAGTTTCATTTTTTAATATTATGTATATATTTAGTTATAAAATATTATATAAGTTATTATATATTTATTAACATCTTATTTAACCATAATAACTGATTTATGACCAGCCTTGAAAGTTGTAATGGGAAACATACACTCATTATCCATAGATGTAAAGACCCGAAAATTTCAAGGAAATTTTTTTCTTAAATTCTTTGGAATTATATGAGCCCGTAGTTTCTGACGGAACCTGATTCCGAGGCCCGGTGTGCCCTGAATAATTTTATGAAGTTTTGTTCGGGTACGTTCAGTAGACCTATGAGCGGGTTTTTCTATATTTTAAATCGCTGCTCAGAATTAAAATCTGAGGGAACCGATGAACTCGTAGCACCGATATTCGGTTAAGGGGACTTTTACCGCAGTTGCGTTTTATCGTATATGGTAGTTAAATTTTGGGGATTCATAATAGATTAAATAAAATTAATGTGTCACACAATTTTATTTTGTGGTGGTTACTTCCTCCAAAGAGGAGTTAGATGTGGGGCCCACACCCCACATAACCTCCCATGAGAGGATAATGTGTGGTGGGGCCCACATGAACCTCTAACCCTTCAACTTCCCCTTTAACTCCCATGAACCCCCTTTCTAAACTTTTGAACTTCCACTTAATGGTGGAGCCTCTCCACCTCCCTCCCATTAAGTGTGACGACATAATTAATTAAAGTATTCTTTAATTAATCTGTGGTGTCAAAAATTCATTTGAATTGTTTTGAAAGAATGGAAATATTATAATCTTGGAAGAAATTTTTTATTATTTTGGCTTGGAAAATATTTTGAGGGGAACTTTTGGAGAATTAGGGAGAGAGCATTCTCTCCAATGAAGAACATCTCCGATGAAGAACGCGAAGAACCTCTCCAACGACACTTCCTCTTCGGATGCACCCCGACGTCAACAGAATTGACTTCTGTCTTCTGCGACGCCCAACCTCCACGACGCTCGTCTTCCGCAGCTCGTTGACGTGAAATGTTCTTGAAATCGAGTTGGGGGTTTGTCTTGTTTAAATTAAATCATCGATCCTTATTTTATATGGTTCGACATTGGCATTTTGTTACCACCTTACGCAGAGGGCGCGAGCCGAACAAACATGGCCCGATGACCCTCCGTTGTTTCTCATGACTTGATGATGGTGGCAGAACCAGCAGGGTACGGTGTCGTCGCACCGTGCCAGAGGAAAGAAGGGGCCACAGCCATATGGGCCGCGACGTATGGAAGAAGCGACGGTCATGCACTGGCCCCGAGGCGAAGAACCGCGGCCCAAAAATGTGGGCCGCTCAGCCGAAGAAGAACAGGACGGTCTCACGATTAGCTGGATAGGAGAACCGCTGTGCCCCCTTTGGCGTTGCGCTGCGGAGAACCGCGGCCTGCGCTGGGCGGGCCGCTTCGGCGGGCGAACTGGCCAGCCACCTGTTGGCTGGGTGGAAGAATCCGTGACGCCAAGCGGCGGTGCTCATGCCGGAGAAGACCGGCCGAGCATGAGGGGCGGCACCGCTCGACACCAACGTTTCAAAAAACCGGGTGGCCACACCCCCGCTTCGCATGGACAGCTGTCCGAGCCACGGCCAGCCGCGGGCCGGGTCACCCTTGCATGGGCCGGGTCGGGCCGCGCCCCGCCAGACCATGTCCCATTGGGCCAGACCGCATCCCACTGAGCCTGGATGACCCCCTGTCTGGGTTGGACCCACCGAAGTGGGTCGGGCCGACCCGCCAACCCACTGGGCATGACGGGTCGTGCCCGTTTCCCTTAAACGCGAATAACTTCATGACCGTGCCTCCGATCGATGCACCATCTACGGAACTGGGACCCTTGTGGAGAGGTAGTCCTTTTTCAATACTCTAAGTGAGTTTTGGAAAACTTTGGAAAATGGCTAGGTTTGGAACTAGCGTAATTCCAACTGGGCCCCTGAAACAAAAAAGTCAATAACGCTCAGACCGGGCGTCCGATTGACGCGTCATCTATCGCGTTGGGTTCCTTTTGATGAGAAGGAACTCCAAGATACATAAACTCTTACTTCATGATAGTTTATGTATCGACCCCTTTTCTCGAGGAGCAGACCCTCCCGGAATCGAGCATGCTGTGTGTGGAAACCCTAAAGCTGGCTGCGACTGCATCGACTACTATACTGGAATCCTCCGTGGGTTCAACAGCGACGGCTACTATACTGGAATCCTCCATGGGTTCGACAGCGACGACATCTATATTGGAATCCTCCATGGGTTCGATAATGAAGACTACTATAGTGGGATCCTTCGTGGGTTCGACAGCGACGACTACTGTACTGGGATCCTCCGTGGGTTCAACAATGATGACTAATGTTCTTGTATCCTGTGTGGTTCGACAGTTTGACCTATGTACTTGTATCCTATGTGGGTCCGACAGAGTAGATAGTCTTGTATCCTGTCTGGGTCTGACAGCTTAGCCGGTCTTGTATCCTGTGTGGGTCTGACAGCTTAGATGAATCAATGACTACATATGATAATCTATATCTCTATACGAAAGATGTATACCTTTGTGAGATGAGTCGTGACTATCAATCATTATCATCGATGTGATTTACATTACCTTCCTGTGTGGATTGAGTTTTACCTGGGCTCAAGAGTTAGAGCTGAACTGTAATTGATAACTTTGGTATATGAATGGGTATATACCTAAGTAGGGTTGGTTGATACTTCGTGTTGGTTGATACTTCGTATTGGTTGATACTTTGTGATTGTATCTCTCCTTTGTGGTTTATCCTTCGTGGATTCTGGGAGACCTTAGGGGGTCTTGGGGTCCCTATTGAGTATCGTTATAATCACCCCTACACGGGCAATGCCCGCACTTCGTTGTGTCGGTTGCAAATGACGAACAACACTGATCAAGGCAGAGTGTTGAGGATTTGGACGGTACCCGGAGGTGGACCACTTGGCGAGTCATACACGGAGTGTATAGACAGACCTGAGGTACTGAGAAGGCCATCTGTACCCACCCTTCACGTGGGATTCCTAGAGGATGACTCCGTAGTTGCTGAATTACTTTACTGCAGTTGTACTAGCTTTTCAGTTGTACTATACCTTACTGTTGGGCTTGTATTTCAATCCCCTTTCCGTTCACCACTTTCTTTTGTATATAGTATTTACTTTGTACTTACTTTCTGTTGCATACTATGTTGTGGTTGTTAACTTATTAAAGGCAATGCCTTCCCATTTTATTTGGATTTACGCCTTTGGTGCTAGTCGCCAGCCCCTGGCCCTTGGAAGGCGGGCTTGGGGTAGTCCCGACATGGGCCCCAAGGATGGGTCGTGAAAAATTAGTATCAGAGGAGTCGGTTCTACCATAGAACATATGACTCTGATTATTCTTTTATGTGAATAAATAGTGTTAAGAGTATCGAGTATGATTTTCAGTCCAGGGAGTCCAGTGTTGGTGCGACGACCGACGTATCCATACACTAGGACCTTGACCTCTGATTTCTGAATCAGTGAATGAAAACACTGATTGCATGTGTGTTCCCTTTGAAAATGTTTTCATTGTGATTACTTTGAGACAAGTCACCAGGTATACTATTTAAACCATGGCGCACCTGTTTCTTTTTAGGATGGCCCCACGAAGGCAGTCAGCTAGGGTTCTGAGTTACATACGTGATGGTAGCCCACCGAGTGACGAGACCTCAGTGTAGGGCCCCATCACAACGGAGGTACCAGCGTTACCACTACCTGCTGGGCCACCGATACCACCAGCCCCAGTAGCAGAGAGCGCATGCCACCTGAGTGCGTTGCACGAGTTACAGTGCCAGAGGCCACCCAAGTTCTGGGGATTGACGAACCAACAGGAAGCTGAGGATTGGATGGAGGATATCGTGAGAGTTTTCATATTGGTAGAGACACCAACAGACATTATGGTGATCCTTTTCATGAGTCTCCTACACACAGCACCAGGTACATGGTGAAGCCTGATACTCTAGGTGCATGATGAGGCATCATTACTCTGGACAGACTATGAACATCTCTTATGCTCAGAGTTTGTTCCAACCACCCTACGTGCGGTGCGGATTCAGGAGTTACTTCATCTGCCGTAGGTAAGCATTACAGTAGCTCAGTACTCAGTGAGGTTCAACAACCTCTCATGCTACTCCACAGATATGGTACGAGACCCATTATTCAGGGCCCAGACCTTCGAGCAGGGACTCAGGCATGAGATTAGGGCTTCGATGATTCCCCTCAACATCCCGACGTAGGCGGGGGTGCTAGAGCGAGCCCTTCTAGTGGAGAGTTTTCTCACTGAGCAGTCACCAGTGGTGAGACCCACTACAGTACGACACCCAGCAGAGTCTTCTACAGCCGACAATAGACAGTTGACGCAGAGGTCCAAGAGGACCAGGCCATAAGGTGGGAGACCTCAAGATATAGGTTTGGTTGTGTGGGACATAAGAAATAGAGCTAAAATTATGAGGAGCAGGAAATGCTATGCATGCGGAGGGTAGGGCCACATGGCTCGTGACTTCCTGACCCGCCATTCAGACGAGCATCATACAGTAGAGGGACCTCTCAGGCAGAGGCAGAGGTTTGACCATGGTGGTCTGCTAGGAGCAGGAGGATGTGGTAGAGGATCTGGATGAGGAGCGGGTGGTGGACGGCGTTTTGAGGCTCTACCTCCACCACCACCAGGAGGTCCACCCCGACTACAGGGAACGGGTGGACAGGGGAGAACTCAGCTTCAGGCAGATGAGGCCTATGACCATAGTGCTCTGGGAGTAGGTGAACAGGAGAAGGACTATCCCCAGACATATAGACCTTTGTTCATGATGCTTCTAGCTTCATTGATGTTGTTGTTTGTGGTTGCTTTGTGTCGTTGTACTTTGAGCTATAGTAATAAAATACACTTGTCCATGTGATGTTTGATTTCCAACATATTAGGTGTATTTGATACTGAGTGGTTCTAGTTAAAACCATTGACTTGACCCTCAGATTGGAGATTCCTACTGTAGGATACCAGTGACCACACACTGATACCGACAGTGTGACTCAACCCTTGGAGGTGAGAGTGATGGTTGGATCTCTTGGTAGTAGGGTCAAGGCCTTACGACGTCATCCATGGTATGAAATAGTACTATTCATGTTAGGATTGATTGTATTAGGTGAAGAACGTGGTTCATCCAGGGGATGAGACCAGATTTCCCTTCTCGGCAAAGGAAAGATCTTAGGAGCTCTTATAGGATGTTGAATAAGTAGGGGAAACCCTTCGTGTGGTTAGATTGATGCCAGTAGATCTTTCTAGAGCTGAGGAAGAGGTTGACCGATGCCCCCATATTGAGGCTACTAGAGGAGGGCATAGGGTATGTAGTTTACTATGACGCATCAGGGACCGGACTCGGGTGTGTCCTGATACAGAAGTGAGTAGTAATCACATATGGTTCACAAAATTTGAGACAACACGAGCAAAACTACACTACCCATGACCTGGAGTTAGCAGCAGTGGTCTTCGCCTTGAAAATGTGGTGACACTATCTGATGTGTGAGCACTTTACAATCTAATATGACCACCAGAGTCTCAAGTACATCTTTTTGCAGAAGGACCTGAACCTGAGGTAGTGGCGATGGCTCAAGTTCCTCCAGGATTATGACCTCGAGATAGTCTATACTCCTGGGATGGGGAATGTAGTAGTAGATGATCTCAGCAGGAGATCAAACATAAAACTACTAGGAGAGGCGATAGAGCAGCTAGCCGCGTTGCAGATATCCTTTGTGGATAGAGATGGATCAGCCCTTCTACAGTCTATCACAGTCACTCCTCAACTACTTCAGTGGGTCAGGGCGACACAACATGAAGACATTGACTGTGAGATGCGACGTGCTCATATATCCTTAGGGAAGGCACCTGATGAGTTTTCTAAAGTTTGGGAGCACGTCATCCTCTTCCGAGGACATACTATGGTACTATTTTCACTACAGGAGGAGGTGTTGAGGGTGTTCCACACTTCCCCTCTAGCAGTACACCCAGGAGTGGTGAAGATGTATCAGGACCTCAGTCGATAGCACTGGTGGCCGGGTATGAAGAAAGATATATCAGAGTTTGTATCACGATTCCTCACTTGTAAGTATGTGAAGGCAGAGCACCAGGTACCAGCAGTCTTGGTACAAACTTTAGAGGTCCCAGAGTGGAAGTGGGATGGGATATCAATGGATTTCGTGATGGGGCTTCCACGTACATCCAGAGGACATGACCATATCTGGGTGATCATCGACAGACTCACCATGTCGGCCCACTTCTTACTGATCAGAGAGCAGGGATCAGTAGAGAGATTGGGATGCCTTTACAGACCAGAGATAGTATGGATTCATGGTGTCCCAATGACAATCATCTCCGATCGGGACACACGCTATACTTTCTGGATTTGGAAGGGGTTTTAGGAGGAATTTGGGACACGACTACATCTAAGCATCGCCTTTCATCCTCAAATTAATGTACAGACTGAGAGGACCATTCAGACTCTCGAGGACATGCTCTGTGCATGTGTCCTCGACTTTAGTCGCATCTGGGAGGATCACTTACCCTTGGTGGAGTTTGCATACAACAATAGCTACCACTCCACCATCGGGATGGACCCTTACAAGGCACTGTACGAATGACCTTGCAGATCACTTCTGTGCTGGACTGACCCAGGGGAGTCAGCACTTTTAGGACCAGAGATGGTTCATGCTACGACAGAGAAGGTGCAGATCATCCAGGAGTGGATGAAGACTACACAGAGTAGATAGAAGTCCTATGCTGATAGGATACGGAGACCACTGGATTTCGAGGATGGCGACAAAGTCTTCCTATGGGTCTCACCTCGATGAGGTCTATGGGGATTTGGTAGGGGCGGCAAGTTATCTCCGCATTTTATCAGGCTGTTCCAGGTCCTCAATAGTGTAGGCGAGGTGGCTTACCACCTGGCCCTTCTACCTCAGTTTTATTGGGGGCACGACGTCTTCTACGTATCTTAGCTGAGGAGATACGTGCACGACCCATCCCACATCATCGACCTTGGGGAGCTTGACATCGATGATGGGGCGACATTCAAAGAGGCCCCAGTGGAGATTGAGGATCGATAGGAGCGGGTCCTACGTGGATGGTTGATTCCTCTGGTGTGCAATCGCTGGAAGCATGAGAACCTCCAGGAGAGCACTTGGAAGCGGGAGGCTCAGATGCGTGCTCAGTACCCTAATTTGTTCCCCTAGTGTGTGTTATAACTTTACAGGGATGTAAATCCCTGAGTTGGGGGTAATGTAAAGACCCTTAAATTTAAAAGAATTTTTTTTCTTAAATTCTTTGGTATTATACGAGCCTACAGTTTCTGCAGTTTCTGTGTTTTGTTCGGGTAGTTCAGTAGACATACAAGTGGGTTTTTTCTATCTTTTAAACCGGTGCTCGGAAATGAAATCAGAGGGCACCGATGAACTCACATCACTGGTATTCTCTTAAGGGGACTTTTACCGCAGTTGTATTTTATCTTATATGGTAGTTAAATTTTGGGGATTCATAATAGATTAAATAAAATTTATGTGTTACACAATTTTATTTTGTGGTTGTTATTTACTCCAAAGAGGAGTTGGAGGTGGGGCCCACACCCCACATAACCTCCCATGAGAGGATAATGTGTGGTGGGGCCCACATGATCCCCTAACCCTTCAACTCCCCATTTAATTCCCATGAACCCCCTTTTTAAACTTTTGAACTTCCACTTAATGGTGGAGCCTCTCCACCTCCCTCCCATTAAGTGTGACAACATAATTAATTAAAGTATTCTTTAATTAATTTGTGGAGTCAACAATTCATTTGAATTGTTTTGAAAGAATGATAATATTATAATCTTGGAAGAGACTTTTTATTATTTTGGATTGGAAAATATTTTGAGGGGAATTTTGGGGAATTAGGTAGAGAGTATTCTCTCCAACGAAGAACATCTCTGAAGAAGAACGTGAAGAACCTCTACACCGACGCTTCCTCTTTCGATGCACCCTGACGTCAACAGAATAGATGTCCATCTTCTATGACGCCCAACCTCCACGACGCTTGTCTTTCGTGACTTTTCGATGTGCAACGTTCTCGAGATCAAGGTAGGGGTTTGTCTTGTTTAAATTAAATCATCGTTCCTCGTTTTATATGGTTCGACATTGGCCTTTTGTTACCACCTTACGCGGGGGGTGCAGGCTGAAAATACAAGGCCTGATGACCCTCTGTTGTTTCTCTTGAGTTGATGATGGTGCCAGAACCGGTAGGTCACAGTGTGGTCGCACTACGCCAAAGGAAAGAAGGGGCCACAATCATACGGGCCATGATGTATGAAAAAAGTGGCGGTCGTGCACCGGCCCGGAGGCAAAGAACTGCGACCCGCCCTAGGTGGGCCGCTTCTACGGTTGAACTAGCCTGTCACCTGCCGGTCGGGTGGAAGAATCCGGGGTGCCGCATGAAGAAGAAAGGGGCCCATTATGCGGGCCACTTGTGCCGGAGAAGACCGGCTAGCTTCAGACGACTGGGCAGGAGAGGTTGTGCCGCTCGACCCTTCCATTTCAGAAAATCAAGGGGCCACGCCCCCTGCTCCGCTTGGCCAGCTGGCCGAGCCGTGGACAGTCGCGGTCCGTGCTGCCCTTGCACGGGTCGGGCCTCTCCTCGCTGGGCCAGGCTGCATCCCACCGTTCCGGATTGTGCCCCACCAGGCAGGGCAGACCCCCCGGCCGGGTCGGACCCACTATACTGGGTCGGGCTGACCCGCCAGCCCACTGGGCTTGACATGTCGAACTCATTTCGCTTAAATGTGAATAACTTATTGACCGTGTGTTAGTTCGACATGCCGTCTACGGCACTAGGACCCTTGTGATGAGGCAGTCCATTTGAGATACTCTATTTGAGATTTGGACAACTTTGGAAAACGACCGGGTTTGGAACTAGCATAATTCCAACCAGGCCCCAGAAACAGAAAAGCCAATAACTTTCAGACCGGGCGTCTGATTGACGTTCCGTCTATCATGTTGGGTTCCTTTTGATGAAACATAACTTCAAGATACATCAACTCTGGACTTTTTGATAGTTTATGTATCGACCCCTTTGCTCGAGGAGCGACCCCTCCCAGAATCGAGCGTGCTGTGTGCGGAAACCCTAGAGCTGGCTGCGACTGCGTCGAATACTGTACTGGAATCCTTCGTGTGTTCGACAGAGATGACTACTATACTGGAATCCTCCATGGGTTTGACATCGATGACTACTGTACTAGAATCCTTCGTGGGTTCGACAGTGATGACTAATGTTCTGGGATTCTTCGTGGGTTTGACAGCGACGACTACTGTACTGGGATCCTCCATGGGTTCGATAGTGATGACTACTGTTCTTGTGTCCTGTGTGGGTCGGGCAATTTGACCACTATACTTGTATCCTGTGTGGGTCTGACAGAGTAGCTGGTCTTGTTTCCTGTGTGGGTCCGAGATCTTAGCAGGTCTTGTATCATGTGTGGGTCTGACAGCTTAGATGAATCAGTGACTACATCTGATAATCTCTATCGCTATATGAAAGATTTATACCTATGTGATCTGTGTCTTGACTATCAATAACTATCATCGATGTGCTTTACATTACCTTCCTGTGTAGATTGGGTTATACCTGGGCTCGAGAGTTGGAGCCGAACTGTAATTGATAACTTATGTATATGTATGTGAATATACCTAAGTAGGGTTGGTTGATACTTCGTGTCGGTTGATACTTCGTGTTGGTTGATACTTCGTGATTGTATCTCTCCTTTGTAGTTTATCCTTCATGGATTCTGGGATACCTTCTAGGGTCTTGGGGTCCTTACTAAGGATCGTTATACTCACCCCTGCATGGGCGATGCCCGCACTTCGTTGTGTTGGTTACAGATGACGGACAACACTGATCGAGGCAGAGTGTTGAGGAGATGAATGGTACCCGGAGGTGGACCACTTGGCGAGACGTACACAGAGCGGACGGACAGACCTGAGTTGTTGAGGAGGCCATCTGTACCCACCCTTCAGGTGGGATTCCTGGAGGCCGACACATTAGTTTCTGTATTACTTTATTGCAGTTGTACTATCTTTTTAGTTGTACTGTAATTTACTATTGGGCTTGTATTTCTGGCCCCTTTCCTTTCATAAATTTCTTTTGTATACAATGTTTACTTTGTGTTTACTTTCTGTTGTGTACTATGTTATAGTTTTTTACTTATTAAAGGAAATGACTTTCCTTTTTATTGGGATTTACCCCTTTGGTGCTAGTCTCCAGCCCCTGGCCCACGGAAGGTGGGCTTGGGGGAGTCACGGCATGGGCCCCGGGGATGGGTCTTGACAACCGAGTTGTTAAATCAACATAATATGGAAAATGGTTTCTTTCCCTGCATAAGAGGAGAAAAGAAGATTATGGATGGTAGAAATTATATTATCACCATGAAATTAACATATATATATGATTCTAGATTCATTATTTCATTTTGGATTATGGATTATAAGAGAATCTAGAAAAATAAAATAATATAAAATAGGTAGTTTGAGAATATTACCTCTTGAATGATGCCTCCTTCAAATACTCCTTAAGGAGAAGAAAATTGATATTTTGGTGAGAAAAAAAGAACTAGTATGTGGGTTAAATGTTTGGTATGGTTTTGAGGAAGAATTTGAAGAAGTTACAAGGCTTAGAATGTGTAATGATAAGTGGTGATGAGGGGTGGTATTTATAAGTGGAGGAGAGGGGTGCTCTGGTTATTATGTTCATTAGTTAATTAATTTGGTTCAATACTATAAATATTATTGAATGTTGTGAAGATATAAAATAAATAGTTCATGTGTGTTTTAAATAATGGGTTCTTAAATCATCCATAATATATAAATTCATTTATTTAGATTATAATGTTAAATACCATAATTAACTGTATTTTACTATTCACAAAAAATCATTTGTTTTAGAAAAATAACAAAAATTATCCACAACTATTTATTAATGGGTAGATTCCTAAAATGAAATTTATTTTATGAGAATAATTTTATACATTTGAGAAGTTTAATTTTTAAATACAATTATCAAATATTTGAATAATTTCAATTTTAATATTATGACCGATTTGTAAAAACTTTGAAAAATTAATTATGCCCTCATAAAATTATCTTAACATTATTATACAACATAATATTTATTACAAATCCTTTTTTTGAAATTAAAAACTATTTTAAGTCACTATATCTATAATAATAATGAAAATGAACCATATTTTTTATAAAAGAATAAAACACATATTTTATAATTTTTAGAACATGTTTTTAAGTTTATTTTGATTTAAATATGTCATATTTTCAATTTATAGGATACATAAATACTATTTTACACAAAAAATGGTGAGGATAATATTCTAAAAGATAGGTTACTATTCCTAAAAATCATAAAACAATTCCAATAGTCCTGTTACTATTCTATCTATTAGAATTGTATTCAATTTGGCATATTTGTAATAATCATATGCGTTTCATACATTCTATAAATACATATAATTTAATTCATTTGACCTTAACTTCTTTTTTTTTCTCAAGGTTATATATATTTTCATTTAAAAATTGATATTTCATTAATAATATTCTTTATATTTTTACAATGTTTTTCGTGAGTGTGATAATTTTTAGAGATCGAGAATATCCACATTTTCCTATTACTATTATCTTATTTTATATTTATTATACAATTGTAATAATTTCAACTAATATAGAATAAATTTTCCTCAAAAAATAATTTTAAAATTATTATAATAAAACATTAATTTTTACATCATGTGGGGCATGTGAATTAGATAATATTAAATTACTACATTTGAAACATTTATATTTTTAAAAGGGAAATTATATGGATTGAGTTATGATTTGTTACATTCTTCCCCATTAATAAATTTCACCCTCAAAACTTCATTTTACATATTGATTTGAAAACAAGTATGTGTACATATCCTTTATTACTTCCTCTAGTTCTCATGTCAACTAGTTGTTCTTATGGTTTCACCATAGTACTTTGACTAAGTGAGTTGTCTTGTTTCATGGAACATTATTCCTATGGTCCAAGCTCTTTATTGGATGTTCCTCATTAGAGAAATAATTTTCAATATGTACCACTTTTCAATTAAGTATATGTGATGGATTTGGTATGTACTTTCTTAAGATAAATATGTGGAATATATCATGTAATTGAGACATGGTTGGTTGAAGTGCTAGTCGGTAGGACAAATCTCTAGAATGATCAAGAATATCAAAGAGAATGATGTATCTCAGACTTTTCTTTCCCTTTTTACCAAATATCATGAATCTATTCCATGGATTTATGTGGAGGAATGAATTATCTTTGACCTTAGAAACAATTTCCCATCTATGATTGTCATTATAGAACTTCTATCAAGTTTCAGAATCCTTGATGTGTTGTTGAATAGAATTGAAATTTTATACCGGATCCTAAAACCATTTTTGGTCCAAAAAACGTATGTTCTACAACATTATCCATACAATAAGTTTTTATACATCACCTCCCAAAAATTCCTTCATATGGATCCATTTTGATGCTCGAGTGGAAACATATGTTATAAGAGAACTCGATCAGAGGAAGATGTTAGTATGATCATCTTTTAAAGTCCATTGAGAATTCCCTAAAAATTTATTCCAGTTTCTAGATAGTTTAATCATATTGGAAATTATTATTTTTTAGATAATCCATATTGAAGTTCAGCATAATGTTTAGAGCATGTTATATACTCTTCAATAACATGGAGGTGAGTTTTGGTTCTCAATTATACGCAATAGATGATGGTATTCCATGCAGCCTCACCACTAATATAATGTATATACCTTAAATTTTATCAAGTGAGAATTCATTACAAATTTTAATGATGTGATCAGTATTTTTATGATGACCACAACCACCCATATGGAATTATTTCATTTGGATGTATTTGGATGACCAATGAAAAGGCCCGAAGTGATTTTTTCACATTTCTATTTCAGTAGGGGTTATGTTTGAATCATCCTATTATATATTTACTTTTCATCCTTCAATTAATGAAATAGAAAGGACTTAGATGTATAATCTATGATATTCTTCATCATATTTCTCCAATGGTAGTGCTATTGAACATATCTATACGTCTTCATGCTGCCAGGATAGATGGAAATGGATATGTTATGTGGATCATTCAAAATATACTTCTTTATATTGTGATTTCATGATACACATAGTCAGAACCTAATCTTAAAAAATTTTCCTCATCAAATTTTAACTCATATTGTTTCCCATTTATAATAGCTTCCCTCTTCTTTTGAATTTCAACATCATCTCTTTAATCATCCTTTACCATTTTTACACGTGACTATTCAGAAATAATTTAAAGAAGGAATGATGGAATTCCCTCTATTGTGATCCCTATCATTTTTACACGGGACTATTCAGAAATAATTCAAAAACGGAATGATGGAATTCCCTTTATTGTGATACCTATTTCTAACCTTGTTAAGTCTAATATTATTAGATTCTTTTTAATTATCATCATTGATAATGTTGTATAATACATTTTACATAGAGAATATTCCACTTTATTTTCTTTTCCAGGATGATAGTTGATGGAGAGTTCATAGTATATTATCAACTCTAACCATCTACACTAACACATATTTAGTTCTTTAGGTGTGAATATTTATTTTAGGCTCTTATGATCCATATATATTACAAACATCTCCAAATTGAGATAATTCCACCAGATATTTTATACAAAGATCATAACTACAAACTCCAGATCATGAATTAGATAGTTTTTTAGAGGAGAAATCAGTTTCCTTGAGGTGTAGTATATAAATTTATCATTCTACCTTAGTAAATTCCTCAATCCCTTCTTTTAAGAATAACAATATACCACAAAATAGCACCACTTAGGGGTAGTGTAAATAATGGGGCAATTGTAAGACAACTTTTAACCCATTAATGCCTCTTCATATTCCCTACTATAGAAAATATTTTCTCCCCATAGATTCATATTGTTTAGTGGGTTATAAGAATATGATAATTTCCTCAAAAATCTTTGGTAATACCCAGATTGATTAAGGAAACTACATATCTACATTTCTGATACTAGTCTTGGTCACCCCTCAAATTCCTTTCTCTTAGAAGGGTCTACATATATCCCTTTTATGTTAGTTATATACCCCAATAATGATACTTCCTCTACCCAAAACTCAAATTTACTATAATTTTCATATATCATTTTATTTTACAATTTATTGAACATAATATTCAAATTCTCCTCATGTTACTCCTTTATTTTCTAGTATATTAGAATATCATATTTAAAAAATATCAAAATAATTTCAAAGAAGTCTCTAATGACTTTGTTCATTAATTATATAATGATTTTGGGAGCACTGGTGATTTCCAAGGGCATCACTGTGAACTTATAGTGTCTATATCTTGTTCAAAATGATGTCATGGGGATATCTTCCTTCTTCACCTTTAATTGGAGATATCCCGACCAATGTTCCTAATTGGAGAAGTACTAGTCACCGTTTAGTTGATTTAACAACTCATATTTTCATGTTATAGGATACATGTTCATTATCCGGATTATATTAAGCTCATGAAATTCTATTTAGAGGCACATTGATCCATAATTATTCATGATGAAGTGGACCAGTTCACCCCATGGTGAAGGAATCATGTGTAAAAAAAATGCTTTTCTAGATTTACTAGTAGCTTCTTATTTCGTTCTTCTAAATCTATGGTGGAAATTCCATAGGGAGTCTTAGCTCTAAGGAGATATCTAGGTATAATTTCAATTTAAAAATCAACCTCTCAGTTAGGAGGAAGACCAAAAAACTCTTCACATAATACATCAATGTAGTTCTTTATAATGGCTATGTCTTCAAGAATTACTACCTCAATTGTCTCAAAACTTTAAGATAGATATTCATCCTTATATGGAAGAAATATCAAATATTGAGAAGATGATTATATAGGATCTTCATCCTACATCATACACCTATATTAAATCGGAGGATGAATCCTGATGTGAAGAGTGATAAACTTTCTAGAAATTTGATGTTGTCTTTATATAATGATAGCCTATCCGTGTGAAATATATAATTAAACTATACTAAAGGAATTAAAATAATATTTTATAGATGATCCAGTCTTCAAAAATTAAATAGGATGGAGTCGTATACTCGAGAAGCAATAATTTCTCAATTTATTTCCCTCAGAGATAACTCAATCCCCATGTTTTGAGATAATGTTTGAATAATTATAATAAACATGAATGATATAAAATAATGTATAGAACCATAATAAAAAATTACATTTTTATATAGAATGAATAACCATTGTACCGTTCACCACATCCTTTTAGATTTCTAAATTAGTAATATTGATAACATATTCCCTACCTTGTGTCTTTATTGGCTATTGTCATTGATTGTCTCTAACAACCCTTAGAATAGGGTATTTGCTTTCATAATGCATGTTTTCCTTTAAATTGAAACATTGTACCCCTAGATGAGCATTGATCATACCCATCTTTTATTTTTACACATTAGTGGGTTTCTTCATTAACATTCAGCACTGATTAGCCTATGCCCATATTTTCAAAATATGAAACATCCCATGGGTCCCATTAGATAATTTTTAGGATGCCTATTACCACAATTTTATCACATGGGATGTTGGGTTTTCATTCCTCCGTGATATTTATCTATTGATCCTCCTATATTAAACTCAATATTCCAATTTTTATCTCATGACCTGAGATACCACTAAGAGTCACAAATATCTATCTAGACCTTACTAGAACAACAAAAAACCACATAATATATTTCAAATTATCTAATAAAAAAGGATTTTTGTAGACTGATCTTTAATCCATTGAAGAAGTGATCCACCTTGATTTAAGTTTTCATTAAAAACTGGGAGGCTTATCTTGAAGGACTTGTAATGTTTTACACATACACATTGATAGAATCATATATATATTTTCTTTAGTTAGAGTAACTATATCTTTATTTTTTGGATTAAAAATTTGGGAAAAATATTTATTGAAAAATATTTTCATGAATACTTCTCAATAAATACAATCAATATCCTCTATGGACTTTGTTATCTCTTTCAGTGTACACCATTGACCTTCTTCCCCATCAGTATGATAGTCCACCATCATGAATTTAGATTATTTTAATCATTTATGGGAAAAGGATATCATCACAATGGGGTTAATACGTTGTTCTAGAATAAGAGGATAAGAAGATCCACTAATGTATAGAGGACATTTTCTTATAAAGGATTCACTAAACAAAATCATTTACTGGGAGAAGGAGTTAATTCCACAAGATTCAATTAATTATTTAAAACTTGGACCATTTGAGCTATTACATTAATGGTTTTTTTCCCACCCCCATCAAGGTAGGCATATTATAAGTAAAATCATAACAACGAAAATCACAATGGTTATTTTCACATTTTCTTCTATTTATCACCATTAACTAATAATAAATGTAAAAATGGGGTTTTAATGCACATCTAATGAGAATAAAAAATTTAAAAGTTTACATAGAAGTAATAAAGTAAAATGAAAAGTAAACCCTAAATTAAGAGTCCCTAAGTTTCAGATTACTTTTTTGTGATAATTTTTTTTTATACATAGATTTATTGATTGGGTTCTGACTAAATTTTTATAGTCCTAATACGAAAAAATAACTTGAAAATTATCGGATAGAAATGATAAAAACCAAAGACATTTAAGCATATTATTACATGATATTAAACATAAATATCCTTTAAATAGAAACCAAGGATTGAAAATCCAATTATATTTGGGAGTCCAGGTGCACAAATAGAAAACCTAAAACTAAAATAAAAATTCTATATTTTAATATCCTTAAAGAGATTCTAACTTCAATTGAGCTCCAAAAATTGCATATGATATCATGGGGAATACATAGATAGAAGGGGAGAGTTAAAAATCTCAGTAGGGGATTAAAAATTGAAACAGAACATAAAAAATGAGTTTAAAGTAAGAACATGTTAAAATAAAAGGATTGGATCATTAATAAATATATAGACTCATAACATATAAAACATGGAATCATGGAAATTTGGAATCAAAATATAACATGACATAAACATGAGTCAAGGCTTACTGCCAAGATAATTTCACATAGAGGAAAAGGTCTAATAATGGATTAATTTTACTCCATAATCCCATAAATATACTCTCATGAATCTAATACATTACCCAATGAATTGGAGAGCTATCTAGGAACACTCATGAAAACGTATTCTTGAATATGTGTTCCACATAAACAAAATCAAACATAAACAATATATGTAATATCTCGTTACTATTTTAACATGCATGGTTTAAACCTCATCATGGTATTCCTTTTCTTTGTGTCAGTATGGGTAGGGTTTGAATTGGGAGGATACCTATAATGGTTAAGTTAAAGGTTTTTTTGTTTTCAAGCTTTAACAGACCTTTTCTAATAGGCTTACAAAAGGGTACACATCGTGTACCAGGCATAAAAATCATGTATTGATACTATAGATAAGTTTTGATCTACTTCACGCCATGATAGGAACACATCATGAGTAGTAATTACACATCGTGATGGTTTTAATGGACCATTTTTATCCTGATGCGTTGGTTTTTATTGAAAAATGGTTTTTATTTCATAATTTTTGAAACTTATGTATTACACGTCATAAACCAGAAGTGCACATCATGTAGTACCACACCTTCATTTTTTAATATAAGTATTTTAGTACAATTTTTCTTTTTAGATCCTCTCATGTTCCTTCTCCCTTGACCTAAGTCTCTCCCCAAGAAACTTTTAAGCCTTACAACTTTCCCATATCCGCTCCTTTGGCATCAAATCGTCATTTTTCTTGCGGTGTGATTCCTAGGTAAGTGTTCTCCTACATTCTTTGAGTTTCTCCCTTTCTCCTCTCTTGGGATTTTGATGGATCATTTAGGAATTTATGGATCAATTCCTTGGGGGTAGGATATTGATTATATGTTTAGTTTCGAGGAATTTTACACATTCGTTCTCATTGATGGGTGTCATTGCGGATATTGTGCTTCAAGAAAAGGTTGGTGATTCTATCCCAATTTGGACAAAATTATTACCATTTTATTGGATGATTTAATTCAATTGTTTATTTAAATTCAATTTCTGAAACTTATTTTCAATTTATTTGATAAAAATCCTATATGATTCTCCATCCTTAAACATTACATAATATTTAATTAAGTTAATAATTCACATTGAGGATCATTTCTGGTCTAGAGCTTTAGAGAATTAGGTCATGAATTATACATAACAACTTGAATATTACAAGTAGACGCTTCTACTCACTATCAATTTTTTCATAAAACAAAAACTCTTAAAAAAAACATGTCTTGTTCCATGTTTTAGACAACAAGAATTTTCCTTGATCCCATCCTTGAACCTATTAATCTTCAAATCCCAAGAAAAACATTTCAAAAATTGGGATGAGCATAATATGCTCAGTAAGGGATGCATAAAGAAAGAAAACTATTAGTTTTTCAAAAAAAACATGTAAACCACGAATAATTTATCATAAAGTAATACTTTTCACCTTAAAGAAGTATAAAAAACACTTCACTAAATATATGCTCATTGATTACCATTTTTATAACCAAAATATTACCAGAAATCCCATAGAAAACAATGTATATCATATAAAGGTAACTTGGGACATAAACATACTTGAATTAAATAACCATATGGTTGACTTCCACACATATTACAAAATGGAATAGCCATATGGCTGACTTCCATACCCAATGCATTGGAGGTTATAACGTAACCACCCATCCTTGGTTTATCACGTAACCACCCATCATTTGGTTTATCACATAATTACCTATCAAATGTCTAAGTACCATTACCTAATCAAAACACATAAAATATTGAAAATATCAACAATTTAGTAAAAACATTTAATTTTCAATCACAAGATATCATTTCAAGATATTGAAATACTCAATCCATTTCAAAAACCATTTTCAATACCAAAATACCCAAAAAAGGAATAAGGTATTTATTTTCCCTTTAAAAATATTAAGGCATATAGAGGAAGCCAAATAACGATTATGACAATAGAGAGGTCATTGTCACCGCATATGTTAAAAACATTCCTTTTATCGTTTAGTAAAATGCTTCAAAGAAAAAATATTCCATTTGAATTAAATTAAAAGTCAATGGGTTTTATTATACACCTTATAAAATAAGGAGGAATATATTGTCAAAATATGCCTCATTGAAAGGAGATTGAAACGAAGTACCTTACCTCATGTCCAACTTGAATCATTCATTCTTTAATTTCCTGAATAATAAACTTTAGTTAATTTTCACTCACATCAGAACCTTTCCTAAGTATATTAGTACTTTTTAATCACATATTACCATGTTATAAAAATTACAATATTAATTAAGTTAATATTGGTCATTTTGTCGATAATGGGTACCTGAGTCGAAAATGATCTTGTTATAATTACAATTTTCCATGTGGGAAAAAGTATATTATCCCAAGAATATTATTCATATATAAATATATCATATATATTCAGAATATATTTATTTATAATATTCCATAAAATCTGGAGATAAGAAATGAAATTCACCATTCATGGAGACGGTAAGTCGTACGTACGCATGAACGCTACTTTCATTTCTATTTCATATTTAATGGAATGAAAACTTAAAAATAAATAAGTTTATTATAAATATAGTATAATATTATATTTTATATATGTTACATATGTTAATTAACTCCATCCTTTATACGTTCCATGTATGGCATAAACAAGTCATATCACATTGAGGGGGCGGTAGTCCGCGCTTCCTCAAATGAAATTATCATGTTAACACATCATGAAAATAATAAAGGTATGTTGTAAATAAAAATTAAATAATAATAATGAAAATATACACATAATATATACCATATATATAAAGTTTAACTATAATGTCCACCATGATAGGTGGAAGAAGATAATTGAACAATCATCATTTTGTGAGGCAATAGTTCTCCATCCACAGAAACAGTATGTTATAAATCCATTAAATGGAGGTGTGTGTAAGTGTAGTCTGAAACCTTCTCATAAAAAAATCCTAGTATATTTTGTATAATCGTGTTTTTATGTAATAAAAGAATAAGAATATAATAGTGTGTGTAGAAGTAGAATATTGGAAAGGAACTTTATATAAGATGTTACCTTTTAAAACGAGTAACTCCCTTTGAATTGAGAAAAAATACTTTCTTGAATTTACTTCTTCCTAAGGTAAGGCTTATAGGAGGAATATAAAGAAGTTGGGAGCTTATTGAATCAGAGTCTGGACTAGATAAGGGTCTTGTGAGGTGTGAGTTAGGGGTTAGAGGTGGTGGACTTTTATAAGAGGGAGGAGAGGTACTTTAGGAATGTCTTGAAATATTATTTTATTATATACTGAATTTTGATTTTCAAAAGGTCAACAACTCATTTAATTAGAATATAATATGAGTATTGTTCTAAAACCTCTCAACCAATAGGTTTTAGACAATTTTTGGTTTCAAATTTAACCTTATCATTTAGCATTTTACCTTTGTTAACTAATTTAACTATTACCACGTCTTCTTGTATATTCATATTATATGGTTATTATAGTTACGATAATGTTAAAAAAGAACCTAAAGTGGTTAATTAATGACATTTACAACATTATATAAGTCTTTTGTCTGAATCTAATATTTTTAGGACTATTATTCATTTAATAAAGTAGTATTTTTTTAAAAACCCATTTATGTTAATTTTATACTATTCATATCATGAATTTTTAAAAATACATAAAAACGTGATTCTTTATAAAAAAATTCCTAAATTAAAATATAAAAGGTCATAATCATTACTAAAATTAGTGTATAGAATAAAAAGATTCAAAATAAATTTATTATAATATTTATAATCTCATTTATTTAAATCTTTCATTAATATGGTAATAACTACACCATCATTGTGTCATAAATATATTTATTTATTTGATTTATAAAAATTATAAATAAAATACCATGATGTTGGAAATATTTTTATCTTTATAATAAATTTTTATAGTGTAAAATATATCATATATAACCCCATATAATTTTTTTTACTAAAAGACACATGTTTATGGTATATTTTCCTCAACTTTAAATTAAATGTAATTAAATGTAATTTTCACACACATGTGGCTCAATGGGGTCCTAAAATAGTCCCAAGGATGTCCATGGTCGGAAATATCTCATCCAATAGGGTTAGGACATGTTTTAGGGTAATTTAATATTATTATAATATTTTTTTACTATTATTTACTAGATTTACCTTTTAACCATGGTAAATATACTACTAGAGAAATAAGTTTTGAAGCCCCCTGACACGGGCGACTGCCTTTACCGGTCGATGGGCTTTCCAAAAAAACCCCCTCAAGCACCCCCTCCCCCACGATTCCCCTACCCATCCCCTCGCCGCCACCTATCCCCTGTCCCCCATCCCCTTGCCGCCCTCCATCCTTCACCCATCCCACTTCCCCCATCCCCTCATCGCCCTCCACCCCCTCGCCCGTCCCCCATCCCCCATCCCCTCACCGCCCTCCAACCATCCCTCGTCCGCAGTCCCCTCACCACCCTCCACCCACTCGCTACCCATCCCATGTCCCCTCGCTGCCCTCCACTCCATCTCCCTTCCATCCTTTATCCCCTCCCTCTTCATCCCCTCCCTCACCGCACCGCCGCCAACCGTCCCCTCCCTCACTGTCCCCTCCCTTGTCACACCGCCACTGCCCAGTCCCCTCCCTCCGCACATGGCCACTGCCCGTTCCCTCGCCGCTGCTGTTTTTCCGCTCTGGCTCCCCGTTTTCCTCCATCCCCTCCCTCATCATCCCACCCTCACTACACTGTTGCCACCTCATCGCCTCCTCCTCCGGCTCACCGCCACCACCGCCGCCCATCCCCTCACTCTCCGCACTGCCTCTGGCTCCCCTCCCCTACCTCTCCTCTCCCTGTAAGCACCACCTTCTGCTCCCCTCCCTTCCAGAATTATAGCTCAATCAGGTATTCCCTAATTTTCTTTTAAGAGTTTTGATTTTGGGAAATTTACAACACAAATTTGGCATGCATGAAGATTATGTGAATATTGTGTGTGAATAAAAAGCGTGGAAAAGGAAGTTCGTGTGTATACTGGCTTCTGTGAATATGAAACAATGTGTCTTGACTGTGTGTGTATGAAAGACTTCACACTTTAAGTGGGGTTTGGAAGTTAAATACAATGTTTGAGTCCATGTATATGTTGACTGAATTAATATTAAGTTGTTATGTTATTTTATTTATACCATTCTTGAGTTTTATCACATGTCTCTATGTGCATGTATCCCATGAGAAAATGTTTCAGGTTTGACCACATGTGTGTTCTTGCATAGCCCATGAGACACATGTTTGAGTTTGATCACATATGTGTGTTTTGATACTATATGTTATTATTAATATTATATGTTCTTCCTCTATATGATATTCCATGTTTCAATGTGACATAATTTGTATATATTTTATATTTCCTTTTTCTATGAATGGTACGAATGTTACTGGTGTACTTATTGTGGCTCAGTAGCCCTTAAGGGGGAGCATGATAAGATGCTATATGTTCCATGAATATTGGACCGAGATAACACAAGTCATGATAGAATGGTATTTTTTTGTTCTGGAATTGTATATATTTGATGTCATCCTGGATATAGATTAGTTAGTTTTCTATAAATTTGATATTTATTGTTATCATTAACGGTTACTCTGTACTACCTCTGATGGCACAAAGGTAGTGTGAATCCAAGAGGAAGTGAGACATTATTTGTACAAAGATACAGTTTCTCTAAGTTTGAGAAGACTGTACATATTCTTTCATGAAGTATTAACTATTTGATCAAAATATGATTAGGGACTCTTGAATATAGAATCATCATTATATTTACCATACCAAATGATGACGATGACATGGGCTTTCACTTAAATTCCATTATCTATTCTCTTGTTTATTATTTGTAGATATAATTTGATTATTTTATCAATGGTACACAACCAATTGGTTATTATTATTTTTTAAATATATTTGATCTTAAAAATGCATGTAATAAGTCTTGTGTAAATGTTTGTTATACAGATATTATTATGGATAATAGTTGGATTGATCTTCCAAATCAAACATCTAGAGAATATTTCAATGGAATTATACAGTTTATTGAGTTCACTGGAGGATTTGAAAGTGACTATATTAGTGCTCCATGTAGAAAATGTGCTAACAGATATCAATTCACATGAGATACTATGAGGGAGCACCAATTCTTTAACATATTTATGAAAAATTATAAGAGTTGGACTCATCATGGAGAAGAATATGTTCATTGTCAAAATACATATGTAGTTTAGATGGATGTTGATGCAAGGATGAATGATCCAAATGCATGAAATGCTTACTGAAATGGTATGTGGGTTGAATCCTAAGGGCATTGAAATCTATAATCTTGAGAGCAGTGAGATACATATTCGCTCTGGTGCAAATTGTGATTGAAGGAGGTTTTATGAAGCACTTGATGATGCAAAAACAGAATTATATCCTGGATTTACTTATAACAATAAATTGTCATTTATCATGGAGTTTTTTCATTTTAAGACTTTGAATCAGTGGTTAGACACATCATTCGATATGTTGTTGGTGTTATTGAAAAAGGTTTTTCCTGTCGACGCTAAGATTCCTGAGTCATATTACCATGCTCGTAAGTTGACAGAGAACTTATGTTTTACATATGAGACCATAAATGCATGTGCAAACAAATGTATGTTTAGAAATAAAATTTCCCATTTGGATATTTGTTTGGACTGTGGTGCTTCCAGGTGGAAAGAGAACATGGTAAATCAGACTCATCAAAGTCAGATTGTGATACAGGGGAAACCGATAGTCGTAAAGCAAATGCATTACTTTCCCCTTAAACTGAGGTTGAAAAGATTTTTTATGTCATATAAAGTTTATAATATAATGATATAGTATGTATAAATAATTCATTAAAGTGATATTTTAACCCACCCTATATACTCTCATGCATGTAAGGATTTTGATAAGAGACATACCGACTTTTCCAAAGATGTTCGTAATGTCTGATTGGGATAGGCAGCAGATTGTTTCAATCCATTCAAGTATATGGTTTTTTCTACTCATAGCACATGGACTGTGGTGTTGGTTCTGTATAATCTTCCTCCGTGGATTTGTATGAAGAAACAATTTATATTAATTTCCACTCTTATTGATGGACATAGAAGTATAGGGGATAAGATTGATGTTTACCTTCAGCCATTGATTGATGAGTTGAATGAATTTTGGGGCGATGGTGTGATGACTTATGACTGTGAAACAAATGAAATGTTCTAACTGTAGTCTATTTTATTGTGGATAATCAATGACTTCCCGGCTTATGTAAATTTATCAAGATGGAGTACAAAAGGGGAATTTTCATTCCCTTGTTTCAATAAATGTAAAAAATATGTACGTCTTAACCATTCCAAAAATATGCATACATGGGTCACAGAAATTTTCTCCCTCCTCAGTACAGGTTCAGAAAGGACAGACTGGCATGTGATGGTTCTAGAGAGTTCATCCCAGCACTAAATATCATGACAGGAGTTGAAATTTTATCACAGATTGAGGAAGAAAACATCCGCACGGTACATGAAATTCAGGATTTGGTGGCTCATCCTTTACATAATATTCCTGTTGTGGGTAGGCAACATAGTCACAATTAGAAAAAAGAAAAGTATTTTTTAGTCTTTTGTATTGGAAAACTAACATGCTAAGGCATAATTTGGATGTCATTCACATTGGAAAAAATGTTTTTGATAATATGTTGTGAACGCTTTTAGGTTTGAATGGAAAATCAAAGGACCATGTTAATGCACGTCATGATTTGGAAGAAATGGGTTTAAGGAAATAGTTGCATTTACAGTTAGTTGAGGTAAACAAGGCATACATGCCTATTGCATAGAATACAATGACTACAAATGAGAAAGAGACATTTATTTCCATTTTGATGATGCTCAAGGTGCCTGATGGTTACTCTTTTATTATTTCAAAGTGTGTGAATCTGACAAGTAGGACATTACAAGGGTTGAAATGTCATGACAATCACATACTACTTCTGAAGTTAATTCCAATCGCAATTTGTGCTTGTTTATCCCCCAATGTTGTTTGACCATTGATTTAGATGAGTAATTTTTTTGGACTGCTTTGTTTAAGAAATCAAGAAATGAGAGATTTAAAAAGTTTGTAGGACCAAATTGTACCTACGCTTTTTCACATGGAGAAACTATTTCCCCCATCATTTTTTAATGTTATGGTTCAATTGAAAATGCACCTAACTGATTAAGTAATGGCTACTAGTCTTGTGCAATTCAGGTGGATGTATTCTATTGAGTGGTATTTGAGTACATTGAAACGATTTTTATGCAGCAGAGCTCGTCCGAAGGCATCAACAGCCAATGGTTATTTGATGGATGAGTGTACAACTTTTTGTGAAGAATATCTTATGGATGTTGAAACAAAATTAGATAAGCCCTCTCGGATTTATGATGGTCTAGTTGGAGGAGGAACCATATTTGATATGGACAACATCGAGTGGATACAAGTGCGTCGATATATCTTGTTCAATACTCCATCATTTTCACCATTAATGCAGTAAGTGTATTATCACTTTTATTTTTTAACTTTTACATTTTTTGTTTTCATAATTTGATCATTTAAAAATCACATTATCATTTGAAAGAAATGCATTAATGAGATAAAAGAAGAGATGTATCGTGCAACTGAGTATCAAATTCAACAATCTCATTATGAGCAATTTCATTATTGGTTAAAGGATTTTGTACATATAAATTGGTTTTCACTATGAGTGAAGTATTATACTAATTTATTTCTGAGTAAATCATTATTGAATTCTATTAGTTATGTAGGTTCATAAGATGTGGGAGTTAGGGTACCCCATGCTAACTGAATAATTTATCCAACTAGATGAGGTTCCATCTATAACGGCTCGTGGTTATAAAGCTATAAATGCTAATGGTTTTCGATTTCACATTAAATATGTTAACAAAAAATGAGGAACAAAAAACACTGGCATTGTCTGTCCATTCATCGATTCTAGTTATTACTATGATTAATTGATAAACATCATTGAAGTTTTTTTATAAAGGTGGAGCTTTGGTCAAAAGACCAATAAAATATTATTTTCAAAAAAGAAAGGTTACATGAGTCGAAAAGACGGAATAAAATTAAAATCTTTAACATGAAAATGAATCTAGTTTTCTAGGAGCTCCTCCATCCAGGTTATGACCTCAGGAACTCCTTTATTGGCGAGAGCATCCACAACCATATTTGATTCTCGATAAGTATGGGTTTTAATGTAGTTAATATTATGGAGATATTGAAGACAATTCATCCAGCATGTAGTAAGTGACCAAGCTAGATGAAACTCCCCATTCCAAATATCCTTCACTACAGTAGTAGAATCAATATCAGTTTCCATTGGTGAATTTTAACTATATGTTATACATAAATGAACGTGTTTATAATAAACCTTTCATTTTGATATCACAATAGGAACAAGTATTCTTCATTAATTTGCCTTCGAACCCAAGTTGGAATGTTGTTGTGAAAATGTGCTAGTGAGGAGTGTTTTTATTTGATCAAGATAAACCTGAGACTGATCCCTTTGGTTCCCAACAGATTGATCAACATACTATAGTTCTACGTGAAAAAGATATTTATGTGGTTAGAGCAGCTGTTGAAGGTGGAACAGTTGATTTTTATGTTTAATGAAAGGTATAATTGTTTTCCTGCTATTCAGAATTTAATGTCCTAAGATATCATAAATTATCTAACCATTTTATAAATCCATGTAAGTTTTAATACTCACTTTTGGAAGTTTATTCATTTATAAATATTTAGGGTGATTTTTCTTTTGGTATCTTCATGTTATTGTCAGTGTATCTTCCCATTGTGGTGTTGTTCATTTGGTTCATGTGCTTCTTGAATTTTTATTAATTCAATATGAAATTTGGATATGCATTGATTGGTTTTATACATAATTTTATATCTATTTTGTTAACTTACTGATTTTTTAAAATCCATTTACAACTAATTATTCAATCCCTTTTTGTTTGATTAAAAACTGTAAAAGTTTTATTTTCTTAAAAACAATCCAATTTATCTTTTGGAAACTTTTGACAGTCCCCTAACTAATGTTTTTTAATACTATAGACATGTCAGGGGAAGAGGCAACAGATCCACATCATAAATCTGAGCCATCTATGTCTCAGAGTCGAGGTAAGTTTGAATGTAATTGTGTTTATTTTTTATGTAATTGATAAATATATATATATATTTATAACATCTGTAATATTACATATAAAATTGTTTTCAATAGGATCAGACTCGACCGCTTCTTCCTCTTATAAGAGAGGCCCTAGTCGTGGTATTTTATCATGGAATTCCGACACGATGTTTGATGATTCCTTTGATGAGATATTTCATCCTATGGGAATGAGTTCCCATACATTTATTCATTATCTGGGTCATATCATACGTGACCCACATTGATTTCCACTGACCATGCATGAATGGGCTTCTATCCCTCAGGACACATTAAATCGTCTTTGGAGGGAGGTTCAGGTAAGAAGACAATTTTAATTTCTTCCCTATATATAAAAAATACTAACATATGTGACCTTTTCTTCAATAGAATAATCTGGATGTATTCCCTGATGAGTTTTATCCCATGTGTATGAGAAAATATCATATGATGTGGAATGATTATAAAGGCAATGTCAAGAGGGACCAATGGGTACCAAATGTGGGTGCCCCAGACATTCTGGAAAAAGTCCCAAGAGGTGTTCTCCCAAATCAGTGGTGTGACTTAGTTGCATATTGTTATACAAAGGGTGTTGTGGTTTGTATATTTATTTTGGTATGTATATTTTCAAAATGTGTGATTTGTTTGAAATTTGAATTAATTGAATGTAGGAGGTGTCAGCACGCCATTCTAAGAATCAAGCGTTTCAAGGACCACCTCACGGGCTCAGGACTCGTCATGTGTCTCAGATCCGACATGAGGTATTTATTATTACTTTATTTATTAATTAATTAATATGGTTTTGTGTTTATATTCTATCCATATAAAGTCATGGGAGCAAGGTGCACTGACCGATAAAATGATGGTGTGGATGAGGATTCCTGATCGAAATGATCCATAGGCTAAAACAGTGATAGTAAGTGCTTCTACTCATTAGAAATACTTACATAAATATTTATATTAACATATATATATATGTATATATATTTAAATATTGCATAGACTCAATTTGAAGCTGAGTTAGAACAGCTGTTAGAGGACCAGCGACAACTTCCCATGCGAAGGGATGAGATCTTCCATTGCATTATTGGTCGGGATGAGAATGGATATAGTTTGACCTATGAAATAGGGATTCCTTTTTTTGTAGTACCACGTGGACAGTTTTCGGTCCTTCTATTGCTCATATGACACAAAAATTGTCATATTTCAAGGTAAGGTTGCGCACTTCCGAGGAGGAAAATGCGCAATTGATCACTGAGGTTAAAACACTGCCGGAATATGTACGTCTAGGTGATGGTGCAAGGGATAATAAGACATAGGTTTATTTTGAATTTAATTTTTTTACTTTCTATTATTTTTGTTATGAAAATATTCATATTTTTTATTTTTTTAGGCCGCTGGCCCACCGGATGGAGGTAGCATTCATGACCACGCATGACGCATCATATTCACAAGGTGTGTTTATTTTTTTTATTGGTGGGGGTAGTTATTGATGTTTCAAAAGGTAAATTTATTTTTCTTGGTGATGATCAAGAAGAATTTAATGTTTTTCAGAAGTCCACACTTTTGGTGAGTTTCAAGTTAATTGATGTGGTTGAATATGTCTTTTGAGCTGGGATAAGAAAGTATACTCTTGGACATTCTGTCTGGGGGTGTTGGGAGCTATCCAGGGTGGGGTATGGAGTGAGCTGTTTTGATGGGTGGTGGGTTGGGAGCTGTATCAGGGGTATGGAGTGGGTTGTTCGGTGGGTGGGAGGTTGGGAGCTATCCGGGTTGATTGTGAGGGGGGCTGTTCAGGGTGGGGGCTGTCCGGGGGGTTGGGAGTGGGCTATCTAGGAAGCAGGAGGGGGGTGTTTAGGGGGGTTGAGAGTGGCAGGGGTGGGGGGGGGGGGGTGAATATTGGTGTTGTCCAGTGAGAGGGGGATAAGGAGGGGGCTGTTCGGTGGGAGTTTTTTGGGAAAATTATCCATTAGTCCATTAGGATAATTTTACATTAGGTCATTGGCCATTATGCCATTTGGCCTATTGGCCAATTAATCATTATTCCATTTTTCCATTAGGCCAATTGGTTAATCGGGCCATTAGAAAAATTGTCCATTAGGCCATTAGGTCATTGGATTTTTTTCCATTAGGCTATTCGTCAATTAATACAATTATCTAAGAGACTATTAGATCGATTGGAAATTATATCCTTAGGCCATTTTTATAGGAGTTTTTTAGGCCAATAGACCATTAGTTCATTAGGGAAATTGTTCATTATGCTGTTAGGCCATTAGGGAAATTGTCCAGTTGGCCAATTGTCTAATTGGATGTTAGACCAAGAGCCATTAGGACAATATTCCATTATTCCAATTGTAAAACTAGACAATAGGCCATTATTCCAATTGTACAACATATACGGTCTTTGAGGTACGACTGAATATGTTGTTTTTAACAGTTTGACGCGCTCTAAAAGGGTGTGTTAGGTGGTCAAAACCGGCCGAACGACCTCATAATGTCATGAAATCATACAGGAACAACCATGGTGTGAAATTTGAAATGGTTGGGAAGATGGTACTTTAATCAGAAGTGTCATTTCACCGCGGTTACCAGAAATGCATTTCTGGTGTCATAAAACACCAAAACAATGTGTAACAGTAAAATTCATAGAAAATGTTCTCAGAATGACTTGAAATCACACAAAAACAACAGAAATATTATTCTTGACATGTAGGAGGAGACGAAATGTCAATCAGACATGCGGTGTGCACGGTACGACCAAATATGTTGTTTTTAACAGTTCAACGCACTCTAAAAGGGTGAGTTGGGTGGTCAAATCCAGTCGAACAAACTCAGAATGCCATGAAATCATAAAAAAACAACCATGGTGTGAATTAAAAAATATTTGGGTAGACGATATGTCAATTGGAGGTGTATTTTTACCGCGGTGACTGAAAAAACATTTCTGTAGTCATAAAACACCAAAACGACGTGTAATGATCAAATTTAGAGAAAACATCCTCAGAAAGACTTGAAATCACACGAAAACAATAGAAATATTATTTTTGACATGTAGGAGGAGAAATAAGTCAATAGGACATGTGGTGTGCCCAGTACGTCCGAATATGTTGTTTTTAAAAGTTTCACGTGCTCTAAAAAGGTGTGTTGGGTGGTCAAAAGCAGCCGAACGACCTCATAATGTCATGAAAAAATACGACAACAACCGTGGTGTAAATTGTGAAATAGTCAGGCAGAAGGTACATCAATTAGAGGTGTCTTTTGACTGCAGTGACCATAAACACATTTTCGGAGTCATAAAACACCAAAATGACGTGTAACAGTCAAATTCAAAGAAAATGTTATCATAATGACTTGAAATCACATAAAAACAATAGAAATATTATTCTTGACATGTAAAATGAGATGACACGTCAATCAGACATTCGATGTGTGCGGTACGACTGAATATGTTGATTTTAACAGTTTGACAAGCTCTAAAAGGGTGCGTTGGGTGGCCAAAACCAACCGAACGACCTCGGAATTTCATTAAATCACAGGACAACAACCATGGTGTGAATTGGGAAATGTTAGGGTATACGGTATGTCAATAGGAGGTGTTGTTTGATCGCTGTGACCGGAAAGGCATTTGCAGAGACATAAAATGCCAAAAAGACATGTAACGGTCAAATTTAGAGATAACGGTCTCAAAATGACTTGAAATAACATGAAAACACTAGAAATATTATTAGTGACATGTTGGAGGAGACGACACATAATCATATGTGGGGTGTGCGCAGTATGGCCAAATATGTTGTTTTTAACAGTGTGGCGTGATCTAAAAGGGTGTGTTGGGTGGTCAAAACCAGACGAACGAACTCGGAATTCCATGAAATCATACAACAACAACCATTGTGTGAATTTTGAAATGTTCGAGTAGATGGTACATTAATTGGATGTGTCGTTTGACCTCGGTGGCCGAAAATGCATTTCTGGAGTCATAAAACACCAAAACGACGTGTAACGGTCAAATTATGAGAAAAAACCCTTATAATGACTTGAAATCACATGAAAATAGTAGAAATATTATTCGTGACATGTAAGAGGAGACAACACGTCAATCGGACGTGCGATGTGCATGGTACGACTGAATATGTTGTTTTTAACAGTTTGGCGTGCTCTAAAAGGGTGTGTTGTGTGGTCAAAACCAGTCGAATGACCTTGGAATGTCATGAAATCATACGACAACAACCGTGGTGTGAATAGTGAAATGGTCGGGTAGAATTTATGTTAATCGGAGGTGTTGTTTGACCACAATGACCAGAAACACATTTTTGGAGTCATAAAACACCAAAACGACATGTAATGGTCAAATTCAGAGCAAACATTCTCAGAATGAATTGAAATCCCACGAAATAAATAGAAATATTATTTTTGACATGTAGGAGGAGACATCACATCAATCAGACATGTGGTTTGTGTGGTACGATAGAATATGTTGTTTTTAACAGTTTGGCGTGCTCAAAAGGGGTGTGTTGGGTGGTCAAAATGAGCTGAATGAACTCGGAATGCCATGAAATCATACAACAACAATTGTGGTGTGAATTTTGAAATGTTCGGGTAGATGGTACATCAATCGGAGGTGTCGTTCTACTGTGGTGGCCAGAAACACATTTCTAGAGTCATAAAACACCATAATGATGTGTAACGGTCAAATTCATAGCAAACGTCCTTATAATGACATGAAATAACACGAAAATAATAGAAATATTATTCGTGACATGTAGGAGGATCGCCACGTCAATCAGACGTGCGGTGTGCATGGTATGACCGAATATGTTGTTTTTAACAGTTTGGCGTGCTCTAAAAGGGTGTGTTTGGTGATCAAAACCAGACGAACGACCTCTTAATGTCATGAAATAATACAAAAACAACTGTGGTGTATATTGTGAAATGGTCGAGCAGACGGTACGTCAATCAGAGATGTCGTTTCACAACAGTGACCGAAAACGCATTTCCAGAGTCATAAAACACCAAAATGACGTGTAATGGTCAAATTCACTGCAAACATCCTCATAAGGACTTGAAATCCAAGTAAAACAATAGAAATATTTTTGGTGACATTTAAGAGTAGATGAAACGTCAATCGGACATGCGGTGTGCGCGGTACGACCGAATATGTTGTTTTTAACAGTTTTGCGTGCTCTAAAAGGGTGCGTTGGGTGGTCAAAACCAACTGAACGACCTTGGAATGCTATGAAATCATACGACTACAAATTTGGTGTGAATTGTGAAATTTTCAGGTAGATGGTATGTCAATCAGAGGTGACATTTGACTGCGGTGACCAGAAACGCATTTCCAGAGTCATGAAACACCAAAACGACATGTAACGGTCAAATTCATAGAAAACCTCCACCGAATGACTAGAAATCACACAAAAAAATTTAAATATTATTTTGGACATTTAGGATGAGACGACACATCAATCGGACGTGCGGTGTGAACGGTACGACCTAATATGTTGTTTTTAATAGTTTGACCCGCTCTAAAAGGGTGCGTTGGGTGGTCAAAACTAGCCAAACAACCTCGGAATGTCATGAAATAATAAGACAACAACCGTGGTGTAAATTATGAAATATTTGGGTAGACGGTACGTCAATCAGAGGTGTTGTTTTATCGCGGTGACCAGAAACTCATTTCTAGAGTCATGAAACACCAAAACGACGTGTAACAGTCAAATTCAGAGAAAACGTCTTCAAGATGACTTGAAATCACAAGAAAAATATAGAAATATTATTTTTGACATTTAGGAGGAGACAACACATCAATCAGACGTGCGGTGTGCATGGTACGACTAAATATGTTGTTTTTAACAGTTTTGTGCGCACTAAAAGGGTGCATTGTATGGTCAAAACGAGACGAACAACCTCTGAATGCAATGAAATCATATGACAACAACCATGTTGTGAATTGTTAAATGTTTGGGTAGATAGTATGTCAATCGAAGGTGTTGTTTGACCGCGGTGACCAAAAACACATTTCTAGAGTTATAAAATACCAAAACAATGTCTAACGGTCAAATTCATAGAAAACATCCTCAGAATGACTTGAAATCACATAAAAAAAATAGAAATATTATTTGTGACATGTAGGAGGAGATGAAATGTCAATCAGACATGTGGTGTGCGCGGTATGACCAAATATGTTGTTTTTAATAGTTTCACGCGGTGTGCGCAGAGGGAATTCCTTTTTAGACCACAAAGCACTTCCAAAAGCTAAACCAAAGACTTCAAAACAAGAAAAAAAAATCCTAAAATGGTAACATTTCTTAAATTGGGGGTTTTAAATTATTATAGCACCCATGATTTTATTTCAGACTTAATTTTATTATATATATATACTAACTGAATAAATATGTCTAATTTACGTTTGTTTTGTAAAGTGGTTTTTCTGTATCTTATTGTAGGTTTATTGAAGTAGAAGATTGAAATGGATTAGAACTGTTTGGATTATTGAATATAAAGCACTTCTGTCATTTATTATTTATGAGGGTCTTGATGTTTATGCTGTTTGGAATTGTTTTCCTTTATTTTTATGATTTTTACCCTGTTTCTGCTATTCGGGAACCATTAATGATTTTTTTTTTAAAAAAATTTTCCAGGATAGAGACCGCCATTGGCTGTCGCTATAGGTGTTCCGGGCAGTAGGACAGTGACCGCCATTGGCGGTCTCTATAGCTCAGCCGAGCAGCAGGTCAGCGACCGCCAATGGCGGTCGCTATTGCTCGGCCGAGCAAGAGGTCAGCGATCGCCTGGTGGTTGTTGTAGGCCAAATTTTTGACCCCCTTTAGTGACTGCCATTGGCAGTCACTAAGCAGTCTCTAAAGACCATTAGCGACCGCCATTGGCGGTCGCTAATGCCTGGATTTTTAGCAGTGATAAAATATTTTCTGAAGTTACTATTCATAATGTATAAAATTAAAAGTTACCTATTTACACAATTTGTACCTCTTGATTCCAAATATGGAATTAATTTTTCCAAATTCAAATCATAGAAGTTAAAAAAACAAATTTAAAATTAATTCCTATTGTCAAAACCAAAAAGCGTGCTTTTAAGAAGTAAAAACTACCAAAATATTGACACATGTTTATGTCCAATTTCAGAGTGAAATTACTTCCAATGAACAGAATTGGATTAAATGAAAATAATATAATCCAATTACACTTTAAAAAAAGTAAAAGTACAATTTAACTATAAAAAAAGATTAAAAGGCAGTTTTGAATTAAAATGCAGTGTTTTCCACTATTCATTAAAAGATAAACTTTTGCAAAAAAATACCAAAATTTCATCCAAAGTAAATTTTTATGTTCATATATTAAAGAAGAATTTAAAATTTTCAAATAATACATATAAAGGTGTCAAAAACTATATTTAAAAATGGTTTTCTATCAAAAGACGGTAAAACTGCATTTTTAGAAAAATACATCTTTTATCCAAAAAAAATGATTTTATTATTATATGATATCTAGAAAACATATAAGACGAATTTAAAACATTACATTGAATATATATCATATATTTTTCATTAAATAAAAATCCATAAAGAGTGATATGAAAACACAATTATTCTATTCTAAATAGGTTTTCCTAAAAACACATCCATTATATTCAATTTTTTTATTTCCATTTCTAATAAATTTGGTAACCAATGAATCATCATTTAAACATGTGTAAAAAATATTTCAAAATTCAGTTTATACTATTCATTCCCTCCATTGCAATGTCTATGCATTAACTGCCATTGAAAATAATATTAATATTATTGTATTTTTTTTCGGTATAACTCAATGTTGTGTGCAATGAAAGATTTCAGAGAAGCCCATTATTGTATGTTGAGTACGATATTAGAAAAAGAGTCCACTTTAACTTAAAAGTAATATCTTATTCATAAGTATTAATATAAATGAAAAAGTATTATTCTATAAATACCTGGGTATATCCTTCCCCCCTTTTGGAAATTGCGTGCTCGCAATTTTGAAATTGTGCTTGGAAACTTCATTGAAAGTCCCACATCAGAAAAAGAGTCAACAAAACTATTACATTAAAAGAAATAAAGAGATGTATAAAGGTCACCCGAGATAAAAAATACTAGGATTCCATGAAAAAATGGATATGGTAGAGAGAACAAACCATCAAATTCTGAAGGAGAGTGACAAAAAACATGATTAGGATAAATATGACCACCTGAAAACCACAAACTTGTGATAGGTTAGACAATATTTTATTTCCCAGTAGGAAAAGTAAACGAACAACATATTTATTTTAAGTTCCCTTTAATAAAGTTAGTGAATTATTTTATGAGATATACTAAGAATATAACAAAATATACTTACTTTTCATGTAGAGTTTCATCCTTTAATGAGTTTCTTCCCAAACCTCATCTTTTATCCAAACGATGGGAATTCACTATGACTTGGTCACTCCTGAAGTGATAGAATCAACTTTTAGATAATAAAATGATCCAAAAAAGATGAACCATATATTTACCCTGTCTTTAGACATTATCCAAAACCAAAATGGTTAGTACAAGATCAGATAATACCTAAAAAGGATAATCTTTTATTAAAAGAAATACTACTCTTAATCTCCAAAAATTGAACAAACAATACCCGAAACTCAACAAAGACCATTTAATAAATAATTATACTTAAAATTATTCAAAATAATTCAAACTAAGTTTGAAACCCAAAATTCATAAGGATTCGATCACATAGTATTCCAAAAAAATCTTAACATTTATCACTAAATAACATTGGCTACTCTTAAAGTCTCATACTGAAAAGAAATTAACCTAATCACATATTCTCTATTTTAGGTTAATTATTTCAATAAATAACCCAAATCGCTATATTCCAAAATAAAAACATATATTCTTCCAAAACAAAATTTAACCATTACTCCTCAATTGAAATCCCAATGTATTCTATTTTCCTTAGGCATATAGTGTTCCCAAAATAGCAAACAACATCCAAAATAACCTTCATCACTTAATCACCAAATCATTTTCCTATATTAATGATATCCATTTGATAAAACATAATATGCCAAATCAACTTATTCTTGATCAATAAAATCATTTAACTAAAAAGAATAAGTCATACTGATCAGGGACATGATGTAGGCCAGTGGTAGGTGATGATCCCTTGTCGCCCTTCGATTGCGTGTTCGATTCCCATGCCCTTTCCAGAAGCAATGGGTTTTTACCCATCCTGCAGGTTGTCCTTTTTCTAAAACCATATCATTCTTATATCATTCTAAAAAAAAGAGAATTTCCTCAAAAATAACCATAACGTATTTTATCCTCAAAGGTTATCTAATACCATTCATTTTTCATCCCAAAATGTAATAACTGTTTATCACCTCAAAAACAAAAGATCAAATGAACCCCTAAGGTTATCCATTATGACCACAAAAGAAAAGAAAGTTCTTTCTTGAATAAAATTTTCACAAATCAAAATTCAGGGTTATATATACTAGAAAAAGTCTTCCAAAGTAATCCCATCATCAAAAGATCCTTAATAATTTTAATCATTTCATCATCCTAAAATCTACCATAACTCTTCAATCCGTTATATGTAGAAGTCTTACTCATTAAACATTATTCATGATCCATTAACCATTCTTTTCAAATTTATTCTGTAATAATTCTTTCCTATAAACAAAATCCTGAATCATATCCTATGATTCAAAAATGTCAAAACATAAGCTAAGAAATAATCCATACATTTTATTAGTCATTTTCAGTTTCCTCATCCTCAATTGGAATGGAATTAGGTATTGGTAAACATATATTTTTATGGTCCTGCTGATCCCATTACTGAACCTTCTTCGTAGGACATCTATTTGTATAATGACCATGCACAGCACATTTAAAACATTCAATTTATACCGTAGAAAGAAATTATTTCCCTTTTCTAGAGTCAACTGGATGCTTACTTTTTTCCATGAAAGGTTATTGCTTTGTGACCTTAATTACCACATCTATAGAATCTTCCCATCCCTTTGAATAATTTCCCTAGGTGTTTATTTCTACATCCTTGAAACATATGTTTTTGAATATACTTACCTTTATGATTATTACATGAACTTCCATAGGGAATTATTTCTCGCATATTCAATGCCTTATAAAAATATCCAAGTTTCAGGTGGTCAATCATAACTCTAGATAGTTGGTTGAGAATAACCAAAAGAGTTATCATTACTGCTCCCATTTCATTTAGGTTCTTATTCAAAAAACCTTCAAAGTTTTCTTCAAATCAATTGTTACTTTGGTTCCTTCTAGATCCATCCATTTAATAAAACCAAAAAGGTCGGTGTGAGTATATCATTAATATCATCACATAATATCTTATGAGGAGGGTAAATACTAATATATACTTATTCATGTTATCTTAAAATCATTCAATTTATCTAAAATAACTTTGAATATTTCGAATATGCTAACCATTATGGTTATGTAACTTATGCTTAAATAAAACCCTAAATTCTAAAGTTATCTAAACCAACCTCTGATAACAACTATAAGGCCCTAGCCTTGAACATAAAATAATATTTAATTAAGTTAATAATTCACATTGATGATCTTTTCATGTTTAGAGATTTAGAAAATTAGGTCATGAATTGTACATAAAAACTTGAGTATTACAAGTAGACACTTCTACTCACAATCCATTTTTTTTCATAAAACAAAATCTCTTAAAAAAAGAAACATGTATAGTTCCATTTTTTAGACAACATTACCTTTCCTTGATCCCATCCTTGACCCTATTCATCTTTAAGTCTTGTGAAAAACAATTAAAAACTTGGGATGACCATAAGAATCTCTTTAAGGGATACATAAAGAAGGAAAACATATAGTTATTTAGAAAAACGTGTAAACCATGAATACTTTATCATAAATTAATAATTTCCTCTTAAAGAAGTATAAAAAACTCTTCACTAAATATAATCTCATTTCTTACCATTTTTGAAACCAAAAGATTACCATAAATCCCATAGAAAACAACGTATAACATATAAAGGTAACTTGGGACAAAAGCATGCTTAAATGGAATAACCATACAGTAAACTTCCACACATATCACTAAATTGAATAGCTATATGAATGAATTCCATACCCAAGGAATTGGAGGTTATAACATAACCACCCATCCTTGTTTTATCATGGAACCACCCAACATTTCGTTTATCTCGTAACCACCCATCAAATGTCCAAGTACCATTATATAATCATAACACATAAAATATTGAAAATATAAACATTTCAATAACAAAATCTAATTCAAAATCACAAGATATCATTTCAATATATTGAAATAATCAATCCATTTCAAAAACCATTTTCAATACCAAAAGACTAAACAAGGGAATAAGGGATTTCTTTTCCTTTTAAAAACATTAAGGCTTATAGAGGAAGCAAAATAAAGATTACGACGACATAGAGGTCATTGTCATCACATACGTTAAAAAATAATTTTCTCATTTAGTAAAATTATTTATAAAAAATATTCCCTTTGAATGAAAGAAAAAGTCAAAGGGTTTTATTATACATTGTATAAAATATGGAGGTTTATATTATCGAAATATGCCTCAATGAAAGGAGATTGAGACGAAGTCCCTTACCTTGTGTATAACTAGAATCGTTAGTTATTTAATTTCCTGAATAATAAACATAAGTTAATTTCTACTTTCTTCATAACCCTTTTAAAGTTTATTATTCCTTTTATATCACTTATTACCACATTATAAGAAATATGTAATTATTTAAGTTAATATCGGTCATTTTGTTAATATTGGGTACTTGAGTTGAAAATGATCTTGTTATAATTACAATTTTCCAATTTGGTCAAAAGTCCATTATCTCCCAATTGTTATTCATATATATCTAGTATATATGTATTTATAATCTTCCATAACATTTGGAGATAATAAATGAAATGCACCATTCATAGAGATGGTAAGGCGTACATATGCATGAACGCTACTTTCATTTATATTTCATATTTAATGGAATGAAAACTTAATGATACATAAGACTATTATAATTCAAATATAATATAATATTTTATACATGTAACATAAGTTCATTAAATCCATCCTTTACACGTTCCATGTATGGAATGAACGAGTCATATCACTTTGATGAGGCGGTAGTTCGCGCTTCCTCAAATGAAATTATCGTGTTTACACGTCATGAAAAGAAAAAAGTTATGTAGTAAAGAAAAAATACAGAATCATACAGACAATATAAACATAATATATATCATATAAATATAGTTCCATCATAATGTAAACCATGAGAGGTGGTAGGGGAAAATTGATCAATCATCGTTTCGTGAGGTAGTAGTTCGCCATCCACAGAAACAATATGTTCTAAATCCATTATATAGAGGTGTGTGTAAGTGTAGTTAGTATAAATCTCATAAAAAAATACTATTATATTGAGGATACTGGTTTTTTTATGTAATCAAATAATAAGAATATAACAGGGAGTGAAGAAATAGAATATTGGAAAGGAACTTTAGAGAAGTTGTTACCTCTTAAAACAGATATCTCCCTTTGATTCGAGCCAAAAGACTTTCTTGAATTTCCTTATTCCTAAGGTAAGACTTCTAGGAGTAAGAGAAGGATGTTTTATGCTTATTGGATTAGAGTTTGGATGAGCCAAGGGGTTTGAGAGGTGTGAGTAAGGGGTTAGAAGTGGTGGCCTTTTATAAGAGGGAGGAGGGGTACTTTAAGAATGCCCTGAAAGATTATTTTATTATAAACTGAATTTCGATTTAAAAAAGGCCCCAAACTCATTTAATTAAAATATAAGATGTTTATTGTTCTATATTTTCTCAACCAACAGGTTTTAGACAAGTTTTTGTTTCAAAATTATCTTTATCATTTATCTTTATCCCTTAGTTAACTAATTTAACTATTTCCATGTCTTCTTGTATATTCATACTATATGGTTAATATAGTTACCATAAAATGACAGTAGAACCTCAAGTTGTTAATAAATGAAATTTAAAACATTATATCAGTCATTTTTCTGAATATTATATTTTTATAAATATTATATCATTTAATAAAATAGTACTTGTTTTAAAAACCCATTTATTTAAATTTTCATATTACTCATATCATGACTTTTTAAAAATCCATACCAGATTCATTATTTAGAAAAAACTTCATAAATTAAAATATAAAAATTCATAATCATCCCTAAAATTCTTGTATGGAATAAAAAGTGTCAAAATAAACTTATTTTAATATTTATAATCTCATTTATTTAAATCGTTCATTAATAAGGTAATCACTACATCATCATTGTGTCATAAATATATTTATTTATTTGATGTATAAAAATTATAACTAAAATACCATGATTTTGGAAATATTTTTATCTTTCTGATTACTATTTATAGTAGAAAAGATAACTTTTATAACCCCATATAAAAATTGTTTTACTAAAAGATACATGTTTAGGTAATATTTTCCTTAACATTAAATTAAAAGTAATTAAATGTCATTTTCACACACAAGTGGCTCCATGGGGTCCTAAAATTGACCCAAGGATGATCATGGTTGGAAATAGCTCATCCAATAGGGTTAGAACATGTGTTAGGGTAATTTAATAATATTATAATATTATTTTTTAACCTTATTTATCAGATTTACCCTTTAACCATGGAAAATAAAATATTTACTGAAGTTACTATTTATAATGTCTAAAAATAAAAGTTACCTATTTAATTTTTTTTAACTCTTTATTAAAAATATGGAATCCATTTTTAAAAATTCAAAACGTAAAAGTTTCAGAAATTAATTTAAATTTAATTCCTCTTGTCAAAACCAGAAAGCATGTTTTTAAGAAGTAAAAACCACCAAAAGATTGGCATGTATTTCTGTCTAATTTCAAAGTGAAATTACATCCAATGACAAAAATTGGACTAAGTGATAAAAATTTAATCCAATTACACTTTAAAAACAATTAAAAATACAATCTAACTATATAAATAAATTATCTTAAAAGGCAGTTTTGAATTAAAATGTAGTATTTTAACTATTCATTAAAATATGAACTTTAGCAAAAAAATACCAAAATCTCCTCCAAATTAAATTTTGATGTTCCGATTATAAATAATAAGTTTATTTCTTAAAAAAAATAAAGGTTGCAAAAAGTAGAATTAAAATGTGTTATCCATCAAAAGGCGGTAAAACCACATTTTTAGAAAAATACTTCTTTTTTTCAAAACAAATGAATTTATTCATATATAATATCTATAAAACATATAAAATGAATTTTAAAAATTACATTGAATATATATGATATATTTTTCATTAAATAAAAATACATAAAGAGTGATATAAAACACAATTATTCTCTTTTAAATATATTTTCATAAATACACATCCATTATATTGAATTGGTTTTTATTTCCATTTCTAATAAATTTGGTAACCAACAAATCATTTTTAAATATATGTAAACCATATTTAAAAATTCATTTTATAATATTCATTCCCACTATTCTAATGGAATGGCGTTAACTATTATTTAAAATAATAATAATAATATTTTCTTATTTTTCAGTATAACTCAATGTTGTGTGCAATGTAATATTTCAGAAAAGCTCATTGTTGCTTATTGAGTATGCTATCAGAAAAAGTGACCCCTTTTACTTAAAGTTAATACCTTATTCATAAGTATTAATATAAATCCAAAAGTATTATTCTATAAATACTGAGGTTGTTACAACCAATTCCAATATATTAGGATATTTGAAATGGTTTTGGCATGAAAATTTGGAAAAAACCAAATTCTATTGAATTGGGGAGGGATTATGGAAATTGGATGATTTAAATTGTTGAATTTAAATTTTGGATTTGATGGAAATTTTTTCAATTAAAATTTTGAATTTAATTGTGAAAAGGATGGAATTGGTTTTGAATGATTTTAAACTCATGAAAATGGATTAAAATGATTTGATAAAAACTAAGTTGTTTTATCTTGTTAAAGAGGTATGTTTTTGAATAAATTTTTTTTGGATTTAAATGGAAATAATATGGAATTTTTAAAATTTATGAATGGAATATATTGTTTTTTAAAATGTATAAAAATAAATTTCCCATAATGTAAGAGCACATTAAAACCTTTGGTTGTTAGTGAGTTATTTGGATACACTCTACACTATGATAATTTTCTAACACATACCTACGGTGGGTCACATTCCCAATGGGAGGGTGATGAGTTGCATGTGGACAATGTCATGGGGATGTGAGTATACTCATTTTTCTGTGATCATTTAGAGGGTGCAGAATCCTATAGTTGGTTAGTACTATCATACCTTTTGGCAGATGACCATGTTACTCGCTTGTTTATTTATATTTGAGATATAAATGTATCCCAATGTTGTCTGAACTGATTTAAATTACTTCTAAACTTATATAAACTATTTTACATAAATTGTTTACTTATTCCATTATTTTAAAAATATTCCACCTCTTGTAAATTAAAGCTTGTGATTTAAAATTATTTTTTCACCATTTTGAAAATGTGTAACATGTTTTGTTTAAATATTATTTCATAATTCCAAAGCTCTTTATTTTTGAAAATTGAAATCATTTCCTTTGATTAATCAATTGTTGGAATATTTTACGGGATCATTGGTTGTATAGTACTAGTCTTAGTATCACACCCTACTTTTTCCTTCAGGTGTTTGTAGAATTTCTTCTTTTAGGTTTAAGCAAGGGGAAAGGATCTCTTAGAGGAAGATAAAGATTTTAATCCATTATCATTGTGAGTTGTGTCTTTAGGGACAATGTGGATATTATACCCATTTTTAGTACTTGGTTTGTTGTAATTTTGTCTTTCTATGCCTCCTTTTATTATGGTACTTTACTCCAAGTGGAGTTTACTTTATATCAATATTGACTTGTCTTTATATTGCTATGTTTTGTGTAAAATTCATTCCCACTTTCATGTTGTATGGTGCTAGGTACTAGTCAACAAACCATAGGGATCAGTAATTCCCTTTTATCTATGTCAAATTAGGCTCAATTATTGGGTTATCAGGGTACCTGGTCTGGTTCATGAAGAACTGGAATAAAAAGAGAGAGGTTGTTTAGCTTTCGTATTGAAGTGAGTATGCATTTTGAAATCTTGTCTAGGCATAAGAGGTAGTTGCTATTGGGTGCCTATAAAACTCTCACTGCATTGAATCTTATGGCTCTAGAGGTGGTTAGGGAAAGATGTCTTGTGGATTAGTTCTATTCTTTTACCTATTGATATTCAGATAGAGTGAAATCTAAATCCCGTTTGTTTCTTATTTTGTGAATAATTTATCTTTTTGCTTAGTTTGAGTGTTAAACTAATGATTTAATTTAATCTTCTGATGTTTTGTAGTATCATGCCTTCGAGAAGATGTGCGAATAAGATATTGGAAGAGGTTGCTGCTGAACCTCCACAAGAAAATCCTACTATTGATCTGATTCCGGTTGAGGTAATTGTTCACACTGTCCAGGCTTAGGGATAGGCACCACCTCCATTTCCCTCTCAGGCTCTAGTTGTAGATCATCAGGGGGGATGTTTTTTGGAATCATTCTAAAGAGTTCCTTAACTAGAAGCCACCATTTTTTAAGGGCTCAACTAACCCTCATCATGGTGAGGAATGGTTGAGAAAGATAGAATTTCTCTTTGAGTCATTGGAGACACCATATATGATCAGGGTAAAGTGTGCCACCTTTGTGATAGAAGGACCAAGAAATAGATGGTCGGAAAGATTGGATATGTTTAGGAAACATGAGGTCTTAGAGTGGAAATACTTCCTGGCTCTTTTCACCAACTAGTTCTATCTAGAGTCAATGGTGGTGGCTAAGGCTATTGTGTTCTTAAAGCATGAGTAGGAAAAAAGAATAGTGACTGAGTATTCAAATAGATTCGATGAGGTACTGTAGTTTTGTCATGAGATTGTATCTAATGAGAGGATGAAGGCTTAATGGTTTGAATTGTGAATTTGATCAGATATCTATTCGCAGGTCTGCTTGTTGAAGCTACCCACTTATACTGTTGTGCTGGATAGGGCTATTATGGTTAAGATAGAGTTGGAGAGGAATTTAGGGTTGACGAGAGTTCCTTTTCCTCCTAGTGGCAGCATTGGTTACTTCAAAGGAAAATGGATGCATGAGGATTCTCATGGAGTTTCTTGATGGTAGAGCCATTTCAGATGTCCAACAACTCCAGGTGGAAGTTATCTCATTTTTTATCAGTGTGGAATGGCAGGACATTCTAAGAGGGGTTTCACTGAGGCACCCAATGGTTGTAGTTCATGTGGATGTTCATGAAACCTACAAAGGTTCTGCCATCAATTTTCTACTCCACACTGTGGGAAAGGATCATCAAATCCTTCTAAAATTGTAGGGTAATCAAAATTTTCATGTATGAAATGGTTCTAGCTAGATGAAATTAGAACTAAGCTTCTCTATGCAGTGGAAGAGTCTCCAGAGGAAGCAGACATGGGTCCAGTGACTGTGAGAGGTACCATTACTATAGCATCATCAATAGTGACTATTATATCTGATAATGGGGAATCTCACTATTTTACTCCATCCCACATCATTAATCCGATTAATCTTCCTATGAAACTTTTATCTTGCGAAATGGATAGTACCACACCCCTTTGTATGAAGAGAGAGAATGGTCTTCATAGTCCTGCTTGTGTCTTCTCTCTATTTTATGCCATGCTAGCTTCGAGTTTTCTAGTTCTTTATATGAAGTATCACGACATCATATTTAGGATGGATTAGCTAATTGCTAACAAAGACCAAATTTATTGTTATCTTCGATGGGTATACTTACGACACAAAGAGGTGTGCCTCTTTTCTTTCAAGGAGAGTGGGACCCAAGGTCAAATAGAGACAGACCTTCTTATCCAAAGTTAGGGAAATTGATATCAGTATTTTCTTTTGACCAAGATTGATATTCAATGAGTAGTGATCTTACTCTAGCCATCATCGAGTTTCCTTACAAATTTTCTTCGGATATCTCTATTCTACCACCAGTGAGAGAGTTTTAGATTTCTATTCAATTAATGGCGGGAATTCAAACAGTATCTACTCTCTCTTACCTAATGGATCTAGCTGAATTTAAAGAGTTGATGTCTCAGTTTGATTATCTTCTAGGAAAAGGTTTTATCTGCTTGAGTGTGTCACCTTTGGCACCACCAATTCTCTTCACTAAGATTGCTAATGGTTCTCTTAGCTTATGTGTCAATTATAGAAAGCTCAATTGAGTTCTGATAAAGAAAAAATGCCTATTTCCATGGATTGATGATCTATTTGATTATCTAAAAAGGGCGAAGTGATTTTTGAAGATTGATATTCAATTTGGTTACCATCATTTTAGGATAAAAGAATCATACATTCAGAAAACCACCTTTATGATTAGGTATGTTCACTAAGAGTACCTTGTTATGACCTTTTGTTTAACAAATTATCCTACAGTTTTCAAGGATTTAATGGAAAAAAATTTCCATGAGTATCTAGATAACTTTGTGGTAATATTTTTGGTTGGCATTCCTATATACTCCATGTCTTAGGAGGATCATGTGCAACATCTGAGAACTATTTTGAGTTTTCTGATAAATCACCGCCTTTATTACATGTTTTCGAAGTGTGATTTTTGGATTCGAGAAGTGAAATTTTTGGGACACTTGGTGTGTAAATAAGGTATATCAGTTGATCATGAGAAGGTGAAAGCAATTATGACTTGGGGGGAACCACAAAATGTCTTCGAGATTTGTATATTCTTTGGATAATCCAGATATTACCGTATGTTCGTGAAGGACTTATCATAGATGGATTATCCAATGAATTCTATGATTCAGAAGGGAGTGAAGTTTTCAGGGAATGATAATTGTCAGAGTTCTTTTGTTGAGCTGAATAATACGTTGACTACTGTGCCAATGTTGACTCTTCCAAAAGCCAGGCAAGGCTATGTGGCCTTTTGTGATGAATTTGGTTTAGGATTAGGATGTGTTTCTATATAGGGTGATCATGTAGTATCATATGCATCTCATCATCTTAGTCCACACAAGAAGTATTATCCTCCCCTTTGACATGGAACTTGGAGAAGTTATGTACGTGCTTAAGAGTTGGTGGCACTAGTTTCTCAGTTAAAGGTTTACAGTGTATTCGGACAATAAAAGCCCGAGTTATAAAATTTGAATCTCAAGTAGAGGTGTTGGGTGGAGTACCATAAGTATTTTTGTTTTTAAATCACTTATACCCCATGGAAAGGGAATGTAGTTGTTGATGAATTGAGAAGGAAATTCTAACCAAGGAAATGAAATAATCCTCAGAAGACTGGAATTTTATGGCTCTCTTTGAATAATGGCATATTGGAGTTCAGGATGAAGGGGTTAAGGTTTCCTTGGACAATATTCAGTTAACATCTTCTCTTCTTAAGAAGATTCTTCAGGATCAATAGCTTGATGATGCGTTGCATAGCTATAGATAATCTATTTATGGTGGGGAGATAATTTCCCTATATTCATTATTTAAAGAAGTTGTTCAATGTTATCAGAACCACTTCATTTTTCTATTATCAGCAATGAAGGCCGTGATGGGAGATTTCCACAAGTCCTAGTGAGTTATTCACCTAAGAACCACAAGCATTTTCTATGATGTTCAGTGGAAGTTAGTGTTATTGGGAATGATACAGGACATTTCTAAGTATGTATCTTATTTCTATAAAATCCATAAGGTTATGGTCGAGCATCGAAAACATTTGGGTTTACATAAAAAACTTCTAGTACCTATATGAAAGTGGGATGAGATCTCTATGGACTTTGTGGTTGGGTTTCTACATACCCTAAGAAAGAAGAATGAAATATAGGTTTTTATCGAAAGATTAAACATGTCAGCTCACTTCATACCCATTTGAGATAAAACCAAGTTTGAGGAGTTGGGATGTCTCTACATGAAATATATTGTTCCTTTGCACAGTGTTCTATCTACTATAGTCTCTGATTGGGATCCTTAGTTTACTTCTAAATTTTGGAGAGGCCTTTAAGAGGCACTAGGATCATATGTTTGTTTGAGAACAACCTATCATCCACAGATCGATGGCAAAAAAAAAAGAGTTTTGAATATTCTTGAGGATATTCTTCACACCTGTGTTCTCGACTTTGGTGGGGGCTTGGGATGATCACTTAGGGATGGTGGAGTTTTCTTATAACAAAAGTTTTTAGTCCTGGATCCGAATAGATCCTTTTGAGGAATTCTATGGCTAGCCTTGTAAATATCCATTTTGTTGGTTGGGGGTTGTCGAAAGTTCCTTGGTTGGACTAATCTTGGATAAAGATATGAAAAATATGATTTAGTTAATTATTTAGAGGATGTTTATAGAAAAAATATGATATAAGTCTTATTATAATCAACACTATAGACCATTGGAGTTTTTAGTTGGTGCTCAGGTGTTCTAGAAGGTTTCACCCCAGTTGGTTCATCGACATCTTGGGATACTAGGGAAGCTTTCTTCTCACTTTCTAGGACATTTTGAGGTTGTTGAGCAGTTGGGGAAGGTTTCATACCATTTTTCACTACCACCATAGTTGAGATCGATACATAACGTGTTCCTTGTATCACATATAAAAAGTATCTATTAGATCTATCTCACATTTTGAGCTAGAGTGATCTTGAGATTGAGCCTAATTTTTCATTGACTGAGCAACCAATCAGGGTAATTGTTTCTGAGGCCAAGGTACTTCATGGGAGTATGATACATTTGGTTCTTGTACTATGATAACATGACACTTATTTTTATGAGACATGAGAATGTGAGGAAATTATGGGAGAGTAGTGGTATCAACTCTTTGGCATGAAATATTCTTCATAGTCTTTTTGGGGGAAGAAAATTTATATGGTGGGGAGGTTGTGACATCCCATTATCACTCTGACATGTACGCCTTAAACCACTTCATGGTTTTTCTTTTCATTGGCTGGTTAAGGGATGTGTTTGAATTGGAAGGATACCTATAATGGTGATTCTAGAGGTTTGTTTATTTTTAATCATTAATAGACCTTTTCTATAGGCTTCTTGAAGGGTGGACGTCCTATACTAGGGATACAAGTCATGTATTGATCCTAAAAACAAGTCGTAATTTGCTTCCCAACAAAGTAGGTACACATCATGTGTGGGAATTAAACATCATGTTGGTTTTAAGGAATGGTTGTTAGCCTAGACTATAAGTTTTTAATGAAAAATAGTTCATGTTTTGTATGTTATGAAACATAGGTATTACAAATCTTGTACTGGAAGTACACGTTGTGTACTACCCCACATGAGTTTTTAAAAATAGTTAGCGTGGCTAAGTTTTTCTTTCTAGATCCTCTCTAGTTCATCCATGACCTAAGGCTATCCCCATGATACATTTAAGCCTTCCAACATTCATGATTCCACTCGATTGGTATTAAATCATCATTTCTCTTGTGGTATGATTCCCAGGTAAGTTTTCTCCCACATTCTTCAAGTTTATCTCTTTCTCCTCTATTAGGTTTTGATGGATCATCTAGGAATTTATGGATCTATGAACTGTGGAATTGGATCTTGCTTCTATTTTGAGTTTCAAGGTCTTCTAGACCTTAGTTCTCATTGACGGGTGTCATTGAAGGTGTTGTTTTTTGGGGAAGAGGTAGGTGGTTCCATTCCGATTTGGCCAAAATTATTACCATTGCATCACATGGTTTATCTCAATTGATGATTTTAATTAAATTTCTAAAACATGTTTTAAATTTCATTAATAAAAAACCAATTATAGTGAATTGGTATATTTGAAATGGTTTTGGCATGGAAATTTAGAAAACCCCAAATTCCATTGAATTTGGGTGGGTTTATGGAAATTGGATTATTCAAATTGTTGAATTTAAATTTTGGATTTGATGTATCTTTTGTTTCAATTAAAATTTTGTATTTAATTGTGGAAATAAATTGGGAATATAATGGAATTAGTTTTGAATGATTTCAAACTATTGAAAATGGAATATAATTATTTCATATAAACCAAATGTGTTTATCTTGTTAAATAGACATGTTTTTGAATAAAACCTATTTTGGATTTAAATGGAAAGAAACTAGAATTTTTTAAATGTAGGAATGGAATTTATTTTATTTTATGTAGTCTTAAAATAAATTTCCCTTCATGTAAGATCCATGCAATCCTTAGGTAGTTGGTTAGTTATTTGGATACACTCTATGCTATGGAAACATTCTACAACATACCTATGACAGGTAACATCCCCAATGGGAGGGCGACGAGTCGCATCTATCTATTTTCAGAGGGACATGATTATACTCATTTTTCTATGATCACTTAGAGAGTGTAAAATCCTATAACTAATTAATACTATCATACCTTTTGAAATATGACCATGTTTCTCGCTTTTTTATTTATATTTGAGATATTAATGTATTCTAGTATTGTTTGAACTACTTTTCATGCCTTATAAATTTATATAAACTGTTTTATATAATTTTTTTTCTTAAGCCATTAGTTTAGAAATATTCAATTTATGGTAAAGTAAATCCCCTGCTTTAAAATTATTTTCACACAATTTTGAAAATGTATATCATATTCTGTTTAAATATTCTTTTGTAATGAAAAACCAGTTTACTTTTGAAAATTGAAAGCATTCTCTTTGGTTAATAAATTGTTGGAATATTATATGGATTCTTTGGTGGTATCCTTCTGAGATTAGTCTCACACCATACTTTTACCTTTGGGTGTTTGTAGACTTTCTTCTTCTAGGGCCAAGCAAGGGGAAATGATCTATTAGAGGATGATCGAGATATGGAACCATTATCTTGGTGAGTTGTTTTATTAGGGAAATTGGGGTGTATTTTCTCTATTTTTAGTACTTGGGTTGTTTCACTTTAGGATTTTTATGCCTCATTGTGTTCTGGTACTTTACTCCTAGTGGAGTTTCCTTTAAATGTATATTTGATTTCCGGTCTTCCTTATACTATGTTTTGTGGAAAAATCATTCCAACTTCCATATTTTATGGATCCAAGTGCTAGTCTTTAACCCATGGGGATCGGGTATAACCTTTGGACTATGTTAGGTCCAGCTTAGCTATTGGGTTACCAGGGTACCCAGTGGGTTCATGACAATATAAATAAGTATTACTAATGTAAATAAATGTGTTTCTTGAGCATGTCATAAGGAATAACCCAATGGAGTATCTTAATGGTTTTATTGAAATAATGTATTAATTAATTCCTGGAAAATAATAAAGTGAAAATAGGGAAATATCTTGATAAATTTCTCTAATTGATGTGAAAATGTGAAAACTAGTGGTTATGTAACTTTGGAAATGTTCCACTTAAGAGGGGTTTCCTAAAAAAGTAAAGAGCCTTTAAAGTGGTTAAGATCAAAAAAAATTCAATGAAAACAAAATTGAAATAAAATTGTTTTAATTATAATAATAATTTTTTAGAAGCCATATATTTTCTATAAATATTCATCTAGAAGTACATTAAAAGAAGCAAACAAAATTGAGAAGTTCCTTTTAACTACCTTTTCGATAGGAATTTAGAAGGGAGCCTTTATCACATGTATATCCCCATTAAAGAAAGGTTAATTAAACATTTAATATATGTGTGATACATATATATAGAGTATATAAGAACTATATAATAATATTAAATAGATAAATTGATGCAAAGAAAGATAAATCATAACCTAAATAATGTAGGGAGGTTCATAGATATCCCTTATCTTATGTTCCAAAATTATTCTAGAAATGACCTTGATATCCAGAATAACCAAATTATACTCATTAATTACATAAATATTTTCCATTTATATTAAAATTTTATTTTTAAAAATTATACTACATTTATTTAAGTATATTTCAATGAGATATAATGTTCAACTTTTTTTTGGTTATAAGAGCATTAATTTCAGGGTATTATGGTCAGAATGTTCTTATAAAATTGGGACTATGGCTCCAAATTTGAAATTTAATGAAAAAATTATTTAGTCCTAAATATATATATGTTTTCTAATATATAAATGTGGTTCATTAAGTAAAAATGTTAACATTACACAGTAAGTTTATTTAGGCATTTTTACTAAACATCATGAACTTGTTTTTTTTAATATTATGTATATATATTAGTTCAAGAATATGAAAAAAGTTATAATATACATATTAAAATATTATTTTACCATAATAACATTTTTATTACTAGAATTTAATTGAGTAATGGAAAATGAAAACTCATTATAATGGAGACTGTTAACCCACATAATATAGATAATGGTTTCATTCATAGAATATGTATCAAAAATAAGAGGAAGGATGGTATATATTCCATTATAAACATATAATTATATTTTATATATATGATACTAGATTCATTAATTTCTACGAAATTATAGCGGTGATGACAAGGTAGGAGAAGAAATGAAATTAAAAGTGGTAGCTTGAGAATATTACCTCTTGAATGAATCCTCCTTGATATACTCTTTAAGGCACTTATAATTCTTATTTTGGTGAGATAATAATAAATAATAATTAGGGTACAGTTTTAGGAAGGTTTTTCGGTGTAATTTGGGAAAAATAGATGTCTTATAAAGTTTTAGGAGAAGGGGTGATCAAGGATAGTATTTATACAGGGAGGAGATGGGTATTTTATAATATTATATTCATAGGTTTAATATTTTGGATCAAGACTATCAATAATATTAATTATTGTTATAGTATAATATAAATAGTTCATGTTATTTATAAATAATTAGTGATTAAATCACCCATGACTAGAAAATTCATTTATTAATCTTATAATTCTAAATACCGTAATTTATTGTATTTCACAGTTCACTAAAAATTTAAATATTTTAGAAAAACATAAAAAATTCTCTGCAACATTTTTATGGCATCTATATTCTATAAAATAAATCTATTTTATGAAAATAATTTTTAAAATTTGATATTATATTTTTTAAATAAAATCCTAATATTATTGAAGGATTCTAATTTTAATATTACGATCAATTTTCTGACCTTTTAAAAAACATATTACAGTATAAAAAAATTATTTTATAATTATAATACAACCTAATATTATTTAAAAATATATTTTTTAAAAATAAACACTCCTTCAAATCATTATTTTTATTATTAAAATTAAAATAAAATATAAATTATTTACAAAAATTAAAATACTTATTTTAAAAATTTTAAAACATGTATTTATTTAGATTATGATATAAATATTTCCTATTTTCCTTTTATAAGATATCAAAATATTATTTTACACATAAATACATGAGGATGTTATTTTAAATGGTAGGTTACTATTCCTGGCATTTAGATTACTTTTCTAATGGTTAGGTTATTATTGCAATAGTCAGATTACTATTCAAACAATCAGAACTATAATAATAATATGTGTTCACTACTATCTATAAATACATCTCATTTCAAGAATTCTTAATTCTATTCAATTTTACCAAATGGTTATATTAATTTTCATTTTAAAAAATCAAATTTAATTATTAACATTCTATATCCATTTTATATTTTTTTTGGGAGTGCGATTATTCTAGGGGAGCAAGTACATCAAAATTTTACTATACTTATTGTCTTATTGCCTAATTAATTTCCCATTGTAATTATATCAATTATTAAAGCTATATTTTTTTAACAAAATTAAATTTTAAAATTATTATAATAAAATGATGTTGGTTACATTGTGTGTTACATGTGCATTGTATAATATTATATTATTAAATGAAACACATTTATATTTTTTGATGTTAAATTATATCTATATAATTCTTTCCCATTACAATACATGATGATTATTTTTTGAAATCATACAATGAAAAATGTTACTAACCCCAACTAATTCATCTAAGTGGGACAATAAATATCATTTTTCATGATATAGGAAAAGGGATGTAGTCTTTCTCATCAATGATATATTACAAGAGATCTTATTATACATTGATTGGTTAGTCATTAGTCATGAATTGTTGGAGTAGTTATCTATCATGGATTTTTTTATTAATCTTATTTTTTGGTCACTATTCCTTTAATATGGTCATATAATATTAGTCACGTTGTCGATACAATGTTTCTATTAAATTTTCTTTCAAAAAAATATATAGTTAATAAATTCTATAAAAAAATCATAATTTATTTTTATGTTATTTTTTTGGGTTTTAAAGAAGGTGAAATTGTTCACCATTGTCTCTTTGATAAACCTCGATATTAAATTCTAGCCTATGATGGTTGGGAAATACAAATGAGGCCATGTATGATTCTAACCCGTGTCATGAGTTTTTGGAATTCTAGTTGGGTTACGAAACATTAAACACTTCCAATTTGTAAATCGGTAACCATAAAGAATAGTTTCATTAGAGGAAATTTTTAATATTTATTACAAAATTAGAAAACTTTATTTTTATTTCTTAAATTGATAATTTAATACTTATAATCAGTCATTATTGCAATTATATAATTTAAATAATTAAAAAATCATCCGTAAAAAATTAATAATTTATAAAACACAAAAACCATAAAATTTAATACATATTACATTTTAATATTTATTAATAATTACTTAAAAAAATTAAAATACCATGATTTAAGAATTAATAAACTCCACTATTGACATAACTTATTCTTGTTACTTTAAATCTATAAATAACACTCTTTTCCAAAATATATTTTAGATCTAGAGTGTTAGAGAACTTGGAAAAGCTCCTACATAGTAAAATGATAAATTAAAAGTGAACTCTTATACTCAGCATCCATTTCTCCATCAAATGAAACCCTAATAAAAATAAAACATGATTTATTTTCAAGAGGCAACTTTAATACATTAATCATGATATCTTATTTTTCCTAATCAATATTTGTACCTATGAAAAACATTTCAAAAAATGGGAAGAGAAAAAAAATATCAGTAAGGTACATAAAGAAAGTAATTTTTTAGTCTAGTGAAAACATGAAAACCCATTAAAACCCATTTCTTAAAAACTCATTAGCATGCATAAAAAATATTGTTGGTTCCTTGGAAAATCATTAACATATAAAAAATAAATTCACCCTTACAAATGGAATAACAATACATTTTACTTCTATATCTGGAGTACCCATTTCAGGGAAGAGATATAATGGGGATCACCCTTCGTATAAGCTATACCAGGCTCACCAATTTCTCTAGAGACATGATGGGGATACAACCTTTTTATAATCTATATCAGGCTCACCCTTGAGCATTAATGGGTCTCAACCACTTATATATAATTTCCAAGGACCAAATAATGAATAAAACCCTTGATTTTTTTTAAAACCATGTGTAAACCACTTTCAGATATCAAAATACCATTTTCTTGTAAAAAGCGCTTTTAAAATATAAAAAAAAGATTCATAATTATCAAAAAAAAACTTTAATTTAAATTAACAATGTAAATTTTAAATCAAATTTAAATGTATTAAAGAAACAACAATGTGGGACAAACCACTCATGTTATAAAAGATAAAAAACATTCGTATCGAATTCAATAAAGAGAGTTGAAAAAATTAACTTTAACAGAGGGGTTTATAAATAAAAACCATAAAAATATTCCCTTTTTGAAATAAATTTAAAGAAATTAGGAAATTATAATTTTAAAAAACTAATTTCCATATAAATAAATCCATAAAAATCAATTTAATTTCTTGTAAATTAAAAAGAATTATTTCGAAAATAAATATTTAAAACTCCTAAAATAATGTTTATTTAAAAAGTCCCTTACATTGATTTTGAATCATCGTGTACAATCATTATATTCCTAAATAATAAAATTTGGTTAATAATTTACAGGACTGATAATATTATTATGGTTTATTATTAATATTATATCACATATTATCATTTTATAAATTTTTATTTATTTATTTAGGTTTATATCGGTCATTTTGATGGTATTCGATACATGAGTCCAAAATGATTTTTTTATGATGTCAACAATCAATGTAGTCATAATTAAATAATTTAAAGAATTATATTAATGACATAATAATAAATTATATGTATAAATTATATTTTCAAATCCATTTATTAAACATGGTTTTAAAAAATGAACTATGTTACAATTATAGAGATGGTAAATCGTATGTATGCATGAGTAATATTTTCATTTTCTAATGGACCTTATGTTAAGAAGCTAAATAAAATCTTATCATTAAACAATTATAATAATATAATTAACTTCATAATAATAATTAATATATATATATATATATATTTCATCCAAGAGTTGTGGTAATAAACAATGAATCACATCTCTTCGTGGAAGTGATAGTTTCCACGCACACAGAAACAACGTTATAATTTTTCTTCTCATGGAATGAAAAGAGAATAAATGATATATTATCTTATAATAAATATAATTATGTCATTATCATAATATATAATATTTAATAACATCATTATAATCCTTCTAAAGAGACAGTTATCAAAGAAGAATTATATCGGTTTACGATGCGGTATTTCTCCATATACAAGAATAATAATTATTTTACCATTTTATGGAAGTGGATATTAATTTAGGTGATTATATTAACACACTAAAATCTCATTATATTGAGGATAATATAGTTATTATTTCATCATGGTGGAAAAAACATTATGTAAGTGGAATAAAAAACAAAACAAAAACAGTTAATTAAAATGGATACTTTTTCAACAGACAATCTTCTTTGATTAACACCTTAAAACATCTACGGTGAGAGTTCTTACAAAACTAAGTGATCTAGAATGTGTGTCTATAATATATTAAGGTATTTGGGAAGATATTGAAAAAATATATTTTTAAGTGTATAAAAGATAATAATGCGTGTTCTTTTATATGATAAGGGAGGGGAACTCTAGGAATTCCTAAAATTATTTAATTAATATAAATTAATTTTTTTTTTCAAAATTAATCAAAAATAATTTAATGGTAATATAGGATGATTATGTGTCAAAATTAATCCAGCCAATTTAAATTAGATAAGTTTCTATTATTTTCTAAATATGTATCATTTTGTTCTAACCCTAATTTAACTTTTTTAATCATTATTATTATGTCATTTAATTTAAACTTTAAGTGTAAATATAAATACTATAAAACTAATGAAAACCAAAAAATTATTATTTTATGTAATTTTAATACCTATCTATATTATTTTCCAAAATTTTATATTTTTATTAATTTTATTTCATTTAATAAACTAATATTTATTTTAAAATATCATTATTGTCAATTTTCACACTATTCAATACATGACTTTTTAAAAATATAATAACGACATGATATCTTCGAAAAAATTCTTTTAAAAAATCAATAATATGTACATTGAATCTATATAATTATTTGACAATCTTAATTATTTAAAATTATATTTATTTTAATATTTTTAAAATCATTTACCTATTATTTACATTAATTATTTAATTAGTAAATCATAATTTTTAAGCCTTTAAGGTAACTATTTTTTTTAAAATATTTCAAAATACATTACTATGATGAAGATAAAAACTTATCTTTTAAATGACTATTTATAGTTGAATATATTACATATATAACCCCATATTAATAATGTTATAGTTATGAAAAATATGAGTATGATATCCTTGAACACAAAGGATTATTATTTCATTCCAAGGATTATTTTTGTTGAACACTAATCCAAAAATGAAATTAGGAAAATTGTGAAGGTAATTTTATAATATTTATAATATTATTATTACCTTTAATTACCCGATTTACCTTTAACTGTGTTAATAAAAAATTAGTAAGGATACTATTCCTTATGTTCAAAAATAAAATAGAACTATTTATCAAATTTCGAACTTCTAATTAAAAATATTTAATCCATTTTTCAAAATTTAAAAAATATAAATTTCATAAATTAATTAAAAATCAAATCCCCTTCGTAGAACGATAAAAGGAGTTTTTAATGTAAAAACCATCAAAAAATTGAAATGTTTTTATATCTAAATTCAATGTGAAATAGACTACAATAAAAAAGGATTAAATAAAAAAATTGATCTAATTATTATTTAAAACCAATCAAAAATATAATTTAACTTTATAAAATTTTTTTGATGAAAAAGATATTTTCAATTAAAATGAAATATTTTTTCACTATCCACTAAATCATGAAATTTATCAGAAAAATACCAAAAATTATTCCAAAGTAAATTTTTATTCAAAAATTTAAATTAAAAAGTATATTTTATCAAATATAATTTATAAATGTCTCAAAAAATATATTTAAAACAAATTCTCCATTAAAAGGAAAAAAAACTACCTTTATAGAAAAATACTTCTTTTATGCGTAAAATTAAATTTTTTCATATATCATTTATAGGAAATAAATATGATGAATTTTAAAAGTTAAATAGAATATTATATATGTATATAATTAATATAACCCAATAAGAATGATTGTTTTATTTACTCGCATAAAGTAGAATGGTGCACATTTAAATAATTTTCATAAAAAAATTTCATCATTTCTTAAAAAGGATTTACATTAATTTATAATCAATTGGTCATTGAATTTTATATACACGGGTAACCATATTTTCCTAATACAATTATTAATTTCCATACCCATCATTATAATGACATGGTTATAATGGTAAAATTTAAATAATAATATTTAATTGTTCATTTAATCTCAATGTAGCATATCAATTACACTATTGAATAGTGTTTCTTTTTAAAATATTGTTTTTTTCACTCTCCCCCTATTTGGAAAATGTGTCATATCAATTTTTAATTTGGTCACGGTAACTAGGGTTTGAAATTTCAAAATACTGTTATTTAAATCCCACAACATAAAAATGATTAATAAAACAACCACTTTAAAAAAAATGAAAGGGATGTATGAGGGCCACCAAAGATAACATGCATTAGGGTTCCTTGTATGAAAAAATGGACATGGAAGATAAAATTCAGTATAAATATCTGATGGAGAGTTATGGGGAACATAGTTATGAGAAATCTGACAATCAGAAAACCATAAATCAATGATGGGATAGAAGGTCATTTATTTATTAGTAGAAGAAGTAAACAAATAATGTTTTTGTATGAAAATCATTTTCAAAGATTTTATGGAATTATTTTACTACCTATACTTGGATAATAAGGAAATATACTTACTTCACATATATATTTTCATCCATTAATTTAATTACATCAAAAATTCCTCTTTGTCTACAAATAATGAGAATTCAAGAAGAATTTTACATGCCAGAAGCACTAGAATCATCCTCTAGAGAATCAAATAATCCATTTAAGATTAAAAATATATTTCTTATATCTTTATATATTATCCAATACCAAAATTATTTTTAAAGGATAATATAATTCCACAAAATTACAAACCTTATATGATGAAAAACTACTTCAATATACAAAATTCAATAGTAATAGACAATGTTCACCATTGAAAATTCTAAAAATTACTATCCTTAAAATTCCTCAAAAGAATACAAAATGATATTGAAACAAATTTTTTTGAAAGATTTTATAAAATATTATTCTAAGATAAAATTTTACATTTATCTCTAAATAACATCAATCAGTCATAATACAAAAAATGTAATTTCCTAAATCCCATGATATTCATGATATACTAGTTATATCCATAAATAACCTAAATCAATATAAGTCCACAAAAAAATCATACATTCTTCGAAAATATAATTGAATCTTTAATTTTCAAATAAAATCCCTTAGTATTTTATTTTCCGTGATCAGATAGGGTTTCCCAAAATAGTGAATGTCTTCTTAAATAGCATTAATCACTTAATCACCCAACCATTTTCGAATCCCATGGTTTTCTATTTGATAAAATATGTGATCCCATAATCAACTTATTTTTCATCGATCAAATCATTGAATTAAAAACAAAAAGTCATACTAATCAGGAATTCATGTAGGCCAGTGTTAGGTGATACACCATTATCAGCCTTATATAGTTGGTTCGATTCCCATGACCTAAATGGATGAGATAGGTTGTCACCCATCCTACATGATGTCCTTGATCTAAAAATATATAATTATTTTATAATTACTAAAATATGATAAAGTCCGAAAAAAACCATAACGTGCTTTATCCTCAAATTTTATCTCACAACTTTCATTTTGCATCCCAAAAAGTATTAACCCATAATAACCTAAAAAAATGTCTCCAAAAATAAAATTAATCACCATAAAATTTCATAACATAAAACCACAAACGGGTATTCTATGACATGTATCTTATGATCAAACATAAAATTATAAACCCATACTGATATCCATACCTCTTAAGAAAAAATAATATTCTCCAAAATTGTCTAAACCCTACTATAATACCAACTATAAAGTCCCAACATTTTACAAAAAAAATTGTTATTTTAAAGATAGAAATGAAATTAATTTGTAAAATATATTTTCAGTCTAGGGTTTTACATAATTATGAAAAACTCTTACATAGTAATCCCATGCATTATAAGTGGAATCTTATTCTTAGAATCCATTTTTCCACCAAATGAAACCCTTTTAAAAATAAACCATTATTTTTTTAAAAAACACTCTAATAGTTTTATCATGACAACTTATTTTTTCTCTCCAGTATTAATCCCTTTGAAAAAAATTTCAACACTATCATACAAAGTTCATTATGGGACATAAAAAAATTAAATTGTAAGTCCAGTAAAAACATGAAAACCCATTAGAACCATTTCTTAAAAAATATGTAGCTTGTATAGAAAACTATTTTAGGTTCCTTGTGATATAATTAACATATCACTATTCCATTAACCCTTAAATGGAATAAATATATGGTTTAATTCAATATTTAGATTACCTAATTTGTTGGAGAGCTATAATGGGTCTCACCTTTATATAAGCTATATCAGGCTCACCTGTTTCTCATGAGCTATAATGGGTCTCAACCCATCATATATGATATATAGAACACACCTATGAGATATTATGGGGATCAACCCTTAATATATAATTCTCAAGGACAAAATAATGAATAAAACCCTAGAAAAACATTTTTAAACCATGTACAATCCTCTTTCTAATATCAAAACACCATTTCCTTATAAAAATCACATTGAAAATATAAAAAACGTGCACATAATAATGAAACCATTTAATTAAAAAAGAACTATGAAAACATATAATATGAATTTATGTAATAATGAATCATGAAAGTGGGAGAAACCACTTATGTGGTATAGGTTATAAAAAACATTCCTTTTGACTTTTGTAAACGAAGTTGAAAAAAGGAACTTTAAAAGAGGGTTTTAAAAAGGAATCCCTTAAAAAGTTTCATTTTTGAAAATAATTGATTAAAATTATATAATAGACATTTTAAAACATTCATTTAAATTTATATATTTTCATAAAAAGCATTAAAAAATCATTGAAAATAAAGTTTATAATTTAGAAAAATGAACTTTAAAAAATATAAAAGAAGGTTTTTGTAAAAAGTCCCTTACCATGAGTTTGACTCATTACATAAAATATTAATATTCCTAAATAAAAATATAGTCTATTTTTTTATTTTTTTATAAGTTTATTAGTGTTCATTATTTGTTTTATATCCCTTATTATCATGTTATTAAAATTACTTTATTATTCTAGTTCATATCGTACATTTTGATGACATTCGATACATGAGTCCAAATAGAATTCGGTATGATGTGATTAGTCTAGTTGTTCATAAGTAAATCATCCACAGAATAATAATAATGAGATAATAATAAATTTTATATATAAATTATACTTTTAAATCCATTAATTAAATATGGATATGAAAAATGAACTACGTTACAATCATGGTGATGGTAAGTCAAACTTACGCATGAGTACAAGTTTAATTTTTCAATGATCATTATGAAAGGAATGTAAGAATAATATTATATTTATAGAATGATAATAATATAATTAATATCATATTAATAATCAAAATATACTTATATATATATATATCATCTATGTGATTTTGTGATGAAAAATGAATTACATCACTTCATTGAGGTGGTCGTTCACACGTATGTGTGAACGACATTACCATTTTTTCTATTCATAGAAAGGTAAGAAAATAAATGTTATATTATCTTTTAATAATTATAAATATTTCATTAAAATCATATATAACCTTTAATTACATTATTATAACCAGTCTTGAGAGATAGAAATGGAAAACAAATTATATTGGTTCGCCAGACGATAGTACGTAGACACCAGACTATAATTATTTTCCTATTTGATGGAAGTGGAGATGGATTTAAGATATGAAATTAACATAATAACATATAAGTAAATATAGGATACTGTAATTATTATTTCATTATAGTGGAATAATATTTTAAGGATGTGGAAGAAAAAACAAAAAAAACACTTAATTAAAAACAATACCTTTTCTTTTGAAAATCTTCTATGATTAACACCTTAACACATCTATAATCAATGGTATGGATAAAATAAGAGCTATATAATGTGGTAATTTATTATATGGAAGATTTTTTTGTATATATTAGCTTAAAAAGGTTTTTAGGTGTGCTGAAAATAAAAGAATGGGTTCCCATTTATAGGAGAGGGGAGGACTACTCTGAGAATTCTTTAAATTATTACATTAATATAAATTAATTTCACAATAAAAATGGCTAAAAACATATTTATTTAAAATATAGGATTATTAAGGGTCTAATTAAATTCATCCAATTAATATTATATAGGTTTTGATTATTTTTTAATCGTTATCTTTTTTAACCCTAATTTTCCATTCTTAATTTGTACTATGATATCTTGTAATTTACACTTTGAGGATTAAGATAATTACTCTAAAATTAAAAATGACTAATAAATGGTTCATTTAAAACAATTTTAGACTTATAAAAATCAATTTTTATAATTTATATATTAATGAATTTTACATCTTATAACTAAATATTATTTATTTTAAAATACCATTAATGTCAATTTTTACAAAATTTGTCACATGATATTTTAAAATTCCTATAAAATGATATCTTTTTAAAAAATCGTTTAAATCATAAATAAAATCTCCAATACATCTACAAAATTAGTGGATTTAGTTAATTATATCAAATTTTAATAATTTTTATGTTTTTAATATAATTTATTTGATATTTCCATTAATTAAAGAATTACCGCATCACCATCATGTAATTATTTAGGGTAATTATTTATTTCCTAAAAAAACAAAAATATCATGGGGAATATAAACATTTTATTTTTAATATTACTATTCATAGTTGAATATATCCCCTATAATCCCATTTTAAAAATGCTATAGTTTTGAAAAATATAAGAATGACATCTTTGACTTTTCATTAAATAAAATATTTTAAATGTCAAACTCTCAATCATATGGATTCAAAGGTTATAATTTAGATCCATCATTGGTTTTGGTCAAAATCCATCTATCCAATGAAATTATGTCAAGTGTTATGGAAATTGTATAATATTTAGAATATTTTTTTTCTCTTTATTACTTTATTTACCTTTAACTATATTAATAAAAATGTACTATAGTTACGGTTCATAATGACAAAAAATAAAGGACCTATTAAATAAATTTATACCTTATGATTACAAATATTGAATCCATTTTTTAAAATTCCAAAATAAATAATTTTAGAAAATAACTAAAAATCAATCCCATTGATGGATCCCGAAAATGGGGTTTTTAAATTAAAAACCTTCAAAAGATTAAAATGTTTTTATATCCAAATTCAATGTGAAATTTAAAAAAAATGAACTCAATTGGATTAAATTACAAAAACATTGACCAATTTTAAATTAAAACCATTCAATAATATAATATTACAATTTAAATAAATTTTATGAAAAGGTTGTTTTCAATTAAAATGCAATATTTTTCACTATTCATAAAAACAAGAAACTTATCAAAAAAATAAAAAAATAAAAAAATTTCAATTTTCATATTTTGATTTAAAATAATATGTTTAATTTTTTATATATAATTTATAAATGTAAAAAAACAATATTTAAAATAAGTGGTCCATTTAAAGGTGGTAAAACTACCTATTAAGAAAAATACTTATTTTATGCATAAAATGGAATTTGTTTATATATCATGTCTATAAATCATATAAGATTAATTTTAAAAATAATATTCAATATTATATATATATATTCTTAATATAAACCAATAAGAATGATTTATTTATTTACTGTTATAAAATACACTTGTGGAAATTTAATTAGTTTTCATAAAAACCTTTCCTTTTATTTTAATAAGTGTTTGAAAATATTTTATAATTATTTGGTCAAAGAATTATATATAAATGTGTAAATGATATTTTCATAATTCATTTAATATATTTCATAGTCATCAATATAATTTCTTTTTTTAATGGTAATATTAAAATAATAATATTTAATTATTCCTTTATGCTCGATTCAGTGTATCATGTACACTATCAAACATAGTGTTTCGTTCATAAAATATAACGATTCTATAATATGAAAGCTAATATGTGAATTGATACACAACATGTTATTCATTAGATTTGAAATATTGAATAAAAATGAATGTGTTTCATTTATATTTAGATATATATTAAAAACATCATATCAACGTTTTTTTGCCATAAAACTTTGAAAAAAGAATTTAGAAGTATAATATGTAGACCACCTTTAGATATAGGTTTGGAAAAAATATTTTTATTACTATTTTATTACTCTATGGATCCATAGGATAAGGTATAATGATATTATTTTATCCCCAAAATTTTATTCTTGGAAAAAATATCCCTCACTCCTTACTCTGAAAGGAAAAATTTTCAAACAACCTTGTGCCTCATGGAGAATTATACAAGTAGAAAATTATTTTCCCATATCATTATCATCCCGACATAGGATTAATTTTAGAATTACAGCTATATTATAACCATAAATGTAAAGACCTGGTTTTTTCATGTATTTTTTTTAATTATATGGAATTATTAACAGACCGTGAAAATTCATGGCACATGATTCCGGGGCATGGTGTGCCCGGAATGAATTTCCGAACTTTTTCAAGGTATGTTCAGTAAACGCGTGAGTGGCATTTTCTATCTTTTGAACTGGTGCTTGGATTAAGAATCTGAGAGCACCGTTGTATCTGTAACATCGAGATTCGCTTAAGGTGGGATTCAATTCAACCATAGTAGATCAGGAGAAAAAGATTGATTTTGGACTTTTAATATAATAACAAAATAAATTTGTTTTTTTATTTCTCTCTTTTCTTTTCCTCCAACAGACAAGCAGCATTGGCTGGACCAACGATGTGTCAAGCCATTAAATGGATTGACTACTTGAATTCTTTGTAATAGCCCTGTTGTAATTAGGAACGTTCTTATTAGATGAACACCATTTAATTACACTTATGTTACACACCCTCCACCTATCCTATTTATATGGAGTTTGGGGAGGAGTATTAGCACGGCTTCACCAAGCGACAAAGTTCTGATAAAGTTCCGTGAAACCAACCACTTGGAGGACGGGGCTGGTTCCGTTGAGCGGTGATGAGTGCCACCGAAACACGAACCAAAGAACTATGATTGAGCGGCGTTGTTAGAGGCTTTTTGTGGGAACAACGAGTGCCAAATCTTCCTCAAATGCAGACGATCTCCAAGGATCTTGAGGTAGGGTTTTTATTTGGTTTAACCTTAAAATAATTACTGATTACACTACCCTCTTGATACCAAGCTAACATAGAGGGAACGGGAAAAACAAACAAGGCCCAGACCCTCCTCTATTTTTTTTGTAAATTGGGGCGTTCTTTTTGAGCATTTAATTCAGGTTAAACAAAACTCAGAACTTTGGGTGATGGTGGAGGTTTGAAACGATCGACTACGAAGGAGATGGCAGTGCGTTGTCGCATGTCGCCAGCGAAGAAGGTCGTGGTCATAGCTGCGGTGGGTGACCATGGCGGACGGCAATGGCCGAGCACAATGGAAGTGGCAGCGTGCCATCACGTACCTCCGAAGATGGGGGCCAGGATATATCGGCGTGTCAGATAGCGGGCGGCATGCCATCACGGGCTGCCGAAGAGGGCCATGACTCGGAAGCCGCGACAGTGGACTAGAACACGTAGCGGGTCCCGCGGGTGACCTGGAAACGCGAAGAGGAGCCTCCGCTCTGCCTTCCGAATGGAAGAAACCCCCGCACACCATCTAAGGCAGGCCCCAGCCAGTGGGGAATCCGCTCGTACCGAACAATCACAACTATTCTAGAAAAATGGGGGGGGGGGCCCTCCCCCCCACACCAGCTCGGGCCAACCCTGCACCAGAATGTCGTGCCCCTCTATAGGTCAGGTCGCGTGAGTCCAGCTTGCCGCAACCTTCACGGAAGGGCCGTACGAGCCCATTGGGGCACACCCCTCTGTGGGTCGGGCCGTTCCAGCCCAACGGACCACACCGCTCAGGTGGGCTGGGCTGGTCAATGGCCCAGCAAGCCGAGCCCGCCACAACCCAGCCCAACCGGGCCGGGTCGGGTCGAACCGGACCTAGGCCTTTCCAGGCCCAGTTTTTCCAAAAGATCCATAACCTATGAATTGAGAACCTGTTTGATGAACCATGTATAGATTTAGGATCCTTATATTGATACAATGCTTTTGGTATACTCCACTGGAGTTTTGGAGAAAGTTTGAGTACAACTAAGTTGGATCAAACACGAATCCAATCGGGCCCTCAGTACTAAAATACTTATAAGTCACAGACCGAACATCTAATTGACACAATGTTTATCGAATTGGAACCATTACAACCTAGAGGTCCATTGGGAAACTTCTCCCTAGAACTTCATGCTGGTTGAAAAACAACCGATGACTTGAGGAGTGAATCCTGCCAGAATCAAGAATGCTTAGAGCGAGAATCAAGTGGCTGACTGTGAGGCAGAGGAGATTGGCTGTAACATGATGAAATAACATCGATCCTGTGTGGGTGAACAACTATTGATCCTATGTGGGTCAGTGTATACAGATCCCTTGTGGGTCTGATCTTATGTGGGCCAGGGATCAACAAACCTTTTTGGTTCCGTGCATACCGATCCTGTGTGGGTCAGCAGTAGAGACTCTCAACAGAATAAGATGAACTTGATTTAAGACTAATCATCTTTAATTCTGTACTTATACCTGGTGTGAGATGAGTCTTTACCGTTATGGTACTTTTACCTTCGTGGTGTTACCTTCATGGTGTTACCTTTGTGGTACCCTTACCTTCATGGTGTACCTTCGTGGTGTTACGTTTGTGGTACTTTGACCTTCGTGGTGTAACCTTTGTGGTGTTAACTTTATGGTAATCTCACCTTCATGGTGTTACCTTTGTGGTATTATTCCTTCATGGATCAATTATGAAAATGGCTTAAACGTTAGAGACTTTAGTTTCCTCATAAATGAGATGATTATCTTTGATAACTTAGGTATATGAATGAGAATATACCTAAATACAGTTGATGAATTCTCTGTGATTTGTGATCGAAGTCTTTGTTTGCGGTATTTTTCCTTTGTGGAACTCTGGGAGACCTACGGGGGTCTCAGGGTCCCTTCTGAGTATTGTTATACTCACCCCTACATGGGTTATGCCTGCACCATGTTGTGTCTTGTACAGGTGACAGAAAGTGTTGATCGAGGCTGAGGGAGCATGAAATAGATGGTGCTCAGAGGTGGAGCATTCGATGTGACAAGCCACAGTGACTATTGATCGTGAGCTATACCTACCCTTCAGGTAGGATCCTTGGTAGACAATCCAGGAGATGTTTTTATATTTTCAGTTGTACTTTTACTTTTCAGTTGGGCTGGTATTCCACCCCCTTTACTTTTAGTACACTTTTTACAATAGCAGTTTACTTTGCGGTAGCTTCCTATTGTGTTATCATTTTTTGAATTTTTATAGTTTTAGAGGCAATTCCTTCTCATTATAGGGATACACCTTTCTGGTGCTAGTCGCTAGACCCTAGCCTATGGAAGGAGGTCTTGGGGTAGTCACGACACAAGCCCTAGGGGACGAGTCATGAAAAATTGGTATCAGAGGAGTCGGTTCGACCGAAGAACTATGAATCTGATATTTTCAATGTGGCATTAGTGTTAAGTGTTATGAGTGTGGTTTTCTGTTTGTGGAATCCAGTGTTGGTGCGATGACCAGCGTATCCATACACCAGAACCCTGAATTCAGATTTCCAACTCAGTGCACAAAAACACTAATTGTGTGTGTTTTGAAAAGTTTTTTATTAGGATTTCATTGAGTTAGCTCACCAGGTATAAATTATTGACCATGGAACACATTTTGTATTTTAGGATGTCTCCATATAGACAACCATCTAGGATTCCTGAGAGAGAACATGATGACATCCCACCAAGTGATGAGGCCTCGGTGCAGGGCCCTCTTACGACGATAATACAATCAGGTGGTGCACTAGTAGAACCACCACCCATTGGGTCGTAGATGCCACCATCTCCACCAGCAGAGGGTACACATCGACTACGTTCATTGTATGAGTTTCTATGGAAGAGTACACCAAGGTTCTGAGGCGAGATGGATCCACAGGTGGCTGATGACTGGATGGAGGCAGCTGCAAGAGTTTTTTTCTCAGTTGGGACCCCAACTGATCTGATGGTGATCCTATCTGTCAGTATTTTCTAGGGAGTAGCTGGGATATGGTGGAGTTTGACACTCCAGTTACACGATGAGGTGTCCCTCATTTGTGTGGACTTCAAGGGCCTTCTAGGGTAGATTTTTTCCTAGAGACTCTACACTTAGTGTGTATATAGAAGATGCTACACTTATAATAGGGCACCATGACCATGGACGAGTACTCAGTGAGGTTCAAAGATCTCCCTTGCTACTCCACCGACATGGTACGAGACCCTTTCTTTAGGGACTAGACCTTTGAGAACGGTCTCTGATGGGAGATCAGAGCATCGATTATATCGATCAGCATTCTGACATAGGCTGGGGTGCTTGAGCGAGCACTTTTGGGGGAGAGATTCCTAACTGAGTAGGCACCGACAATGAGAGCCAGCACCGGACATCAGGTAACAGAGTCATCCAAAGTAGTTAGTAGAAAAATTATGTAGGGGCCCAAGCAGGACAGACCTTCAGTTGGATGACCTCCGGATACAAGGTCGATCATGAGGGGCTCACCGGATAGAGGAGGATAGATGAGGATCATGCAATTCTACTCGTGCGGTGGGTAGGGCCACATTGATCGTGACTACCCGACTTTCCATATGAATGACCAAATAATGGTCGAGGGACCGCCGAGGCAGAGGCAAAGGTTTGAGTGAGGAGGTCCGCATGGCAGAGGACGTGGCATGGGTGTTGTCCGTGCAATAAGAGGTGGGCGCTGATACTAGGTTCTACCACCACACCTACTGGTGGTCCACCCTAACCACAAGGAGTAGGAGGAAAAGGACGAGCTCAGGTCCAGGAAGCTGAGGCCAACAACCATGGAACTCCAAAGATTATTGTAGGTATGATCTGTGTCTACTCGACCCTATCTGCAGTACTTATAGACACATGTGTTAGTCACTCTTTTATTGCCATGTCCCTCATTCAGAGCTCAAAAATTCCGTTAGACCTGTTGGATCGACCCTTACGGTTAGAGACACTAATGTGAGGGGATTTAATGATTACACACTAGTGAATATAGTGTGAAATTACTCTAAGAGTCAAGAGCTTCGGCTGGGATCTTATAGTAGAGGTATTGAGGCCTTAAGACATCATCTTGGGTATGGACTGGTTATCTACAGTCCATGCATAGATTGACTGTATTAGGCGCAAAGTGTGGTGTGTCTATGAGGATGGGACCAAGTTTTCCTTCACTGGAAAGAAGGGAACCTTTGAAATATAGGTTGGTCTTACCCGGGGGAGGGTGCAACCGACCACACATCAGTTGGCTAGACTTACCCTTGGAGAAGTTGATGTTGAGAGTCTGAGCTATCCTATAGTGGCGGACTAGTATGCCGATGTCTTTCTGGATGATGGTGCGAGACTAACTCCACACAGAGAGGTAGAATTTTACATAGACCTATACCCCAAGATGACACTGATATCTACACCATCATATCGGATGGCTCCCACAGAGCTTCGTGAGTTACAGGTACAATTGAAGGACTTACAGAGGAATGGGTTCATAAGACCCAGTGATTCTCCATGGTTAGACCCGATTTTGTTCATCAAGAAGGCAAATATGAGTTTGAGACTCTGTTTGGGATATCAGTTCCTGAACCTGGTGACCATGAAGAATAAGTATCCACTTCTATGGATTGATGATCTTTTCGATCAGTTGAAGGGAGCTCGATTTTTTTCAAAGATAGACCTCAGGTCAGGCTATCATCAGCTTAGGGTATGAGATTGGGATGTGTAGAAGATGTCCATCAAATGAAGGTTTGTCCACTATGAGTTCTTGGTTATGCCATTCAGCATGAAAAACACCCCATTATTGTTCATGGGACTCATGAACATGATCTTTTATCCATACCTCGATCAATTTGTGGTGGTCTTCATCGATGAAATCATGGTGTACTCAACGACAGTGGAGGAGCATGCCTATCATCTGCAGATAGTTCTGGATACACTCTGAGAGCACTGGATTTATGCTAAGCTCTCATAGTTCCAGTTCTGGATACAAGAGTTCCACTTTCTGGGACACGTTATCTCAGAGGCTGGAGTTGCAGTGGATCCAGGGAAGATAGAGGCTATGCTTTCTTGGGAGCTAACCAGGAGTGTGACCAAGGTACTCAGTTTCTTGGGGTTCTCTAGGTATTACCGAAGATTCGTTCCTGGCTTTTCCAGAGTTGCGACACCCTTTTCTGCATTGACAAAGAAGGGAGAACCCTTCGTGTGGACAGAGAGATTCCATTAGAGTTTTCAGGAGATGAGGCAGATACTGATGAGTGCCCCCATCTTGAGGCTACCAAAAGAGGGTGTTGGTTATGTAGTCTACTATGACACATCAGGGAATATACTTGGATGTGTCCTGATGTAGGAGCAAGCAATTATCTATTATGGTTCACAATATCTGAGACAGTATGAGTAGAACTATGATACCCATGACGTGGGATTATCAACAGTTCTCTTCTCCATGAAGATGTGGCAACATTACTTTATGGGAAAACATTTTACAGTATACTATGATCACAAGAGTCTCAGGTATATCTTCTCACAGAAGGTCCTGAACCTAAGAAAATGATGTCAGATAGAGTTCCTCTAGGACCATGACTTTGAGATAGTCTACACTCATGGGAAGGGGAACATAGTAGAAGACCCACTTAGTAGGAGGTATGGTCTTTAATTGCTGAGTGAGGAGATATAGCATCTAGCTGCATTGCATCTAGCCGCGTTGCAGATATCCTTTGTGAATAGAGATGGAGAAGCTTACCTCTGGTATATGATTGTCACTCCCCCACTTCTTCAGTGAGTTTGGGAGGCACAGCTTGGGGACATTGAATGTGAGGCTCGACATGCTCAGATCTCGATAGCACATGCACCTGGTGGATTTTATGAAGGTGGGGAGAACGTCATCCTATTCAGAGGATGCGCCATGGTACAAGTGGAACTACAAGAGGAGGTTTTGAGGGAGTTCCATATCTCCTCTCTAGAGGTACATCCTGGCGTGGTGAAGATGTACCAGGACCTCAAGCATCAACACTGGTGACCAGGGATAAAGAAGGTGGTGACATAATTTGTTTCATGATGCCTCGCTTGTCAACAAGTGAAGGCCGAGAATCAGGTTCTAGTAGGCTTAGCGCAACCACTAGAGGTTCCAGAGTGGAAGTGGGATGGTACCTCCATGGACTTTCTGATAGGGCTTCCATGTACCTCCAGGGGAAATGATTCCATCTGGGTGATCGTTGACGAACTCACCAAGTTGGCCCACTTCCTACCCGTCTGAGAGTAGGGATCAGTAGAGGACTTGGGACACCTATTTATACAGGAGATTGTATGACTTCATGGGGTGCCATCGAAAATAGTCTCAGATCATGACACACACATTACCTCCTTCTTGATGAAGGGATTATAGGAGGCATTCGTGACTCAACTGCGTTTGAGCACCACCTTTCATCCCCATACGGATGGTCAGATGAAGCAGAAGATACAGACACTCGAGGACATTCTTTGTGCTTACGTCATAGTTTTTGGCCATAGTTGGGAGGATCACTTTACCTTGGTAGAGTTTGTGTACAACAATAACTATCACTCCACCATTAGTATGAAACTATTTGAGGCCTTGTATGATTGACCATGCAGATCACCTCTATGCCGGATAGACCCAGGGGAGTCATCACTTATGGGTCTAGAGTTGGTTTGAGCTACCACTGAGAAGGTGCAGATCATCCAAGAGTGGATAAAGATTGAAAAGAGAAGATATAAGTCTTATCTTGACAAAAAACAATGACCTTTGGAGTTTTTGGAGGGAATATATGTCTTCATATGAGTCTCACCTCGACAAGGTTTGCAGATATTTGGTTGGGGGTAAGTTATCATCGAGGATTATCAGATCATTTCAGATACTTCGGAGTTTTGGCGAGGTGGAAAACCACTTTGCACTACTACCAAAATTAGAGAGTGTTCACAACAACTTCTCCATATCCTAGTTGTGGAGATATGTTCACGACCCATATCATGTCATCGACCACATTGAGCTGGACTTTGATGAAGTGGCGACATTTACGGGGGTTCCAGTGGAGATTGAGGATCGAAAGGAGCGGGTCATTCATGGATGATCGATACCTCTGGTGCACATTCTCTGGATGTAGGGGAACTTTTAGGAGAGCATATGGGAGAAGGAGGCTCAAATTCAAGCTCAGTACCTCTATTTGTTTCCTTAGTCTATGTTGTGGATTTTGGGAATGATAAGACCTAAGGTGGGAGAATGTAAAGATCCAGATTTCCATGTAATTTTTTTTAATTATATGGACTTGTTATGAGTATGAGAAAACTGATGATGCATGATTCTGAGGCCCAGGGTTCCCGGAATGAATTTGTGGAACTTTTTAAGGTACATTCAGAAAACACACGAGTGACATTTTCTAAACTTTGAACTGGTGCTCGGATTAAGAATCTGAGAGCACCGTTGAATCTACAGTGTCAATATTTTCTTAAGGGAGGTTTGACTTCAACCATAGTAGGTCAGGAGAAAAAGATATATTTTTGACTTTTAAAAGAATAATAAAATAACATTGTTATTTTATTTCTCTCTTTTTTTACTCCAATAGACAAGAGGCATTCGCATGACCAATGATGTGCCAAGACATTAAATGGATTGACTCCTCAAATATATTGTAATAGAACCATTGGAATTCGGAAGGTTCCTATTAAATGAACCCCACATAATTACACTTGAATTAATTACCCTCCCCCTATCCTATTTATATGGAGCTCGGGGTGGAGTATTAGTATGACTTCACCAAGCAATGAGGTTTTGATAAAGTGTTGTGATGCCAACCACTTGGAGGATGGGATTGGTTTCAGTGAGCAGTGATGAGCATCACCGAATCATGAACCAAAGAACAATGATTGAGCAGCGTCATTGGAGGCTTGTTGCGGGAACTAGGAGCACTGACTCTTCCTCAAACACAGACGTTCTCCAATAATTTTAAGGTAGGTTTTCATTTAGTTTAGCCTTAAATAAAATGTTGGTTACTATACCCTCTGGATATCAAGCTAATACAGAGGGCACAAGCCAATGAACAAGGCCTATGACCTCTACCCTTTTGTAGGAATTTGGTTCGTTCTTGGTGGGCATTTAATTCAGGTTGGATGAAACCCGAAACGCTGGGTGACGGCGGGGGCTGGCAACAGTCGGCAGCATTGGAGAGGGCGACACGCCGTCGCGCACCGCCTGCAAAGAAGACCGCGGTCGTAGTCACGGTAGGTGATGGAGGCGGCCAACAATGGCCGTCTGTGAAGGAAGTGGCAGTACGACATTGCACGCCGCCAGAGAAGGGGGCCGTGGCATATTGTCGTGGCAGACAACGTCGGATGGCATCAGATTGCTGCGGATGGAGGCGGGTGGGGCGTTGTCACACACCGCCGAATATGGTCGCACCACGTAGGCCGCGGTGGGGGACTGGGTCCCACGGGTGACCTGGAAGCACCAATAGGAACCGCTGATCTACCTTCAAATGGGGGAAAACCCCCCCACACCAGCTAGGGGTGCCCAGCCCTGAGGCCACCACTCGAACTGAATGGCTGCAACCATTGGGAAAAATTATCAGGCCACTCTCCCCTGTACCTACTTGGGTGGACCCCGCACCAGCGGGCCATGCCTCATGTGAGCCACGCCCCTCCATGGGTCGGGCCATGCGAGCCCAGCAGGCCGTGCCCCTATATGGGCCGGGCCGCACCAGCCCAGCGGACCGCATGCCCCAGGTGGACCTGGCCGGTTTGCATCACAATGGGCCAAGCCCACCATGGACCATTCCAGTTCGGGCCGAGAGGGGCAAACCCAGACCGGGTCGGGTCGGCCCAGACCCGGTTGGGTCAGGTCAGACCAGATGCGGGCCCTCCCAGGCCCAATTTTTCTAAAAGAGACATAACTTGTGAACCAAGCATCCGTTTGATGAACCGTCTGTAGTGCTGGGATCCATTGGGTGAGAAAATAATTTTGGTATAATCCAATTGGGTTTTAGAGAAAGCTAGAGTAACATCAGGTAGGATCGGACCCAAATCCAACCAAGCCATCGTTACTAAAACACTTATAAGTCACAGACTGAGCGGTCAATTGACGCTTCGTCTGTCACGTTGGAACCCTTATGACATGACATTCCTTTTGGAAACTTTTTTGTGGAACTTCGTGCTGGTTGAAAAATGACTGATGGATTGAGGAACAAATCCTCCCATAATGAAGCGTTCTTAGTGAGGGAATTTAGTGGCTGGCCGTGACGCAGAAGAGATTGTCTGTAACGTGAAGAAAGAACATTGATCCTGTGTGGGTAAGAACCTATTAGTCCTATGTGGGTCTGTGCTCAATGATCCTATGTGGGTCAGTGCATACCCATAATGTATGGATCAGATTTTTTGTGGGTCAGCGCTCAGTAATTTTGTGTGGGTCAGCGCATACCAATCCTGTGTGGGTCTGCCGCATAGCCTCTCAACAGAATAAGATGATCTTGATTTATGACTAATCATCTGTACTCTTGTAGTTATACCCAGAGTGACCTGAGTATTTACCTTTGAGGTACTTTAACCTTCATAGTGTTATCTTCGTGGTGTTACCTTTGTGGTACCCTTACCCTCATGGTGTTACCTTCATGGTGTTACCTTTGTGGTACTTTGACCTTCAGGGTGTCACCTTCATGGTGTTACCTTTTTGTTACTCTCACCATCGTGTTTTTACCATTGTGGGGTTAGCATTGTTATATTATTCATTCATGGATCAGTTGTGTAAATGTCTTAAAAGTTGGAGCCTTAAGTTTCCTCATGAATGAGACGAGTATCTTTGATAAATTAGGTATACTTATGGGCATATACCTAAGTATAGTTGATGATTGATCCGTGGTTTGTGATTGAAGTCTTTCTTTGTGGTATTTTTCCTTTGTGAAACTATGGGGGACCTACGGGGGTCTCGGGGTCCCTGTTGAGTATTGTTATACTGACCCCTATACGGGCTATGCCTGTACCTTGCTGTGTCTTGTGCAGATGACATATAGTGTTGATCAAGGCTGAGGGAGCTAGGACTGGATGGTGCTCAGAGGTGGACCATTTGACGTGACATGTCGTAGTGACTACTAATCATGAGTTGTACCAACCCTTCAGGTAGGATCCTCAGTGGACAATCTAGGAGCTGTTTTTATCTTTTTAGTTGTACTTGTACTTTTCAGTTGGGCTTGTATTCCGACCCCTTTATTTTCTGTACACTTTTTACTACAGCAGTTTTCTTCGTGGTTGCTTACTGTAGTTTTCTTAGTTTGTGTGTTTGTATATGTTTGAAGACAATTCCTCCCCATTATAGGTATACGCCTTTCCGGTGCTAGTCTCCAGCCCCTGGCCTATGGAAGGCGGGCTTGAGGTAGTCATAACACGGGCCCCGGGGGATGGGTAGTGAAAATAAATATAAATTTCTTTTTTAGATTCTTTTATAGACAATATAGAATTATTTCATTATCCTGAACAAGTGTTTTTCTATATAAATTGAGGAAATATGTTATGATATAGGAAATTTGGTTTTGGGTTCATAAATTCTATATATGGAAAAAATATACCTCTTTAAAAATAATAGTCTTAATGTTATTAATTAAAATAAATCTTAGTTTTAGCATTTTCACCTTGTATATTTAAATAATAAACTCATACAAAAGACTCAATCTATATGTATTTTTGGAATCATTTTATTATAAATACTTCGATACATGTGGATAATTTTTATTAGTAAAAATTACTAATGATTTTTTTTCAAAACAGTGAAAGTGCTAGTGGACTTCTAGATGTAATATATATCAATATATGTTGGACAATGTGTACAATGTCTAGTAATATTTATCAAAACTTTGATACATGTAATTATGATTTCAATTGATATGAATAAATTTTTTTGATGACTAATCAACGTAAAACCATTTAATTATTCAATGTGTTAAAAAATAAAGTATATAATCAACTTCCAAAAATATTAGGATATTTCAATCTGGCCAAGGTAGGGAATACCTATGTAAAAAATTTATTATCCATTTTAGAGATTATATAATTTTATATAGCTCACCCCACTAAGTACAACACAGTGGTATTTTTTATTTAAAATGATTAATTGTACCTTTCTTCACTATTCCTAGAATCCTAAAAGTGTATCATTTCATTCAATTACATATGTTACACGCAAAACCAAGAATATAAAGGAGTCTAACATCGCAAAAATTTATGATATATTTAATATTTAAAATATAATCAATATAATCAATAGATTTCAATGAATAAAACTGAGTTCTTCTTTCCTTACATGCAATGAGTTTCTTCAATAACTTATGTTACATGAAATAACGAGTTTTACTAAACAAAAATACAATATTAATATAATTATTTAATATGATATTTATCACTCAACCATCAGAATAGAAGGAATGAATAGGATTGACCAACTTATGAAAATATTTTTTACACATATTTATTACTTATCTATTGATTAGAAATAGAATAAGGATTATTTAAATGAAAAAATTGTTTATTGAAAAACTATATTTCTTAAAAAAGATGGCTTAATCACGCTTTGAAAAAATAATTTAAAATGATTTTTTATCAATGTTAAAAAATTAATTTGTTAAAAATTAATTTCTTTTTCTAAATTGGAAGACAAAAATTATCTTAGGATAAAATGTTTGGATTTTTCTAAAAAGAATCAATTTTTTATAAAAAGTGAAAAATAATGAATTACAATTGAAAACTACCTTTTTTATAAATTATATATAATGATAAATTATATTTTATGCTTTATTTTAAATTTTAAATAGTTTAATATTGTATCATTTTTATTAATTTGGTTTATTTTAGTAATTTTTATATTGAATTTAGATATAAAAACTTTATACACTTTTGACCATTTCCACTTTAAAAACCCGATTTCTCACAGTGTGTGCAAGATTAAATCTAACTTTAAATTTTCTAAATATTTTAATTGAATTTTTAAAAGTATATTAGATATTTTAAATAATAATTATATATAATTTATAATAATTTCTACTTATTTTTAACCAAAATTAATTGTTATTGTTGTAAACATTAATTCCCACGATTAAGGTAAAAATTGAATTTATGGGGGGTTCCTCTAGAATGAAAATAATGTAAATGAAGAAAAATATAATATAAATATAATTTAATGATATTATATTGAACTTTTTCATCATATTCCCTTGAACTTGGAAATTAATTGTTCCTCTCCTTTAATTATGACCCATATAATAAGTTAAGCAAATAAAAGGACAAAAAAGTCACATTTTTTATTTTAATATCTATAATTCATTAGGATAGGGAAAAACATTGGTTTGGTTATACATATTATTTTGAGATATAAAATAGTTTTTTATCATAATAATTTATATTTAATTTTTATAGATGAAATCTCTATTTAAAAATATTATGAAAATCCTTCATAGTATTTATTTAGTCAATAAAAAATAAAATAATTGATACCAGAAATAATAAAATTAATGTTAGTTAAATAAATCATTGTGTTATATTAATTTTTTATATTAATATATCATGTTACTATAGTTTAAAAATTATATCATCATTTTCCATGATTTTCACAATATATTTTAATTCAATTTCAATTAATAATGTTAAAATTGACACTAATGTTATTTTATGATAAATTATATTTTATTAGGCGACTTAAAATAAAAAAAATTATTATGAGATTTTATTTTTAAATGACAATAAATATTGGCTATTTTCCTTTCATAGTACATTTTCTATTTTTAATTAATATATTTACCCTACAATATTAAAAACTTTTTTAGCATGGTCTAGGTCAAAGTAGTGTTTTTAAACATTACATGCGCTTAAATTTCCATCACACATTAGATTTATATTTCATAAATTAGTTATAATATTTTGACTAAGTGTTTCAAAATTATCAAATATATCTCATTTTAATTAAGTAAAAAATGAAAAATCACCTAGTTTAGAAAAATAGTTGATGTAGTTAAAACCTAAAATGGTAAAATTAAGGAAACATAGAAGTTAAAAAATTTAATGTTTACAAAAACATGTAATATTTTTCAACAAGCATCATTATTTCACATCTTCCACCACCTCCTTAAATTTTCATTAAAAAATTATAATATAATAACCCTAGGGTATTAAATATAATTTATGTTTTCCCAATAATTTAATAACCTAAAACATTATCCAGTTCATTAAGTTGGTTGTGAAATCGTAATTCATGTTTATAACGGACTACCACCTTGCGAACCGATGTCGTTTATTTTTTTTCATTATCTACCTATCAAGGTTGGGTTTCATGAAGGATATAAAGTATATATATCATATTTATAACATATTAATACATATATAGTAACTATATGATATATATATTTTTACCATTCATTCCATATAATATAAAATAACGTTGATCTTGTGTACGGTGGAGTACCGCCTCGAAAAGCGATGTGATTCCTCTTTCACTAACACTTCACATGGATGATGATAAAGATAATTTTAAGGATTATATTGGATAAAAAGGAAATATTTATTATATTAATGAAATTTAAAATATTTTTAATATATAATATATTTCATTTTATTTCATTCTATTTCACTCATGTATTGATTATAACATCATTCGTGTATGTGTGGACTACCACCTTTACGAAGTGATATGACTTGATGTTCATCACCACACCACATGGATGGTATATTTAAGTATATTATATGTGAAATATATATATATATATATTATATTATGACCATTACATAAATTTAAAATTTTACTTACCTATTTTATATAATGATCATTAAAAAATGGAGATGCTACTCATGTGTATGAATGTCCTACCGTCTCTAAGGTAATAACGAACATCATTTTTCCTAACCATAATTAATTATTTATCATAAAAGTAAAATATATGTATAAATTTAATAATTATTTCATGATTATAATTCTAGAGATGATATAACTATAGAATATGTTGAAGAACCATATATTTCATATTGAAACATGCATTAGAAATCAAGGAAATTAACTAAGGAAAAATGAAAACGATAAATGATTATTAATGCATGGGTGGTAATATTTTATATAAGGATCATATATACTATTTTAAATATTAATATGGTTATTTTATAAGTTAATAACATAATTAAAACCACTATATTGGATTTTAAAGTCTATACATCCATAAGGAAGAGTGAGGTAATGGATTTTATCTCAATTTACATTACGTTGTCATTTATTTGTTATTATGAACCATTTCACTCTTATGTGATTGATATAAATCTCCTTTGACATGTAATATCACAATTTATTCATATTTATGGTATTTTCTGTTTTAATTTTAATTATTTCACCAATGTATTTTGACTTTATAATTACCTATTGGTAAAAGCTATGGATCAATTTAACTTTCTTTTGTGATTGATATCTTTCCCTTGAAACAAACACATTAATGTAAATGTTTTTATTGAAAATTAAAATTTTCTAAAATATCCATATTATTTGATGATGGATATTATTATTTCCTAAACTAAATAACATTTTCCTAGATCTTTTTTACATTGAATATTATTTTATTAAATAGGAAACATTGAAAAATAATTATCCTTTGATCAATACAGATAATTGATGATAAAACACATTTATTAATGAATTAAATTAATTATTTGATATGTGAGGAATGATTTGGAGATATAGTGATAGGATAGGAATGAAATTATATATCCCATTGATTCATCAATTGGTCTCATGTGAGAAATAATTTATCCAAATATAATGGGGTTTTACCTACGTTTTAAAACATCTTATGAAAGGTTTTGATGATAGAGGTATAATGTCTCTGAGACATGAAATCCAATACTTAATTATTTCATTTATTAGGTTTTTAGTTATTATTTTCTAATTTATTTTATTTATTATATTTTTATTGGATTCATTTCATTATTTTATTATTGTATAAATGGAATGAGTTTTTAGTTATTTACCTCTCCATATTGATTATGTCATCTCTGTTTATGAAGACAAGTAATTTAAATTGACAGTGTTCTTAGTTATTTACCTTTCAATGAATATTATTATTATTTTTTCATGATATATTCCACTATACTATACCCTTACTAAGAATTTTATGTCACCCCTATTTTTTTTTCTTTTCACAGGTTTTGAAGACTAATTCTTTGAATTATTTTAAAAGGATTCAATTCATTTTAGTTTGTTATGTATTTTTTTATTTTATTTTCCTAATATAAAATAGGGATTGTGTATATGTATTGATCTCCAGAATTTATAAACTAATGAGTCCTTTTGGATTAAACCATTATCTATATTCCAATATAATAAAGTAAAGATGGGCTATTGAGGTCAGGGTCACTATAGTTGGTACCTGAGAATTTTTAGTTAAAACAATGGGAACTAGATTTAAGAAAGCATTGGTTATAGAACTTAACCCTGTGATTGATTTTATCATAAGAAAAATAGAAAATACTACTGGCTGGGAATGGAATATATTTTTTTGGTTTTTCCTAGAAATACATCCCTCTCTAGATAATACATATAGACATGGTTTTAGAATAGAGACAACTTGGGGTAAGAAGCCTGAAAAATCTTCATCGTGCTTGATTCAAGTGTTACCTAGTACAAAAAATGGGCCTTAATATGCACTTGGGTTAAAACTCATGGGAGAATTTCATATGATAATTCATATTTTCATTACAAACCATTATGAAGGATTTAAAAATAGGGATGTCATAAAAAAAATCTGAGTTTATATTTATAAGATTAATTTATGTTAAGTATTTCAATATTGTTCATATTATACATCATTTTTCATAATGATATAATAAAATATAATTTATGAAATCATTTAGAAATGGTTTATGGAATATGGAGTGGAAACTACATCAATTCAAGTAATCTAAAGAGTAATAATGATTGTTTCCCTGATGGGTTTAAGTAATTCCTTAAAATCAAAGTAGTCTCCTAGAAATTATAATTCCTTGAGGACTTAATATCATGAGATAAAAAGATTGATAAATAATTCAATATGTATTATATATTTGTTGGTATGAATGAGAATAAGTGAACAAATGAAAAAAATATAGATTAAATATTTAAGATAAATTCTTATTTTGTAATATGTTATAAATATGGAAAGAAACACCCTAGTACTTGATTAAATGAACTAGGAGTTTCCTAAAATTTTGGAGTGAAATTAAACCGTTCTTGTGATTGAGTGGGTAAGAAAAAAAGTTTCCAATATACAATTCTTCAATTATAAGGATATGGGACTCTATATAAATAAATTCTCCAAGCATTTAAGGAATATACCTCAAAATAAATAATGGATCATGGTCATGATTATACGAGTACCATAGAGGAAGACAAATTTTAAATGTGTTCATTTTTGGATCCAATAATTATTTCATTTGTGTGTTTTATAAATGATTTAATGGTTATAATAATTATAAAATTTATAAGTATTTTACTAAATTACATTTTAGTTAATGATTTTAAAGCATTTGTAGAATGATATTTTTGACTAATAAAAATGATTCAGTGAAAAAATTATCTTTATATAAAACACATCATTTAAGGAAACATAACCGTTAATATTTTCCTTATGTTGGGATAATGATATTTATATAAATAGATGATTAATATGGATAAATTAAATTAGATAGTGCTGAATACCGTAGAACATAATAATGATTTGTTAGAAATGATATTTATATTATAATTTATAAAGTTAAAATCGTTTTTTATTTAAGGAATATATCTAATAAAATGCATATTATTTAAGGATTAAGGAATAATGCATGTTTTCTATATGTTTTTATGGTAATTTATGTTATTAACTTGTTTCAATAGAATACAAGAGGAAGGTATTCACATGTTTGGAATGTCACGATTTAGAGCTACTTCATGTTGTTAGGATTAATTGTAAGTTCATTTTGAAAAATCAATTAAATTGTTTTCTTAATGTTTTGGATATTGATATTTTGGAATTGTTTTTAGGTTAAACATTAATGAAATGGTTTATGATGGGGTTCTAGAAGATAATTCATTACTTCACCATATGAGGATTTATACATATTGGTTAAATTGTGAAAACCATATTGATTTTGGAAAATATTTAAAGACAAAAGAAAAGAATTTTCACTCTCCTATGGATATTAAAATCTATTAAATGTAAATTTTAGTGTTTCAAGAATAAAAAATTATTTTTAAATATTCATTTATTAGAGTAAAGGATGAATTGTAAATTGATCAAATCAAAACCAATGAATAAAATTGTGCTTATGAATTAGAAATATATCGTGTAAGTATATTTAATTAAATTATTGGGAAGAAAAATGTATCCTAATATTTAAAAGAAGGGCATTGAACGAAAATTGTTATTCTATAAAATTAAGATTTGATGAACTGATAGTCTTTTTGATCATAATAGTTTTATGGTTCTTAGCCCCTTAATTTTCCATTGATCATTCTCTTTCTTGTTATCGTTAACCCCAATCAATATATATAATTATTCTTGTTCTTCTTCAATGTCCAAAACATATCTTTCGACTAATTTTCTCATATATAAAAACCTAGTTATATGTTATCCTATATGTTATTTTACTTCCTCATATCTCTTATTAAGTGGATTATTTAGATAATCTTTTTATGATGTGGGTTTTTCATAAAAGAAATTTTAAAATATCAAACACTATACTTATAAAATCATGTTTAGCTTGAAAGGATGTTTTTTAATTAAGGTGTTTAAAATATAAGACAAAGAAATTATAAAATAATAAAATTCTATTCTATAGAATATGTCACATGAAACAACAAGCATATAATAGAATATAAAATCCTCTAAATTTATGATATATTTACTATTTTAAATAAATTCCATCTATTCAATACCTTTTAGTGAAAAAAATTAGTTTATCTTTCATAAAATTTAATGTTTTTCTTCGATAGATTGTGTTACATGCATGATGAGTTTTACCAAACAATAATATACTATTACTATATTTATTAAATATGATAATTATTTCCTATATATTTAAATTAGAAGAAATAATATTACTAAATAAATTAATAAAATATATAGTTTACAAATTTTTATTACTTATATATTTATTTGATATAAAAAATGGATAATTTTAAAAATACACTTTTATGAAAAGATATATTTTTTCTAAAAGACAGCTTAGTCACACTTTTTCTTCAAAAATTAAAATTAATTTTTACCAATTTTAGAAAATTAATTTGATCAAATAAAATTCAGGTTTGAAATTATAACACTAATATTATCATATGGTGAATTTTTGGTATTTTTCTAAAAAGATAAATTTTTGTTAAATAGTGAAAAATACTATATTTTAATTGAAAACTACCTTTTATTTTCAATTATTTATAATCATAAATTATATTTTTTTTAAAGTAAAATTAGTTCAATATTTAATCAACTATTCCAATTTAGGTCATTGGAATATTTTTTATATTTAAATTAGAAATAAAATCTTGGTAACATTTGGATCATTTTAACTTTAAAAACACACATGTAAGATTAATTTTAAATCAAAATTTTCTACTTTTATGAAATGATTTTTTAAAAATAGATTTCTATATAATTATTTATATTAATTTATAATATCTACTAAGGTCAAGTTAATTTTTCCAAAAAATGAATAGTGAATGTGGGAAAAATTAATTACAACGTTTATGGTATAAATTGATTTAATGTGGGGATAAACTAGAATGATAAGAGCTAAATGACATAAAATATTATCTAAATTTTATTAAATGATTATTTTAGACTATTCCTTTTAAATTTATCTGAAATATGGTAATTACGTTTCACTTTCTTTTAGAGATAACCAATAAAATATGATAAGTAAAGAAAAGGAAAAAAAGATAATTTTCTTTCTTTTAAAATCTATAATGATTTGGGATATGGAAAAAAGTGGTCATTTTATACAAATCAATTTTTAAGATAAATGATTTTTTTGATCATAATGATTTATATTTAATTTTTAGTTATGAATTAGTCACTTAAAATGCTTAAAAACATCAAATACTATAATTATTTTGTAAATAAAAATAGAATAATTGAAACTAAAAATAATTAAATGGAATTAAATTGAATTAATTGTTGTGTTAGATTATTTTTTATAATAATATATCATGATAAATTGGATTTATTATAATTAATTAAATTTACATCATTTTATTCATATTTACAAATTCAATTGAAATGAATAATATCAATATTTACATTACTGTTATTTTATGATAAATTATATTTTATTGAATGATATAAAATTACAAAAAATATTATATTATACCATGTTATTTTTAAATTATAATAAATATAATATATCTTTCATTAATGGAACAATTTTTATTTTATAATGAATATATTGACCCATGAATAGTAAAAACATTGTTTTCATGGTTAATGTTAAAATATTTTTTGTCATGTTATAAATGCTCATGTTAAAGATTATTTTCAACAAACAAAAGAGTTATATTTTATAAATTTTTTATAAATTTTTTATAATATTTATAATTATTTTTTTTAATTTTTTTAATAAATATCTCTTTAATTTAGTTTTAATAGATAAATTTAATTGGTTAGAAAACTAGTAACCATATTGAAAAACAAAAATGGTAAAATATGGGAACTAAAAAATTTAGAAACTTAATGTTTAAAAAATTATTTCAATGTCTTATGGTGGTTTTTATCTACCTCATCACCCTTCAATTCCAATAATTATCAATCTTTGATCCACTTGAGGTAATATTCACATCCCAATGGTGAATAATTTTTGGTATTTACAAATGTTCCATTCCTTCTCAACTATAAAAGGGAACTCATTCCCCTCAGTTATTAACACCTTCCAACCAATTTGGATCAGCCAAAAAAATCCCATATTACTTCCCAAATTTCCTCCCCTCATCCTATATTCCTTATTTTTGGAATAAAGAAAACCTTTAAAGGCTTTAGTGGGAACCTAAGGAGGATACCCGATGAAGAGGTAATGTTTTTCAACATGAGCCCTTATTTTAATTCATCACCCACCTCATTAAATAATTATTAAAACAGAATGATATAATAAAAAATGTATATAAAATATACTTGGATTTTATTATAATATGTTTATGACTAAAATCCTTCTCCACTTCCATTAGATAAGATACAAAATCATCATTATTATGAATGGTGGAGTAATACCTCACGAATCAATGTTGTTCGTTTTTCTATTTTGACCTCTCATGGATGGGTACGATGATGGATATAAAGTATATAAATGATATTTGTAATGTATTTATTAATATATATTATCAATATAATATATATATGTTTATTTTCCATTATGTTGGATATACTACAACGTCGCTCATGTGCACAATGGACTTTCACCTCACAAAACGATGTGATTCGTATTTGACTATTTTTTCACACGGAAGCTGATAAAGATAAATATATTTATTATATGTGATATTAATTACATAAATATTATTTTCATGTAATATTTTCCAATCTTGATAGATAATATATATCCTTTTATTTCATTCCTTTTCACTCACATAAAGATGATAGCATCATTCATGTAAATGTGGACTACCGCCTTCATAAATCCATATGAATCTTTTTTCATGACCTAACCACATGGATGATATTTATAATTATATAATATTTTATATAATATATTTTAAAAATATATATAAATTAAAAATAGTACATAACTTTTTTTCATAATGACCATTGAAAAAATGGCGACGTTACACAAATGTAAGTATGGACTACCATCAACATGCTCATAAAGTAATCCATTTTCTTGAACCATAATTCATGATTGATATTAAAAGTATAATTTAGGTATATAATGATTATTATTATGGATATGATATAACTATAAAGCATTTTCAAGAACTGAATCTTTAATAACGAATCACGCATGAGAAAATAAAACAATTAACACCCGAAACAATGCAAGTGATAAAATATTAATAATGAATGAGTGATAAGTTATTAAAAAATGATAATATATAATATTATAAATATTAATGTCGTTCATTTATATGTTAATAAAATGTTTAAAAAAACTCTAAAGGTGGTTAATACATGTAAAATCAAAAGAAAGTGTAAGGTATGTGATTTCGTCTTGATTTACATTACATTGATTTTTTTTGTTATTATGTACGTATTAACTCTTGTGTGGTGCATATACTACCCCATTGAAATTTAATATCATAAATAAATCATACATTATGGTAATTCAAATTTCAATTTGATTTATTTCCTAATGGGAAATTGACTTTAAAATTACCATGTCGTAAAAGTTATTGATAAATCTCACTTCATTATGTGATTGTTAATTTCCTATTGAAAAAATAAATTTCATTAAAAAAATATTATTGGTCATTAAAATTATATACAATATACATATTCATTAAATATGTATATTATTATTCCATAAAATCTAAACCATTTTAACAAATTATTTTTACTTTGAATGTTATTTGTGTAACTAGGGAAATATTGATAAATCCATATGTATTACTAAACATGGATATTTGATGATAAGGCATGTTGATTCATGAATTAAATCAATTATTTTATTTCTGAGGAATAATTTAGACCTATAGTGATGGGTGGGTCATGAAATTATATATCCCCTTGATGCTTCAATAGGTCTCATGAGTGAAATCAGTTGGCCAAATAAGTTGGGGTTTTATATGTTTTTTAAACTATCATGGGAAAGGTCTTGAAGATAGAGGTATCATGTGCTAGTGACAAGACATCTAATAATTAATAATTTCATTCATTAAGATTTTACTTATTATTATCTAGTATATTTTTAATTTGATGTTCTCTCTATATTCATTTCATTATAATTTTATTGCTTAAATGGAATTTCCATTTAGTTATTTACCATGCTATATGGATTATTGATTTTCTGTTTATGAATTAATTTTTTTAAATGGAATGTATGTTAATTTATTTAAATTTAAATTTTGATTATGATTATTGATACCTGATATATTATTCATTACTTATCCCTTACTAGGCATTTCATCTCACACTTATTTTGTTTCTATTCTACAGGATAAGAAGATAAATCAATTGAATCTGTTTTTAAGGTTGCAGTTCATTTGTAGTTGTTATAAATAATGTTTTATTTTCTATTCCCAAAGTAATATATGCATAATTTATGTATGTGGTTATCCAAAATGTCTAAAATAATTGGTCTTTCATGATTAATCCCATTGTATTAATTCAAAGGTTATAATGTAAGGTACCGACATTGGGCTACTATGGTAGGGGTCACTAAATTTTAAGATAATATTTGATAAATGGTAAGAAATATTATCATTTTGATATATTTATAGGGTTATTAACATGAAAATAAATATTTCTAACATTGATTTATTCTATATATGAAAAATATAGCAATACTATATGAGATATGTACTTGGAAACAACCCAGTTTATTATTTTTAATAATTTTGTGTTTTAGATGTTAAATGAAATTATTTGTTTAATAATTATCATTATAAACATTATAAAGTTATATTTACTGGGTATTGAAAAGAATCTGTGGGATATTATTTATATCAACTTATTATTCATAATGTGTGTTTTTATTAGAATGGAATATTTTTCATGAAGGAATATATTACTAGGCAAGCTCAGCTAGAGGAAAAAACCTCTAAACATTTATTAAAGGGAAATAAGAAGTACAATAAGAAAGGATAAGTACTAGGGTGAAAAACATGGCCATATCCAATCAACAATCCCAATCATATAGAGACAAATTCAAGTCATACAAATTATACCCCTCACTACATCCATAATAAGGTGCTTCCTCCACAGTGTCCAATTCCCATTTTAAATTCATTTCATGTGGATTTAGGAGGTTGTCATATTTCTTTATAAGCATTAATTGCTCCAAAAAGAGGTGATCATTATATTAATTCATATTAAAACATACATTTTTAGAGTTAGGGAAAACCCCTCTTTCACTCTTGGAAGAGGACTTGGTAGACAACAACATCGACTAGTAAGAGTTGTCTTTTTTTGGATGTCTCCTTGGTGGAGCAGTCCCAAATCCTTCATTTTAAGCCAGCTTATTCCTTCCACCTTGAACAATATCACTATAGGAAGGCCTGACAGTGCCGCAATCATTTTATTTAGCACTATTTGAGACATTTACCCATTTTTATGAATAATAATGGAGATAGAATTTTGGCATCCATCATTCCCTCCCATCAAATCACCCTCTAAAGAAAAAAATTTCCCCTACCATAAGATGTGCGGGCCTATTAGTATCAATATGGCCTAAACATTAAGAGTACACCTTTGTGACAAGAACATCATGGGCCTTCTTCCCCATTTAAACCTCAATAATCATTATATTATGAGTGTTCGACTGCATGCTGACAACATCATTCACTTGAGGACCTTTCTTCACAATGGGTACCCCATAATGCTCCGGTCCATAAAATTGATTACATGTAGGGACATTGACCTACAACTACCCCCAATTGTCATGCAGGTCCCTCTATTACAACACCTTCATGTTTCCAATAGTATCAACATGAGCCCTAAAGAGAGATGGGTCTACCTCTCCACCTGAGACTTGTGTACCCATTATCATTGATCCATATCCACAAACCATATTATCGGAAGGATATGCATTAATGGGTTCCAATCATGGATGAAAAGTTCCCATATCATCTTCTAGTTAAGGAACTTTCTCAATACTAGGATCAGACTTCAATTGATCATAAACCTGCCTCACTTTCGGATTTGATGGAATTCAAACCTCATTCATTACAACAACATGAACATAGACCTATGTGTGAAAACTTTGTGTCACCTCCCACTCCTCATTTGATATTTTTTTCTCCTCACCCACTGCACATCCAAAAGAGTTTTCCCACTCTCTCACTTCCTTCTCATAAGATACCCCTAGATCAGGTCATCCTTGACCACTCAAACCCACAAAATCTCTCCTTATAAAAACATCCAAAGGTTGATCCCTCAACATTTCCTAATCCAAACCCATGGAATCACATCCACCAATATTCATCTTCTCCATCACCTATGTGATCCATGTCATGCTTCTAATTTGATAAAATAACTCCATGTGACTAAAACGATGACAATAAATAGAGTAGAACATCCTTGAATACAAAATGACCTCATTTTTCAAAAAAAATTCCTCCCCATCCATGATCCAGACCCAGTTCAAAGGTGGCCTTGCAACATTAACCTCAAAAAAAATTCGTGGAAATATTGGGTGACACACAACCTCTGTTTGATGATTGGAATAAAGTTACTTTCCTACCATATTCCAAGGAGCACATAGAATGGAGGGATTTTGAAAGGAAATCAGCAGACTCGAAAGAATTACCCATGTCTACATTATTGATGGATCAAGATGCATATGAAACTCAAGGATCCATCAAAAAAAGAAAAGGGAGATCTATTGCATCTTCGAGGATCCCTAGACCATGCGGTGATCAAGTCATCCTATGAACTGAACTGGATCATGATGTGCCTCCGATCAAGTAATCCGAAAACTGCACACTCTTCTACATCCCCAGAATCTAAGAAGAAATGGTCAAACTCATCATCCTAACGGCAATGAAGACAAAACCAAGCCACCAGAGTGAGTCTACAAAGATCAATACAGTTATTGAGCTCTTCCGGGGAAAGAGAAAGGTGAGGTGCCTCTCAGAAGATATTAGAGACTTTTAGAGAAATATTGATATTTGGGAAGGGTGAAATAAGTTATTAGCTGTTTTTTAATTTTAGGAATGGTTAGAGGAAACTAAATTTAAAATTGAATATATATATATATATATATTATTGGTATATTTCATTACCAACTTGAAGGTGTAACACCCATAGGGATTTAATATATTTTCTAAAAAAATTCTCACATGGATGGTAGAGTACTGATGTATAATTTTTATCCATAGTGAATGGGTTTTATCAACTTCATTTTGTTGAATATAAAGAAAAATTTCCACCAGTAACTATGAAAAATTGAATTAGGTTTTTTTCGTAACAAATTATAATTACTATGAGATTAGAATAGGGTTTAGAAAGGATTTTTATTAATGGGAATGACCAAAAGGTATTATATATGATACAACATGATGGTTTTATAGATATAAATAGTATTACTAAAGTATGAAGGTTATAATATTTTATTTGTGGATTGAAGAACCCCTTTTATATTTTTAATATATATTTTGATGATATAATAAAATATGGATTCATTAAAATGGATTCGAATCTTTTTTTATATGTATGTGGGTTGGATTAATTTCATTTTGGATTTTTTATATCAATTATATACTACTCATTAATAATGATATCCCAAATTTTAATTTTATGATGTATTGGTTGGGAAAATTATTCTCAATAAAATACTTGTGGGAAGAATCCAACATACTTGTTATGAAGACATATAAATTTTTATTTAATACATTTCTTTGTATAAACTAGAATATATATTGGTAAAGTTATAAATTGGTTTAAAATAATTAACCCCATGAATGGTTTTCTACCAAAGAAACATGGTGATAATTATTAAAAAGTCATGATAAATTTCTTTGGATATAGATTACAAATTAAAGAATTAGATTCCTTATGCATTGATGAAATGATGAATAATGTATTTTATTTTATTTAATCAGCTTGATTTTAATTTTTTAATCATAAATAATTTATATAAATCAATCCCTACTGAGAATCATATGATTTTAATTAAAAAAATCCTTAATAAAATTAAAAATATTAAACATGTTTTTTCATCAATGATGGATACAATAGAGGTAACTGTTCAATATTTGAAACAATGTATGATTAAACAATAGAATCATAGTACATAATTAAACAAAATATTTTGAAGGAAGTAATTTGAATTATGATTTTTCTAACTAATGTTGAGTTAGTCAAAATTATATCATTCTTGATATAGTTTTTCGATATAAAAAATGTTATTTTACAGGCTAAGGAAATATTATTTCACTAAATGAATAAACACATTCATCCCAAATATGTTATCATTGGATAAAATATTGATTAGGTGAATTAAATTCTTTTTTGAGTAGTTCTAAATAATATATATTGGATCCATTAGAAATTTTATTAACATAAAAAAATGTTCAGGTTAAATATAAAAGAATTTGAAATATTGGGGATATTCCATATTATTTTTGTTTATTAATAAAAAATTTAATTCATATGATATTATGTTTAGGAATATAAAATACATCTGAGTAGTACTATTAATGTGGATTTTATTTTTATTATTCATTTATTTTGGTTTCATTTAATATATAAAACTAAAATAATAATTAACCCCTTAAAAAAAATCTCTATGATCTACCTAATTAATGATAATCATGTAAATTCAATTGTAGTGATAAAATGTTGAGATTAGTGTGACTATTAACTCATATTTAGATATAATGCTTTTTAATGAGAAAGATGTATGACATGTTTTTTTGAATATTCTTACTTATACATACCAAATGAAATGGCATTAATACTATTATTTATATAAATAGGGTATTATATATTATATTGATTACCATTGTATATGGTATTATATATTATATTTGATTCCTTTCTTATGTCATATTTATTTCTGAGCTAATTAAGGGGTGGATGGTTATGTTTTAGATTGTTTGGTGAATTTTACAGATTAAAAATTATATTTTCCCAATTATGTTATAGGTAAGTCATTTAGGCCCATAGTTGAATTATATATGGGAAATTCATGGACATGATTCTATAAGTGAGATGTTATTTTCACATATACATAGATGAAAACATGTGTCATATTTACCAAGATTTATCAATCTATTCTAGAGAGGAGAAAAATCATATGAATTAAACTATGTAAGATAAAAATGTTCCATATCCTATTGTTGTACTTTATTTAAAAAAAATGGATTACATGAATATTCATGTGATATAAGGTGATATAATTTGTATAATTTTTTATATTAATATACATGTTCTTGATAGAGATCACAACTGATCACTTTGTATTGTAGATAATGTTGACTCTTCTCTACATAACCCAATTTTCTTATGGTTATGAATTTTTATTTAATAATCACTAAAAAGACTAAAAGGTCCTTTATGGACATCAAAATATATGGAATGATGGTTGATTTTGGAACAAAATATTCCCTGAAAATATGAGAACTTATAACAGTTTACCTGAAAGACTTTTTATATAACTTGATAAGATGTTATGAAATATAAAAAAACAATAATAATATTTAGTGAAATATTTAGATTTATAATTTGGGACACTAAAATCCGCATATCAGTAACAATGATATGAGTTAAATAATTATCCATGACATGACATATTGGAAGAAGAAATATGCATTTGAAATGAGATATAACAAAGGTTTTATTTTATAAATATTCTATAAAAATATTTGTTTTTTTTATATATCATGTTATGATGTATCTATTTAAATATTGTCATTAAAAATAATTTAAATTTATGAATAAGTGAATTTATAAGAGGGGTTCAATTAGTGATCATAAAAATTTTCACACAAAAAAAATTCTCTCCCAAACTTATCATTCTAAAATGGATTCTTCACTTGATTTATTCAAATCAAGATGAATTATAAAGAAATTAATCAATCACATATTAAATATATTTTTACAATGTTTATTGACTCTATGAGTTTCTAGACCATAGTGATTTGAGTGTGTTATCACACATTACATGGCATTTGTCTTATTGTCAACAAAGAGCATTATGCGAGTGGATGTGGCCATGAACCCTTTATAATTATGTATCTAGTCTATATGTGAACCTCTTAAAGATTACATAATAAGAATATACAATGATTTTAATAATTATCACTAAATAAGAATAAATAGACATGATCATGTTATTCCTTCCTCTATAAGTTCCATCAATCTATCGTATAAGTGTGCTCAAATAATCCCATTAAAAATTATAAATTTATTTCTATAAATATATATATAAATTTTAGGTTCCCATATCACAAAATTAAAATGATAATATCTAAATATTTATTGAAACGACAAAACTAAAATATGATTTACAAGAATATGGAATTTTATTTGGACAAACCATCTTCAATACATAATCAATATAACATTCAATGCATTATAAAAAACTATAACAAACCATGAAAAGAACCATTATTTATTTTATATACCTTGTTTTTAGTAGATTTATTATCCCTAAAAATTTTAATTTATATGTTTTAGTGAATTTCAGAAGAAAATAACCATAATGTGCATGTATTTAATAAAAGTATTTCATTATAAATTAATTTAAATTTTCATTCTATTATAAATTTTGTATCTCCAATAAAAATCAAAAAAATTCATGACTATAAATAGGATAATAATAATAAATTTTATAATATTTGAATAATATAATTTAGAAATATGACTATAATATGCTTCCAATGCAAGAGTTACATAAACACCACATTACATGATAGATCAATGATTGTGAGATAAATATATCTTTTTATGTAATGGACAATATTATAATGAAAAATTCACATTACCTCAAGGAATATTCTATATAATTATTTTTACATAAAAAAATCAAGAGTTATCCAATCTCTAAATTTTATTTATTAGAAATACGATACCAATATGGAATTATCCAGAATATCTCAAAAAAAAATTAAATTCTATCATGTATTCTCATAATTATTTAAGAAAATATTTATTCATTCTCCCTTTTAATTCATAAATCACTTCACTAATTCATGTTTATACTTTAACACTCCATTTATATTTAATTGTGCTTATTATTTTATATATATATTCATTCTTCTCGGCCATTAAAATGAAAGTTAATGAAATATAAGAGTGAAATTGTAGATAACAAACTCATATGAGTATTGTGAGGGAATACACTCCCCAAAATAGTTGAAATTGTTGGAATGAATCCTTCTTTAATGGGTTTTTAGGATATCCACACCTTATCATATTATTATAAAACTCCATGTTTAGTTAACTAAATTGTTTCTTATCATTAATGAAATTATATTTGATTTTAATATTTTTTGTATCTGAAATGTTACACTAGAGTCTTAGAAATTTATTACACATTTTTTATGAAACCTAAAATCCAATGTATATGAAATTTAAAATTTCATATATAAATTTTTTTATTTCATTAAAATTATTTTATTTTTTTATTTTATTAAAAAAACATATTTAAATTATGCTGTATAATGAGTATCAAAATTTTATTTCTTAGAGTTCCAAGAGACAAATGATTCTCTAATACTGAATACACCACTAGATGTAAACTTTCTATCTATGATACATAATTACCAATAAACATATTTAAAACCATTAAATGGAATTATATTTATCATATATAAATTCATAATTAGGAATTCCTTTGACATAATGAGACATCAACTTTGTAGAAGTAATTAATACTTCGGGATTATTTGGAATCATGTGCATCAGGTAAAAACATATCAAATTTCTAGTACATACAAAATTAAGTATAAAAATATTTATATCAATATCAGAAATTAATTTTATACCAAAAAAATTCTACCATCATCCTCAAAAAATTTATTTCGAATAGAAAAGGTAGTAGATGGCCACATTAATTTTTCTATTTTGAATTTCTTCAACTTCTCAAAAGTATATTTCTCTTATGGTAAGAAAATATTATCTATTGTATTATTAACCTAAACAAATAATAAAATGTAATATATCCGATCATTTATTTTTATAGTGATTCTCTATTTAGGTAAGAATTATTTCACATATTTTTTTCACTTTTACATTAAAAAAAATTCATTGACATACATTATCAAAATGGGTGAGTTAGTGTTGTTTATTTTCACTTAAATGTTTCTATTAACCATTATTTTTATAAAAATTATACTCTTAAAATATCCTTATAGATTCCAATACCAATCAATAGGTCCTTTTGAAATATCATAATGTCCATTATTTAATATACTCACTTTTCTACAGTTTCCATAATGAATTACTCCATCTTATTTTTTGATGTATTTCACTACACTAAGTTTTCTATTTAATATTTTTATTTTATATCTACTTGTAAAATAATTAAATTACCTAAACAATTTGTTGAATGAAAAAATTATGTCAATTTATACCTTTAAACTATAATAAAGTTATCCACAATATCATGTTATTTAATTTTATAATATCCTATGAAAACTAAACAAGGTTACTTTATATGTCACCTTTCTTATTGAGTTCATTTATATACTCTCTCAAATTATTCCCCTTAGGATATGAAACTAATTATAAAGTTTCATTTTTTCAATTTAATGTAATTCATCATTCATAGTAGTTATCCAGTCCTTATATTATTATTATTTTTGAATAAAATTAATTAGAGGATACATGATTGTGTGATTATAATTAAATAATGTACTTTTAGTTATAACACTATTTCTAATATTCTTAATAAAAATTTATGATTCTATTCAATATAAAACAAAATTTTTAATGATTTAAATTGATATTCTTATTCATTTAGTATAATAACATCATATTTATAGACTACCTTCCTAAATTTTTAGATATATCCCACATAAATTATTCCATCATGCGTATAACCATGGAAATTACACTTTTTTATGCATTCATTACACTCTCCAAAATCTTACATTTAATTTTCAAAATGTAAGAACCTATATACACATTAATTCATCAAGTTTCAATTATCCAGAGTAGAAAGCTAATATGGAATATTGATTTAATTCATTTTATTTGTGCATCTATTTTGAATATTGATTATCAATGTTATGGTCTGTTTCTAAAAACAATCTAATTTCCATACATTGATAACATCATTCTTCCCATGTCACCCAAAATATGATTTTTTATTTTCCCCAAATCCATTTTCTATTGATTATATAAAAATATTTATTATTTATTAATACAATTACTTAAAATAGAAAAAATAAAATTCTAATTACAACATTTATATCTATTATTCGATAAAAAATTCTTGATAATATAACTTATTCATATATTAAAGTCACTATGATAACTTTAAAAAATTTATAGAGACTTTGATTTCCAAAAAATAAATCAAATAATTTTTATATGAGTAAAATAATTAATAAAAGTTATGATTTAATTATATCTATTATTATATTACATACTCATAAGAACACACACAATTTATAATGTAAGTTCACGTGGATTGTGTGTATTGATCTCCACCAATTTTTATATTTTATTCACCTGTTTCACTTTATAACACACTTCACAATATTGTTTTCTATATTTGATGAAATTGTGAATATTTATCACTATATCATGATAGATAGGCCCTCTCATGATCATTTTTCCCAAGTGACCAAGACTTCAATTTCATATATCAATCTATATTTTTAGGAATAAGTAGACTTATTTCTCAAATATAATTAGAAATAAATTGTTTCTTAAATTTAATACTCCAATAATTATAAATCCTTTAGTATATCATGAAATAGGTCACCCATTTTTCCTAAATATCACATCAATTCCACTATTATGAAATTTAAATCAATCCGATAAATTATTTATCAACCCAACAGAGAAGAGAATATCATTATAAATGAATTTATTTTCACCAATTTGGTGTTTAATATACCATTTATGTTTAAGAACAATCATTAATTAATGTTTAACACAATTCCTTGTACTTATCAATGAATTTCAAAGGTCTTTTTATTAGTTACATGTGATGAGAAATAAAATTCCAAAATCGATGGATTTTTACGCTATGATGATTTATAAGAAATGAAAACCCCCACGACTTGTTCATGGACCATCCACATATTATTAGATCTAGATTTTATAAATTATTTAAAACTTTTTTTTAGATATTGAAATAATAATTCCTAGAATTACCTTATTATAGGAATCTAATGAAATTCTCCTCAAGTTATTTAAAGATGTTTCAGACATTGAACTCTTTTATTAGGTTGTTGAGTATTTTAATTATTATTTTTTGAGAGATAACCCACCTAGATTAATTATACCGATTTATTTTGTACTAAAAAAAATATTCCTTGTGTTTATATATACTAAAAACACATAGTATTACTTAATAATTAAATATTACCATAGACTGAAATTTATATTGAATAACCTGTTCCACTATAATTTTCCCTAGTTTTGGTTTCATTGATTTTATCAACTTTCTCATGCATCATTTAGATTTTATTATCAGTATAATTACCCTAGTGTTGACCATTTTCTTCATCTATACACCATTGTATTCACAATTTTAGCACCACAATTGTATGAGTCAATGTATATAACATCATTACATTGAGAGGTAATTATCTTTTATAAATTTTTATTTCCAATGTAATAATTATTTTTATATCATTTAGTACCAATTTCATGACAAGTCAACTAATTTATTGCATCATAATATTCATTTTTATATTTTAAAATATTCTTTAGTTATTTAAGTGATTCTCCCACAACATTAATAAATTTCTCAAAATCAGTTTGAATATTTTTTTTACAGATTAACATATTTGACTAACTTATCTTAAAATGAGTAAAATTATTCTTTTATCATGAACAAGAGTATATTTATTCCATAAATAATCATATTTATTTTTGAAATTTGAAATTATGGTCATAAATATTCCTAAAGAACTCACTCACTTTCCCCTTCGACATCTATTTGGATATTATGTGATTCAATTATCTTATTCATTGATGTATTCTCCCTTTCATGATAAACAATCATCTATATGAAACCCAAGAATAATATTCTTGATATATACAAATTATCTTTCTATTATTACTCATTATCTTATTCAACATTTTCTTTTTTACTAGATTATAATTTGAATATTTCTATTGAGAAATAAAATAATGATTACTATTATCCTCTATGTTTTTGTCTTATGCATCACTCTCCTCATTATAAATTTATTTTTTTCCTTCAAAGATAGAAAAATATTACTATTGATAATGTTGAAACTTTCTTAAACCCTGGTTAAAATTTCTTCCACATTTATTAAAAGAAACTTTTATTTGTTTATTTTTTTTATGAATTTTAGGGTAGGTCATCATCCTCGTCCTTGTGGGTATAATCTTAGAAATTTGTTGAAAACTATCCAATATTTCTATAACTTAATATTTCATATGAATTTTTTCCATTGTACATAGATTTACCATTTTAAGACATTTTTGTGGAAGTGAAATAAACTCATTGTAATTCATTTCAACTTGTTAATTTTTATATTCTTAATTTTTAGTTCTGTTTTGTTAATTTCTCATAAATAATTTAAAATAATTAAATTAAATTTATTTCCCTATCATTATATTCTTACATTGTGTTAATAATATTTATATCTAAAAATCAATTATGATTTTTTTTAAATTTATTTATTGTATGATAAATGAAATATTGGTCCTTAAGAACTAAAAATTTTGTATAAAAATTTTCTATAAAAATTATAATTGAATTAATTATAATTATTTAATCCTCAAGAATATCCCTATATCAATATATAGTGTTAATAATCTTGTTCATTAATCTCAATAAATCCTCCATATTTCCATCCATTTCCATTCAAATTTCCTTTAATTTAGAACTACAAGTTTTTATATGAGAATTTACCCTTTAAATTTCCTTCAAAAATAGCATAGAGTATATCCCATTTAAAATTCAGGGTTATAGAACCTTTAACTTTTGACAATTATATCTTTGGGAGAGATGAAAAAAACACACTATTAGATATTTCCTCAATTTGAATTTTTTCTCACTCTATAAATTTATAAGTCATACTTTATTTGGATCATGTAGATACATTTTTATTGATTTTGTGAACATAAAAACCAAAAAATAGGAGGTATGTAATAATCATCTATTTCTCTAGATTATATCTCTTTCCATGAAACATAGGATTCCCTTACAATAGGTAGAATTCATGTGATCCTTGTGAAATACACCAATTATAATAGTTAAGAACAATAATAAATGATATCATGATTCATAAGTATAAATATAGTTTCTAATAATAATTTATCTTCCAAAGTTAATCGGAAGAAAAATAAATGAGGATGAGTTAGAGATATAAAGGTATTCGAGTGAGAAAAAATTTCCCTTTTTTCTAGTAAGTACATAAGATCATCTGCAAAATATTTGAAATAATTAATAATGATATGGAAATAGTATAAGTACATGAAACACAAGTTTTTATAGGTTTTACAGGCTCTATGATCCCGGTTACTATTTTATGATAGTCATGTGTTATCCTATGACACAATAATTTCTTCTGTTATCGATGATGAATGTAAAAGGTCATGGTATAAAATTGAACCATATATTATGATGTCTCCGAACTATTAGTGTTTCTCTCACATTATTTAAACTTTTAATTTGAAATTCCATAAAGATTGATGGATGATTAAACATAAATTAAAATGAACACTATTACTCCTACCTCTATAACTAATTTCAATCACTAGTATTAAAACAGTTTCCCACATTTCTTTAGTTAATAGCAGTTTTATAGGTGTTATTTTTTAGGGGTATTGTAAATATATTATTATAATTAGTTTTTATAACTAGAATTAAAATTATTTACAACATGGGTAATTTTGAAAAACATAACTAAACACATGTTTTCTATAAATTTCAAATTTATTAATATAAGTAATACTTATTAAAAATAAAATTTTATATTGTTTTTTAGAATAATAATAGTAAAAATTATAATTTTAAGAAATGAGATGAACTAGAACCCTGCAAAATTGATTTTGTTAAATAAAAACACCGAAAATTACTATTAAAAATTCAAATCGATTTCAATATTAATGTATGATTCATAAAAAAATTATCCTAAATTCTAAAAATGAATTAAATATATAAAATTGATTAAATAGTTAAAATAATGAATCGATTTTATTAATAATTAACAAATAAAAAATAAAAATAAAAATAAATAGCAAATATTAGACCTCAATACAAGGTTATATATTGATGTTCACCACCAGGGGAATAGAGTCTATGGTTCCCCCTATAAAAAACATGATAGTGTTTTTCGTTATTCATCCACATAAAACCATTTATTCTATTCATAACTGAGGTCATGTATACTTTTGGAAAACCTAAACTCTTCTACCGATCATTTTGGTGGTCAGTGACAATTAAATATCATAGCATTAGAGGTAAATAATTATGATTGTTGGATTTTTTCAAACATGTTTTGAGATTTATGAATAAAGAATAAAAAGTAATTAAAGTGATAATACTAATAGAATATAGAAAAAATTAATATTTTAGTAGGAAGATGACTAAATGTTTGGGTGGCATCATATACTTCCTTGTGGAAATAATTACAAGGGAAATCATATGGTGGTGATGAATGTAGAAATGTAAAAAAACTAAAGGATTGTTTTTGTGATATTTTTTAAACCAGTTTTATTAATAACCGATGAAAGTAATTACAATTATTTAGGTTTTGATATTAGTAATTTATACAACTGAAATTAAAAAAATTTCAAATTTTTTTAACATCATATATTTCAATGATCGATGTTAAAAATGATAATTTTATAGATTTTACATTATTTATTTAACAATAAATGTTAAAAATAATTTTCTTGTTGATTATATAATATTAAACCTAAAGGATTCATTATTAGAAATTATTTTTATTCTAAAGAATCCATTGTGGAAGTATACACCAGTTCTTCACCCAATAATTGTCTATTTCCAAAAGAAAATATCTATACGATATTTGGTGTGTTATATCACATAATTTAAATGTGAATATTTAAAGACTATTTGTGATTATAGAACCATGGCATGTTAATTAGGAAATTATTATATTCATCTATCAAAGGGATTTGTAAAACATTTAAATTATGTCAAAAGAAATTCTTCGATATCAGTAAGGAATTTAAAAAAAATCACATATATAATAATATCGATGACATGTTTTATAAAACCAAATCATATTATTCACCATATAATAATACCATAATATTTAAACATAATAGGTTAATCTTATATTTTTGGCTAGTTTTATTTATATCAAATGTTTTTCTTAAAACCATGATTATAACATCCTAGGTTTTTTATTTAATACCTTAGAGTATTTTTAATATTTTAAGAAGGGGTTACATGGATGGTTATTTTTTATGCCCCATATTTTTTTTAATAATTGGGGTTTTCCATTAATTCCCTTTTTGAAGGGATAAGTTATCATCATTATATTAAAACCCTATATGATTTTGGGTGGTATGTTTTATGTGTGTATTAGAAATCACTTTCATAAAGGATATTGAGGTTCCATGATGTGAGGAAGTGTTTTTGATGTGATGTTAATTTTCGCAGGAGGTAGGGAAGCATTTTCAAATTTTTATTCCTTATTTGGGACATGGTATTCACTTTTTTCCTAGAAACAATTGATTACGATGAAATTTTATATTTATTATTCAATAAACAGTTATTATTAATCAATATAATTATATATTCATGTTTTTTAAGAGAATAAATTATTTTTTTTATTATTTCTTATAATACTACTACTACATTTAAATTGATATTGAATCACATTAGACACACAATGAATGGAAAATAAAGGAAAAAATTTCAATCAATATCCATTGTTCATCTCTTCTCATCCTAATTATTTTTATATATTTTGGATTAATTCTCACTATTGAATTTCACAGTGGTTTTCAGTTTGACAATTGAGATTTGGGATGGGGGAGGGTGATATAGGTTTGGGTGTGGTAGTTACGTACAAAGTGTCACTAGTATAGGGTGATAATGAACGATGTGTATTATTGGTCCTCTAGATGGTCGTTGAGGTGTGGGAAATGGGCTTGGGAATTGTGTATTAAGAAATATCAATGTGGATAATAATGTGTAGTGTGACCCTAAAAATCATGTTAGATACGCCAGAGTGTGGTGGATGGAATTTCAGATATGAAAAATAGTGGAAATGAAAGATTTGGTAACTGTAGTCATGGGGGGTTAAAATTTTGGATATAATAGAGAAGTCTAATGACATAGTGTATAGTCTATACATACAATTTAATGTTTCAATTTTTTTTTTGTGTATGTTATCTCAATGAATGTTAAATATTACTCATTGGGTGTGTATAAAACAATCAATGTATCCCATTTACAAATTTTAGAAATATATTTACTATATAGATATACACTATATTACATATGGGTAAAAGTAAATCACCACATTCATAAAAACCAAATAACCTATGGTTTGTTAATATATAAAACCAACTAATCCCATGCCCCTATACACTCTATGGGCTAGTGGACATTGCTTGATTTTCGACAATACGACTCAGAATTAAATATGAGTACATGCACAAATGGACCATGTGTACCAGACATTATGCCACTGAGCTGACTTGTCATATACTTAGAACCCACATAAATAGAAAAATGTGATAGGAAATATATTATCTTATGAGGCTCACACACAATGAATATAGGAGTACACGTGATATAATAAGAGTTTATGAGATTTTCATATATCATGTCACTCACGTATCAGAATTATACTAGAGAGTAGTCCATTTTAATCATTATTCCATATAGAACATGGAGGAACATTTCTGCTCATCCTTAAGAGTTATTTCTAAGGAATATTAAGGTCTGACCAATCCCTTATATTTGTAGAGTCTTTGATGATTTTTGGATGAGTTGTTCACAATAGGCAATGTTTTGATAACCCATACGAGACATATTGACACTTTAGAATGGGTCCTCCATATACATATTGGATTAGGTAACACGCTTGTGTGACAAGGTATAGGTCCTCCACTCTTGGAGTGGGTAACCACCTCAACCGATGTATATTCAAAATCTTAACATATGGGATATCCATAAGGATTATTACACTCTCAAATTACATGAACCCATCAATGTGGAATGGGTCCAACACAATAATTCTAGAGAGCTTATGTGGAAGCTATTGATGTTGTGTGGTTTGGGATATTCAAGTCCTATAGTGTTTATAGTGTTCTAGGATCCATATCTATGTATAATATCTGTAGTATTGAGAAATAAATATTAAGATTTTCCTTCTTTCAGAGATAAGTTGTACCATAAATCATATATATTTTTCTAATATTTTGAGAATATATGTTGTGTCATATCTCTTTTTTTTGGGGAATCATACATAGTAAAATTTTACTCAGTCCTTTTTGGGATTTATGTCCACATGTGTTGTGTATATATTGATGATGTTCAATTTAGAGGAGATATGAGAGGACATGGAGTTATTGGATTCATAGTTTGGTAGAGCTTGGTAATAGAATCAATTGGGGTTTATATCAGATGTTACATTGAACTAGAGTTACAATATTACATTTTTATAGGTTTATCATTTTTTCCAGATATTGGGAACATAAATGTTTCCCTTTTCATGTTGAAAATATTGTACAATTATAGTTGTTTAATGTTAATCCAATGATTATTATGTTAAATTTGATTTTTATCTAGAATAATTCATAATAATATTCTACATATAAGACATGTGGTTGTGTTTATTATTAACTACTAATGCATTTTATGTGTGTGATATGAATTTTTAAAGTAGTCACTAGTAACATACCTATTGGAGGTGGGATTGGGTTATAAGAAATGGATTACTTTTTCACTAGGGAACGTCTCAATGGTTCAAGTCATGTCATAATGGTATGATAGTTTTTTGAATCTTACTGATGGATTATTGAGTTATTGGTTTTGTGATGAGTGGGTTGGTAACTTATTAAAATGATGTTATGAAGTATTAATTTTATATTTTGAAATAAGAAACCCACTTATTATAATTTTCGATTGACATATCTTTTCACTAGGGTTCTAATAATATTTACGAAATATGTTGTAATGTATAATGGATGGATATAAATCAAATTGCATATAAAATTTGATTTTATAAGTGTACATATTACATCTATTAAAATATATTTCTTTATAACTATTGGTTTATATTTTTATAATATTGGATTTCACCTCAATTAAAATTATCTTTGATATAGATCAATGGTTATGACAAAACCATGATAGTGTTTCATCCTCCATTCACTGATTAATTGAAGGTTTATATGTTATTAAAAGGAACTAATAAAGACTTATATCTACCCTAAGATAATATGGTGGATTCCATACATGTTTAGTATTTATAAAACCTACCTATTAGTCATATGGTTGTCCCAGCTATGCAAGAAAATAGTACCAATGAGTTGAGTATGCTTTATAAGTTTTAGTGATTGAGACCACCCTTGTTTTTAGTGAGCTATATCCATTGGTAATACAGGAGAGGTAAGATTTAGTGGCTCATGTTTGTTTTATTATACAAACACCAACTGATCTAATGGTAGTTATTCTTTTAGGTCTTCTTTATGAAGCAATTATCTATTTATATACCCTAGTTGTTCAGACTTATGATGTCGTGACAAAATTCTAGATAGAGTTTTATTATTTATTTATAGAGGAATATATTTTATTTATGTTGTGGATTTTATGCATTCAATATATATTAGACCATCATTATGGAAACATGAATGTGTACAAATATGATTTATAGTTTAAAAGCATCAGGATATACTCTTAAGACATGATTCATTATGGAATTATGTAGGCTTATAAGTTTCAGCAAGGCCTTGAAAGGGAGACATGTGTTGGGATTGTACCCTTGTGTGTTCCAACCAATTATATAATAATAAAGAATTATTTGGGGATTGAGTTTCTTCTTATAGATTTACAACCAGGTATAGGAGAAAGTTTAGGTTTTCAAAGAGTATGGTCATGACCATTATCAAGTTAATGATAGGTGATGAGATAAAGTCATTAGAGACAAGAGAATTCTCAATCCAAATCTAGGGTACTAATGGTGGAGGTTTCCCCTATAATGGGTATCAAAAAAGGGGATAGGTAATGAGATATTTATTGTGCTAAAGGAAACCAAGATAGAATATTTCATTCTCGGTGGGCAGTGGAGGATAACAATGTTAATATTTTGGATATACATCCTTGATAAAGAAATTATAATGATCAAGGAACCCATAATGGCAGAAAATATGTCCCTTCTAGTATAGGCTCAAAAAAGGGATCTACTATTTTAGGAGTAGAAAGTTGTGAATGGAACTTTGATCCATTTCTACCACAACCACCCCTAAGTGGTTATTTTTAGGAACAAAAATATAGAGATTACGATAGAGGTAAATTGCATTCAATGAGTGAAATTTATTAATAATTTCATGAATTTTTTTTGGTATAATTTTTGTCTTCTCCAGTTTTTCAATAAATCTCATCAACACTGGTATGGGCCATAATTTCATTACTAAATAATTTATTTAGGAGTTATAGGTTTCTGTATATCTATCTAACCATACAACCTTTTTGAGAGAGTCCTATAGGTGTAAATCACCCTCTCACCCTTGTCTTCCATTAGTGTGATATTACTTCTAGTACCTGAGGTCTTTTATCTCATCATAACATGAATGAGACTGTATAATGTTATCACTAGAAAGGATATATTTTATATATTATATGATTGGATTTAGTTCAATCATTATAGGGTGATATTCTATTAAGCGAATGGATCAAAAATCACCTTAACTGGTGAGTGTGGATCCTAGGAAGAATGATTACAGGCAACAACCAAGGTATTTCAGTAAATTTACCTATCAGGCAGTGATCCTATCTTTGTTAATTATTGATGTTGTTGAGGAGTGTTTTCCTACCACATTGGCAGAGTAAAAAACCGATTTATCAGATGATATCCTAGGGTCTAACCCTCATTAAAAGAGTTATTTAAACAATGAATTTCACCCCAATAAATCATTTATTTCATATGAAACTTATCATATGGCCTCAAATGATCATTTGTTAATATATTATCCAAAATCACTCTACATCGTCCTAGATAGAACACTATGTGACCTCATACGAGCATCCTCATAATCAATAGGCTACCAAATATTAGTGAGAGTCCATAATAAAAGACACATTTACTATACTCTCATCATATTAACATCAAATAACATATAAATAACATAATAGAGATAAATTATTGAGTATGTGAAATAATTTATAGTTAATTTACATCTACCAAAAAAACTAATATCACATGATATAACAGTATAATACCCAACATAGAATATATACAACAGATTCAATGATTATATAATGAGATGATCAAATAAAAAAATTAATAGAAATGAAAAGGGAGAAAAAACAAAAAAACCTAGCTACCACCTCAATATATTATACAGATCTCTATCTAGCTTCCCCAATAAGATCTCTGATACAACCTACCACCTATGATTGAAAATCTATGTTTTTCATGCATCTATGGTTCCCATGAATGGTATGAGAAATAAATCTCATTTGGAAATTTTCAATAGTGTTCCACTATTATACCATAATATAAATATAGTTTTTTTTTGGAAAAATAGGAAATTAACAGACTAGAAAACATGTCAAGTCATCATGTTCTAACCAAGATACCATAATACTAGACCATGACTGATGTAGTCAACATCAAGGGAAGGAGATCAACTAAATTTGAGAGACCATCATTGGATTTCTAGGATGTGTCTTAGATATCAAAGGATGTTCTATGAGGAGGGCCTCATAATCACAGATTCAGAATTGTTTTATGATTTTAGCCACATCAAATTTTTTTGTAAACTTTTTTTAATGATAAATATTTCATTAAATTATTTAATTATATTTTTTCTAGTCAATTTATAGGTGAATTATTATATTATAGATAATCATGATAATTTTGTGTTATTTTATGTTTAAATCATTAAATATTTTATTATTTGTATATATTTTTATTTTTCTTTATTTGAAATTTTATTTTAATATATTTTTGTTATGTATTTTAATTTAATATGGTTTCCTAGTATATTTTCTATTATGTTCTTCTGTTAATTCCAATTTTTTATTTTGATATATCCAATATAAATTTAAATTATTTAATTTTAATTTCTTTATGGTATTCGGGATTTTTATTTTATTTTATTATATATTTTCTTATCTTTTAGTTGTTTTTTATAATTTTAAATTCCCCAATTGTTTATTTTATCTATTTTTTGTGTAAGTCAATGTGACCTCAAATTTACATAATAGATTTCAAATCTATGAAAAATATATAGTTAGAAGAATTTCATAAATAAAATTTCTCATTCTTCATATAAAATGATTTTTACATGATGAAATTCCATATAGGATAACTGATAGTAGCCCATAGGATTCTTTTGGGATGCGGGTTACTACCCAATTAGATATATATTCCATATGACTTATAATATAATTTTATTCTCTCCATACAATTAATTTTATTCAAGTAAGCTTTGTAAGAAAATTAATTTCTTTGTAAGTGATTTATTTTATACTACATGTATTGATAATGTTGGTGGCTGATCTATTAGATAATTTTATTTTACTCACCACAAGATCAAAACCAAATCAAATGAACATTAGCTTGGATATTAGCTTGGTTACCAATTACTATTGATGAAGCATAATATTAATATTCTTGATAAGATGAAATTTGGAATGGGGTTTCTTTTATATACTATAAAATGAGTCAAAGTTGAAGAAAATGATTCATTGGCCAACCGAGGCTTTATTTTGTTCTAATTTAAGAAAATAAACAGGGAATAAATAGAAATATGAGAGTTCTAGTCATTTGGTGATGAGACCAATCATTTAATTGGGTTTAGAGATGATTAATAGAGTTCTAATAACTCAAGAAATGTTGATAAAAGTAAATATTAAGATCAACCTGGTGATCAATAGGATCCTATATGAATATGATTAGTTATAATTATGTATGTAAGGGTGAAATTCATCAGGTATGAAATGAAAAGCATTGTTTGGATGAAATAAGATCTAGATATAAACAAAAATGGGAGTGTAATTGAATGTGTGAGCATGGTTGAACATTGGATATTTGCTTAGGCCAAAGAAGTTGGGAAGGGGAACTTGACTGACCATGTTCAAGAAAATGACATGAATTAAAGATGATGATGATGTGGTAGATTTTCCTTCAAGTAGACATGAGGGTTTTTGAACTCATTTTTTTCTTAGGTGAGTTTTAGGAATAACCATGTCTAGTTAGATATGAATATCCAAAAAAATAATGTCCAGAAATTTAGTTTTTATACAAATTTTTTAAAAATTTCATCATAAAGATGTGTTTTTTTCACTATGAATTTGTATTTTGTTGGAGTTATTTTATTTACATGTTTATCATTATGATAATGGGGGTTTTTAAGGTTTAATTAGTTTTGGTTTTGTTTTCATAGTTCAATGTAAACCCGCTGCTCCATTAATTTTCATTGATAGTGGGTGACCAAGTTAAAGAGAAAAAAAATGAAGATAAAGAATTTATTTTTGAAGGTGTTGAATATTAAAACTTGAAGAATTGATTATATTATATTGTGAAATATAGGATTATTAGTGTCCTTGTTTCATTTATTCAACTATAGGTTGAATCAAGAAGAGTATAAAACTATAACTAACATGTTAAAATTATTTTCTTGAAATTAAATTAGTAAGATACTACGATTAAATTTTTTGGGTGGTATTAGAGGATTACTACGGGAGAAATTAATGCCTCTTGAAATTGAATTTTATTTGGATATGTTTCCATGAACATAATACTTTGACCTAAATCATAGGAAAATATGGTGGTGGAATTCTATTATAGATATTTTCTAAAGTAGTATGGATTGTGACTCATGGATAGACAATTAATTATCTCATGTGATGCTCAAGAGATGAAGGCTGTCTCAGAAGTATTTTATCTTAGTTGAAAATAAAATAATTTTCCTTGTATTTTATCATGAGTGGGATATTTCCTCAATAAGTGGAGAGATGATTGATGAGAGATGTTTCTAGAGTGAGAACAGAGCCATAGATGGGAACACACACAACTATTGAATTGAAGAAGATGGAGCTAGGGGATGGAGGAGAATTAAATTGAGAAGATTAATTTCTATATCTCCCTATTATATATTTCCTTTTTGAGATGAAATTTAACTATTTTTTTTGAAAACTTTAAACATGAGTATATAGATTTCTTAAGGGATTCAGATTTTAATAGATAGATTTGTTTAACATATTTTCCTTAATTTTCAAAATTATTTTAGTGTAGTTTTTGAATAGTGGTATTCATTTTTTTCTTGATGAGAATAATTATTGTTCTATTCATTGTTCTGATGGGTGACAATGGGGAATAATTTTAGCTTTAATCACTATCTAATGTTAAAAAAAAATTAGAAAAAGGTTGATGTCTCCCTTCTCCATTAATGAAAAATTATTTTCGTAAATTTTTGTTGACCGAACATTCTTTGGGGGAGTACACTATATTTTGTGTATAAATTATTTATGGTAATATGTTTTGACACAAATAATTTTAAAAAACTAAAACATTTATTTTTTAATTAATGTTTAAGGAGAAAAATAATTTTTATTCAATTCTATCCAGTTTGATCTCAATTATTTCATCCTACTCACTGTCTCTACCTCCCTTATCTCACTCATTTTCCTTTCTTCACACAATAAACATCAAAGAATAACTTCTATGGTTTTTAGTTTTTTGATTATTTTTTTATTCATTTGGTAGAAAAATTATTTTTCACCATCCTAATAGATATGATAATCCCAATCAACACTATACTAGTAGATATTATATTCTTATGAAAATTTATTCAACTAGATTCAACATTATCCATATCAAATTTTTAACATCATTTTCTAGGAATGAATGTGAAATTAAATTAATAAAAATTTAAAAAATATTAATATAGAAAAACCTATAATAAATCAATAAAAAGAAATTTTTAAAAAATATTGCTTGTTTACCCACTGTTTGTGTGTTTTTTTGAGATGTTAATGCAATTTTTTTGTGTATACATGGTCCACGACATATAATATTGATCTCTTAATTTTTATTCTTAAACTTTAAAAACATTTTATTGGCTATATGAAATATATAAGAATAATTGAAAGTGAAAATCTAGAATTTAGGGATATTGGAAATTTAAACTAAAACATAAATTTACCACGACTTGGAAATCAGGTCCTAGAGTGGAAAAGGATTGGAAATTTTTTGTTTTATATATGTTAAGAAATACTTCATAAATAAGGATTCACCCTATGTATAGTAACTACAAAATTGAGAAATAGAGCCTCATTATTCTTCCATACTTTAATAAAATTACCATAGATAAATCTTTAGATATCATTGGAAACTTTTATAGCTCTATAAAAAAATCCTTTACACGGATTGAGTGAGAAAGATCAGAGATTTAGGATTTTTCTTTTTTTAACAATGTTATTTTTAGGAAATGGTTTCACAACCTTGAGGAGGAATAATTTTACACCTGAGATGAGTTATTCAATTATTTTTTCCGAAAAACACATTTTATGGAATACCACATTTGACATGTGGGAAAAATTTACGGAATATTTTCAGGATAAGGGATACCTGATTTATAATAAATGGGATAGGTTAACATCCTTAACTAGATAGTGTACTGACCACCAATTGGATCCTGGTCGTTTGATCAATAGATTCTATAATTCTCTTACACTATATAATTAAAATTTGGTTGATCAATATTTTGGTGATAATTTTTTATATCAGAATACTGATGAAATAAAATAGATATTTGATAAAATATGTACACAATAATAGAATGAGTGGACAAGAAATAGAGCCATTCATTAATCTAAAAAACACCCAAATAAAAATAGTTTATTATAAAGGTTTTATGGAATAGAGTTGTTACTATGGGATTTATGGTCACACTAAAAACTGATGACTGGATTTAGTATACACATTGAATAGTATGATAGTTCTTTGGTTGTGGACTAGAAGGATATGAATTAGGGTAATGATGATTTATTTCCAATCTAATTCAATGATGTATATAAAAATCACTGAAACCTATCTTGGAGAAATCAAGGAGTGATTATACAACATGTTTCCATTATTTTCTCACAATATCCTAAATGTTATGTCCAAAATAAATATGGGGATGAGTGTTCAAATTATAAAGTGGAGAAAATGTGGGTGTTATAGTAGGTGTTTTGTGTGATCATCTTATTAAACCATGATATAGATTCTAGAATCCATATTTTGGAAGTTTAAATGGCTCAAATTGCAATAGATTTTGGTGGTAGAGACAAAGGAAATATGATGAGCACAAAAATACCAAATCCAAGAGAGAATATCAGGGATTAAACCACTATATTATAGCTTAAAACTTGAAAATTTGTGAATTAACAACATTAGGATGTTAAAACAAGTAAAAAATGTTGATCTTTAGTTAAAATTCTAGAAAACACAAAAATTAAGAATCTAGATAGAAAGTTATAAAATGAAAATAATGGTCAATATTTTATTAAAAATTCAAAACAACATAGGAAAAATAAATTTGAACTAATTAAGGAATGTATAAAGAAGGTGATGTATCTATATGAGGAGAGTAATCAACATATTTTTAATACTTATTCCCATCCCGTCCTTTCCCCCCATGAGTTAAATTTTTTGAAGAAAATGATCTTTAAAATTCCTTTAGATGATTAGGTCCATCCGAATTTACATGCCTTCTATGGGGTCCTTTAATATGAGTCCACCCTATATAAATGTTCTTAAATATTTGTTCACAATAAAAGGGACTAAGCATTGTATAAAAAAATAAATCTCACTATGTATTGTAGTGTGATAGTTATAAATAAGTTACATCAAAAAATTAAAGACCCTATAATCTTTGTTATTTCTTATAGAATAGGAAAAGGGTATAGAATAAATTGTATTTGTAACTTAGAAGCTAGAATCAACTATATAAATTACTCCTTGTTTCATAATCTATTCCGTAGTTATTTGAAGTAATATTTTTATATGATGTGGGATGATAGATAATTTTTTTATCCTCATAGAATAGAAGATTATATATTAGTTAATGTAGTAAATCTTACATTACCTACTGATTTTTATATCCTTGAGATGGTTTGTGACAAACAAGTTTTGTTCATTTTGGGGAGACCATTCATACCCACTATATAATACCCCAACCTTAAACATTACTTAATCATGATATTGGTCGATAATTTGACATTAATTCAAACTAAGGATATTTTCAGGTTTAGAGATTTGGAGAATTAGTTCCTAACTTATAACTAACATCATGAATATTACATGTAGACACTTCTACTCACTATCCTTTTTTTTCATAAAACAAAAACACTTTAAAATGAAATATGACATCGTTTCATGTTTTAACAGCATAACGTTTCCTTAATCCCATACTTAACACTATTCTTCATTATTTTATGTAATAAACATATCAAAACTTGGTATGAGAATAAAAATATCAGTAAGGGATACATAAAGAACTAAAAATGTTAGTATTTGTATAACATGAAAACCATGAATATTTTATTATAAAGTATTACTTTCACCTTTAAGATGTGGTAAATATACTTCACTGAGTATAAGCACATTTCTTATCCTTTCTATAATCAACATACTACCAAAAGCCTATATAAAGAAACAAAAAACATATAAAGGTAACTTGGGACATAAACATACTTAAATAGAATAACCATATTGTCGACTTCTACACACATTACCAAATGGAATAGCCATACGACAAACTTACATACCCAATGCATTAGAGGTTATAATGTAACCACCCATTTTTGGATTATTATGGAACCACCCATCATTTTGTTTATCATTTAACCACTTGTCATTGGTTTATCATGTAACCACCTGTCAAATGTCCCAGTACCATTATATAATCCTAACTCATAAAATATTGAAAATATTAACATTTCTATAAAAGTAATTCATTTTAAATCACAAGAAACCATTTCATGATTTTGAAATACTCAATACATTTCAAAAATAATTTTCAATACCAAAACACCCACAAAGGGAATAAGGTATTTCCATTCCTTTTGAAAACATTAAGGCTTATAGAGTATGAAAAATATCAAATTACGATTATGGCGACATAGAGGTCTTTGTCTCCACATACATTAAAAAAATTTCTTTTGTCATTTAGTAAAACAATTCATAGAAAAAATATTTTCATTTAATGAAATTAAAATTCAATGGGTTTTATTATTAAATGTTTAAAATAAGGAGTTGTATATTATCAAAATATTCCTCAATGAAAGTAGATTGAGTGAAAGTCTCTTACCTTGAGTCCGATTCGTCACGTATGTCCCATGGTCTTCCATAATAATAAAATTAAGTTAATTTCTACTTTCTTTAGAACATTATTCAATGTTTATTATTAATTTTATATCACTTATTACAACATAAAAAATATTACTTAATTATTTAAGGTAATATCGGTAATTTTGTCGATATTGGGTACTTGAGTAAAAAATGATCTTCTTATAATTACAAATTGTCCATGTGGTAAAAAGTAAATTATCTCCAAAATAGTATTAAATATTTAAGTATCATATAAATATATTATATATGTGTTTATAATTGTCCATAAAATTTGGAGATAAGAAATTAAATGATCCGTTCATGGAGACGGTAAGCTGTATGTATGCGTGAACGCTACTTTCATTTATTTTTCATATTAAATAAAGGAAAACTAAATTATAAATAGGTATATTATAATTCCAATATGATATGATATAATATATATGTTATATAATTTCATTAATGATATCCTTTATACGTTCTATGTATGGCATGAATGAGCCATATCACTTTGAGGGGGCGGTAGTCCACACTTTTCAAATGAAATTATTGTATTTAAAAATCATGAAAGTGTAATGGTAGGTATTTAAATAAAAATTATAGTTTAATAGATACAATATAAATATAATATATATAATATCAAAATACACTTCAATCATAATGTCCACTATGAGAGGTCGTAGGGGAAAATCGGACAATCATCGTTTTGCGAGGCATCAGTTCATCGTAAACAGAAATAGTATATTGCTATCCATTAGATGGAGGTGAGTGTAAGTGTAGTTAGAATAATTATCATAAAAACATCATAGTATATTGATTTTACTAGTGTTTTTATGTAATCAAATAATAAGAATATAATAGAGAGTGAATAAGTAAAATATTGGAAATGAACTTTAGAGAGGATTCTACCTCTAAAACGTTTAACCCCCTTTTATTTGAGCCAAATGGCCCTTTTGAATTATATTATGCCTAAGGTAAGGCTTATATGAGAAATATATGAATTTTTGGAGATTATTTTGGTAGATTTTAGACAACACAAGGGGCTTGGGAGGTGTGATTAAATGGGTTGAGGTGATGCCCCTTTATAAGAGGGAGGAGGGGAACTTTAGGAAGGTATTGAAATATTATTTTATTATAAACTGATTTTCGGTTTCAAATGGTCCCAAAGTAATTTATTTCAAAGATAATATGATTTTGGTCTAAAAAATTTCAACAAATAGGTTTTACGCAAGTCTAGTCCACAAATTTAACCTTATCTTTTAGCTTTAACCCAAAGTTAACTAATTTGACTCTTACCATGTCTTCTTATATATTCATACTATATGGTTAATACAGCTACTATAAAATTCCAATAGAACCAAAAGTGGTTCAATAATGAAATTTTCAAACTTCTCTTTGTCATTTTTCCAAATATTATATATTTAGGACTAATTAATCATTTAATAAAATAATATTTTTTAGAAACTCATTTATGTCAATTTTTATACTATTCATATCATGAGTTTTTAAAAATCCATAACAACTTGATTATTTTGAATAAACATCATTAATTAAAATATAAGAAGTCTTAATCATCCCTAAAATTAGTTTATAGAATAAAATGTTTCAAAATAAATTTATTATAATATTTGTTATCTCATTTATTTAAATCATTCATTAAAAAGGTAATCACTACCTCATCATTGTGTCATAAATAAATTTCTTTATTTGATGTCTAAAAATTATAAAAAAATACCATGATATAGGAAATCGTTTTATATTTATTATGACTATTTATAATCTGAAATATCACATATATAACCCCATATTAATTTTTTTTACTAAAAGATACATGTTTAGGTTACATTTTTCTTTACTTTAAATTAATTTTTATAAAATGTCATTTTCACATCTAATTAGATCCATGGGGTCCGAAAATCGACCCAAGGATGACCCAATTCAAGCATATATCATTAAATAGGATTAGAAAACGTTTTATGGTAGTTTAATATTATTATAATATTATTGTTTACCATTATTACAAGATTTACCCTTGAACCATAGAAAATAAAATAATTACTGAAGTTATTATTCATATTGTGTAAAAATAAAAGGAACCTATTTAAAAAATTTGGACCTCCTGATTAAATGTGTGGAATACATTTTTCCCAATTCAAAACATATAATTGGAAGATATTAATTTAAAATTAAATCCTATTGTCAAAACCAATAAAGAGGGTTTTTAAGAAGTAATAACTATCAAAAGATTGGCTTGTGTTTAGGTCCAATTAAAATGTAAAATTATTTCCAATGAAAAAATTTGATTAAATGATAAATATATAATCTAATTAAACTTTAAAACCAATTATAAATACAATATAAATATATAAATAAATAATATGGAAAGTAAATTTTGACTTAAAATGCGGTATTTTTTACTATAAATTAAAAAAATTAACTTTATCATAAAATTACCATAAATTTATCCAAAGTAAAATTTGATGTCCCAATTCAATAGAGGAAGTATATTTTGTCAAATAGAAAATATAAAAGTGAAAAACTATATCTAAAAAGGTTTCACCTTCAAAAGGTGGTAAACGACCTTTTAAAATAATTAATGTATTTCATGCTTAAAATCAGATTCATTCTTATTTTAAGCCTATAAAATTTATTGGATAAATGTAAAGACATTTAACAAACATGTATAATCATATTTTAGTTATTTTTGTTCATTACTACTAATACAGTGACTATGCATTAACTACCATTTAAAATAATAATTATATTATTTTTCGGTATAACACAACATTGTGTGCAACATATGATTTTGGAGAAACCCATTGTTACATGTTGAGTATGCTATCATACATAAAATCCACTTTAAAGTAAAATTAATATTTAATTAAAAAATATTAATAAATATGAAAATTCCATATTCTTTATTCATCTAGGATGTTACATCCTTCCCCCTTTTGGGAATTGTGTCCCACAATTCTATTCAATTATCAATTAGGGGGGGGGGGTGGGTATTTATCCATCATAAAATTTTCAGACTAACAAATTGCCTATTCAACCATATTATTTTTCTATAAAACATTTACCTAATGAATTAACTTATTCCACAACACTTTATCTCTTCAGTCAAGAATTTGGACTGGTTGTTCCTTATAAAAAAGATTCTCTTTCAACTGAACTACCTCTGGACTCAAAATATGAGATGGATCCGGCTTATACATTCTCAACATTGACACATGAAAATCATTTTGTACCTAGGATATACATGGTGGTAAATCCACCATGTAGGTAACTAATCTGACTTTCTCTAGGATTTCTTGGGGTCCAATGAACCTCAGACTCAACTTTCCCTTTTTACCAAAACACATCACACTTTTCCATGGAGAAACATTGAGAAAGATGTGATCACATACCTCGAAATAAAGACCCTTCCTTTGGTTATCTGCATAATTTTTTTGCCTACTCTGTGCTGTCCTCATTGGTTTCTGAATAAAAAGATCTTTTTTTCCATCCCTTCTATTAATTATTGTCCCATCAACTTCCTTTCACCTACTTCATCCCAAAAATCTAGAGTTCAACACTAATTTCCATATAATGCCTCTAATGGTGCCATCTGTATACTGGAATGAAAAATGTTATAATAAGAAAACTCAATTAAAGAAAAATAATGTTACCATATTCACTGGAAATCCACTGAAAAAGAACATAGAATATCTTCTTAGGTTTGAATTGTTCATTCTCACTACCCATCTATTTGAGGATGAAAAGATCTACTAAAATTTAATTCAGTATCCAGTGACTTCTGAAGTCCTTTCCAAAAGTTATAAGTAAACCTAGGTTAATGATCGGATACAATGTAGATGATAAATCCATGTAACCTAAATATCTATTTAATATACAAATGAAAAAGTTGATCTAGAGAGAGAGTATCTCGAATAGGAAGAACATGAGCATATTTAGTCAATCAATCAATAATAACCCAGATTACATTGGTACCTAGATTTTTTTTGGTAACCCCACTATGAAATACATGGACACATTTTACCATTTCCACTCTAGCACTGGAAAATGATGAAGCATCCCTTTCCGTAACTACCGCTCTGCTTTAACCTGCTAAAAATTCAATCACTTCACAGTAAAGTCAGCAATATCTATTTTCATTCCATCTCACCAGAAATAATCCCAAATATCTTTTCACATCTTAGTAATTCTAGTATGAAATAAAAAAAAGAGAACTAAGAGCTTCCCATAACAAATCATTCTTCAACTAGGAATCAGGAAGCACACATAATCTCTTTCCAAACCTCAAAAAAAATCTTTATCGATGTAAATTTCAGGTAACTTACCCTTCTAAAACAATTTTACCTTTTTCTGCAAGTTACTATATTCTTTTTGTGTTTTCTTAATTCCGTCTAATAGATATGATTTCACTACCACCTAAAACAAAATTGATCAAATCCCTGCACCAACAACTTCCAAACCAAAACTCATTAAATCAAAAACCAAATGGTCTCGTTCCAAATGTTGCATGGTTATTTTAGCATTAATTTGCCGATTCAAATCATTAGCCACTTTTTTTTTATTTTCCAAGATAGTAATGAATCATGAAATCATTATCCTTGATTAATTATAGCCATCTCCTCTGTCTCATGTTTATTTCTTTCTGAGTGAATATATACTTCAAAATTTTATAATCAGTGTATATTTCACACTTTAATCAATACAAATAATACCTCCAAATTTTTAAATCAAAAACAACATCAGCTAATTCCAAATCATGTTTAGGCTAATTTAACTCATGATGTTTCAAATGGAGTGAAACATAAAAAATTACCTAATCATTCTGCATTAGAACAAAACCAAGTCCTTCTATTGAAGCATAACTATTGACAATAAATTCACCATTTCTGGAAGGTAGTTCCAAAACTATATAATTCACTAATATTATATTCAATTATTGAAAACTATCATCACATTATTGTTTCCAGATGAACTAAACTCCCTTACATGTAAGCTTAGATAGGGGATAGATAACTGAGAACAATTTTCAACAAACCTTCAGTAATAACCCACTAAACCAAGAAAACTACGAATCTCTATGATATTGTTAGTTATTGGCCAATCTCCAACAACTTCTTTTTTATAAGGGTCAATAGTTATTCCATCTTTAGAAACAATACGACCAAGGAAATAAATTTTTTTCAACAAAAATTCACTCTTACTAAACATTTCATATAGTTTCTTTTCTTTTAAGGGTTGATAAATAATCTTTAAGTGAAATTCATACTCCTCCCAAATTTTAGAATATACCAAAGTGTCATATATAAACAAAAAAACCCATTTATTTACTAAGTTAACTAAGACATTATAGAAACAAACTATTCAGTTCTGATTTGTACCATCTCTGGATGTTGATTTGGAAGGTTATTTCCCTTTATATGCCCTCTACGCACAACTGCCCCATTTCCTCTGCTGAAAACCATTATGAAAAAACATTTCTTAGATGAAGCAACATGGTAATCTTAAATTCCAATATAATTTCTATTTGATTATAAATTAAAAATATTTTATAGATATTCTATTAATAATATTCTAACTCCTAAAGTTATCTAAACCGACCTTTAATACCAACTATAAGGCCATAGCCTTAAACCTTAATTAATCTTGAGATACGTTGAAAATTTTACTTTAATTCACATAGAGGATCTTTTCATGTTTATAGATTTAGAGAATTAGGACATAACTTATACATAAAATCTTTAATATTACAATTAGACACTTTTACTCATTATACTTTTTTTATAATACAAAAACTCTTTAAAATGAAATATGACATCATTCCATGTATTAATAGCATAAATTTTCCTTGATTCCATAATTAACTCTATTATTCTTTATACAGTATGAAAAACATTTCAAAACATGGGATGAGTATGAAAAGACCAACAAGGCATACATAAATAAAGAAAACTGTTAGTCTTGGGATAACATGAAAACCATTAATAATTTATTATTAAGTAATACTTTTCACCTTTAAGAAGAGGTAAATCTACTTCACTGAGTATAAGCTCTTTTCATACCCTTTTTTTAATAAAAATTTTACCACAGTCCCATTTAAATAAATATATAACATATAAAGGTAACTTGAGACATAAATATAATTAAATGGAATAACCATACGGTCGACTTCCACACATATCACTAAATGGAATAACCATACGACCGACTTCAATAACCAATGCATTGGAGGTTATAATGTAACCTCCCATCCTTGGTTTATCACGTAACCACCCTTAATTTTCTTTATCATGTAACCACCCATCAATGGTTTATCATATAACCACCCGTCAAATTTCCTAGTACCATTATATAATCGTAACACATAAAATATTGAAAATACCAACATTTCTCTAACAATATTTCATTTTCAATCACAAGGAATCCAATCAAGGTATTGAAATACTCAATCCATTTTAAAAATAATTTTCAATACCCAAACACCAAAAAAGTGAAAAATGGATTTCTTTTCCTTTTGAAAGCATTAAGGCTTATAGAGGAAGCCAAATATCAAATAATGATTATAGTAGGTCAAGAGGTCATTGTCACTACATAAGTTAAAAACATTACTTTTGTAATTTTGTTAAATGATTTGTAGAAGAAATATTCCATTTGAATGAAATTACAAATCAAAAGGTTTTCTTATGCACTATATAAAATAAGGAGGTGCAAATTATCAAAATATGCCTCAGTGAATGAAGATTGTGATAAAGTCTCTTACCTTGAGTCTGATTCATCACATATGTTCCTTGTTATTCCTGAATAATAAATTTATGTTAACTTATACTTTATTAAGAAATTTTTCCAATTTTATTATTCCTTTTATATCACTTATTTCCATGTTATAAAAATTACATAATTATTTAAGTTAATATCGGTCGTTTTGTCGATATTGGGTACTTCAGTCGCAAATGATTTTGTTATAATTACAAATTGTCTAAGTGGTCAAACTTAAATTAACTCTAAAATAGTATTCGTGATTTAAATACCATATAAATAAATTATAAATGTATTTATAATCATCCATAACATTTGGATATAAGAATTGAAATCCACTATTCATGGAGATGGTAAGTCGTACGTATGCATGAATGCTACGTTAATTTATTTACCATATTAAATAAATTAAAACTAAATGATACATATACATATTATAATTATATTATAATATAATATGATATATATTTTACATATCTTTATTAACTCCATACTTTATACATTCCATGTATGTCATGAATGAGCCATATCACTTTGAGGGGTCGGTAGTCTGCACTTTCTCAAATGAAATTATCGTATTTACACATCATGACAAGCATAAAGGTATATTTATAAATACAAGTTACAGTATCATAGAGTCAATATAAATATAATATATATCATATATGTTGGTCGGAGTGGTTTACTCAAGAGGGGGGTGAATTGAGTACCAATTAAAATTTATGTAATTAAAAACAGTGTCTTAAAGACCCCCAAATAAAATAATAAATTAAACTATAGTGAATTTATATTAAAGTAGAGGTTCTGTCAGATTCTCAAGGGATTGATTAATTCCCAGTTAATCAACACAGGAGTGTGTGATTATCTTTTGAAACTAACTTACTAATCCACACTTAATATAAACACTTGCTAATTTAATTATCAAAGTAACTTTAAAAACAGTATTGGTTTTAAAGTGATTAGCAGCGGAATAAAACTTTGAAAGATATGGCACAACAGATGTAACCAAGAGGTTAAGTCTCAAGCTGAGACTTAGTCCTCTCAAAAGTTTATATAAGAATGATCCACACCCTGGATCGGGGTTCAACAGTTTACAACTGTCCAGGTCCAAGACCTCTACCACTGTTCTTCGTGGGAAACAGTACAACAGCAACCAGCTGTCCAGGTCACACATGACCTCTACCACTGTTATTCATGGGAAACAAAGAATGAAAGAGTTTGGTAAGGATTTACAAATCCTTTAGTTTGAGTACAGGAGACAATGTATGTGTTAGATACAGCAGATAACACACACTGCTCGAAAAGAATGGTAATAAATCACAGAACAAGAGATGTAGAGTTTAGAGATGGTTCTGGTGATTTCAGTATAGCTCTGGACTTCTTCAGATTCGATCGCAAGTGAGTTTGAGTCCTCTTCTCGTGTCTATTTGAGAAACAGAGTGTCGTATGCTCCAGGTTCACAGGTAGTGAGAATGTAGTCGATGAAGTTCTTCTTGTATGCACATAACACTTCTCGAGTATGCTTGATTGTCTATGAGCTTCTCTGTGTTCTTCTCGTGCTTGTGTTGTTTTTGGTGTATTGGATGCACCACACTTTTCTGGTTCGCTTCTCGTTGTTGTTTCTTTTTTCTTCACACGTTCGCATCTTTCTGGTATGTAGTCTTCTCGTATTTATCTCCCATCAGGGGACAGAAAAGATTTCTTTTCAGCAGGTACGAGGTACGGGTTCCTGACATCCGACAACCTTTATCAGATATTTGACAAATCATTAAAATGTATGATATGACCGTTAGATAGATTAAATATAGGAAATAAAGAAATTCAAACAGTGAGTTGAGTGATCGGTAGGTAATCAGCATCGGTATCTTGAACAGCGGTAGCTTGAACATTGGTAGCTTGAACATCGGTAGCTTGAACATCGGGTGCTTGAACATCGGTAGTTCGATGTCATTAGTTTCTTTGACTCTATCGGTGGCTCTATGCGTCGGTTGGTACATGCTTGTATCAATGACTTTGTTTATCGGTAGCTCCATGCGTCGGTAGGTACATGCACCGGTAGCTCCTATGCATCGGTAGCTATTTATACTTACACCGGTAGCTCTACGTTTGTATCGGTAGCTGTCTGTAAGTCAGTAGCTTATATTTATAAGTACATCGGTAGCTCTGTGTTAAGTCTATCGGTAGCTGTCTGTCGGTAGACTAAGTCTATCGGTAGACTGGTTACCGGTAGCTCTTTATCAGTAGCTATAGACAGATTACTTATCTGTTTTATGCAGAACACATCTGATTGTGTTAGAATCAATTTATAACTTGTATAAAGAGGATTAACATATTTCAAAGACTATTTTAAAGATTATTATTGGTTTGATCATAGATTTGAAAGAATTAAAGTATAGATCAATGATACTTAAAAATATCACATAGAATGAAAACATAATTGGGATTTTCAACACAAATGAATACATGATTGAGATTATCAAAACAGGTGAGGTCAACAATCTCCCCCTTTTTGATAATCACAATTTATGATATGGGCATTTAACATAGTGAAAATATAATAGTAAAGAGTATAATATTGAATTCAATTTTCTCAGAGAAAACAGCCTCAGAGATAATAGAAATAGTATAATATAGACATAAGTTATCAGAGGTAACAATCATAAGATACTAAATAGACATAAAGTATCAGAGGGAAAAATTAAAAGAAGGGTAAAGTTTCTCCCCTTATTCCTTATTTTTCTCCATTGAAAATATTTTTCATTCTCCTTGGTCTCCCCCTTATTCTCTCATTATGTTCTCCCTATTATTCTCCTTATTATTCTCCTTATTATTCTCCCCCTTTGTGATAATCAAAAAGTGGGAAAGCATATATAGATATATATAGGAGACAAATAACACATGAGAAGTGAAAAGAGTTCTGTATTAGAGTAGTCAAAAAGTACAAAAACAGAATACAAAGAAATTCCTATCAAAAATCCTGTCCACTGATTCAATCCTCATCTGCAACGAGAGATTTTCCTTTAGGATCAGAAGGATGCTCGGGTGGTGAGGATTCAGGTGAAGGTTTGGGAATGCCAGAAAAGATCAAAGGAGGTTGGGCCACTGACACAGAGTCAGGCTTGTAGGTTGAAGATTTTTGGGTGATCATTGGAGTGAGGCTTTGAATGGCTTGAACAGGAGTCAGCTGGACTGTGGAAGCAGCTGAGGCAGAAGCAGGCAAAGCAGGAGGGATGATGACTGGTCTGGCATCAACATGCAAGAAGGGCAGCAGCAGATTTCTAAAATCCATAATAATTCCTCCTCCTCTTTCCATAGCAGAGATGAAATCATCTTTGTTTTCCATGAATTTCTCTAAGGCAGGAGTCAGTTCTCGTAGCTTGATCACTTGTTCTCTGAAAGCTTGAGTGACTGGAGGGAGCTTCATGTGTTCCAACATTAGCTTGAAGTGGTGTTTGAGTTGATGCTTGGTGAAAATTTTGGAGAAGCAGTAGTCCACTTTGCTTTTTATGGCTTCCTGAGAGGCAGAGGCTTCTCTCATAAAGTCTTGAACAATCTTCATGATTTCTCTGGAAGAATCTCTTGTAGAAAGCACCACTCGGCTCAACTCTGATGAGTCCACAGAGCCACTGGTAGAAATAGAGCCAATCTCCTCCTTTAACATTGCGCGAACTTGATTCAGGTCAACTGATAGTTTGGATGTGAGAGGGCCAAGAGAGAAGGAAACCGTTTCTTTAAAACTCTTAGACAAACCACTGATTAGACTTTGAACTTGAGAGTCTTGCAATTGAACATGATCCTTCACTGAGGTTTTGAAACTTTCAAACACTGAGACAAACTGGCTTACTACACTCTTCACATAAGCTAGGGCCTTGTCAGCTTGAGACTTGGAGCTCATATAGGAATCCAAAGCAACAACTGATATCTTGAGAGCTTCCAGATCTTCTTCGATACTTGAAGACTGAGTCTGGCACTCTTTCACTTCTTCCACAAGCTCAGACACAAAGGAAGATAAATTGCAAGCCAAAGATAGCTCGAAGGATCTCTCTAGCATTTTCATTTCTTCATAAAAGCTTTCCTTCATCTCAGCGACTGATGCACTGAATGATTCTTTCAGCTCATTCTTCATGGATTCAAGATCTGATTTAGAGACAAACTCATTTGGGATAACTGCAGCAGATCCCCTTGCTGAGGCCAAATTAACTACAGAAGTAGTCATTATTGAATTAATTGAGGATGCAAGAGAGGTTTCCATTAACTTCACTTCTTCAACAAAACTGGATTTGAGGTCCTCTTTCAGCCTATTCAGATCATGAAATCTGACCACATCATCTGGCAACATCTCAGAGGCAAGATCATAAATGATCTTCGGTCTATCCACAGACACCTCATCATCTGAATCTGGATAATCCAATCCACAGACTATAAACCCTGGGTCTTCTACCCAGTCTCCAAGCTCAACAGCTACTGTAACTTTTCCAAGCACAGACTGATGCTCCCCCTCAATGGGTGCATTCTCATGTATCACAACAGCCTTTTCTGCTGGTCTTTCTTCATCAGAATCTTCCACAACAACTTCCATCTCAGCAGCAGTAAGGAGGTTTTCTGAAACAGGTACAACTTCTTCTGTAACTTTTTCTACTTCATCAGTAGGCATAGCCGAGTTTCCAATCAAGGGACTCATACTTAACCTACCAGAAGCAGGCGATTCAGGAGCATTCTCCTTTTCCTCTTCTTCTTGGTGAAGTACAGACTGGTCTTCCTCATAAGTAGGAAAAATTTCCTCTACTTTTCCTTTCCTAGAATAGACCAATTCTGCAACAAGACTTGGGGGAAAGTCTGGATCTCCTCCAACATCCATAGGAGTTTCTTCTTCTTCTTCTTCTTCTGTTTCATCACTATAAGCAGGTTCCTCTTCATCAGGTCTTAGACTCGGATCTCTCATATCCTTTGGTCTTGAGGGATGATCCACAGGATTAAACCTATCATAGATCTTCTGATCATCACTGACCCATTCTCCCTTCCATGGGTTCCAGTTAATTTTCATATACTTGCAAACAGTCGAGGTGATACAGAAATTGTTCTTGACTACAACTGTATCATCCTGAGACTCAGCTATGTCTTTCACTTTTATCATCACTGAAATCAGCTTGGCAAAGAACAAAGTATTGGTTTTTGACTTTAGTCTAATCATGTCTTCCATTTGAAGCATCAACAATCTGCACAGATTGATTTTTACACCATGTCTTGCAAATGAAGAAGATAGATATCTTGATATCTCAGATTTGCAAAATCTCCTCTCCTCGGTATCAACACATGCTGAACAAACTTGAAAAGCAGTCGATTCTCTCCATCCATTTCAGCAGCTACCACTTGCCTTTGATTTCCATTCCCAGTCAGCTCTTGTAAGGCGGTCTCATAATCAAAAATGTCACTACTAGGTGGAATTGCTCTTGATACATACCCAGAGACACCTTCATGTGTTACTTTCAAACTCTCAGCCCACTCTACTGAAGAAAAAGACATCTCTTTTCCATTTACAAAAGAGCTAACACGATTCTCATTCTCAGACTTCTCGAAAGTTACAAACTCATAGAATTGCTTTACCAACTTCGGGTAGTATGGGCCATTGTTATTCGAGAAACAATCCACCCATTTCTGGTCTTCCAGAATCTCGAGTACTAAGGATTTTCTAGGCAGTAGCCATTCCATGCACAGTTCCTTCTCGATTACTATGTCTCTATTCTGCAAGTGAGGATTCACTGGTCGCCTTCCCGATCTAGTTTTTACTTCACTAACACTGGCCTTATGTTGTGTCTTTTACTTTTTAGCATTTGGTTCTACACTTTCATCTCTGACGATAGGAAGCTTGGTTTTTGCCATCGCGGGTTTAGGGTTCTTGGCCGATTTGGGAGGTAGGGTTCGAAGGTGAGAGGTTTTGAGCTTGGTGAGTTAAGAAGTGGCTTAGACTGAGTTTTATCATTTAGGAATTCCAAATAAACGGCTAAAATAGAGTAATAAAATAAAATAAAACGATTCGTATTCTTGGCGGCAGACAGAAGTTTTAAAACCTTGCATCGGTGTGAGTTAATCATCGGTGAGAAAAACAATCGGTGAGAATTTCTACGTCGGTGAGAAACTTATATCGCTGAGAATTTTCACATCAGTGAGAATTTCACATCGATGAGAATTTCACATCGGTGAGAATTTCACATCAGTGAGAATTTTCACACCGGTTGTGATTAAACATTCCCAGTTCATGTCTTATGTAACCTAGCCTATCCGAACTTAAAGGTTTAGTGAAAATATCAGCCAATTGATGTTCAGTGCCAATAAATTCAAGAGAAATATCACCTTTTTGATAGTGATCTCTTAGGAAATGGTGTCTTACATCTATGTGTTTGGTTCTAGAGTGAGATATAGGATTCTTAGAGATGTTTATTGCACTGGTGTTATCACAGTTGATTGAAACATGTTTAAAAACGTATCCATAGTCCAAAAGAGTGTGTTTCATCCACAGAATTTGTGCACAGCAACTACCAGCAGCTATATATTCTGCTTCGGCAGTAGATAATGCAACTGAGTTCTGTTTCTTACTACACCAAGAAACTAAAGATTTTCCAAGCAAATGACATGTTCCTGATGTGCTTTTTTTATCTAACTTACAACCAGCAAAGTCAGCATCTGAATAACTCATTAACTCAAAGGATTGTCCTTTTGGGTAAAACAAACCTAAGTTAACCGTGTGTTTGAGATATTTAAAAATTCTTTTAACAGCAAGCAAATGAGATTCTTTTGGATTAGCTTGAAATCTAGCACACATACACACACTAAACATATTATCAGGTCAACTAGCAGTAAGATAAAGTAAACTACCAATCATACCACTGTAATTTGTTTGATCAACTGGTTTCCCAGTTTCATCTGCATCCAATTTACAGGTAGTACTCATAGGAGTTTCACTTCCCTTGATACTATAAGATCCTTTGTATATTTACTTTGATTCAAAATAATACCATTTTCAATTTGAAATACTTGAAATCCAAGAAAGTACTTAAGCTCTCCCATTAAGCTCATTTCAAATTCATTTTGCATACTTTTTGAAAAATCAGTACATAAGGAGTGTTTAGAAGATCCAAAAATAATATCATCAACATATATTTGTACAACTAAAACATCTTTAGAAATTCTTTTAATGAAAAGAGTTGGATCAGCAATCCCTTTAGTAAAACCTTTTGAAATAAGTAAATTGCTAAGTCTATCATACCAAGCTCTTGGAGCTTGTTTTAAACCATACAAAGCTTTAGAAAGTTTAAAAACGTGATTTGGAAAATGAGGGTTAGTAAATCCAGGTGGTTGTTCTACAAAAATATCTTCAATTATAAAACCATTTAGAAATGCGCTTTTCACATCCATTTGATATAACTTGAAATCCAGATGTGCAGCATATGCAAGTAAGATCCTAATGGCTTCTAGTCTAGCTACAGGTGCAAAAGTTTCCTCATAGTCTATTCCTTCTTCTTGACTATATCCTTGTGCAACTAGTCTAGCTTTGTTTCTAACTATATTTCCAGATTCATCTACTTTATTTCTAAAAACCCATTTTGTGCCTATTGTCAAAGTGTCCTTAGGTCTGTCAACTAATTCCCAGACTTTGTTTCTTTCAAACTGATTTAATTCTTCTTGCATAGCCATTACCCAGAATTCATCATTGATAGAATCATTGATATTTTTGGGTTCCAGCTGTGAAAGAAAGGCTTGATGTTCAACCTGGTTTCTAAGAGAAGCTCTAGTTTGTGTTCCTCTATCAAGATTACCGACAACAGCTTCTAAAGGATGATTCTTTAGAATCCTTGTTGATCTGGTAAAGGTTGGACTAGAAATATCAGGTTCATCTATAGGTTCGGGTTCAACAGAAGCAGATTCTGGAGAATGTCCAGAACTGGATACTTTTATGACAGGTTCTTTAGATTTATCATTAAGGTCCAGAATAGATAAGTCTTCTTCAAGATTATCAAGAGAGGTTTTAGGCTCATGTGGATCAGTTTCATCAAACTTGATGTGAACAGATTCTTCCACACATTTGGTTTTCTTATTGAATACTCTATAGGCTTTACTTGAAATAGAGTAACCCAGAAAAATTCCTTCATCACTTTTGGAAGAAAACTTATCCAGATTATCTTTGGTATTCAGAATAAATACTTTGCAACCAAAAACTTTAAAGTAATTAACCTTAGGCTTTCTATTGTTCCACAATTCATAAGGGGTTTTCTTAAGAACAGGTCTGATTAAGACTCTATTAATGACATAACAAGCTGTATTTATAGCTTCAGCCCAAAAATAAATAGGCAGATCATATTCATTGAGCATGGTTCTAGCAATTTCTTGCAGGGTTCTGTTTCTTCTTTCTACTACACCATTCTGTTGGGGTGTTCTAGGGGCAGAGAAGTTATGAGTATAGCCATTTTGTGAGCAATAAGATTCAAAATATTTATTTTCAAACTCACGACCATGATCACTCCTCAAAGTTTTAATCTTAAGTCCACTAAGGTTCTCTACAGACTTGGAGTATTTGACAAAGTAAGAACAAGATTCACTTTTGTGAGCTAGAAAATATACCCAAGTATATCTAGAAAAGTCATCTACAAGAACATAAACATAGTGCTTCCCATTTAAACTAGAAACTCTTTATGGTCCAAACAAATCCATGTGAACCAATTCAAGTGGTTGAGAAGTTGAAACTTCTTTCTTTGATTTAAAAGAAACTTTGTGTTGTTTTCCCTTTTGACAGGGGTTACACACTCTATCATTTGGGAATTCTAACTTAGGTAGGTCTCTAACTAGGTTTTTCCTAGAATGTTTTCTAAGTGATTGAATGTTGCAATGTCCTAATCTTCTGTGCCATAGCCAAGATTCTTTATAAAAAGCATTCAAACAAGTAATATTCTGCTTAGCTAAAGAATTCAGATTAACAGCATAAACATTTTCATTTCTTAAGGCAGAAAATACCAAAACATTCTTAGAATTAAAAACTTTGCAAGAATCATTTTCAAATTTAACATGAAAACCATCATCACATAACTGAGAAATACTTAATAGATTGTATTTAAGGCCATCAACAAATAAAACTTTAGAAATCAAAATTGAATCAGTGTTACCAATCTGGCCTAGGCCGATGATTTTCCCTTTTGAGTTATCACCAAAGGTGACAAAGCCTCCATCAACTTTTATTAAACTCTTGAAACAAGAGAAGTCTCATGACATATGTCTTGAACATCCTCTGTCCAAATACCACGTCTCTTTACAGGAGCTCTTTAAGCAAATTCCCTACAAAACAGATTTAGATGGGAGATGATTTTGGTACCCAGATTTTCTTGGGTCCAGACAGGTTAGCCAATAACACTTTAGGTACCCATATTTGTCTAATGGGTCTCATATAATTTGTAGAATTGACATGCTTTGAAAGATAAACTTTATTAGATCCATAGCTATGTATATAACTGGTTGAAACATATGAAGTTCCAAAATTACCTTCATTCTGTCCAGATTTAGAAATGAATCTAGTTTTAGCAATTTTCCTTTGTCCAGGTTGGTATCCTATACCAGTAGTATATTTAGGTGCTACTTGCTTTCCTAGCATCTGTGTTAGAGTATTCTTGCCATTGGTGAACTTCTCTAAGTATTTTCTAAGTTTCTCATTTGACAGTTTCAGTTCTGTATTTTCTTTTAACAGTTGAGCATTTTTCTCTTTTTCAATAGTGAGTTCGGTTTTAACTGTAGTGGTGAGAGCATGCTGTTTCTTTAATGACTTGTATTTATCCTTAAGTTCATTACATGTCTCTTCCAGCATATCACAGTATTCAAACAGTTCAGATTTAGACATGTTATCACCTTCAGAATCATCTCCAGAATAATATGAATTTGAAGCAGGAGTTTCAGCAGTTACCTCAGAAGTGTTTGTCATAAAGCACATGTTGGCTCGATTCCTTTCAGAGTCTGAAGATTCAGCTTCACTTGTGCTGTCTTCTGAAGCACTCAAAGTAGCCTTCATGGCTTTCTTAAACTTATTGTCCTTATATTCATATTTCTTTTTATACTTCAGCTTTGGACAGTCGGCTTTAATGTGTCCTTTTCTCTTGCACTCATAGTAGACAACATCATCTGACTTGTCATTCTTCTTCCAATCCTTTTTCCATTTGCCTTGGTGATCATACTTACCCTTATAATTTGTTTTTCTGAAGAACTTCTTTTTCCTATAAAATTTCTTAAATCTTCTAGCAATGTGAGCCATCTCAGCATCACTATCAGAATCACTTCCACTGTCTTCATAGCTTGAACTTTCAACTATATCTTGAAGCTTTTCTTTGTCCTTATTCTTTGAAGTTGAGGATTTGAAAGCGACAGACTTTCTTGCAGGTTCATTTTCTTCCTCTTTGTTCACTTTAAGCTCTTCTTCATACATCATCAGCTTGCCAATTAGTTCCTTGACAGGTAGAGCAGCAATGTCACATGATTCTCTGATTGAGACAGATGTGCCTCTCCATCTATCAGGTAGACACCTCAAAATTCTCATAATTTGTTCCTTCGATGAGAAATCCTTTCCCAGCGAGATCATTGTATTGACAATTTCATTGAACCTGAGATACATGTCAGAAATGGGTTCGTCAGGCTTCATTTTAAAATTATCATACTTGATAGTATAAGTGTTCAATCTCATTTCTTTCACATTAGTTGTTCCTTCATGAGAAACAGCTAAGGTATCCCAAATTTCAAAAGCAGTTTTACAAGCAGAAATTCTATTAAACTCTTCATCTCCTAGAGAATAGTACAAGTCATTCATAGCTTTACAGTTGTTATTGTACGCAGTCTTTGTAGGTTCATCCCATGTAGATCTAGCAGTAGTAGGAATTTTGTATTCTGATTCAATAGCAGTCCAAATATCAAAACCTATGCTTTCTAGATGAATTTTCATTTTCAGTTTCCACTGAGCATAATTAGATCCATTGAAGAAAGGTGGCCGGTTAGTAGCAGCACCCTCAAGTCTATTGTCCATGATGAGAAAATTTTAAAGAGATAAAAATTTAGAAATAACAGAAATTTTAAGAACTTTAAAATACAACTAAAATCACAGTTCAAAAGCAGAGTACTTTTAGAAAGTATTTTTAATCCTTTGATACCAAGTGTTTGTCGGAGTGGTTTACTCAAGAGGGGGGTGAATTGAGTACCAATTAAAATTTCTGTAATTAAAAACAGTGTCTTAAAGACCCCCAAATAAAATAATAAATTAAACTGTAGTGAATTTATATTAAAGTAGAGGTTCTGTCAGATTCTCAAGGGATTGATTAATTCCCAGTTAATCAACACAGGAGTGTGTGATTATCTTTTGAAACTAACTTACTAATCCACACTTAATATAAACACTTGCTAATTTAATTATCAAAGTAACTTTAAAAACAGTATTGGTTTTAAAGTGATTAGCAGCGGAATAAAACTTTGAAAGATATGGCACAACAGATGTAACCAAGAGGTTCAGTCTCAAGCTGAGACTTAGTCCTCTCAAAAGTTTATATAAGAATGATCCACACCCTGGATCGGGGTTCAACAGTTTACAACTGTCCAGGTCCAAGACCTCTACCACTGTTCTTCGTGGGAAACAGTACAACAGCAACCAGCTGTCCAGGTCACACACGACCTCTACCACTGTTATTCGTGGGAAACAAAGAATGAAAGAGTTTGGTAAGGATTTACAAATCCTTTAGTTTGAGTACAGGAGACAGTGTATGTGTTAGATATAGCTGATAACACACGCTGCTCGAAAAGAATGGTAATAAATCACAGAACAAGAGATGTAGAGTTTAGAGATGGTTCTGGTGATTGTAGTATAGCTCTGGACTTCTTCAGATTCGATCGCAAGTGAGTTTGAGTCCTCTTCTCGTGTCTATTTGAGAAACAGAGTGTCGTATGCTCCAGGTTCACAGGTAGTGAGAATGTAGTCGATGAAGTTCTTCTTGTATGCACAGAACACTTCTCGAGTATGCTTGATTGTCTATGAGCTTCTCTGTGTTCTTCTCGTTCTTGTGTCGTTTTTGGTGTATTGGATGCACCGCACTTTTCTGGTTCGCTTCTCGTTGTTGTTTCTTTTTTCTTCACACGTTCGCATCTTTCTGGTATGTAGTCTTCTCGTATTTATCTCCCATCAGGGGACAGAAAAGATTTCTTTTCAGCAGGTACGAGGTACGGGTTCCTGACATCCGTCAACCTTTATCAGATATTTGACAAATCATTAAAATGTATGATATGACCGTTAGATAGATTAAATATAGGAAATAAAGAAATTCAAACAGTGAGTTGAGTGATCGGTAGGTAATCAGCATCGGTAGCTTGAACATCGGTAGCTTGAACATCGGTAGCTTGAACATCGGTAGCTTGAACATCGGTAGTTCAATGTCATTAGTTGCTTTGACTCTATCGGTGGCTCTATGCGTCGGTTGGTACATGCTTGTATCAGTGACTTTGCTTATCGGTAGCTCCTTGCGTCGGTCGGTACATGCACCGGTAACTCCTATGCATCGGTAGCTATTTATACTTACACCGGTAGCTCTACGTTTGTATCGGTAGCTGTCTGTAAGTCAGTAGCTTATATTTATAAGTACATCGGTAGCTCTGTGTTAAGTCTATCGGTAGCTGTCTGTCGGTAGACTAAGTCTATCGGTAGACTGGTTACCGGTAGCTCTTTATCAGTAGCTATAGACAGATTACTTATCTGTTTTATGCAGAACACATCTGATTGTGTTAGAATCAATTTATAACTTGTATAAACATGGATAAATGAGGATTAACATATTTCAAAGACTATTTTAAAGATTATTATTGGTTTGATCATAGATTTGAAAGAATTAAAGTATAGATCAATGATACTTAAAAATATCACATAGAATGAAAACATAATTGGGATTTTCAACACAAATGAATACATGATTGAGATTATCAAAACAGGTGAGGTCAACAATATATAAATACAGTTCCATCATAATGGCCACCATGAGAGGTTTTAGGGTAAAATCGGACAATCATTGTTTTGTGAGACTACAGTTCACAGTACACAGAAACAGTATATTCATTTCCATTAGATGGAGGTGTGTGTAAGGGTAGCTAGAATAATTCTCATAATAACATCCTAGTATATTGAGTATACTTGTGTTTTTATGTAATCAATTAATAATAATATAATAGAGAGTGAATAAGTAATATAAAGGAAAGGAACTTCAGAGAAGATGCTACCTCTAAAAGGTGTAACAACCTTTGATTTGAGCGAAAAGGCTTTCTTGAATTGAATTCTACATAAGGTAAGGATTATAGGAGGAAGAGAGGGATTTTGGGAGATTATTTGGGAAGATATTGTATGATCCTAGGGTCTTAACAGGTGTGATTAAATGGGTAGAGGTGATTCCCGTTTATCTGAGGGTGGAGGGAAACTTTAGGATGGTAGTGAAATATTATTTTATTATAAACTGATTTTCAGTTTAAAATGGTCCCAAAGTCATTTAATTAAAATAGAAGATGATTTTGGGTCTAAATCCCCTAGAGAAATAGGTTTTAGACAAGTATCAGTCACAAATTTAACCTTATCTTTTAGTTTTAACCTTTAGTTAACTAATTTGACTCTTACCATGTATTATTGTATATTTATACTATATGGTTAATATAGTTACTATAAAATGATAAATGAACCTAAATTGGTTCATTAATGACATGTTAAACATTATCTAATTCATTTGGATTAATATTATATTTTTAGGACTGTTATATCATTTAATAAAATAATTTTTTTTAAAAAAACTCATTTATGTCAATTTTTATATTATTCGTATCATGACTTTTAAAAAGTCAATAAAAAGTTAATTATTTAGAAAAACCTTCATTAATTCAAATATAAAAATCCATAATATTTCTTTAAATTCGTTTATACCATAAAATATTTAAAAATAAATTTATTTAATATTATTGATCTCATTTATTTAAATCACTCATTAATAAGGTAATCACTACATCATCATTGTGTCATAAATAAATTTCTTTATTTGTTGTCTAAAAATTATAAATAAAATACCATGATGTAGGGAAATTTTTTATTTTGCTAATTACTATTTAGAGTCTAAAATATTGCTTATATTACCCCATATATAAATTTTTTTTCTAAAAGATACATGAATATGTTATATTTTTTTTACTTTAAATTAATTCTTATAAAATGTCATTTTCACATATAAGTGGTTCCATGGGGTGCAAAAATTGTCCCAAGGATGCCCATGGTTGGACATATCTCATAAAATTGCATTAGGACACGTTTTAAGGTAGTTTAATATTATTATAATACTATTTTACCCTTATTTACAAGATTTACCCTTTAACCATGGTAAATAAAATAATTACTGAAGGTACTATTCATAATGCCTAAATATTAAAGTTACCTATTTAAAAAAAAATTATATCTATATTCAAAATATGTACTCCATTCTTCCAAATTCAAAACACATAATTTGAAAAAATTAATTTAAAATAAATTCCCATTGTCAAAACCAAAAAGCGGGTTTTTAAGAAGTAATAATTATCAAAAGACTTACATGTGTCTAGCTCTAATTAAATTGTGAAATTACTTCCAATTACCAAAATTAGATTAAATGATAAAAATATAATCTAATAAAACATTAAAAAAATTAAGATTATAATCTAACTATATAAATAAACTAGATGAAATTGATGTCTGACTTAAAATGGGGTATTTTTCACTATTCGTTAAAAATGAACTTTATTAGAAATTTCCAGAAATTTATCCAAAGTAAATTATTATATCTTGATTCTATAGAATAAGATTAATTTTTCAAATATAATATACAAAAGTGAAAAAAAATATATTTAAAAATTTTTCTCCATCAAAGTTGTTAAAACGACCTTTTAAAAATATTAGAGTATTTCATGCTTAAAATCAGATTCATTATTATTTTGAGCATCTAAAATTTGTTGGATAAATGTAAAGACATTTAAAAAAAATGTATAATAATATTTTAGTTAGTTATTTTCATTTTTCCCAATACATTTATTCTGAGTTAGCTATCATTAAACATAATAATTATATTTTTTTTGTATAACTCAAAGTTGTATGCAACATAAGATTTAGGAGAAACCTATTGTTGCATGTTGAGTATGCTATTGTACATAGAATACCCTTTAAAGTAAAATTAATATTTAGTCACAAATATTAATAAATATTAATATTTCATATTATTTATTTAACTGGGATGTTATACACTATTAGGGATATCATTGGTTTTTAAAAAGGTAAACCGACTCTTCAATCTAGTGAAGTTGATGAGGAGTTCAATGTTAATAAGGAAAATCCTCTTGTTGTGAGATGAAAATAAGTTCATGTTTCTATATAAGTTTTAAGAGTTTAATTTTTAAAGGAAAATAATCCACTTTGTAATGATTTAATAGAAAACTAGTTAATGAACATTTTATTGGGAATTTTGTTGAAAACAAATCTATAAGGGATCTTGAAAAGACATGGATACTTGGGAAAAATATCAGGAAATTTATTTCTAGGAATACTGAGGTGATTGAATTTGATTAATGATTTTTAGAGACAATAATATAATTTATAACATAACATTTACAACTATCCATCTATGAGGAAATATATTTCCATGAACCAAATATAGAGTTAGAGTCTCCAGTTCTTATTCATATGTTGATTGAGCTTGAATTTTTTTGTTTTACATCTAATTTTATGATATTGGAAGTCTTTAAAACTATATATTATTTTGGGTCAAAACATATTGAAAAAATGGTTGTTGTTAACTTGAAAAAATAATTCTAGAAAGTTTCACACCTTTTATTAATGAACATGTTAAATATGATTTCCCAACCGATTTTATATTTTCACTTGTTTTGAATCTTTTTTGGACACTAATGTTTTTCTATGAAATATTTGAAACTTTTAGGTTGGTGCCTTATATTATGTCAATTTATAAAGGTTTTTATTCATGGGACTTAGTGGTTGTGAGAATATTGTATATTTTCTCACCTAATTTTGAGTTTTTAGAAGCACAATGTGTGGGGGTGAATCTTGAGAACTTTCCTTATTTTATTAGAGAATTTTATAGGGTGATTTTTTAAATATGTTTTCTTTTTTTAAAAAATATGGACAAAGGAACATTCTTGAACAAAAAAATTATTTATTTGTACTTAATAGATATTAGGTAGTATTTTATTGATATCAGTGTTCTTATGGTATTTAAAGATCATAATAACGTTTCTTAGAAAAAAATTTGTTACAGTCGTCAATGGAAAATTTCCTCTAAATGATCATGGTTATCAATTTTAGGGAGGTATTCCGGCTAATGACATAAAATTTAGCATTTTATGGGAGGAAATCCATGGTTTTTTAGTTTTAATTTTATTTTTATATTCTTAATTATTATATCTGACTCTGTTTTGTTCCAAAATTAAATCCACCGTGTCTCTCTGATAATTGGTATAATGATTATATTTTCATTTCCATAAAGATCTAAACATATTGAATAGCCTACATAAATCTTCCTTGTCCTTTATCTTTGGCTAAATTCATTATTGAACATAATTTATTGTTTCTTTGGTTTTATATTTTCTTCTTGTAAGTATAATATTTTTTGGCCGAGATTGATTATTCACAAAGCAATGACTATTTTGAATAAAAATTAATGAGAAAATATACAATATACTAGGGGAGTAATTGGATTAATTTCTATATATTTATTGGTTTATAATATATTTCATTACACATAATGGTCCAGTTTTTTAATTACTAAAAATTAATTTCAAAAGTTCAGTTTCACATGTTAAAATCTCTTTAAAGTTTTATGGACATGGCTTATTTTAATTATTCAATGTACGAAAAAGACTTTGTGCATGAAATTTTTTATTAAATGTTAATAATCATTATTTAATTTAAATTTTTTTATTAGGAATTATTTCTATAAATAATTTTTTTGGTGTTGAACTAGTTTGTGGTGGCTAGTAGAATTCTTATTCATATTGGATGTACATTTTTTTGTGGAAAAAATTATTTCCATACATTATTATACCCTCTAAAAATGAATCATTCACAACCATATTTCCTATATATTTGAAATTATGATATCTTCAATGTTTTTTCACCTACAATTTCAACATTGGGGAAAATGATGGGTTTTATATGTGGGGAGGGGTTGTTAATAGTATTAAATTGTGTTATAATTTTGAACACATAAAAAACCTCTTTAAATTTTTCAAAATTGATACTTCTTAAGAATCACATATGAATATTCAGGGAGTAAAAAAAATCAAAACATGGAATGTTGTGATGCCATTGTGAGGAGATTAATCATTACTTCATTATGGTTTTTATTGTGTAAAAAACTTTTAATAAATTTTTGAAAATTGCATTTTGGTAAATATTTTGGAGAATATAATACAATAATCATTGATTTAAAACCTTTTAATTCGAATTTAACTCATGATATATACATCTAAATGGATAATGAAATTAAAATACCTATATGGGTGGAAATTTTCATTCTTTATCATTTTAACAAGATAATAGATTAATTATCCATTATTTTATTTATTATTATTTCTAGTACATTATGTTGGGTCAAATTATATTATATCCTTAATTATTATGATCATGTCCTCCTGGATGTAATGTGACCATTTAAATTTCAGTTTTATAAAAATTGATGTTTTTAGATTCTATTTAAAACATTAAATTTTAATCATGTTTGTATAACATTGACACTTTTTCGCTGAGAAAATCCATTTTGAGAGGGAATTCACACATTATACATGAGATAATCCATGTGGGAAATCCTTTAGAAAATAAATTCACTGTATAAGTTTGGTTTTTCTATTTTCATATTTATTGTGTACCACAAAATCTATATTAATTAGATTCTTGGGGATAAAAAACATCATAAGTGTGAAAAAATTGGATTTGACCTATATTTGGTGCTTTTTGTAATATAACTTTTAAAATTTAAACTATTTTTAATGCTAAATATTTCATTTAATTGGTTAATTATAGAAGTATGGTTAATTTATATTAAAAACAGTAAATTAATGTAAATCACAACTATGTTGTGTGCTTTTAGGATTAAACGTTGATTATTTCACTATTTGGATTTTTGTGAGTTTTTTTAATTTTTTTCTATTAAAAATATTTTTGATATTTTCTCCAATTTAATCTTTTTTGTTTAGTAAATTTAATATATTTTATCATGTTCTTTCAAAATTTTATTTAATTTATTTTTAGTTTGATGTTTCAATTCATTCATTTTTTTTAATTTATGTTTACAATATTCATTTTTTTTATCTTTTATTTATTTAATATGGTTTTAAATTCCATAATTATTTATTGCTATGAAAAGAATATGTCAATGTGACATCAACTGTATATGATATATTTTTAATATATGTGTAGGATATTATCAACAACAGCGTATTAAATAAATTTCCCATTGTACATGTAAAATAATCTCATGTTCATGAATTGATGTGGGAGTTAATTGGAAGTATAATAGAGAATTGTTTTTGTATGAGGACAATAACCCTATAAAAGAAGTATACGAGCCAAAATATAAAGATAATTTTAATGACTCTGTGAGATTATTATTTTCAAGGATTCCATGTACGATAATAAATTTATATGTCATTGAAATATCTTATGTTTAATGTAAGTGAATTGTGGTAGCTAATCCATTATATAATTTTCATTTACATGCCACATAGAAAAAATGAAACAAATGAACCTAGGACTGGAGAAGCTTCAGGTTACTAATACTTATTGATTAATCATATTTTCCTAGTTCATGAGGTAACAATTTTGGGACTGAGGTTTATTCTACACAATGTTGAGTGATTCAATGTTGAAGAAAATTCATTATTAGCCCAAGAAAGAGAGAGTTCATATGAATTGAAGAAAATCTATTGGGGGAAAATAAAAAATCAATATATTTGTGTAGTTGGGGATGAGGTCAAGCATCATTTTTAGTTATAATATTATGGAAATCAATGTATATATAAAATCCCAAATCATACAATATTGGATTTGATACTAAAATCGTAAAAATTACATTTACGACATTAATACAGATAAATGTGACCCCATTTTTTAATTCAAACCTTACAAAATCAAAAGGAAAATTGGATCACTTATGTTCCCAAGGTTCTTTTAAGTTCACCATTTTACAGAATTAGAAAAAATTCAAACCTAACCAATACCCATGTCTATAGGTGATCATTTCTACCACTTAACCAAACATTTATCATTCCACATTAAGTCATCATCATCCTCCATATGAAATACCTTCTTGAAATAATTTGTTGAACATCATTTCATCACATCCTAAGAAAGAGGAAATATATGAATGGTGAGCTCAAATTCTCTTTATGGGTAGTCATAAGAATTAATAATTTAATGACCTTAATAAGAATAAAAATTTCACCAGGGTATGATGAAGTCATCATTTTTCATGAGTGGATTAAAAAATAATTCAAACCCATCAATAATTGGATTTTAAAATATGAAAACATGGGAAATGACTGAGTTGTCAGAATCAATAATTGTTCTCCATATTTTATCAATATTAAACATAAAAAAATTATAAACAAATATAAAGCATTAAAAAAAATTTTGTATGTTGGAAAATATTTCTTCATAAATCATATTAAATCCATGTTATAAATAAGTGGATCATAGTTAAATCCATTGGAGAAACTCGTTCGTAACTATATCCATATTTCATATAATTATAAGGATCACTTCCCAATTCCCTAGAGCACTATCTAGGTGGAACCATCATATAATATGTAACATGCTCACCTGACACTATCTAGGACGCTCCATCATATAAGCTATAACAGGATCACCTCCCGATGTTTGAGCCACCCCACCATATAAGATATAATGTGATCAATCGATACTGTCTAGGTGCACCCATTTCATATGTATAATTTTCAAGTACCATATCATGAATATACCATTTTTGGGTAGGATTTTTCAATTATTAAATATTTGTAAAACTCTTTTAAACTCATAAACATATTGGACTAAGATATCAAAATACAATTTTATTTTAAAACCCAATCCTAATATGAAAATAAAATTTTCTTTTAGAACACCATTTTCAATACCAAAATACCATAATAAAAGGAAAAATTATATTTCATTATCAGAAATCAGGAAATCTAGGAAAGGAAGCTATAAATTAATTAATTTTCATAGTGGTGTAAGTTTCATTGCCACTATGTATGTTAAGAATTGGACATTCCTTTTTTTGTTTGTCAAAATGCTCTATATAAAAAATCTAAAAAGAATATTTTGGAAAATCATTGAAAGTAATGTAAAAAAGTGATGTAAATTTTACTTTATAAATAATTTTGGAGCGTAATTTTATTTATAATAACAATTTGAAAACATGGACATGGAATATAATGAGTGTTTGATAGAGTAATATTAAAATAATTTTTCTTAAAAGAAAATTATTTTCCCACTTAGGACACACATGAATCAAATAAAACAAAAATTAATAATATTAAAAAATTGAATACCATGATAATACAGTAATTCATGATATACCATGTGAAAGGGTACATATACACAGCTCTTAAAATAATATAGGTTCATAAACTCTAAATTTTCATCAACAAAAGGAAATTGAGAAGAGGCTCATTACCACTTTTGTAGCATTTAAATTATAAACCCCATGAAAGAGAGATCTTAAAATGAATATATATATCTCTATAAATTAAATTATAATAATAAAAAAATAATTTCATGGGTAGTATATACAATACAAAAAATAAGTGGTGTATATGGAATATATGTCAAAGAAATAACAGTGGGACGAGAAAACCCTTACCTTGAGTCCAAGTCATCACATGTATCTTTATATTACTTAATAATAGATTTATTCTAGTTATTTAATTTCCTTATAACCTTCTAATTTTTTTTGGTTTTATTTCATTCACTATAATGTTATATAGAGTTACTTATTCACTTGTGTTTACGTTGGATGTTTCGATGATATTTGGATCACATGTCAAAAATGACCTATGCAGGTTTCCTATGGATAGAGAGGGAATTATTAAAACATATCCAAAATAATAATCATGAAATAATTATAATATTTATACATAAACTGTGTAATTATGTCCAATCAAAAAATATTTTTATGGAAAATGTGTTATGTTTCAATCATTGATATGGTAAGTCGTAAACATGTATGAGTATCATTTGTATTTTTCAATGATAATTACAGAAAGGAGGTATATAATTTTTTATATTTCCATAATGATTATTATTTAGTAAATACAATTATATTTAATTATATATACTTATATATGTAATTCTTGAGAATAGGTGATGAAAAAATGAATCAAATCTCTTTAAGGAAGTGGTAGTCCAAACATCCATGAATGATGTTATCACTTTTTCAGTTAGTGAAAAGGTAATAAATTAAATGATAAATTATTTTTATATAATGATAACTATTTCATTAATATAATAATTATTTCATTTATTTCCATATATTAATTATAATTACCCTTATTTCCTTACACACAACGCGTTAGTGAAAAAAAACCACATCTCTTTGTGAAGAGGCAACCCGCCATACACACAAGTTACATGATCATATCAACAATAGAATGTAATTTAAAATTTTATTTATAATATGATAACTAATTAGTTATAATTATGTTATAAATATCATATATAAATATTAGATTCATCATCATACTCAACAGTGAGAGGTTGTAATGGAAATATAAATGTCATTACTTCATGAGGTTGTAGTCCACCGTACTCACAAATGATGATTGTGTAGCACATTTATTGGAAGATAGAAATTATTTAGTAAATGATATTAAAATAATAACATATCATTTTATTTAATATAAATATTTTATAATGTGATAATTATTTAATAATAATTTAAGGTGGTGGAGAAACGTGTAGAGTAAAAATGGTCGTTGAAGAACGTTGCATCTTCTTAAGGTATCCTCCCATGGTTTTCAACAAAGGCCCTCATAGGTTGGATTTATACTAGAAATAATAATTCTATTGTTATAAGAGTGAATATGTGAAGTTATTTTGGAAAATATTTTCTTAACCAAATAGATTTTATGGTGTAAATAAGATAGGAGAGGTGGTGGCCTTTTATAAGTGAGGTGAGTGACACACTAGTAATTTTCTTAAAAGTGTGAAGTCCAACCATATTTCATTCATGTCACCTAGAATAGATAATGGTCCCTTATTGATACTATAAAGTATAAGGTTAAAATATTTCCATAAAAATTTATTTTGGAAATGTTTCTAGGTCATTTACCCATTAAGTTTAAAGTTTAACCCCTCGTGAAACTCATTTTTAAATTAAATTCTATGAATAATTTTATCACTTTTTAGTAATGATTATGAGAAAAAATATGTTTAAATTATTATAAATTACATATTATTATAATTCTAAATAAATATTCTGTGTTTTGAAATGAAATTTAAAAAATTTTCAAAATTTAATTTGAAATTATTACTACAAACATGGGGAAAAACCAAGATTTTAAAAATAAAAAGTGAAAAAGTTTACAACGTTTTTAAATAAAAATTCTATATGAAAAAAATTAAAATAAAATAAATTTTATTAATTAATACAAAAATGGTATAATTTTTTTAAACTAACTAATAATTTTTTTATCATTCTAAATTATTTAAATAAAAAGGTAGTTTTTAATTAAAATTTAGTATTTTCACAATTCATAAAAATTGAAGCATTTCAAAAAAATGAAAAAAATAAACCACAAGATAATTCTGGTATTACAATATCCAGAATTGATATTTTTTATTCAAATAAATTTTATTAATTTTTAAAATATTAGTATTAAAATATGTTTACAATAAAAATATGATAAAACTACTTTTTTGAAAAATACTATTTAAGGCATAAAATTAGATTTATTTTTATAGCTGGAATATAAAAAAATAGATTAAATTTTAAACATTGTATTGAATATATAAATTTAATTAATTTAATCCAACATGAGTGATTTGTGTAATTTATTAGGATAAAACATGCTTGTGTGCATTAAAATTCTTTTTCAAAAAAGTATTTTCATTTATTTTAAAATGAGTCTATTTTAATTTCTAATTATATTGTCTCTAGAGAATTCATTATATATACATGTTCCAACAATATATCCATAATTTATTTAATAATATTAATACATATAGTGACCCTTTATTTTCATACATTAACAATATATAAATTTTGAGAAATACGTAAAACATTATACAAATAGATACCCAAAGACTGTTTGAGTCTAGTGGGTTTAGAAACATAAAAACATAAGAATTAGTACATAAGTGAACAAAATTTTCTCCCACTAGGTTCTTCATGAATATCACCCTTCTTAGACACATCATACATAGTATATATCTTCATAACCAGGGAAATGAACCATAAAAAGTGGTTAGATCAGATGTTCACTAAGGGTAAACTAGGGTGACATGTAAGAAAATACATGATCATATAGGTATGTGGAGGTGATCATAACATTAGATGATCATAACTTTCATATCAAAAAATTATAACAATGAATCATTTTATAAATCATTGTAGTTCAATAGAAATAAATCATAAGGAAATTAAGAACATGATCCATGAAATAATAACATATAAATAAGACATAGAATTGTGGAAGAGACATAATCATGTAAAAATGATTTTCATAGTAGTCAAGGAATCACTACCATGGCCATCTTAGTAACATGTGTCACTCCCCATACTATCCTGGAAGTCATGGTTCACTCCCATTTCCATATTTTTTATGAGTTCACTCCATATACCATCTTTGTAGTCATAGTTCACTCCCATGGCCATCTTAGTAGTGGAAATTCACTCCCAAGACCATCTTAGTCTATCTCATGAGTTATAAATATTTATCAAATTAATTGTAATGAGATATAGGTCCCACCCATCTCATAATTATATCATACATACATTTGCCAAAAAATCATAAATAATAATATCATAACCCATGAAATTAAATTGGTATCATAAACATGTAATCATATCATAACCCGTGGAAAAAGATATTGGTTTCAAAATTGTTTCAAAAGAATAACCCATTAAATGGAACATGTTTCCAAATCATATATCCTATGGATGAGAATCATGTTTCATAAAAATTATTCCCGTAACACATAATTCATTCATATGAATATATGAATATTAACATTGAATCATTTCCCAAAAAAGGAATTAGTGAAAACAAAAGATATCATCTTAGATGGGAAATTTTTTTGAAATATTTTTTAAAAACATTTCATGAGGAAAATAACATTAAAAAATTAAAAAATGAAATTTCAAAAAAAATATATATTTGAATATTTTTTTCTGGGAAAAAATAATTAAAAACATTTAGAGGAATATTTTAAATGTAGAAAAAATTTAAAATCCTTTTTCCTTGAGGTTTTTTTAAATCACGGTTTTTGAAACAAAACATATGTCCAACTGAAGAGAGAAATACAATCATATTTTTATTAAAAACATTTTATTAATAATATTAACTAAAAAATAGTTGTAAATGGTAATAATACATTGTTATATCTTGAATAAATATGGTATATAAAAACGTAGGATTTTTCTTTAGATATGGATCGTAATATTTCTTCAATGGGAGCATAATCATAAACAATCCCGACAAATGATCAGATTATTTCAAAAAAATCTTTCGACATGTTAATAGGGAATAATGTAATCCATATAAGGAAATAAAATTACAATAATATTAAAAATCCTGATAATAAGGAGATTCATGATATAAAATTATATATGGAATTATATACTCCTCAAAAAATTAAGGTAGTTGTATAACTAAACATGTGCCTCAAAGAAGCAAACATGAGACAAAACTGTCTTACCAATTTAGTAACTGTTGAAATATAAACCACTTGAAGAAAAGATCACAGAATAATTATGTAAAAACAAATTAATTTTACAATAAGAATCATAGAATAAATTCATGGAAATTTTATACACCATGAGAAACAAAACAGAGGTGAACATGGAATGTATCTCACAGATATAAAAAGTGAGATGAATTTATCGTACATTGTGTCTTGAATCTATTCGTACTCATCAAAAAATCCGGTATAATAAATATAAGTTTATTATTAATCTATAAAATTAACATATTATTATATATAATAACATAAATTGTTTGATTATGACTTTATATTATCCGCTTGTAAGAAATTTAATGTTAAGGTTTATCTTCGGGTAATATTCACTATGTACTTTCTATGTTTCTTAATTTGTAATATATTTGGTCCTTATACTTATAACATGATTTCAAAAATTTAAAAAATCATATAAATTACAATTATATTCTGTTTATTTGTAGTATACTAATCGATATAATATATATGTATAAAATGTAACACATCATTCGTGAAGATGACATGTCGTATGTACACTTTAATGTCGTTTCGGTTTTATTATTATATTAAAAGAAAGAATGAAAATGAAATGTAGGAATATATTTATATAATATCATTAAATTATAATTATTACTTCATATATATAATATAATTTCACTAAAAAAGACCTTAATTCATTCCATGTAGTGTGTGAACTAATCACATAACTTTATGGGGTGGTAGTCCTAATATCCTCAAATGAAATTATCATATTTATAAAAAAAACGGAAATCATAAAGGAATGTGTCATAAAATAATTAATAAAGAATAAGGTCATAGTAATTATAATATATAAAATAAATAAAAATCAGATCCATCATAATTCCCAACCATGAAGCAGGGTAAAAGAAAAATGAACAATCATCGTTTTGTGAGGTGATAGCTCGCCATACACCTGAACAATATGTTCGTTACCCATTATTTGTAAATGTGTGTAAGGGTAGGTATATAACATAATATAATAACATATAATTATATTGATGAAACTGGTTTTATTATATAATAATGGAATATGGGGAGTTGAGTGGGTGGAAAGAGAAAATAAAAGAAAGGACCTTGAGGAAGGATGTTACCTCTTCTTTGGGTAAATACTATTTATTTTCACCAAATGTATTCCATGGATTTATTTATCAAAAAGGGGAGGATTCAAGGTTTAGGGGAGTTTTTTTGAGGAACTATTTGGAAATATTTGGCTAAACCCAATGTGTATTGATAGGTTTTAGTAAGTGTGGGGAGTGGAGGCCTTTTTGTATTGGAGGAGGAGTGACACTTTTGTAAATATTAGGAAAAGTAATTCCACCCACATTTTCCCCAAGTCAAGTAGACAAATAATCGACGAAATTCAAATAAATGGTGGATTGGTTCGATGTATTTACATCCAATGGATCTTGTAAAAGTTTCTATTTCATTTTGGGTCTTAAATTTAAGGTTTAATACTTTGTTAACCTAATTTTTCGATTAACCATTATAATTTATTTTAATCACTTTCACTAATATTTATGTTCAAATACTAATTTTAAATTAATAAAATTATAAATAATTCTATTTCCAAATATTGATTCCATTTTTCGAAAATCTAATAATATAATTGGTATAAATTAATTTAAATTTAATCTGGTATATGGGACTGCAATGCATGTCTTTAAAGTAAAAACATACACTAGTTGACAATCTTTTTATATCCAACTTAAAAGTGAAATTGATTCAAATGACATAAATTAGATTACTAGATAATAATATGACCTAATTAAACTTTTAAACCAACATAAAATACGGTTTTACATTATAAATAAATTAGAATAAAATGCAATTTTGAATAAAAACTCAGTATTTTTCACTATTCATCCAAAAAATAATGTTTCTTAGAATATCCCAAAAATCCATCCTTAGATAATTTTGACAATATGTATTAAAAACATATGTTTTTTTAAAATAAAATTAATAAGTAAGTAAAAATTTAGTTTTAAAATAGTTTCTCTATTAAAAGGTGGTAAAACCAAATCTTGTGTGTAATGCAAGCTAACTCAGTGTTGCGTGTAAAAAATGATAATCTAAGCATTGAGTGGAGTGAAAGATAAACATGGTTTTTCAAATAACACAGTAAAAAATATTTCTATTTTATGTATATAATAAAATTTCTATAAATTTTTTTATGTGAAATGAAATATATTAGAATGATTAATTTCATTTTTAAAAACAATTTCACAAAATCTCAGGGTATTACACTATACCCCCTTAAAATGAATTTCACCCTTAAAAGTATTATTGGTTATCAATGGTTAAATACATGATATTTACTTTCCTAGAAACCCACATCATATAAATGAACACTAAAACTTCCATTAAAAAATAAATTTGGAACTGTAATAGTTACCCAAGGTAAGTCATAACTATCTCCCACATAGGAGAACATAAGTGTGAAGTGAAAACATAGACATGAAAGAGAAATGTAACCATCTAGTTCATATGGAGAGTGATGAGAGAAAGGTTAGAAGAAAGTTATAAACCATAAATCCATAAATTTGGTATGACCTAGGGTACCTTCTAATTCAATATAAATTAATGTACTAGGATCATATTTTTGGTTTCATGATCCTTTTTTCCCAAAGCTAATGAATTTTCCTAGAGTGATTTAATAGAATGATTTCAAGAGAACCTTCCCCATTTTTCTACATCAATCCACTTCCACTTTATATACCATTCTATGAAATAAAGGAGAATTTGTAAATCTTGAAGCATTAACACATCATGAGATCCATGATAAGTCATCACATATGTCTTTAACTACTATCAACAAAATGTGGTTAGAACAAGATTTCCAATATTTTTGAATCGTCATGTGGAATGACAATAATTTAATCTTACAAACTTCATCCAAAACTTTACTCGAACATTTCATTAAGGGTTAAACATATAACCATTCTGAAATATGATATTCTAAAACATTATAAATAAGGTAAAGAAATTATCTTAAAATTGAGACCAAATATTTCCCAATGTATCCACTGGTTGTCATATTCAAAACATTTGAATACCCTAATCGTATATTCCCTTTAAACATGGTAATAACTTAAATTACCATAAATCATTATTGGAAACATGACTATTTCCTTATTCAAATGTATATTGGATCTATTCCTTAAAGCCAAAAAAGTTTTAAGCATCATCAATGAAATAATAAACTACTTGTTAGCAAGTCCTTAATTAGTTCCATGGTAATCAGTACCATCCAATTTACATATACTATCTCACACTAGGTTCTTAATGATGAGAAACCTTTGTAGACACATCATACGTAATATATATCTTTATAACCTAGGAATAGAAACATAAAATAGGTGAGGTCAGATGGTTAGTAAGGGTAAACAAGGGAGACATGTAAGCATAAACAAGAACGTAGGGGTTTTAGGATACGATTATAACATTATAAGGTCACACCCATCATATTATATAATTATAAACAAGAATCAAGGAATAAATCTTGTAAATTCATTATATAGGAATCATAAAGAAATAAATATCATAATCCATGAATGAATAAAAAATTAATATGTCACGGAATTGTGGAAGGCACATAATCATGTAAAAATTATTTCCATAGTAGTTAATGAATTGTTGGAAAGGGCACCTTTGTAGTTTGGGTTCAGTCCCCATACCATCTTGGTATTCACGATTCACTAAAATTTCCATATTAGTAGTACGAGTTTTCTCCACATACCATCTTGGTAGTCATGGTTTACTTCCATGGCCATAATAATAGTTGAGGTTCACTCCCATGACCGTATTTATCCATATATTGAGATATAAATCATTACACAATTCATTCGATGGAAATTAGGTCTTACTCATCTCATAATCAAATCATTCATAAATCTCCCATAATATAATAAATAATCATATCATAACCCATGAAATGAAATGGTTTCCATAAATATGAAATCATATCATGACATGTGGAAAATGAAATAGGTTTCATAATCATTTGAAATGCATAACTCATGAAAAGAAGCAGGTTTTAAAAGCAAATAACTAGGGAATGAGAAATAGGTTTCATAAACATCATGCCATGAAAGAAAAATCTAGTTAAAAAATAATATTAATGGTAAAATTGAATCATTTATAGATAAAGGCACAAGAAACATGAACAGATTTCATTTTGGATGGAAAATAATATTATATTATCTTTTAACCAAAATTCTTATGGAAAATATACTTTCTAATTTTTTTTTCAAAAAAAAGGAATTTTTGAATATATTTTTCTTGGAAGAACTATTTGAAAACATTTAAAGGATGATTTGAATACTATAAATCAATTTTCAAACCCTTTTTACCAGGAAAATAGTTTTGAAAACCATTTTTTAAACATATTTTTTAAATAAAACACATTTCTGACTAAAGAGCGAAATTCAATCATATTTCACTTAAAAAAAGTATTAATCAACTTAAGTTCCAAAGAGTGTAAAATTGTACAAACACTTAGGTATATGTTTAATAACTATGTGAGAAGAAATATTTATAGTGTTCTGAGATATGGATAATAATATTTCATCAATGGGAGCATATTAACAAAAAATCCTTATAAAGGATGAGATTAATTGAATAAACCCTTACAACATGGTAACATGGAATCATAAACTACATGAAAGAAAATGAAATTAAATGATGCTTAAAATATCATTATTATAATTATATTGATGATATGACATGTCATATTTATTTACATACACATCAAAAAATAATGTAGGTGCATAACAAAACTTGAGTCTCAAAGAAGAAATATTAAGACAAAATTATTTTACCGATTTGGTAACTCATAAAACATAAACCCCATGAAATAAATATCATAGAATTTATATTTAAACATCCATAAATTTGAAAAAAGTAATAATATAATAAATTCTTGGGAAATATTTACACCACTAAAAAGAAATGTGTGGTGAATATGGCATGTATCTCACAAATATAAAACGTGAGACAAAATTACCTTACATTCTGCCTTGAATCTCATCATACTCAATCCTATATAATAAATATAATTTTTTTATAATTATATAAAAATATATATAATTATATCAAATACCATATATTTTTTATTAGTACTTCATATTAAATGCTTGTTAACAATTCTATGTTATGGTTTCACTTTGGGTAATATCTATTTTGTTATTCGCATGTGTCTTAATTTTTTACATCTTTGGTCCTTATACTTATATCATGATTTCAATAATCTAAAGGATATTATATATATAATTTATATTCAGTATATTTTTAGTATAATAATATATAAAATATATAAGTATAAAATAGAATACACCATTCTTGGAGATTGTAGGTTTTGCGAACGCATGAATGCTGTTTCAGTTTTATTGTCATATTAAATGAATGAAAGAAAATGAAATATATGTAAATATGTATATAATATCATTAAATTAGAATTATTATTTCATGTATGTCATATAATCTTACTAAAAACATCCTTAATACATTCCATGTAGTGTGTGAACAAATTACATCTCTTTGAGTGGGTGGTAGTCCACACTTCCTCAAAGAAAATTATTATATTAACACAAAAATGGAAATTGTAAAGGTATGTGTCATAAAATTATTACAGAAGAAAAAATACATAAAAATATAATATATATCAAATATCTATATCATGTTCATTATTATTCATAATCTTGAAAAATTTTAATGGAAAAATGAACAATTAATGTTTTGTGAGGTGCTAGATCACCGTATGGTTAAATAGAATGTTTGGTTCCCGTTAGATTGAAGTGTGTGTAAGTGTGGGTAGAAACCATACTATAACAACTTATATGAATATTTAGGATAAAATTTTTGTTATATAATATTTTAATAATGATATTTTAGGGGAGGAGAAAGAATATAAAATAAATGAGCTTGGGGAAGGATGTTAAATCTTCTTTTGTTAACTACTTTTGGTTTGGACAAAGTGCTACATTGGATTTATTTCAAAAAATTTGAGGCTTATAGGTTTAGGGTATGATTTTTTATAATATATTTTAATAGTTATTTTTGAGACAATGTGTCTAGAGAGGTGAGAGGTGGTGGGAGGAGAGAAGGCCTTTTATAGTGTAGGAGGAGTGGCACTCTTGCAAATTTTGGGAAGAGGAATTCCAAAAATGTTTTTTCTATGTCATGTGATACCAATGATGGAAACAATATAGATACAATGGATTATAGTTTCAAAATATGGTCCACCAATGGCTATTTAACAAGTTTCTATGTCATTTTGGGTCTTAAATTTATGATTTAGTACCTTGTTAACATAATTTTTCTCTTACTCGTTGTAATAAATTTTAATGTCTTTCACTAATAATTTTGGTAAAAAACTAAATTTAACGAGAAATAAATTATAAATTATTCTGATTAAGTATATGGAAACCATTTTTCAAAATTCCAATCACATAAGTAGAAAAATTAATTTAAATTTAATCCTATTAACAGGACTGTAATTTTAATTTTAATGTAATAACATCCAAAACGATGTTATGTTTTTGTAAACAATTTCAAAGTAAAATAGATTCCAATGAACTAATAAGATTAATTGAAAAAAATAAAATGTTGATAAAATTTGAAGTCAATTTAAAATATAAATATAATTTATAAATAAATTAGATGAAAAGTAAATTTTGAATTAAAATTCTGCATTTTCACTATTCATCTAGTAATGAAGTTCCTCTGAAAAATCCTTGAAATTCACCAAAATATAATTTATACCATATGAATTAGATAATTATGTTATTTATTAGAAATAAAATTCATAAATGTTTCAGAATATGGTTTTAAAATAGGTACGCCATTAAATGGATGTAAAAATCGGTCTTATGTTTAATGCAAGCTGACTATGTGTTGTGTGTATTAAAAGCTAATATAAGTGTTGCATAGAGTGTAAGATGAACATTTTTTTTCATAGAGAACAAGAAAAAATAATTATGTTGTATTTATATAAATAAAATACTACATAAAGTGTTGTGTGAAATGCATATCATAATGATTACTTTTATTCGATTTTTTTTGAAAAAATCTGATTGTGTTATAATACATGAGGTTCAAATGTCTATGTGATAATAATGAAATTAAATAAAAATTATGGGTTATTATTAAACTTAGTGTTATTTATAAAAGAATATAAACATGATATTGTGTTTTATATAAATAATATATCATAATTTGCTTCTTTTAAAATCATAGGGTGTTACATGCCCCTATTAATAAATATTTTCCTTGTAATTCTAATGTTATCTCAGTAACCTATGGACAGACATTTGAAAATAATTTTATTATAACCACACATCATAAAAAGGATTATTAAACATATTATTTTTGAAAAATAATGAGAAGTAAAAGGGTCAAATGGAATAACACATACCAAGTTTCCAAATTGAAGAATATTTGTGCAAAGTGAAAATTTGGACGTGGATGAAATTCATAAATAATTATAGAGGGTGATTGAGGTAATTTATTAGAATAATTTGAATTATCATTGGGAAATATAGGGCCTCAAAAAATAAATCTATGCTGATCTAAAAAACCATAGGTTCATGAAAAATGTTGGTACTAGGATAAAGTTTTTATTTCAAGATACTTTTCATAATGTTGAGGAATTATCTTACCACCTTGACTAAGAGAATATGGAAATATAATTACTTGATTAGTATAATTTCATTAATTAATTAATTTCCACTACAGTATCATAAATTTTTCCAAATAATATTTACTCAAGATGAATTTATTATTCCTAAAGAACTAAAATCATCTTTTAAATATCACATTATAATAAAAGGGATAAGAAGATATTCTTCAAATATTTAGACATAAATAAATACCAAAATGATTATCACATTGTATGATAATTCAAAAAATTAATAAAACATTATAAATTAATCTTGAAATTTCAACAGTAATACCCAAAGTTCAAACAAAATAATTCCATAAATATCTATCCATAATATTCATTAATCATTTCACAACTAAGCTTGAAACCAAATTATTATAATTATTTTATCATTTTTTATTCAAAGATAAATCAACAAATATTCATCAAATAAAATACATTATATTTCTTAAATAAACTAAATATCACCCAAGAAAAAAACTTTAGTAACTTAGACATTGTGCAGTCCAGTGTCATGTATTATACACTAGTTTCCATTTAGTTGTGGTTTCATGCCACCTGACCTTGTGGGATGAGATGGGTTTTCACTCGGCCTTCATGTTGTACCTTTTCTATTAAACAAGTTAAAAAAATTACACCCTAAATAAAACCTCATGTGAATCATTTTGGTTAAAAATCTTCCAACCCAATATAATTTCTCCCTAAATTTCATTAATAATATAATAAATTTTAATATTTAAAACCATAAAATGGGTTATCTAGGATTCTTAACATATGATCATCCTTAATCGTATTGACCAATGATGGTACTCATAACTATTAGGATAATCTCTAATTAAAACATCATAATCTCAAAAGTTATCTATACCTTTTCTCAGATACCAACTATATCATCCCAGAACCTGAACTCTCGGATGTTTTGTATAAATCATAAACTTTACATTTCTAGCAGCTATACCAATAGTTTTGAACAATTTTTTATTCAATATTGACAACATCAAAATGAATTTTGGAAAATATACATTCCCAAGTACTATTTAATTTTACTATTTTAGATAATTAGGAAAAAACCATACATTATCTATACCAATGTTTCTAAATGATAATTTCTCAAACATAACCTATCTTTTCTTATTTCACATTAATTGATCATCACCATCCATATAAAATCACTTATAGATATAATTATTTCAATATAATTTCATATTATCCATGGTAAAATGAATCATAATAATTTTTATGTCAAATTCATATTCAAAAATAATTTAATGTCATTAACAAATATATGAATACTCAATGGGTATGATTTCATGATGAGTTTTCATGAGAGAATCATAGAAGAATTCATATCCATTAATACATGTATTATCAAATATGAAAGTACGAAAAAGTCAAGATTCACTAGAGTCAATAATCATAAGCCATGTGATATAAATATTAACCATAATAAACATTATAAACCCATATAAATAATATCAAATATGTGTTGGTATCTTGGACAATTTTTAATGATAACTCAGGTTTAACCCATGTTAGAAATAACTGGAGCACAATTAAATCCACAAGAGAATCCCATTAGTAACTCATTATTTATTGATTATTTTGAAAGGGAACATTTCCCAAAGAATTGGATAAATATCTAGGATCACCCATAAAATATGATGTAATAGGATAAACAAACATTTCTAGGACACCCCATCTTATAAGCTATAACAAGCTCACCTGACGCTATCTAGGCTTCCCAATCGTATAAATTGTAATGGGCTTACCCTGCACTGTTTGAGCACATAATTTTTTCATGTATAATTTTGAATTACTATATCAAGAATGAAATATTTATATTAATACAAATTTCAATTTTTTTAAAAATTATAAAACTTATTTAAACTCCAAAATAATCACTTATGTATATCAAAATACCATGTTATTTTTAAAAAACCATTTCCAGTTCAAAAAATTCAATTTTAGTTTGAAAGAAAAATCCATAAATAAAATACACAAACGAAAGTGAAAATGGGTTTTCAATGAAGGAAAACATAAAATTATTCCAAGGAATCCATAAATAAAAAAATGATCATAGAGGAATAAATGTCATTTTCATTGTGTACTTTAATATTTGGTCATTCCTTTTGACATTTGGAAAAACATTCCACATAAAAAATTCAAAAATATATTTTATGAGAACCATTAAAATTAAATTAAAAATATAAATAAAATGTAATTTATAAATCTTTTATGTCCATATAATCATTTCTAGAAAAAGCATTTTAAAAAAATTGATATGGAAGTGATGGAGAGTTTGCAGGAAAAAACATTAAAAGATGCTTTCTAGAGGAAACATTCCTTATCACTGAGGAAGCACATGAATAATAATAACCATGAAATATTTACCATGAATACATTAAATACCATTGTAATCATTTAATTAAAGATATAAAATTTCAAATAACATTTATATACAACTCTTAAAGTAATATTGGTACATTACATCAAAATATGCCTTAACCAAAGAAAATTGACATGAAGTCCAGTACTACTTTAGTGACATTGAAATTGTAAACCTAATTAACATGGGGTCATCAACTTAATATTTTTATCCACATAAATTCAATTATAATAAACATAAAATAAATTCATTTTATAATATACATTACACAACAAAAATAAGTTGTGATTATGGCATATATCACACAGAAATAAAGATGAGATGAGAAAAACCATAACTTGAGTCAACATGTCACATGTGTTTTTTTATTCTTGAATAATAAAAATATGTTAATTATTTAAATAGTTTTGAAACATTTTTAATGTCTATTTTTAATCTTATTTCAATTAAATTAATGTTATATGCAACTACTTTATCATCTATGTTTACATCAGATGTCTCAATAACAGTTGGTTAACGTGTCAAAAAAGACATATGTAGGTTTCCTATGGTCAAATAGGTCATAATTTACAAATATATAGAATAATAATAATGTTTTAATTATTATATTTATACATAAATATTTCTTTTTTAGCCAAGTAGGAAATATAGATTTTTTGAAATGGGATACGATTCAATAATGGACACGGTAGGTCGTACGTACGAATTAGTAGAATTTCTATTTTTCAATGATCATTTAGGATAAGAGTTATGTAATATTTTATGTTTTTATAATTATAATTATGTCATAAATAAAATAATATTTAATTATATATACTTATATATATCATTACTATGTTGTGGTGTTAAATGAAAGGAATCACATCTCTTGGAGGAGGAGATAGTTTACACATCCATGAATGATGTTATTACTTTTCCTATGAGTGAAAAAATAAAACAAAATGATATGTTATTATTATTGAAATAAAAATATGTCATTAATATAATTATAAATTCATATATATCACATATATTCTTTATCTTTACCCATATTACCTTCTGTTCAACATGTTCATGAATAACGAATCACAATGGCTCAGAAGGTGGTAGTTCAAAAAACACACGATCGACGTTATAATATCCTATATGGAAAATAATGTTAAAATTTATATATAATATAATGACACCAAATTTAAAATTATGTTATAAATATCATATATAGACTTTATATTCACCACCATTCCCGACCATGGAGTTTGTAATGAAAAAACGAATGACATTGTTTGACAGGGCGGTAGTCCACCGTACATATAAATGATGTTTTTTAACACTATTTATGGAATAAAGAAAATATTTAGGGTAGGAAATTAACATAATTAAAAGTAATTATATATAATATAGTTATTTAGTTATATAATTGTAACAGCCCGAGATTTTATGAAAAAAATATTCTTTTTAATTTTATTAATGTCTTGTGTTGTACGCTACTCCAAAAGGAGCTTGAACAACACACATCCTTGACTTGCCTTGCATTACACGCAATCGCGACCTTCCTCGATAGCGTGTGTAGTACGCAATACCGAGTTTCACTAAACAACGATATGCTATTAAAATATTATTATAACTAGCAGTTATGAATAGTAATAACCACCTTTTAAAATTTTAGAAATTTTAGCTCTCAAAATGGACTTTATTTTTGGATTCGGAGTATCAAATTTAGCCTAAGGTGAAATTTTGGTGATTTTCGGATAACTTTCATATTTTGATGAATAGTGAAAATTACTAAATTTTAGTTAAAAACAACTTTTTCAATCGAAATAATTAATATTGATAAATTATTAATTTTAGTGGTTTTAAAGTATATTTAGAATATATTTTTACAATTTAATACAGTTTTGGTCATTGGATATAATTTCACATTTAAACTAGACATAAACAAGTGTCAATCTTTTGATAGATATTGTTTCTTAAAAACACGCTCTTTGTTTTAACAGCGGGATTTAATTATAAAATTAATTAATGCAACTTCTATGATATGAATTTGGTAAAATAGACTTCATTTTTGAATTCGGAATATGAAATATAGCTTAGGATGAAATTTTGGCATTGTTCTGAAAAACATCAATTTTTGATGAATAGTGAAACTACTAAGTGGTAGGTTAAAAACTGAATTTTGCATAAAACTTAATTTTACCACTTCTGTGAATGGAATTTCGAAAATCCGACAGACACGGTTAATATCAAGGACTAAAATGTGGTTCAATGAGATGAAAATAATTTTTGGTGAATAGTAACTTTTTATTTTTTTTTACCACGGTTAATAGTAAATAGGGTAACTAAGGGTAAATACGATATTACTATTACCCTAACACATGTCCTAATTCTATTGGATAAGTGTAATTCGGCCAAAAACAACCTTATGAATATAATATGACCATTTAGGCCCACTTGGATTAGATTAGGACATTTATTATTATTTAATTCAAAGAAGAGTTAAAAGAGTTAAAATCAAAGTTTATTTACTAAAACATTTTTAATATGGGGTTATACATAAGATAAATTCGACTATAAATATTCATTAGAAAGCTAAAAAGATTTCCTACATAATGATAGTTTATTTATAATTTTTAGACTTTAAATAAATTAATTTATTTTTGACACAACGATGATGCAGTAATTACCCTTTTAAGGAAATATTAACATAATTGATGTTATAAATGCTCAAATGAATGTAATTTAAGCCTTTTTATGGATTAAACTAATTTTCTAGGTTACTATGATGTATTATTGTTGATGTAATCAACTTGGTTCGAACATATAATTCTGTTATGACTTTCAAAAAAATCATATATCAAATAGTGTCAAAATTGAAACAAAATAGTTTTTAAATCAAATATTATATTATTAATTGTTATTTTATTCCTAAAAATCTAAGGTTCGGCCAAATGACTTAGATAAGGATATATTTATTAATAATATACAATTTGGGGTTCTTTTGGCATGCTATAGTAAGTGTATTAACCATATAGTGAAAGAAAACAAAAAGACACGGTAAAAGTTAAATTATTTAACTTAGAGTTAAATCTAATTGATAAGGTTAAAATAATAACCTAAACTTGTCTAAATCCTATTGGTTGATAGGATTTCGACCCATCCCCACTTTATCTTCTAAATAAGACCATTTGGAACCATTATAAACCGATTTTGACATTAATATAAAATAATATTTTGAGGTATTCCTAAGGTGCCCCTCTCCTCCCTTATAAAAGGACACCTCCTCCCCCTCCTCCTCACACCAATTTGAGCACTCAAGCTCGGCCAAACCCTGCCAAAATCTCTTCTCCACTTCCCTAGAAACATCCTAGAGGTTCTGGTCTTCCTCAAAGACCAATTTTAGTGCCATAAAAGGAGGTCTCAAAGAGGCGCTTCAAAGAAGAGGTAATTACCGTTACCAATTATTTCATCTTTATTTCTTCTTCCACTTATTCTTCTTAGGATGTTTCATTATGAAGTAATAACATCAGTATCACTCATATACTGATATGTTATTATAAGTATGAAACAACCCTATTTCACTATCTATCCATCCTACGGAAAAAGAAATCACCGCGCGTGCGTACGTACGGAATACCGTCTCCACGCCGTGGTGTAATCTATTTTCCACCACCACCTTACATGGATGGGTATAATGGTGTAAAGAATAACTATACATAGTTATTACAACATCATATTGATTGTGATATATTGTATAATCCACTTCAATTCAGTTCAATATTTATGGAAATGATATCATCGCTCGTGCGTACGTACGGACTACCGTCTCCACGACGCGATGAGATTCATTCTCCATGTTAACCATTTAAGAATGATTATAAAGTATATATAAGAAATAATAATGAAATATATGACATTATAAAGCTACTGGATTTATGTATATATATATATATGTATGTCATCTACTTACTTCCATTTCAAGACAATAAGGAAAGTAAAACAGCGTTCATGCGTACGTACGGACTACCGTCTCCATGAACGGTGTTTTTCATTTTATTTATCTATCTATTATATATATATATAAACTGAATATATATGATATATAAATCATATTTTATATTCTGGAAGTAAGTAAATCATGATATAAGTAATAATTATGTCAAGAACAACAAGTCAAAACACCTACGATAAATGAAACGATTTTACCCAAAATGTTTCTTTAACATGGAATTTACAAAAGAACGGGTAATATAATGTCATAAGTGAACCATATATGATATCATAACAATGAATATGATTCTGGAATAAGTCAATAACATGATTTAAATCATTATACAGGAGGTTCAGACACTTACAAAGCAAGTCGGACATAAGGTAAGGGAAATATCACAATCTCATTTTTATCCGAGATTGTTTGTACTTTGGTATTTACTGGGGAGTATTTTATCATCCACATCCATGTTCCCTCAATATGTCATATTATTTCCATCCTCCTACAATTTTTTTAAATCCAATTTTACCCTTCGGTGAGTTTTTAGTAAAAGATATGAAAGGAATCTTTTGTCGTTTTTCGTACGAGGTACTTTTTGACTTTCCGACAAAAGTACGAGAAGAATGTTTTTTTTAACGGCACGAACGGATTTTTACGGTTTTATAAAGCCTTATTTTCATGAAGCTTCCTCCAAAAGATTTCATGAATATTTTTAATAAAATCTCTTTCTTTTAAAATTTCATGATGTTTTGTGAAAAAAAATTGATTTTGAAGAAGAAAGGATATTTTCCTCAAGAATTCATTTCAGGTGTTTTATCAAAATTATTTTCCATCTAAGATAATAAAGGGTTCTGTTTCTATCCATATTTTTACATTGATTTGACTATGCTGTGATGGAATTATGTTTATGAATTCCTTTATCTTATATGAATGGTTTTATGATGTTATGTTGTTTAAGAATCCCATTTTTATTACATGGGTTATGAAATGATGTATGATTTATGATTTTGTGGCACACATAAGAATGGTATCATTATGAGATGGGTGGGACCTATATCTCCCTCCAATGCATTGGGTAAAGATTTTATATCTCATGAGATAGACATGGCTGAAATGGTAGGTTATACCGGTTCAGTGAAACAGGACTGAAACGAGGGTTACTCGATTCAGAAAGGGACTTTGTCCACTAAGATAGTCTTGGAAATGAGTCTTGACTAACAAGAAATGATTATCTATGATTATGTGTGTATGCCACAAAGTTTCATGTTTTAAGTTATGATTATTGGGATTTCATTTCACTACTATGATTTATCCCATGTTATGAAATTATGCTCTCTTTTGCAGGTTAAGATTTCCAAAAGTTATGTTCTTATGAATATGATGTGATTGATTTTTCTTTTGTATACCCTTACTGAGCATTTGAGCTCACCCTTTTATGTTTTCTTTTCCCCAGGATATAAAGAAAGGTTTTAGGTTAAAAAAAAGCAAGTTCTTTATGGGAGATTTTGAAGATCTTTCACCACGATTAGAAGATTATATTCCGAGTTTCCAAAGACACTAAACTATTACGATCCTTGTGTGTGTGTTTTTGTTATGTACTAAGTATTCCACAAAAGTAATGTAATGTCAATGTACGTCAAGATACGGGTCTCTACAATTGGTATCAGAGGAAAGGTTTAGTCAACCTTTGGAAACTAGGATGCGAGAACTTTAGTGAGATCCCTAGAGATATTTCTAAGGTATGTCTAGGGATGTCCCTAAGGATAAGTATACGTATAGGTTATAGTACTAGAACTACGCTAACGATCATATAATTAAACCTAAGATGTTAGATATTGAAGGTACTCCCCCTTTATTATGTTGTTTTCCCTAGCATGATTTTTGCCTCTCACACTATTTTTTTTGGGTTTTAGAAAATGGATTGAAACAAGATGATTCACGATAATGGAGGATATGATGGACAATGGAATGATATTCTTCATAATGAAATGGGATTTGGAAGTCCAAACATCATTATTATGCCGAATCAGCAATCTCATAATATGATCAATAAAGTAAAATTTGGTATGTTTCCTGACTCGGCTAATAAGAGAAAGATGGAGTTTCATGATGATCATAGAGGAAAGAAAGTTCAATTTCCCCTATGTAAATCATGTGGGAAGAGGCATCAAGGAGAATGTTTCAAAGGAACTGGAAGATGCTTTGGGTGTGGAAAAGAAGGACACAAAGCAAGTAAATGCAAAGGAAAAGGTTCATTTAACAACATGGATGAGGATAATGGTGTTGCTACGACATCAACAATGGTTAAATGTTTTAAATGTGGAATGTGCGGTCATTATGCAAACCAATGCCCTAAGGGAAAGTCTCATGAAGATAATCAGTATGGTCGTATGGGAAGTATTTATGTGGATGATGATGAAGAGACTACAAATGATATGTGAGATGAAAGAATTGTTGAAGCTCGGTCAATTTTAAGAATGTAGTGGAATGATTGCATGTTTATCATGTGTAATGTTGTATAAGTAATCTCATGGTACTGTAGAATAAAGAGACATGTAAGGATTGTTACACTGTTGTCTGATTAATGTTACCAGTATCCATGAAAGGTTATTCAGATATTTTTGGAATGTAGATGATATGCGCATAATGAAGGGATAAGGAGAAAATTAAATGTTTGATAGTATTCATGAGCTCATGATTGATATAAGGACTAAGTGATATCATGGTTTGAGTATATAGAATTTTGAGGATTTTGGAATGTGGAAAGAGTTAACTTTTAATAGAATTCATGTTTTCAATAAGGTTCAATGGGTATTCAAGAGAGTACAAGATTAAGGCCTTTGAATGTTTGGAATGTGACCAACAAGATATATCTTATGATATATGGGGATTAACGATGGTATTAAATCTCTGGTAATCGTTTTCACTATGTTATGAGAGTGGACTGCAGTATTATGGATAAGCCTAAAGATTGGAATGGATTATGTTGGACATAAGTTAGTATAGAAGTTTTTTCGATATTATTGATGGGATGTTATAGTAATATAGTTTTAGAAAAAGGACAACCTGCAGGACGGGCGACAGCCCATCACGTCGGACAAGGCTGTAGGAATCGAACCCACAACCGAAGTGCGACTGGCCTTTATCGCCTACCACTGGCCTACAGGAAGTCCCTGTTTAGTAGAAACTAGTTTTATTATATTAAGCAGTATGATATATGAAGTATAAGTCCATTTTAGGAACCATATATGATTAATCTCACTATAGAATGACTTATGTATATTTAATAACTTTTTCTAACCTTTTGTTTGAGACAGATGGAATGACCCGTCATTCTATCACATAATCTGCTAACACTTCACGAATAACAAATTCAACTTCATTTATTTATGAGATGAAGTGGAAATTGTTCAAGACACGAACAACAGTGAAATTGTACCAAAATAAATTAAGTATTTATTCTAATTCAAATTTTCAACTTTAGGGAAATGATCTTGAAAACCAAAAATGTTGTCCTAGTGATCTTATACCTGATGAATCAGATGGTACCTTATATCATCACAAATCTATGGATTTGTGATTACTGGCTTTTCCATAGCCATGTTCTCTACCACTCTCCATGAGAACATGATGGTTAGATTTCTCTTCCATATCCATATTTTTACCTATGTGGAAACCCAACGATTAGTTTATTTGGGTAATCATTACATTTCATACTTTAGTTTTTAAAGCCAAGTTTTGGTATTCCTTTTTACAATGTGGGATTCTATTAAAGAAACTTTAGAATAGTAAACCATTTATAACCCCGACGAATTTCGAGGGCGAAATTCATTTCAAGGGGGGTAGAATGTAACAGCCCGAGATTTTATGAAAAAAATATTCTTTTTAATTTTATTAATGTCTTGTGTTGTACGCTACTCCAAAAGGAGCTTGAACAACACACATCCTTGACTTGCCTTGCATTACACGCAATCGCGACCTTCCTCGATAGCGTGTGTAGTACGCAATACCGAGTTTCACTAAACAACGATATGCTATTAAAATATTATTATAACTAGCAATTATGAATAGTAATAACCACCTTTTAAAATTTTAGAAATTTTAGCTCTCAAAATGGACTTTATTTTTGGATTCGGAGTATCAAATTTAGCCTAAGGTGAAATTTTGGTGATTTTCGGATAACTTTCATATTTTGATGAATAGTGAAAATTACTAAATTTTAGTTAAAAACAACTTTTTCAATCGAAATAATTAATATTGATAAATTATTAATTTGAGTGGTTTTAAAGTATATTTAGAATATATTTTTACAATTTAATACAATGTTGGTCATTGGATATAATTTCACATTTAAACTAGACATAAACAAGTGTCAATCTTTTGATAGATATTGTTTCTTAAAAACACGCTCTTTGTTTTAACAGCGGGATTTAATTATAAAATTAATTAATGCAACTTCTATGATATGAATTTGGTAAAATAGACTTCATTTTTGAATTCGGAATATGAAATATAGCTTAGGATGAAATTTTGGCATTGTTCTGAAAAACATCAATTTTTGATGAATAGTGAAACTACTAAGTGGTAGGTTAAAAACTGAATTTTGCATAAAACTTAATTTTACCACTTCTGTGAATGGAATTTCGAAAATCCGACAGACACGGTTAATATCAAGGACTAAAATGTGGTTCAATGAGATGAAAATAATTTTTGGTGAATAGTAACTTTTTATTTTTTTTACCACGGTTAATAGTAAATAGGGTAACTAAGGGTAAATACGATATTACTATTACCCTAACACATGTCCTAATTCTATTGGATAAGTGTAATTCGGCCAAAAACAACCTTATGAATATAATATGACCATTTAGGCCCACTTGGATTAGATTAGGACATTTATTATTATTTAATTCAAAGAAGAGTTAAAAGAGTTAAAATCAAAGTTTATTTACTAAAACATTTTTAATATGGGGTTATACATAAGATAAATTCGACTATAAATATTCATTAGAAAGCTAAAAAGATTTTCTACATAATGATAGTTTATTTATAATTTTTAGACTTTAAATAAATTAATTTATTTTTGACACAACGATGATGCAGTAATTACCCTTTTAAGGAAATATTAACATAATTGATGTTATAAATGCTCAAATGAATGTAATTTAAGACTTTTTATGAATTAAACTAATTTTCTAGGTTACTATGATGTATTAGTGTTGATTTAATCAACTTGGTTCGAACATATAATTCTGTTATTACTTTTAAAAAAATCATATATCAAATAGTGTCAAAATTGACACAAAATAGTTTTTAAATCAAATATTATATTATTAATTGTTATTTTATTCCTAAAAATCTAAGGTTCGGCCAAATGACTTAGATAAGGATATATTTATTAATAATATACAATTTGGGGTTCTTTTGGCATGTTATAGTAAGTGTATTAACCATATAGTGAAAGAAAACAAAAAGACACGGTAAAAGTTAAATTATTTAACTTAGAGTTAAATCTAATTGATAAGGTTAAAATAATAACCTAAACTTGTATAAATCCTATTGGTTGATAGGATTTCGACCCATCCCCACTTTAGCTTCGAAATAAGACCATTTGGAACCATTATAAACCGATTTTGACATTAATATAAAATAATATTTTGAGGTATTCCTAAGGTGCCCCTGTCCTCCCTTATAAAAGGACACCTCCTCCCCCTCCTCCTCACACCAATTTGAGCACTCAAGCTCGGCCAACCCCTGCCAAAATCTCTTCTCCACTTCCCTAGAAACATCCTAGAGGTTCTGGTATTCCTCAAAGACCAATTTTAGTGCCATAAGAGGAGGTCTCAAAGAGGTGCTTCAAAGAAGAGGTAATTACCGTTACCAATTCTTTCATCTTTATTTCTTCTTCCACTTCTTCTTCTTAGGTTGTTTCATTATGAAGTAATAACATCAGTATCACTCATATACTGATATGTTATTATAAGTATGAAACAACCCTATTTCACTATCTATCCATCCTACAGAAAAAGAAATCACCGCGCGTGCGTACGTACGGAATACCGTCTCCACGCCGTGGTGTAATCTATTTTCCACCACCACCTTACATGGATGGGTATAACGGTGTAAAGAATAACTATACATAGTTATTACAACATCATATTGATTCTGATATATTGTATAATCCACTTCAATTCAGTTCAATATTTATGGAAATGATATCATCGCTCGTGCGTACGTACGGACTACCGTCTCCACGACGCGATGAGATTCATTCTCCATGTTAACCATTTAAGAATGATTATAAAGTATATATAAGAAATAATAATGAAATATATGACATTATAAAGATACTGGATTTATGTATATATATATATGTATGTCATCTACTTACTTCCATTTCAAGACAATAAGGAAAGTAAAACAGCGTTCATGCGTACGTACGGACTACCGTCTCCATGAACGGTGTTTTTCATTTTATTTATCTATCTATTATATATATATATACACTGAATATATATGATATATAAATCATATTTTATATTCTGGAAGTAAGTAAATCATGATATAAGTAATAATTATGTCAAGAACAACAAGTCAAAACACCTACGATAAATGAAACGATTTTACCCAAAATGCTTCTTTAACATGGAATTTACAAAAGAACGGGTAATATAATGTCATAAGTGAACCATATATGATATCATAACAATGAATATGATTCTCGACTAAGTCAATAACATGATTTAAATCATTATACAGGAGGTTCGGACACTTACAAAGCAAGTCGGACATAAGGTAAGGGAAATATCACAATCTCATTTTTATCCGAGATTGTTTATACTTTGGTATTTACTGGGGTGTATTTTATCATCCACATCCATGTTCCCTCAATATGTCATATCATTTCCATCCTCCTAAAATTTTTTTAAATCCAATTTTACACTTCGGTGAGTTTTTAGTAAAAGATATGAAAGGAATCTTTTGTCGTTTTTTCGTACGAGGTACTTTTTGACTTTCCGACAAAAGTACGAGAAGAATGTTTTTTTTAACGGCACGAACGGATTTTTACGGTTTTATAAAGCCTTATTTTCATGAAGCTTCCTCCAAAAGATTTCATGACTATTTTTAATAAAATCTCTTTCTTTTAAAATTTCATGATGTTTTGTGAAAAGAAATTGATTTTGAAGAAGAAAGGATATTTTCCTCAAGAATTCATTTCAGGTGTTTTATCAAAATTATTTTCCATCTAAGATAATAAATGGTTCTGTTTCTATCCATATTTTTACATTGATTTGACTATGCTGTGATGGAATTATGTTTATGAATTCCTTTATCTTATATGAATGGTTTTATGATGTTATGTTGTTTAAGAATCCCATTTTTATTACATGGGTTATGAAATGATGTATGATTTATGATTTTGTGGCACACATAAGAATGGTATCATTATGAGATGGGTGGGACCTATATCTCCCTCCAATGCATTGGGTAAAGATTTTATATCTCATGAGATAGACATGGCTGAAATGGTAGGTTATACCGGTTCAGTGAAACAGGACTGAAACGAGGGTTACTCGATTCAGAAAGGGACTTTGTCCACTAAGATAGTCTTGGCAATGAGTCTTGACTAACAAGAAATGATTCTCTATGATTATGTGTGTATGCCACAAAGTTTCATGTTTTAAGTTATGATTATTGGGATTTCATTTCACTACTATGATTTATCCCATGTTATGAAATTATGCTCTCTTTTGCAGGTTAAGATTTCCAAAAGTTATGTTCTTATGAATATGATGTGATTGATTTTTCTTTTGTATACCCTTACTGAGCATTTGAGTTCACCCTTTTATGTTTTCTTTTCCCCAGGATATAAAGAAAGGTTTTAGGTAAAAAAAAGGAAGTTCTTTATGGGAGATTTTGAAGATCTTTCACCACGATTAGAAGATTATATTCCGAGTTTCCAAAGACACTAAACTATTACGATCCTTGTGTGTGTGTTTTTGTTATGTACTAAGTATTCCGCAAAAGTAATGTAATGTCAATGTACGTCAAGATACGGGTCTCTACAATAATGTTTTTTTAATAAGAAGTGATGGAGGTGTAAAATAAAAAAACCCTTATTGAATTATTTTATCTCTTCTTAGGGTATCCACTTTAGGTTTCTAGAAAAATACTTCCTTGGTTGTATTTATTAAAAAAATATGGATTATAGGATAATATTAAGATATTTTATTTTTTATAAGGTCAGTAATCTTCTAATCCAAAAAGGTTTGAGGGTGTGAAGAAGAGAGGGGAGTGGGTTGCTTTTTATAAGTAACATGAGTGGATCACTTTTAATTTTTTCAAAGTGAATTCCATCAACATTTTTTCCTCTAATAATGAAAAAAATAATATAATATTATAGTTAAAATATTTTCTAAGTACTTAATATGTCCATATAATGGGATTTGGATAACTTTCTAGGCCATTTTTCACATAAGTTTAATGTTTGATCCCTTGGTAAACTTATTTTTTACTTAATCATTATGATTAATTTTGACTCTTATTATGAATAATTATGGTCCTCCAATGGCCTGAAGGCCTTCATTTTTTTATTTATTTTTTCGAATCCACATTTCAAGGGGTGAGGTGGAACCCTTACAAGGCCAGTAGGTATAAGTATTACATGGCCTGTAGGCCTTAGAGGAATTCATTACCCATAGGCTTCAAACATTACATACAACCTGGAATAACTACTTGAAACTGCTCATTCCCCAACATCTTTATTATGATATCAGATCTCCACCTTTGCATGGTTGTTTGGCTAGGCTTTCTCATGCATGCACATGCTTGTCCCGATGGCAGGTGTTATACCCTCTCATTCTTGCAATCCGTTTAGCTTCTACTGTGGTGAAATCTCGTTGGTCATACTTATTATGGAGTTTGTTCCTTGTAGGTTTCATGGTTTTCAACTTCACTTAAGGTAGACCGAAGGCCTTGAGGTGGCCTGAAGGCCTTAAAGGACTCGGGGACAAAATCGGTGGCCCGAAGGTCCGAGCGGGGGAATAGTCCCAGCAACTACAGTGCCAAACAATACCTATTAGAGTTCCCGCTAAAGTACATACTATAATACTGCTACAGTACCTACTATAGTACTGCTACTGTACCTAGAAATTATGCCTCTTCCTGGATTTGATCCCAGGTTGCCTGGATGCACTTAAGGAGTCCTCACCAACCGGGCAGAGGCACATGTGCAATAATTATGGTAAAACATTATGTTGGAATTATTATATGGGATAAGTTATGATGATTATAAATTTGGAATACAATTTTCTAAATTTATTTAATAAAAGTGGTGTGATTTATTTTTAAATTAATCCCATAGATGAGGTGAGAAATTGAGGTTTTAAAAAGAAAATGATCAAATCATTGCAATGTATTTATATTAAAATTGAGTATAAAAAATATTAAAATTTACAAAATTTTATTTATTTATATAAAATTTTATTAATATTACTTTAAAACCATATAAATATCTAATTTATCATTATTATTGTATAAGTAATATAGATGTTTTCAATTACAAATCAGTTTTTGGACCTATTTTAAAAAATTGAGTCATTTTAGAAAAAATCTAAAATATTCATCCTAAGGAATTTTTTATAACTTAAAAAATTAAAATTATATTATAAATATTTTTTTATAATAGTTTCAAAAATTATTATTAAAATAAAATTGTCATAAAATGGAGACAAATATGTTTATTTTTTTTATAAAAAATTGCTTGAAGGGAAAAATTGTATTTTTTTGTATGGATAAATATCAAATGGGGAATGTTAAAAAATATATTGAATATATAAATTTTATTTGTATAATCCAATTAGATTTATTTTTATAATTTTTCTATATAAAACACAGAGTTGTACATTCCAATAGTTTTTAATAAAATTATTTCCTTTTATTTGAAAAGGTTTTATTTTCATTTCAAAGTACGTTTCCACCAATTAATTAATTTTATATACATATGTAAACCATTTTTCATAATTTATTTAACAATATGTATACCAACCATTCCCATTACTAGGTCATAAATATCAAATTTAATCTTAATTATGTGTTTTGATTAAACTCAGTTTGACATGTAACATAAACTAAACTCAATATTTCATGTCATTTATGCAATAAAACATTATTTTATTCTTTTAAAATATATTGGAAATACACTAAAAAATCAATAAACATTTATAAAACAAAATTTTTTGACCATGTATGGGATCAACATGAACATCACCAAACATAATAAATTATATTTGGGGATGTAAGGCGAAAATATCATTAGTTTGAATGGGAAATTGATGTATAGATGAATTAGAATCTAGAAGCACTAAATGAAGGGAGTTTCATTGAATGTTTGAGTATAATCAAAACATATATCATCACTATGGAAAGAGAAGTTGATATATATTTCCCGGCTGATCATATTGAATAAGATAACCCAAATATAATATGAAAATGATTTCAAATATTTCCAATTGAATTGAGAAAGGTAGATTGAACTCAATTTTTATTCTCAAGTGTGTGAAAGGAAGATCATTTTCAATACATATATGCATATCTAATGAATAAGTAAGACCCTAAGTTCATTTTAGGGGACAAAATTTTTAAAATGGTTTAATGAATAAAAATTTTGATTCTATGTTGATTTTTTTCTACATTTGTTTCATTTCAAGTCTATCCTTAAAGATAATAGGGGAATCGAGGACATATATTTTTTGCAATTTTGTTTTTATATTTGAATGTGCACTTGATGTTAAATTAATTGTATGTGAGTGTGGGAGATCATCTTAATTAAAATTCAATAATATCAAGAATGAGTTTATTTATGGATTTATTGAATATTAACAAATGACGAGTGTATTTTATTATGTTATGATAGATTGAAATATTAGTGGCAAAGATTAGGTAAATAAACTATAAGTTGAAGTGGAATATGATATAACTACCACTGAAATTATCTCATTAAATATTATAATTCGAATTTTTCAATGGTTGTGATTATATTTATAGGCTATTATAGAGGATGAATAAGGGAAATAATAATTCCCCATGAAATTGAATTTTATTTGGAGGCACATCCTAACACTGAATACCTTTTCCTAAAACATGGGGTGTATTAGGGAAGGAAGTATGTTATAGATATATTCTAATTTATATAGGACAATGACTCAAGGATTTTGATTTAATTATCTCATGAGACTATCACAAAATAGACGTGGGGTATAAAGGCTATGAGCTAGGAGGAAATTAAAACAAGTTCTATAAATAATTTTCAATAGTGGGATATTTCATTTAGTAGTGTAGTGGATGATTAATGACAATATATTCTAGTGAGAGAATAGGTCCAAATATGATAATACTCTGTACAAATGAATTAAATGATATTTAAATAGATGAAGAAGGTGGATTCAATATAGAATATTCATTTCTCTATCTCCTTAGTTTGTATTCAATTTTTTGTAAAATTTTATTGACTATTTTTTTTTGAAATTTGAAGACATGAATAATTAATTTATATTGGGGAATGATATTGTAAAGTGTTAATTAATTAAATATATATTTTTTTAAATTTAATAATTTTTTCTACATAGTTCTTATATAGTGATATTAATTTTTTTAATGATAGAAATAATTTCTATTCCACTATATGTACGCATGGGTGATGATGGAGAATAATCATTAAGAATTATCTGAAGTATCAAATATTAGAAATGTATTCTGTCTCTCTTTTCCATTGATGAATAAATTTTTTTGGTAAAATTTGATCGAAAAAAATCTTCAATAGAGATATTTATATCTTGGATACCACTCATTTATTATTAGTTATTTCAGTATACTTTCCTAAAAATCACTACCATAGTTCATATACATGATGTTTAAATAGAAAATAATTTTTTTTTATCAATTTTGGAAACACTGATCCCCCTAATATTGTCAACCCACTCTCTACCTCTCTATCTCTATATCTCCCTCTCTCCCCCTCTCAACCACTATCTACATCTTTTCTATTACTTTACACAATCCCCTCTATAGCATCACTTCCAGAGTTTTGAATTTATTTTATTTTTATTTGTTTGGTCACACACATCTTTTTCACTATCCAGTTGGATATTATATATGAAATCACCACTATACGGGTAACTAGTATTGTTTTAGAATAATAAATTTTACTAGTTTTAACTACATCCATATTAATAATTGACCTCTCATAAATTTCAAACATTCCACATAATATATGGAAATATATCTTTATCACTAAACATTTTTCCAAGCCATATTGTTTTTAATGAGGGAATCACAATTTCTATCCACTCAAAAAAATGGAAACCATTAATTTAAGTAATTTACAAGGGATATTTTTTCCCACATTCATATAGAAATATATTTCAGGAGGGAATCACAATAGTTATCATCTCATACATGACAACCGTTCCCCTTGGTGTCAGGTACCTAAGACATCCAAAGACATGTGCTCCGAGATCTGATGCTATACACATATTCCATACATACAATATTTGAATCCAACTAAAGAGGAAAAAATTTAAGAACACATAATTATAATATCACTATATATAAAGGATTCATTTCATTACCCAATATATATTAGGTTTAGAGTTATGGGGAATTATGAATAAACCCATTATATAATAGGACCCATGTACTCCTTATAAAATGGGTATTTTCCCACTATGTCCATATTTTTTTATGTTCTATAAGATGAATTAAACAACTAAGATCAAATTATCCACACATAATACCCTTCTAAGAATATCTTTTGTAATTTTATTTTTAATAACTTATAGAAATAAAAACATAATAATGGATGGGATTAGATTCCCTATAAGAATAAATTTGGGAGATAACAGTTAATGATAATAAGTTTGAATAAGGTTATATTATAGACAAGATAACATGATTATTACTTTCATGATTATACCTGAAAATTCATAAACCATAAAACAAGAGTTGGGTCATTAGTATTTTTTATAAGAAAATAAACGATTTATAAGAGTATAAAATCAAATACAACAAATCATGTGACATTAAAACATATCATAAGGACAATAAAATATCCTTAAAGTCTATAGAAGAATCACAAGTATATAAAATAATTTTAGTATTCAAGGTCACCTCTATTACCTTTATCACATAGTGGAAAAACTCCCATTGTGGATTGGTTTCACTCCCCAACCTCATTTAATTCTTCAGATGGGTTCACTCATATTATTTCATATTATCTAATGATATATCAATCATTACTTAATTTATTAGAGGGTTATATAATTATGAACCCACCCATAAAATATTCAAAATTATATATAAATGTTTCACAATATTATAAAAATATACATCATTTCATCATAACATAAATAACCCCTAGGAATGAAACAATTTTCAAGAAACAACCCTTAAATTATCATCATCATATGCCATTCGATGAAATATATTTGATGGTATGATAATATCATATCCCTCGTTAAGATTTGAAATCCATAAAAGATATTGGTATATATGAAAAATAAATTTTACAAATGTATTTAAACTATGCTATGAAAGTCAATAGAAACCATCACATTTATTTTAGTATCTTTTAAAAAATAAAAATACCATATATATGTGAATTTATTTTCATTATAAAACAATTTAATATTATAAAATACTATTTGTAATGAAAAAAATAACATGAAGGTGGTAAAATCTATTCACTCCATATAAACTAGAAGAGAAAATTATTTTTACACATATATGAAATGTCAAAAATGACTTTTTTATAATACATTTAAAAAAATAAATTGTAATTTTTTTAAAAGAAATTTTAAATCTAGTAAAAATGATCTTATTAAAATATTTCAAGTATAGGTAAAAAAATTCTATAAAACAATTTGAAGAAAATGGATAAGGTAGACAAAGACTCCATCCTAAATAGATTAAATAAGGATATCTTATCCTAATAACATTTTGTTAGTCATTTTATGTACTAAAGAGAACAAGATAATATGAAATAATGAAATATAAGGAAAACAATAGACTGGGTTTAATATATAAAGAGTATATAGTTTCCTCATGGGATATTCATGAATAAACTATCCTAATTAAAAATGAGAATGAATCTCATATCCCTTAGAACATTTGTAATTTTTTAATTATAATCCACTTTAAAAAAACCTCTAATTAGAATTTAAAATCCATTAATATGAAGAGATTCATGATATAATTTATCAATGGTGAAATATTTACACTATATAAATACATGTTGGTGCATAACACAAAACATATCTCAATGAAACTACATTGAGATGAATAACCCCTGCCTCATGTCCTGAAATTCTTGGTAAACACTATTAAACTCGTATATAATAAATATTGACTTATTAACCACCCGAAATAGAACTATATTGTACTTATAATACCCGATATGATTCAATAAAAACATCTTATCACCCATATATTAATAATTCTTCATTGAATAATTATTATTTGTGTTAACTGTTCAATTTTTCAAGCATGTTTTGGTCTAGTGGTACCTTTCCTTGCACCATGGACATGATTTCAATGATTTCCCCAAAAAAATTCACTAATAACTAACCAGATATGGAAAGACACGTGAGATCAAACACACTTACTTGTACTCTATAGGCTATCAAATTTTAATGATGGTGTATGTTGTTATGGTGGGGAGATTATACCCCTTTTATCAGATTAGATCACATGGATGGTTATAATAAATCAAATAGTAGAAACCATATAATGAAACATTGTAATAAGATAGGGTAGTATAAATAAATATCCAGATAAGAATTAATATTCGAAAGGAAAAGAAAGTATCACATAAATATGATGTCAGATCTATAAAAATAAGCAGGAATACATGGAATTAGGAATGAAATCAATATAAGTATAAAAAACGAACAAAAAGGCCAAAATTATCTCCATGTTAATCATAAGCACTGACTTACTCATATTCTGCAAACAAAAACATAATCAAGTATCCATTATCAAGCACTTTCCTTTATCCTTTCTTGAATCCATGATGTGTTTTCAAGTACATAACGTATTCCCAAATAGTGTGTGAGTAAAAATCAACATACTTACACCTGTGGTGTTTAATATAAACATAACAAGTGGAAATAAAATTTAACAGTCTTTAGTAATAACATAAATGATTTCAATAAATAGAAACCAAATCAAGATCAACTTCCTCATGGGAACCTAGCTGACTATACCTACTTTGGAGTATGTCAGATGACTTTGGTCATAATACCATTTTAGTTTGGTCTAGGACCAATGGAATGTTGTAAATGTTATCATAAATATAAATATATAGGATCCAAGAAGAAAACAAGGAATCCTTGACCTTAGTAGGGAAAACCAACTCATAGTAATATACCATGCAGTTTCTTTATAGGGGTAGGAGTTTAATTTAAGGGATGAAGCATTTTCATTCCACTATGAATGTTTTTAATCATGTCTAAGGGACTAGTCCATTTAAAGTATGGGCTATACATTATTTGTATCCTAAAGAGATATCTTGTGGCATCACATGTCTGAGGAGGCCAAGGAAAATCCAATGATATAATCCGAGAATTTTATTATCTAGAGATGAAGGTGAATATCTAGGGATATGCTGAGGCATTCAATAATAAAAGACATTGACCAAACCCTATTGTCGTATCTCAGTTATTGGTTACATGAAGAAATATATTGGTATCATCTAAGTTCACCCGAGGAATTCCATGTTAAGAATCCAAGTCATAATCAATGTAGTCCATTCCTAGAATGTGATCGAAGTATATAAACAATAGGTATCATACATCTATTTTAATATGTAATCATAAACCAAGAGATTATTCATTGTGTTTCATAATTTTGTTTATGTCCATTCCAGTAACTTTTACATTTAAAAACAAAATTGGGAGAAGATAAGCAGTCTTTCCATTAACCAAATTATTCTTCTCATTATTCAATCCACATACATTTGAAAAAATGTCCATGTGTTATGTCCATTGCATTTAACAATTAGTTGGATTTCTTTACCACTTCTATAAGGACATGGAAATAACAACACACTCATTGGGAAGTTTAGTGATATAGCTTGAATGTAGTCAATAGTATTTAATCAAAACCACCTTTAGATTGTTGGTTTGGGTTGAGGTCATTGACCAATAACTATGTAAAACGGGTTAGAAAATTAAAGGTTATGCTCTAAGAAATTAGTTGATGGAATTACAGATTTTTATAGAAATTCCCTGAATGTATGGAATGTGGAACAAAAAAGATGAATTATAAGAAAATATATATTTAAGGAATATTATTAGACCACCTAACATCATATGTTAATAGAATCCTTGATCAGTATCAACTTTTAAGGTAAAAAAATAATGTTTTAGAATGAACATTAATAGATCCATACCTCTATGAAAATTTTTGGATCTTATAACCCCCATTCTTTAAAAAATATCATCTCCTCATTGTACATTCAAGGGTGGTTGAGCAGCATCAAAGAATAACACTATCCACTAATCACATATATCATCCTCTTACTCCAAGGTTACATCCTATATATGGTCAAGCTTCCATTTCACCCATACTATAGGACTAACATATATTAAAGATCCTTCATGCAACAATCAACGATATTAAATGGGTTGTCCTCAAAATAATCATATATATCAAAATGAATTTACATTGGATAAAAAACAAGATATGGGTAACATACTATCACATTTTAAAAGGTACTCATTGAACATTTTTTGGACTGGTATTTGGTTACAACATTCTTTGTTGTTGTTTAAGGATAATTTTGAAAAAAAATCTTCCTTTAGAGATATTCATAGTTTTTTATCAATTAGAGAAAATGATGTAGTTTGGATTAGGAAGTCATGAGGCCAATCCGGGTCTTCTGAAAGGGGGTATACATTTTTTTTCCAAATCTAGAATCCACCACCACTAATCCGTGTACCCTTAGGATGTTATGTTATGCATGTTCCATGCAGGATTAAATTAGTAGTGTATCTAAAAAATTAATCCCATGTAGAGGATCTATATATGGTTTATGGTTAAGGCACATGGTTACTCTTATCAAGCAGCCTCCCCTGAAAACTATGCATGCACTTTTTAATACATTGAAAATTTGTTATAAATTTTTTTGGGACACTATTTTAACCTCTAATGACACCAAATATCATATTGTATCAAACTACATCATTCCCATTAATCTCTATTCTTATATCATGGGATTCCAGGTTGATTTCATTTTCTCATGGTAGATAATGTCAAGTAATATTGGATTCATGGTCCAGTTTCATTTTTTCTTTGTATATCCTCAATAGATCACTTCTCATATTTTCTTATTGAAACCCAAGGGGGATATTTATTCCATATATAAGGGTTTTGATGGAGGATTTTAGTATTTATTGTGGATAATGGATCATAAATACCCAATATACTCTTCTATAGTAATCATTGTTGAAGGAAAACAGTTCTAGCTCAAATCATGTGGTAGATGTTTCTATAAAAGAGTTAATTCTATTAATTTATTATTTTTCATTTATATTGATTTGGTTTATTAAATTAATTCAATTTATAAATTATTATAAAGTATTTTTCATAATGAAATAATATTTTTAACGGAATTTCTCTTTAAAAATATTTTTTGTACATATGGTGTTTGATTGAATTATTGAATTGTGGTTTTAGTTCAGAATTGGGTTTTTGAAAAGCTGAACCAGATTAGATTTGATATAAAAATGTTTATAAATTGGGATCTTTCTTTTTAAATGGGGTTTCACAATACTTTCACACTAGGAACCTTGGGTGCATCAGGAAAATACATGTCACTCATAGTGTGTGTAATTCAGTTAGAGATTTTTTCATATCAATAAACTATGATAGGAGTCGATATCGATTGGTACCAACATATGTGTGGTTTATGATTGTTTTAATTAATGTATGTATTACCATAGTCTAAGCACAAATATTAGAAGATTAATTATTTTTATATTGTTTATTTCATGATAGATTTTTTCATGGTAGTTTCTCATCTTTTTTTTTCACATGAGGTTGTATTACATGGTTTCAAATTATTGATTTTTTCATAGATACGTGGTTACCATAATACTTTATAGTAATCATATATGATTTACTATTTTAACACTTATACATATAATATTCCTATATTTTTTAACATTAATGGATTTTTTTAAAACCATATGAAATTTCATAAAAATGGGATTGTATTTTTGAAAATGATTTATAAAACTCATTTTGATTCAAATTGTAGAACTACTTCATTATTGTTTTTGGACCATATATAGACTTTGTGTTGGCATCCTACTGGGAAATGTGATCCCACCCTACTTTTTCATTAGTATAGTTGTAGGTGTTGTTTTTTATAATAAATATAATGGTAAGGGAATCATGTAGCATTTCAGATTATATTTTCATCATTGCCCTCTTAATTGGATAGTTTGGAGGTGATGATTGGTCACATGAAGACTTTTTGATATTTTATTTTCATATATTATGTTATATATATTTTGTATTAGATAGTATGGATCTAAAATATATATAATTCTTCCACTTTATACTCCAGTTGTAAATCTTATTTTTATAAGAGAGTTGATTTTTTAATCTTGTTACACATCGCCACTATGCAGGGCTAGCTCAGGTGGATTTTCAAGTTGACTTGGTTTGGATCATTAAAAAATATATCAAAGGGAAGGATAATCATGATGTATATTAAAACTATATGAGTTTGGTTTTGTGTCTTAGGTAGATAAGAGTTAGGACCACTATAATTTGGGTAGTAAGTGCATAAGGGTACCAAGCCATCTCACATCCGTGTATGAACTCAAGATACTATGGGTGGTCATAAATTTTTTACTAGTATTGAGGAATTGATTTTGAGGTCAGTTGAATGAACTCAATGAAATTTTTATTTAAATTAACTTTTTATTCTCAAACGTAATCATTAATTAGAATAATTCATATCTACTTTAAATTAATGATGTTTTAAGGGATTGACAAAAATTCATGAAGTTGGTCCTAATATTTTAGAACATGATCCAAATGATGTGTGGTCATTGTCTTGTGCATAAAAGATGATTTATTGGATAAGAGATCGTCTAAATTAGAGAGAGGAAGGTATTATGAGGGGACCACAATTGAATCCATGAGTGGAACCATCTTTTTTTGAAGCTATAATCCGTACAATTTCAACTGTAATGAAAGTGTGTGTCAGGAAATATGATGAGTAGTGGATCATGAATCAGAATTTAATAAGAAGAACCCACCCGTATTTTGTGGTGACAAGGGAAACCAAAAATGTAATCATTGGATTGATTGTAGTGAGTGTATCATAAACTTCTTAAACATTCTCGAATACTCTAAGGTGGTTTTCTCCACATATATGCTCAATAGACCATGAAACTGATAATGGGACTCTATATTGAAAGATAATTCATTTGAGTACATTACATAGACAGATTTCATCAAAGTATTCAATCCTCATTTTTACCTTGAAACATTATGTTCAGTAAATATACAAGAGTTTTTAACCTTAGATAAAGGAGAGAATACTATTCTGGAATATTCCACTAGTTTTTCTAAGCTGGTGGATCTGGAACCAGAGCAAGTAACTAATGAGTACCTTAAGGCCGAATGGATTGAGTTTGGATTGATGACATATATTCTGTCAACATTGATTCTAACGTGTCTTTTCACCATAAAGGAGGTAGTTTACAATGAAACATTGGCTAAGGCGGATATAGATAGAAATAATGGATTGGGAGGAGAATCAGTTACTGTAGATGTTATGTAGGTTGTGTCTACTGGAACAAAAAAGGAAGAAAAATGAATTTTAGTTTTATTCTATACCAATTTTAGAGGATTAATTAGGGAATAAAGAGGTCATCTAATACAAGTGTCGAATGTGTTGTCCAACCAATCCTAACAGTACAGAGACTCCTATGAAATATTATCCTTATGGATACTCGAGTCACATAACTCGTTTTTGTGAAAGGTTATCTTTGAGCAATAAGGAAGGATTTACTCTCACCATGGATTTGAAGGTTCATACTAATTCTTCCAAGAATGATGGATCCAATACTCAGGCCCAGGGGTTTATTCATGTGGCGATGATAGGAAGGATTAATATAGAAGATATTATTCTAGAGGAATCTAAATTAGGTCTATCTATTGTTAGATGTATTATGTCCATTTCATCTTTTACGGTTCTAGATTTGTTTTATATTGGTTCCACTCATTCATTTATATCATCAATGTTAGTTTACTTGTGGGGATTATATTACTAACTAATTTCATTATTTTTATATTTTCCACACCTTTGCGAAGAAGGTTTAGACATGGTTTCAAGTGCCCCATGTGTCAGGTGGTGATAAACAACTATAAGGTGGAATGTGAATTTTTAGTTCTTGATATTGACATCTTTGATCTGATAGATTTCCTGGATTGGACGACTATCTTTATGTAGGAGATAGAATGTTATCATCATCGGGTTTATTTTTTATCTTCGAATGTGGTTACTCATGTTTTTCAGTGTGATTGGGACTCTATATTATGATGGGTAGTGCCTTTTTTTCATTATGTCGAGGTAATCTCATTCCAATTTTCAGTGATGGTTTTCAATATAAATGACCCTTTTTTGGATAGACTAATTCCCGATGCTTTGTGTTCTCACCCTGATTTATTTTTGGATTATTTATCTAGTTTACCACTATAGAGAGAGGTCAATTTTAGAATTGAAATTCTCTCTATAATGATTTCCATTTCTATGTCATCTTTTTTAATAGAACCTACTAAAATGGTGGAGCATTATGTTCGTCTTGAGGATATAGAGGAGAAGGTATTTATTCATCCTATAGAATCACCAAGTGATTCACTTTTCCTATTTTTTAAGATGGAAAATGGATGTATTTGACTTTGTGTAGTTTAATAAAAGTTAAATCAGGTGATTTTTAAGAAAAAAATACCCTTCACTAAGGACTGATGATCTTTTAAACCATCTTAGAGAGGCATGATCATTTTCAATGATTTACTATCATTTAAGGTACCAATAGTTGAGATTCTATGGAGTGGATAGACCTAAGAATGTGTTTATTAGAAGGTATGACAACTTTTAGATTTTGGTTATGTCATTCAGTCGCACTAACACTCATACAATATTTATGGATTTGATGAAACTAATATTTCTTCGGTTCATGGAATATTTTGTTATTATGTTTAGGGATGATATTTTGATGTAATCCATGTTACGGTAGGATTATATACACCATTTTTATATCATTATTCAAACAATTAAAGAGAATCATCTATATGGTAATATTTAAAAAATAAGGTTTTGGATCCAAAAAATGAATTTTGTAGAGATGTTTATATCTAAAAGGGGAATCTCAGGGGATCCTGAAAAGTTAACGGTTGTTATATTCTAGGTGCTTCCAAGAAATATGTTTGATATCTGGAGCTTTATGGGTTTTGGTAGCTATTATAGGTGTTTTTTCATATGTATCCAAGATCAAATATTTGATGATAAATTTTGACACTTAAGGGTGTAAAGATTCAATGAAATGAGAATGTTAGAGATCTTTTGAGGAGATAATGTAGTGGTTGACATCAGAACAAATTTGTATTCTTCCTAAACCAATTACATGTTATGATTATTTCTATGATTCTTTTGGTAAGGGTTTGAGATGTATCATAATGTAGGGGAAATAAGTTGTGGACAATGTATTTCACTAGTTGCACCCTTGTAATAAGAACTAACCTACCCAAAATCTTGATTTTCTTATATTTAGGCATATACTCAAAATTGGGAATCACTATCTCATTAGAGAGTGTTCTATAGTTTATTATAACCATAAGAGCATGAAAATGTTTTTTACTCAAAGGGATATGAACTTGAAATAGAGATTCTGGGTGATGTATCTTCATACATTGGATTTCTGAATTTCCTACACTATTGGGAAATGGAAACTTATTTCCATTATGTTGATTTGAAAGTTACCAACATAATCCTTGAATAAATCATTAGAGGATTGGTTTCTAATGAGTTTGATTATTGAAATTTTCTTAGGAGTGAAACAGGTTAGTGGAGATGTGTTATTGGATTTGATAAAATATGACACACCCTTTTATGTGGGTACTATAGCAGGCGGGTTACTATTAACAGAATGGGCATTGGGCCAAAAATTTTGCCCTATGGGATATGTAATGGGATACAAGCCCACTGGACCTTCGGGCTATGAAATGGGTCTCCCTCAACCCAGTTAAAAGAGGTCTTTGCTTTACTTTAATAATAAAATAAGGATTCAACCCCAAACTTTTAAAAAAATCAACCTTTTATTTATGAGTTAAGATCAAATAGGTGTCTCACAACAAGGTCTAGTACTTTTTTAAAATCTATTATGGTGGGGGAGAACTTGAGTGAGTGGTCTTTGTCTCAGAATGCATATTTTCCCTTGAATAATAGGTTTATACTTTTTTTCTTTGAGGTAGGACTTGATGGATAGTGGATCTTAGTCTAATTAAAAAAACAGTGGAGTTACCAAGACATATAATGAATTAATATGTTAGTATTGGTTGTTTTGCATAAGTAATTTGGTTGAAAACATTGTATAATGGTGTCTCTCAGGTTATAAAATTAATACAGAGCACTAGAGACCTGCTCGTTTGTTTTAACATTTACCTATTCTGATATGGAAGTGGGATTATAATTCTATTCAATTTTTCATTATTATGGAATGAAAACCTAGTGTTAATGATGTGATTTGGGCGATCATTGATTGAATTACAAAATCTATTCATTTATTACTTATTAAAGAGATGATGAAAGTGGGATAACTATGATACTTGTACATCCAAGATATTGTGATAATTCATGGGGTTCCCTCTTTGATTGTTTTTCAGAGGGACATAAGGTTCGCATCCATGTTCTAGAATTTATATCCATAGTTGATGGGTTACTAGATAAAATTGAGATAGACTTATTATCTATAGATGTATAGAATGATAGAGAGAGCAGTATAAGTTTTTTTAATGATATGCTTTGGGATTTCATTCTTGATTTTGGTGGATACTGGGAAAATAAATTTCCCCGGGTTAAATTTTCCTATTAAAACTGCTATCAGTCTTAGATAAAGATTGTTCCCTTTGATGCATTTTATGGTTGCCCATTTAGATATCTCTTATACTGTGATGAGTTGGGAGTGAAATACTTCTTTGGGGTGAGTCTTATTTAAGAGAAAATGGAAAAGGTGTAGTTAATATAGAAGAGGTAAGTCAGAACACATATCCGTCAGGAATATTTTTGGGATAGTTAGAAGTGACAACTAGATATTGAGGTTGGTGATTATGTTTTTCATGGATTTTCACCTCTATTGGGAAATTGTCATTTGAGTAAGAAGGGAATGTTATAACTGAGGCATGTTGTCCCATTTCAGGTCATGAGGAGGCTCAAAAATGTTGCATATCTATTACAATTAACATATAATTTTACATCGATTCAAATAATGTTACATGTTCCCCAATTTAGGAGGTATCACCAAGATCATTTCCATTTGATTTAATATAAGGATGTTAATATTGAGCCTCATACCACCATTATTGAGATACGGGTTCAGATTATGGATCTCGAAGATATGGTATTATGTAGTAAAGTGAATTCCCTTGGTATAGTTACTAAGATAGTACATATATGATGTTCAAGAGGAATCAAATAGGGCATTTTTGAGGAGGAGTAAGTGGCATTCTATTTTTTAATTTCTGAAATCATGAGAAATATTTGGGGACAAAGATCCATTATCGTGGGGAGATTGTAATGTTTTTATTACAATCATATAAAAAATCATTAATCTTGTTTATCATTAATTGGTTGGGTCATTCCTTATGATCATTTTAGGAGTTTTTAAAGAATTCTGGTAGCCCATAGGGTTGTGAAAGGTTGGAGTTTAGTTAGAGAAAACTGTATGGTTTGGACTAGGAAACCATGATACCGAGCATGGTGAACTGGACTGGGGAACATGTTTTTATCCAAAATATGTATCGAAGACCTCAAATTCATTCACCCCTAGAAAGAGTGGTAATTCACAATTGGAACATCGGTAAACTATACATGTGGAAAGATCCAACACCCAAAAAGAATCTTTTTATAAGGTGAATTGTTAAGGTACAAGGTTTCTCTTAATTATGTAGCCTCCTGATAAAACCCTAGGCATGGATTTTAACTACCAATTTTTTTTATAAAAATCCCTCAGATCCCATTTTAAACTAAAATTTCACCTAATATGAAAGTGGATCAACCTAGTCATTCCCCAGTGTTCTATAATATTCTCCTTAATATTCTATGAGGATTTACTCCATTTTTGATAGGTCATATTAAGGCATGTTTTATTCTTGGTATAGTTTAACTTGTTATTAATAGATAATCAGTACGTATCTTCTCCTACGATGTTTTTTTGCAATAAAAAGTGGTTTTTTAAATTTTATATAATATTTTTGATGGAGGATTGATGTATTTATTTTTGGATATAGTATCACGAGGGCCCGATCTACTCTTCCTGGGTGAACATTGCTTTTTTATTTATAGATACTCACTAGAACTATTATCCAATTTTTTTTTGGAATTAAAAGGGACTCTTGATGTTAAATCTATGGGTTTTTATTGAGTATTGATTTATTTATTAAGGATATATAATCACAAGGTCCCAATATAATCTTCCTTAGTCACCATTGTTGATGAAAATTTATTCTACCTTTTTTTTGAGTTATGTGATTCTATATAAAAGGATAATTATTTTAATTTCTTATTAATTTTTTAAATTGATATGTTTTCTTAATTAAATCTACTTTATTGAAGATTAAAATGATTTTTTGGAAATAAATCATGTTTTAAGGGGGTTTTCATTAAAAATGATTTTTACAAACCATGTGTTTGATTAAATTATTGAATGCTGATTTTGTTTAGAAATTGGTTTTAAAACCAGCATGTTAATTTAATTAGTTTTGATTTTTTAAGAAATTTTGTGATTGGAATTTAAATGGTTTTTAAAAATTTTAGAACATTTGGAACCTTTGGTGTGTTGGGAATAAACATGTCACTCCATTTGTGCATAATGAAACTAGTGGTTTTCTAATATCAGCTGATTGTTGAATGAATCAATATTAGATAGTACAAACTTATTCCTAGTTTAGGATTATTTTATGTCTAGTATGTATTTCCATATGTTAAGGCCCAATAAGGAGTTCCTTTTCACTTATAGTTGTTTTATCGCATGATGGATTTCATCAAGGATACTTGCTCACATGTTTTTCACATGAAGTTGTACCACAAGGTTCTACATGTTGAATTATTTCATGGATATCTATTTATATAAATACCTTATACATTGTGGATATTATTTCCTATTTTACACTTTTCTAATTCATAGATTCATTTATATTTAACGATTTTGTGAAAACCAATGGAAACAATTTACAAATGGGTTTAGATTTATGAAAACAATTGATAATTTTTTTTATTTCAGAAGCTAGAATTGTTGAATTCTTAATATTAGACACTATATTGACTATCTTTTAGTATCTTAATTGGAATTTTTCAGAAACCCAAATTTTTTACTTTCGGTGGTTTTGGATATTTTTATAGGAATTGGGTAAAGGGATGGTCATCTTGTATCATGTTGGCCTTCCATTTTATTGTTTCCTTCCTAGTGAGATGGTATAGATGTGATAGTTGGTCACATAGAGACATGTTTGTATTGTCTTTTTCATATTTTTTAGTTTATCATGTTTGAATTTTTTATAGACATTGGATATATCACTTTTATCCTCATTTTACTCGAGTTTTAAATTTTTTTTCATAAGATACTTGTTTACGTTATCGGATTTCAGCTCACCACTATGAAAAGATAAGTTAGGTGTCATGTTTAGTTGAATCTAGTTAGTTTATTATAGAATGGAATCAAAAGGAATGTTCAAACTGAAGTGTGTTATGACTAATTGAGTTTTTTTCTATGTATATCTTAGATAGGAGTAAGGACTGTCAGAATTTGGGTAGTATGTGCAAGAGGGTGACTAGCTAGATCACATTCAGGTCTAAACATGGATTAACATGGGTTGTTGGATTGTTTTTATATTGGTTGAGACATAGTGTTTGAGATCAGTTGAATGAATTGTATTTTTTGTTTACTAAAATGATGTTGTTCATATTTTAAAATTTTATATCAATTTTATAATACATTATTTCATTAAATTCTATATGTTTTATAGAATTGAAACAAATTTTGGAAGTTGGTCATAAGATTTTATGACATGATCTAAAGATCAGTGGTCATTTTATTATAATTAATAGTTGATGCATTTGAGAATAGACCTTCCTAATATTAAAGAAGAAGCTATGAGACTATATCCATAGGAAATTCTCCCATTGGACACTTCATTTGATGATGCTTTAATATATATAATTTAGACTCTATGTTAAGTGGATTTTGGGAAGTTAAGGTACATAATGGATCATAGTTAAGAATTTACTTAGAAGAATCCACCCATTTTCTATGGGAGTATGGGAACTCAATAATATAAGTAGTGGAACGAAAATATTAAATGGATATTCTCCTTTTTAATTATTCTTGAATATACTATGTTGGGTTTTTCTATATATTTTCTTGAAGGATGGAGAAGTGTACTGTTGGCCCCTATCATGGAAGTTATATTTCACAAAGAGCTTACTAGGAATTATTTCAAGAAAATATTCACCTAAAAGTCTTACACTGAGAAATTATTTGTGAAAAAGACCTGGGATTTTATGACCACAAAGGAAGTGGAGCATACCATTATGGTGTTTTCCACCAATTTTTCTGAGCTAGTGAATTTGGAACCAGATATTATCACCAATAAGTAAATAAAGGCTTGAAGTATGGAGTTGATAATGATAATTTATATTCATAGATGTTGGTTGTCAAGGGTCTTACAATGTTTTGGGCAGTAGTATATGAAGAATATTTTGATGATGCATACATATCTTGAAGTACTAGTTTGGGTGGAGCTTCACATGGAGTAGTTGTTTTCTAAGGTGTGTCTTATGGACCCCAAAAAAAGTAAAAGGGTGGACAGTTTTCATCATGTTTAGTTTTATGGTATTCATCAAGGTAGTAATAGGATATATACGACCAGTTTTGATGACATGTTCATAACAATCCTACCTATGTGGAGGGTAATAATTTATGACATCATTTTGTATAGTCTACCTACCTAATGAATTTTTTTGAAAGGATATCCTGGGAAAGTATGACATCATCCACTCTCACCATTGGTTTGAAATATTATATTGATGCTTCTAGGGGTGGTGGGTGTAATCCTTAGGCTAAGGTGGTTATTCATGTGGATAATACTATATTAAATTATGCATTAGAGTATGAAAAAAAGGAATTTGAAACATGGCCTTCTACTATTAGTGGAACGGTGGTTATTTCATCTTCTACGGTGGTAGATTTTTTTGATATATGTACTACTAATTACATTATATAATAAATTTATGGTGTTGTGTTTGGATTACATTTTAATCTTATTCCATTATTTTTTGGAACTTTCCACAACATTGGGAATGAGGTACAAAAAATATTTTAAGTGTCCCATTTGTCGAGTGGTGATATTAGACTATAAAGTGGGATGGGATTTATTATTTCATGAGACTAAAATCTTCTACATAACACATGGAATGGATTGGATGATCAAAATTATCACCCATATAGATTTTCAGTATCATCAAGTTCAAATTTTATCTTTCGATGGCGAATTTCAGGTTTTTCAGGGTGATTGAGACTGTAGATTAGTAAGGATAGGGATTTATTCTCATTTGTGCCACCAAGTGATTCACCATACCCATTTTATAAAAAGGATTATGAGAGTATCACACTTTATGTGGATTAATAAATATTAAATTAGGTGAAAATTCAGAACAAATATCGTTTAACAAGGATTGATGATCATTTTTCCTATCTTAAAGGGGCATGTTGGTTTTCACAGATTGACTTTCAATCAAGGTACCACAAGTTGAGTGTCCATGAAGAATATATACATAATAATACAATTGGGGGATGGTATAAGAATTTTGAGTTTCGGGTTATGAAATTTGGTATCACCAACTATCCAAAATTATTTATGGTTTGATAAACCAAATAATTCATTGTTCCCTGGACCCTTTTGTTATTGTGTTAATGGATGATATTTTAGAGTACACTATATCATAAGAGGAGCATATGGACCATTTGAATATAATTCCTAGATCCTTGAAGGAACATCATCTGTACGGTATTATTTCCAAATGTTAGTTTTTTTATCTGGGAATACAATCTTATGTGGCATAATATATACTAGATTATAATCTCAATGGATCCTAAAAAGATATTGGATGTTATGTACTGGGAGTATCCTAGAAATGTGTTTAAGATATGGAGTTTCTTTGGTTTGGCTAGTTACTATTGGAGGTTTGTTTATGATTTCACCATGATTTAGTAATTTATGACATATTTATACTATAATGCTGTAAATTATAAATGGAATGAAAAAATGTTAGAGATTTTTTAAAGAGATATTGGTGAGGTTGACTTTAGAATAAATTATAATTCATTTGGAAATGGGTTCATGTGATGATGTTTTCAATGGTGCTTTTGGTATATGATTTGGATGTATCTTAATGTAGGTGAAACATGTGGTGGAATTTGGATCTAATAATTTATACCTTCATGAGTAGAACTACACTACACATGATCTTGATTTTGTTGTGGTAATGCATGAACTCAATATGTGGTGTCACTATCTCTTTATGTATATTTTATGTGTTTACTTTGATCATAAGAGACTGAAATATATTTTAGCTCATAGGGGTCTAAACATGAGACAAAGATGATGGGTGGAGTATATTCAGACTTTTGTTTTTTACGTGGAATATACTCCTATAAAGGGGAATTGAATTTCTGATTCATTTATTTGAATATTGTGAACACAATCCATGAAGGAATCATTTGAGGAGTAGTCTCTAATGAGTTTTTTCTGAGATAATCTTAGGAGTGGAAGAGGTTGGTGGAAATATGTTCTTGTCTTCGATGAAAGATGAATCAGCTTTAATGAATGAGTTTAGATAAAATAGAAGATATATACTATTTTAAAATTCTTTAGTGAAAGCCTTTATGGTGGGAAAACCTCAAGATAATTGTATTGGTATTCTAATAGAACATTTTTATTTTGTAATAGGTTGATTATTCTATTTTTTTGAGGTAGGAGTTAATGGATAGAAGAAAATGCATTATCTTTTCAATAAACACTATGTCTACCATGATGTATAATGACTTGAGGATTTGGTATTGGTGGTAGGGGATGACGAGGTTGGATATATACTTTGTATCATAGTGTCTAACTTGTTCGAAAATTAAATCAAAGAACTAGAGTTCAATGGGTTTTTATAAAACATGACCATTTATTGTATGAAATTGGGATTATATATTCATTGTTTTTTCATTCTTATTACAAGAACTCCATGTGGGAAGGATTTTATTTTGGTGATCATTGATGAAATTATGAAATCTAAACAATTTTTACCTATCCAGGAGATGATTAATGTGGTATAGCTCAAATAATCAAATGTCTGAGAAATTCTATGAGTCCATGGTGTTCCCTATGTGCATGTTTTTGATAGGTATAAAAGGTTCACATATAGGTTCTAAAAAATATTTCAAGAGGTGATGGTTTCCTAATTGAAATTGAACATGACTTATTATCCATAGATGGATGTCAATATCAGGAGATCTATCTAGGTTATCGATGATATTCTTAAATTTATCATTCTTGATTTTGATGGATCATGAGAAAATATTTTTCCTACTATCAAATTTTCCTTTAACAATGGTTATTGGGATTTGATAAATATGGTTCCCATTGTAGCACTGTTTGGGATGCCAGGTAGACCCCCCTTGGGTCGGGCTGAGTTAGGAGGGAATTCCTTGATTGGGACAAGTCTTGATTAGGAGATGATAAAAAAAATTAACTAATTTATAAGTTTATCTTAATATAATATATCCATAAAAAATATTATTCTAACCATCATAAACCCACATTAAAGATAGTTTTTAAATGTTTTTTGTTCATAGTTTCACCTTGCATGAGACATCATCAGTTGAGTAAGTAGGGTATGCTGGAAAAAATGCTTGTTATCCCCTTCAATAAAATGTTTTGACTCGTAATGGTGCCATATTTTTTGGAGTTATCATCTCTTTTTAATTGGATACATGAAGTGTTTTGTGTTTCCTAGGTGTGAAGGTAACTCCTGAATCCCTTCAATTTGATTAAACTGGAGGATCTTGATCTCAATCATGATACCATTGTTTTTTATCTATATGTTTGGAATATAGATCACAAGTACAAGCTACTATGAGGTAAAATGATTCCATTGGTCATAGTACTATGGAAGTGGATATATAATTCCCAAGAAATTTGTGAGTGGGAATCATTGAAGATGTTGCAGTAGCCTTCATTTTTTTCTAGTTAGGAATCTTGGGAAACTTCAATGAACATAATTCTTTTTTGGTGGGCATATTGTTGTGTTATGTTACATTACAATATTTACTTAAGGGGACTTTTTTTAAAATTCATTAGTTGGGTATTTATTTGGGGTCACATTGGACTTTTTTATAAAATTATGGGAGACCTTGGTGTTGTGCATGATTGGTATAGTCTTACGAAAAAACATGCTCTTTGGCCTAGGAAATCGTGTGGCCACCCCCTCTTAACTATGCACCCTAGGTTGATGGGATATGGTTTTTTGGAACATGGATAAAGTAACTATGTGGAAAAAAAATTCACCAAAAATATAGGTTCTATATAGGGAACACGGTTAAGGCACATTGTAATTGAAAACCTTGTTTCCTCCTGAGAAAATGATGTGTGTGGTTTTTAATACCCATAAATTGTTATTTTAAATATACAAGGTCCCTAATTTAACCTCTAATGACCCTATATTCTAATATTAGCTCAACCTAGTCCATAAAAAACATTTTCTATGATTATTTCTTGGGACTCTAGGTGGATTTCATTCATACATGATGGATTATCACATGGTATGTTTCATTCTAGGTCTGGTTTAGCCTTTTCTTTATAGATACATGCTTGAACACTTATAAAATATTCTTCTTGGATCCAAAAGGGTTATGTATACTAGATATAAGGTTTTGATATAGGATTGGGGAATTTTGAGTGTATCTGTTATCATGAGTACTTGATATACACTTCCTTGGTCATTGTTGTCAAATCTGAATAGTTATTCCACCATTCATGAGGTCGACGTTTCAATACAAGGGGATAATTCAATAAATTTATTATTGTTATTTTAAATTCCATTACGTTATTCATATAATTGATTTTATTCCTGGTAAAAATAGATATATTGGAAATTAATTATGTTTTTATCTGGGTTTTCTTTGAAAACAATTTTTTTAAAAGGATGGGGCTGAAGCCTCATTTATTATTAAAGCAAAGAAAAGACCACTTTTAACTGGGTAGATGGATACCCATTACATAGCATGTATGCCTAGTGGGAATTTATCCCATTAGATGGACCATAGTCCCATTTTTTGGTCCAAGGCCAATTCTATGAATAGTACTGCTACAGTACCCACACTGCTACAATTGTGCACAGTACCCGCCGATGCTACAGTACCCCTGCCTCCACTACAGTGACCTACCGCCGCTATAGTGCCCGCCATTTATTTAGTTCCTCCACTGCTACAATACACTATAGTACTACTATAATAAGCTACAGTACTGCTACAGACCAAGTGTTTGATTAAATTCTCCAATGGTGGACTTGGTTTTGAAATGGGTTTTCAAACACCAAAGAAGATTGGATTGGAATTCATTTTTTTATAATTTATTATCATGTTTTTGAAATTTATTTGTGCTTTCTTGGTAGATTGGGTACCTTGGGTATATATGGAAAATACATGTCACTCATTGTTTGATTAATGACACCAGAGATTTTGATATATTGAAAAACTATGGGTGGAATCAATATTGATTGGTACAATCATATGACGAGTTTAGTTTTGTTTTATTCTGAATATGTACTTACATAGTATAGGTCCCAATATGAATTTATTTTCCCTTTACTATTTTATAATTTTGTCATAGATTTTTTCATGTATTTTTGATCACATTTTTTTCACATGAGGTTGTATCATAAGGTTTTAGAAGATAGAATATTTCACAGTTATGTGTTTAATTATTTAACTTTTAGTGTTTGAATTTGATTTCCTATTTAATCACTTATAATTTTCATATTTTCAGATTTTTTAATATGAAAGGATTTAATGAAAACCAAATAAAATTATTAAAAAATATGTGTTGATTTATGAAAAGGATTTTTGTTTATGTTTTGTTTCTAAAGATAAAACTAGTGCATTCAGATTTTTAGATATGTTATAGACTATATGGTGGTATCCTAGTTGGATTTGGGTTCAAAACATAATTATGAATTCGGATGATTCTAGAAATTGTTGTATATGATGTAGGAAAAGGGAAGTGCATGTTGTATCTTGTTGACATCTCTTTTCATCATTGCCTTCATAGTGGCATGGATTGGAGGTGATGGTCTATCACATGGAGACTCAATGGTCTTGTCTTCTCATACATTCTGGTTAATTCATTTTGGATTACACTCTATAGATCATGTGTGTATCTATTTCTTCTTATTTTTTTCTTTGGTTGTATGATTTTTTTATTTGTGATACTTGTCCCTGTTATCTTGTTTCACCTCACCATAGTGATATGATGACTTGATTTGCATGTATAGTTGACTTAGATTTGTTCATTTCAAGATTTATTTGATAGGATACTGCTCGAATCAATCCAATATCTCAAAATTCCCAATGAATCTAGTTTATATATTCCCATTTCTTTGAATCCATTAATGACCCAATATATGTGAGACTCATAAAAAGATATGATCTCTGACCACAAACCCCAATGTTCGGTGATGATTATCGGCATAAGAGTTATACCCACACTGATCCATAACCATATGTGTCATAAAATTCTATACTAACTCCTTTGTCACCTGAATGAGAATAGGTCCTATTAGTTCTACCCCCCCTAAAACTAATTATCATAGAGGTAAAAAAGAAAGGTTCTCCATAGAGTTCCTCATAAGGATCTATTTAGATAGTTTATTAGAAACTGTTATTATAATAAAACCCACCAAGAGGTAAGTAATTTTACCCGATACATAGAAAATCAAGGAATAATGATCTAATAATTTTTTCTAATACCTATACAGTATTCTCATACTATCCATCGATCTATTAGTGGTTGGTTGTACTCATAAGCTCCTAAGAACCTAATTCCTTCTGCAACCCCTTTATGAAACACAATGTTACCTGATAATAACTTTTTCATATAAGGGTATATAGAACCACACGATGGAATTTAATCTCATAGATATATTTCCCTTTAATCCATATCATAATACGGTCTCTAAAATTGGAGAAAATTGGGAGGACTTCATCATTAGTTCACAACCACCTATAATGAATTACTTCATTGAGGTAATTTCAGCAAGTCCAGAAAAACCATGGTGAAATCATCCCATTTCCTCTACAAGATGGGTAACATCAATAGGAGTTTAGAAGAACATTGGTTTTCTTCCATTAGTGACTGATACTATGAATACCTAGTAAACAAGATTATAATCTCATTTTTATCAATGGGTACCAGTATTGGTGGCATATATCATGATGCATCTTAGTGATTCTAGGATTCACTTCACATTTTGAAGTATGAGATTTATTCATCAATTCCTCTCACATTTCTAAAGTAAATTAGAACAAAAACATGAATATATAAGAAATAATATTTATTTACATCCCATTCATATTGTGGACTCTCACTAGAAAAAATCCCGCTTAACGTTAGTCCTTTAGGATCTAAATCTTGCATCATATTTACTCTATAAAGAATTAATGAGGTTACAAATAAATCTATATTTAAAGGGTTTTTATGACACTCTTGAACATATATTAATATATTATAATGAGTCACTATAAACTAAAATTCACTACTAGAATAATGAACAACTTGATTCTAGTAATTTCGACAAAGAACCAATACATTAGAGTTTCCCTTTCTTAGTGTGTTAGTAAGATCAACATAAAAACACTAAATTTATCCAACCTTTATAAAATCCTAGAGATTCAATTCATACTGATTAAGATTTTTTTATGACATGTATGGTTATTGAATACAATTTTATAGTTCTCTTAGTAAGTAATATCTCTATTAATGTAAGGCATAAACACTAGATACTAATTTGAGATCATGGATCTTGTAATTATACACATGATGCCTCAGATGACAAGAACCATAATCTATGAGTCTCTCAACATTCATCAAAATAGATCCATGAAAAATTATGGATGCATCCAAATACTTTGTATGGAATTTTCCATGAGCTGGTAAAATGAGGATCGACATTTCAGTCATCCTTCTTTTCAACTCGAAGAATGATTTTCACAAGATTCTAACTATAAGAATTTAACACCCTTCTTGGTCAAACACGTAAGTTATTCTACAAGGAAAGGAATGTTCTAAATGAAATCATGTTAATATCTTGATAACCCTTAGAATCTTCTTATGTTTGACATGTTCTTGTTCTATTCATAGGAAATAATGTCCCTCACATTATCCAGATCCACAAATACCCTTCATTGTTATATAATGTACACAAGTATGTGAACTTTATCAATCAAAAAGTTACTTAGTGATAATAACCTATAGATTATTCTCTCTTAATATACCTCGAATGGTCTGAAGGCCTTCATTTTTATTGATTTTTGATAATCCACCTTTCAAGGGGTGAGGTGGAACCCTTATAAGGCCCTTAGGTGTAAGTATTACATGGCCCATAGGCCTTAGAGTAATTCATTGCTCGTAGGCCTCAAACATTACATACAACCCAGACTAACTACATGGAACTGCTCCTCCCCAGCATCCTGATCGTGAAATCAGCTTTCCACATTCGCATGGCTATTTGGCTACGCATTCCCATGCATGAAAATTCTTGTCCCGATGGCAGGTGCCACACCCTCTCATTCTTACAATCCGTTTAGCTTCTGCTGTGGTGAAACCTCCTTGATCATCCTCCTTGTAGAGCTTGTTCCTTGTAGGTTGTCTGGTTTTCATCTGCACTTAAGGTGTCCCGAAGGCCTTGAGGTGGCCCTATGTCCTTACTGACCCGATGGCCTGGGTGGCCCGAAGGCCTTGAAGGACTCAGGGACCAAATCGGTGGTTTGAAGGACCAAACAGGGGAATATTCCTTGCTGCTACAGTGCCAAACAGTGCCCGCTACAGTCCACTACAGTACCTTCTACAGTACTACACAGTTCCAGCTACAGTACCGACTACAGTACCTACTACAGTACCCAAAAATTCTACATCCGCCTGGTTTTGATCCTTGGTCACTAGAGTGCACTTATAGAGTCCTTGCCACCTGGGCTAAGGCTCATGTTCTTCTCTCTTAATATACACAAAATGATATCTTGGTTTTTATAATGATTCTGTTTATTCTGTGACTACACTAAGATGTCATCCACAAAAATAACCACAAAGGAGTCCATATGTGGGTGGATAACCATATTCATCAAAGCCATAAAGATGGAGGATTTATCGTTAGATATAAGGGCATGACCAAAAACATGTATAAGTCATAAATTATTCAGAAATATATCAATGGTATATATAAGGGCATAACTATAAGATCTAGAGATTTTGTGAAATAATTTTTTAATTAATTTGTACTATTTGATATGTTTCCATTCATGAAACCATGAATATAGATTATGTTATATGAAAGAACCATGTTTTTATTTTTTTTCTATACAACAACTTTTTGATATTGTTCTATACATAGCACTTAGATTAGAATTTGGTATACACAATTCCATGTTTACCAGATTATAACATGAAATTAATAACCATACTAAATTATTAATATAGTTACCACCTAGGCATTGAAAAGGATTTTATGAAAAGGATAAATTAAATTATGAAAATATGGTTCAAAAATTTATGTATCATTAATTTCTTTTTGATCAATTAACTATAAATAAAATAAAACCATTTCAAAAAAATCAGAAATCGTTTAATAGAAAAATATATTTATACAATCAAATATGTTTTAATTTAATAAATTAATTAAAAAACACTTAATAAATAATTTTAATTATATATCTATATATTATATGAAATAATCTATTTAACATTGATTTTATGTGTTTTCTAGACAATAAATGAGAATAAATACAATTTTTTGAATAAAAGAGGTTTTTTCTAAGAGGTAATTTCACTTTCTTTTAATGGAGAGTCTATTTTAAATATAATGTTTGAAAATTTTGTAAATGATATACTAAAAAATAAACTTAATTTTTGGTATTAGGATTTAAAATTTTAAATTGGGTGACTTTATGGTGTTCTTATATGAAGTTTCATTCTCTGATGAATAGTGAAAACATTGAATTTCAATTCAAAAGTGCTTTTTTATAAAATTATTTTTATAGTTAAAGTACATATTTATTTTTTATGTATAATTAGATCAATTTTGTATTTATTCAGTCAATACAGGTCATTAAAACCAATTTAACATTGAAATTGGATATTAAATCAATTAATATTTTTTAAAAAAAAATCTTCAAAAATCCACTGTTTTGACAGATCTATGAGATTACTTGTAAATAAATTTTAGAAATTTTATTAACAATAATTTGTAAAAATGGATTGAATAATTGAAATTATAATAACTTATTATTTATAATGAGTTAAAATTTGTTTTGGACCAAAATATTATTAAAATCAATTATATTTAATTACAGTGATTGAGGTAAAAATGAGTTTACTTGATGGTCCAACATTAAAAATAAAAAGAACAATCAGCTAAAAACTCATCAAATGACATATTCTGGTCATATTTTTACCATTTACCCTCATTTATTGTGTTTAGAAAATTATTTTAGGGATGTGATGTATTTGATACCACTCAATAGTGTTTAACTTTTTATATTTACAAGAATGATACTCCATATCCACTATATAAGGTCATTAATAAACCCTAACTTATTTACCCCTCTCAATACACAATATATCATCAATTAACTGAACTAATAAGCTCACAAAATCCATCCTATTAACCTATAAGACTTCCATATGGATGGAATCTAATTGAGGAATCCCTTTGGTGCAATCCAAGAGAAGTTACCCAAAGAATATGAAAATCCTTCCTCAAGATCCTTTGTTTTATTTTCATTATCCACCCATGAACTCTAATTATTATATGCCTATATAATAAAATCAATATCCTCAATGAAATTATATTTTTTTATTATAAGTTTAATACATAAAGTTACACTTCCATATAATTGTTAATGAACTTACAGTTCTTGTGTATAATGAACTACCATACCCTGAAATAATGTTTTTTTTATTTCTTTACCACCTCTCATGGATGGGAATTATTATGAAAATATATTTTTATAAGATATATATTATATTTATGATATATTTATTCTTCTATAATTATTATATAAAACATACCTTTATGATTTCTATTTTTGTGTAAATACGATAACTTTTTTTGTGTATATGTGGACTACCACCTACTCAAAGTGATGTGATTCATTCACACTCTATATGGAATGTATTAAGGATATGTTAAGTGAAATTATATTATATATATGACCAAATAAAGATTCTATATTTATATTATATGTTTAGATATATTTCATTTTATTTCATTCATTGAATATAATATTAAAACGGAAACAACGTTCATGTGTACGTGTGGTCTACCATATCCATGAACTATGTGTTCTATTTCATATTTATATATATTATAGATTATTATAAATACATATATTATGATTATAAAAGATTTTTATATCATGTTTTAAATTCCAGAAATAATTAAATCAAGATCTATGTGTTATGATCTAGAATAATAAGCCAAAACATATTTGAAAATCAAAGCATATATTATTTGAAATAAAAAATTCTAATTGAGATGTTAATAAATGAGTAATATAAATTCATAACCAAATAATATAATGTATTAGAGATAATAATATTGTTTTTTGGTAGATATATAATAATCAAATATGTATTATATATGATTTTTGAATCTATATGAGGAAATTCAAGACTTAAGTTAAAGGTTTTCTTATGCCACATTTATTTTGGTGAAACAAATGCCTCATTCACCACTTATTTATTTTGTGAAGTGATTATACTGCCCACGAATTTTTTATACGAATACGAAAAATAAATTTATGGTTACTTTAATATCCATTTTATGATATTTATTTTATGGATTTTATTATTCAAAATTTACTAAATGAGAAACACAATTTTTTCTCAATTTCCCTTCTTTGAGATACATGCCATGTTATGCACCTATATTTTTCAATGGGGTTTATATAATTCAATTGGACATGTAATATCCTGAATATTCATATTTTAATAACATTTTAATATTATTTAATGTTACTATTTGATGGGGATTATGATTTAATGTTACCAAGGTGGTATGATTTTATGTTACATTCTAAATATTTATCGGGATTGTTGATGATTATACTTCCATTGACAAGATATCATAATATGAATATTAATAACTATAATTAATTTTCTTGAAATATGAAATTTACTGTTATATCCATGTAATGGTAGCATTTTTTCACTCTTTTTTACTTATAATAATTACTAGTTTTTTTATCAAAAATCCAATAATATTTCTTTTCGGTCAAAAAAATGTTTTATTCACAAACCATGTTTTCTAAAAATGTTTTCAAAAATGTTTTTAAATGACATATTAAACTCGTATTCAATGAAAACAATTTTAAATAAATTTTTTATGTTTTAAAGTATCTAAAATGGTTTCCAAAGTATCCTTTAAATGATTCAAATGCTATTTTAAAAGGAAATATTTTTAAAATGGTTTCATACTTTTATTATATGTTTTCAAAGTATTTTTGAAGAAAAATATTTTAAAATATTTTTCAATCACCCTTTATATGTTTTCATGGAAAACAATTTACACACTTTTATCAATAATATTTTATAATTTTTCAAGGAAAAAGTTTTTTGAAATGCTTTCATGGTTTATCTATGAGTTTTAAAGCTTTTTTAAAAGAATTGTTTTTCCGAAATTTTATCAGGATTACTTTATATGTTTTCAAAGAGATTTTAAAAGAAAAAAGTTTCCAAAATAATTTATTTTTAAAAAAATTGTTCTCAAAGAATATAATATATTTTACTCAGAATTTTTATTTATTTGAATTGAGAAGCCTTATTTATAATAAAATTATTACTGAAATGGTTTGGAAAATACTATTTTAAATGAAAGGATATTTTACTTAAGAAATGTATCATGTGATGTTTTAAAATCATTCTCAAACTAAGATGACATACTTTGTTATATTTTATGATTTATTTGGGATATAATCCATGAATAACATTCATATTCACTCTTTAATGGATTTTGGTTTGAAGGAATGATTTTTATAACACCTATTTCTCTTCTAGATGTTATATTATTTTGAAACTGACTTATTTTCATGGTTAATGATTTAATGAAATTATTATGAGACCTTTCTCATTTCCTTAGGCAAAGATATGATGAAATGTTTGTGATACCCATTACACATCATGTGTTATGATTTGATGATTTTTCATAATCTTATAACACACATATTTTTTGATTGGTGGGACCAATATCTCCTTTTAATACATAAGTTAATGGTTGAGGATTCATGAGTATAAATTTTAAATGTGAACCATATTACATTTTCAAACAGTTATATAAGAACTTAATAACTTTTTCATAATGTTATGTGTGAACCTGATTACATGTTCACAATGGTATGTATGAGCTTAGTTGCACGTCCATAAGTGTATGCATGAACCTGATTACATGTCCAGATTGTTATGAGTGAACCTTATTATGTGTTAACAATGTTATGTGTGAACCTGATTAAATGGACACAATGTTATGAATATACTTGGTTTTATGTCGTTAAGTTTATGAGTGATCCTGATTACATGTTCACATTATTATGAGTGAAGTTTATTACGTTTTCACAATGTTATGTGTAAACCTGATTACTTGTTTACAATGTTTTCCTTATACCTTTTTTCATGTCCATATGCATTTTCATTAATATGATTACATGCTATTGATTTTATGCATGAACCTTATTACATGTTGACAATGTCATGCGTGGACCTGGTTTCATCCCCATAAGTTCATGTGATGGCTTGATTTGATGTCCATAAAGTAATGAGTGAAACCGTTTCTATTTAAAAATGTTCACAATGTTATATGACGATGAGTGTGCTGCATGTCCATGTTTTATTCCTATATTATTCTTTTATGGTTTATTATCTCCATTACCTTATCATTAATTTCCCATGAACTGTCAATATTTATTCCATGACTCATGTTTATGATCTTTGATATGAAGGGTTTGGTATTCTAATGTTATGATCACATTTTCATACCCTTATTCACATGTTATGATTACTTATTTCCCTTATTTACCCTTAAAAACCATCTAATCTCACCCCTTTCATTTGTTTACATTTCATAGGTTGTGAAGAAAGGATTAAAGTAGGAGTACTAAAGGGGAAAAAAATTGTGGGGAAAATTGAAGATATTTCAACAAGATAGAAGATTTTGTTTCCTCATTTCCAAACACACTAAACTGTGATTGTCCTCCGTAATTTACTTTTTTAACATACTGATTATTCATATAAAAAATTTAATATCCAATTATGATAATCCTAGGTTGATATTATTAGTATAAAAGGAAATTTTTAGTCGACCTTCAAAAAATTCATTGAAAATGATTTATTTTTAACCCTAGGGATACATATAAGCATATTTATGGGGATGTATATTGTGAAAAAATCTATGGTTTCATATATTTTAAAGTAGGTGTCTTGATTTTGGTATATTATAAGTAATGTTACATGATTTTGGGGTTTTCTAATATGATTAGTGTTTCTAACCCTATGCCATTTAGTTTTAGAGCATGGTGGGAACTATAAGGAACCTGTTTAATATTGACTGTTTCAGATGTGGAATGTATGTGAATAATGGAAATCAATTTCCTAAGCTGAAATATTGTGATGAGAATCAAGAAGGTGGTATGAGTATTGGTTATAGTATTCATGATAAAGAAACCACAAATGACATATGAAAGGTATGTGTTTTTCTTCTAATATTTCTTATATTACACATAAAAATTATGATTAGATTGAGGTTGAGAAACCTAAAAAATTATTGATATTTCATATTATAGGAAATAGGTATTTAGTAATAAGTTGAAAAAAACTAAGTAATGGTTTAAGAATAATGATGAATTATTTAAGAATATATGTTTTGGAATTCAAATATTTTATTATATGAATGATGAAGTATCTAAGAATTTTTTTTCGAAGCTTATATTTATGTATTTCCAAGAATGTGTTAAATGATACTTATTACCAATAAAATGATTTAATGGAACAGTTAAATTAAGGTAATGTAACACTAAACATTTTAATGAGGATATGAAAATGATTTTATATGTGGATAAAGATACAATGATATGTATATATTAAATTATGTAGTATTTATTACCTCATAACAGATAAATTATTTTCCAAAAATGTGGTTAATGTTTTCATGGTTGAAGTTTACAACTTCTTGGATTTAAGGAATATATCTAGTAATAATTGGAATAAGTAAGAATTCATGTTTACCAAAAAGTATTTATGATAAATATGGTTATGACAATGATTTAAGAGAATATATGATCAGGGTATTCACTTGTTTGTAATGTGAAAAACAAGAGTAACTTTTGGACAATTGGGGATCAATGTTAAGATAATTTAGTGACAATATTTTTAATTTTTTGTTTTTTCATATATTGGAAGTGATACAAGGTTATTCATTTATGGAATTTTTTAAATTATAAATTGGAAGAGTTTTTAGTGATTAAAGTATTATCTCACCATATGAGGATTTATGCGTATTAGATAACTTATTATAAGGACCCAACCTTATAACATTACATAATATTTAATTAAATGAATAATTCACATTTAGGAACTTTTCAAGTTTAGAGTTTTAGAGAATTAGGCCATAACTATTATATTACAACTTGAATATTACAAGTATACACTATTACTTAGTATCCATTTTTTATAAAATAAAACTCTTAGAAAGAAACATGTCTAGTTCCGTAATTTAGACAGCATGACTTTGCCTTGATCCCAACCTTGACCCTATTAATCTTTAAGTCATGTGGAAAACATTTCAAAACGTGGGATGGGCATAAAAATCTCAGTAATGGTTATAAAATAAGGATGGTAAACATTATCGCATCAATAAATACAAATCAATGAAACTATATTTTTCAATCAAAACAAACCTTATGAAATAATAAGATTTATGAATAACACACTCAAATCATAAATAATAAATGTTTCTTATGGAATCCATATCAAACTTACTTTTTAGCTATCACAACTACATTGGGAGTTACACTTGTAATACCCATCATAGTATATTCCCTAAATCTCATAGGAGAAACATCACGTTTACCTCCGTCACATTACCCAATGCATTGGAGAGATATCTCGGGCTCACCCACCCTAGCTTTATCACAGAACCACCCATATACATAAAAAAATTCCCAATAATGATAACATAATTGTAACACATATCACAAGTATAAAAGAAAGATAACACTTCCACATTCCAATATACCAAATCATGATATTGAAATAAACAATGCTTTATCAAATCATTTTCAAAACCATTTAAAAAAATATTTTTGAATCAAAGTGTCCCATAAAACTTTGGAGCTTTTAAATGTATTATCATTTGAGAACATTAATGTCCATATAAATAAATCCTAAATGCATTTTAAAAACATGGACAATAATTAGAAATACATAGAAGAATAAATCATTAAAACATTCAAAATGATATTTTAGTTAGAGTTCAAAACCAAAAGGGAGACACTTTAATACATATAATTGAGGTAATAGAAACTTTATAATATCATGCGAATAAATGGATTCCTGATATACTATGTCAAAGTACATTATATACAACATATAAAAGTGAATTGGTGTAAAACAACAAAGAAGTCTCAATGGAATGTAAATTGAGATGAAATCTCTTATAAAGACCATATCCTTAGGTTAAGGATAAATCGAGGAAATAATTATGTGTGAAAAATATAAATAAACTCAATATTATTGGATATTCAATGTAAATCAATCATAGGACATTCTCACATATTATTGTAAAAACAACACCAATGAATTGGAATTTTTCTCAATAAATGGAGATTGAGTTAAAAATTACTCTTATCAAGTTCATATCGATGACTTGGGAATTTATAAATGGAGTGATTATGTGTATAAAATTTATATCCACAGAAATTGTAGTATAAATTACTACAAAAATAATAAATATTGATTCCACACATAATCATGGAGTAAAATAATCAATGAAGTATGTGTAAAGCCCACTGAGTGAAAATTGAAGTTTGAAATTCCATTACAGATTTGGTAACTTATGAAACATACAACCCATGAAAGAAGGATCATAAAATGAAGATGTAAATAATAATAAATGAAAGTATGTTACAAAAACAGTATAATAATGGGCAGTACATACACCACACAAAAGGAAATAGTTGAAAATATAGCATGAATCTCACGAGAATAAAAAGTGAGATGAAACCCTTTACCACGTTGTAATCAAATGATTTGTATGACCAAAAGTTAATATACACCAATTGAATCACATAATACCATGAATATAATGAAAATAATGATAATATATATCAAATGGAAGTACACGATACACCACATGCAATGAATAAGTGGTGGACAATGGAAATCTCACGGAATTAAAAGTGAGATAAGAATATCCCTTACCTTGTGTCCAACTTGACCCATTCGTTATTTAATATCATGAATAATAAACTAATGTTAATTTATACTTGCTTAAGAACATTTTTAAAGTTTATTATTCCTTTTATATTACGTATTACCTTGTTATAAACATTATCTAATAATTTAAGTTAATAACGATCATTTTGTCGATGTTTGGTACTTGAGTAAAAAAATGAACACCTTATAATTACAAGTTGTTCATGTGGTAAGATATAAATTATCTCCAGAATTATATTAATGATTTAGATATCATATATATCATATATATCCAATATATACATGTATTTATAATAGTACATAACATTTAGAGGTAAAAAATGAAATGCACCGTTCATGGAGATGGTAAGTTGTACGTATGCATGAACACTACTTCCATTTCTATTTCTTATTTTAATGGAATTAAAAAAATAATGATACATAGTTATATTATAATTATAGTATAATATCATATAAAATATTATTAACTCCATTCTTTATACGTATCACATAAGGCATTAACGAGTCATATCACTTTGAGGGGGCGGTAGTCCGCACTTCCTCTAATGAGATTATCGTATTTACCCTTTATGGAAACCATAAAGTTTTTATATAAATATATAAATAAAGAAGAATAAAGAAAAAATAAACATAATATATATCATATATAAATATAGTTATATCATAATGGCCATCATGAGAGGCAGTTGGAGATATTTGAATAATCATCGTTTCGTGAGGCATTAGTTTTCCATCCACAGAAACATTATGTTTTTCACCCATTAGATGGAGGTGTGTGTAAGTGTAGTTCGAATAATTCTCATAAAAACATCCTAGTATATTTAGGATACTGTTTTTGTTACAAAATAAAGGAATAAAAAGTGTTTAGGGGTTGGATAAGTAAAATAAAAGAAAACAATTTAAGAGAAACCATTACCTTTAATTTGGGTAACTCCCTTTGGTTTGAACCAAAGGGCTTCTTGAAGTGCCTTATGCCTAAGGTATGGATTCGATGAGGAGGAGATGGATTTTGGGAGATTAATTTGGCAGATTTTGGACAATCCAAAAGGCTTGATATGTGTGAGTAATTGGTTAGAAGTGGTCTCCTTTTATAAGGGAGAGGAGGGGCTCTTTAGGAAAGTGTGATAATATTTTTTTATTATATAATAATATTCTGTTTTAAAGGTCCAAAAATCCTTAAAATATAAGATAAGATGGCTCATAGTATAAATAATACCATCCTATAGGAATTGGACAGGTTTTTAGGTTATTTTAATTTTTATAATTTTATTTATTTAAATATTTTTTGTAATGATGTAAATACTACATCATTATTGTGGCATGAATAATTTAATTAATGTGATGTCTAAAAATTATAAAAAAATACCATGATGTAGGAAATATTTTTATCTTTCTAATTAATATTTATAGTAGAAAATATAATTTATATAACACTATATAAAAATTAATTTACTACAAAATTTTTGTTTATGTCATTTTTGCCTTTACAATAAGTTAATTAATCTAAAGTGTCATTATCTTTCATAAGTGGCTCCATGAGTTCCCCAAACAGACCCAAAGATGACCATGGTCATCCATTACTCATCCAATAAGTCTAGGACATGTGTTGTGGAAATTATTAATTTTTACAATATTCTTTTTACCTTGAACTACCCTATTTACCTTTAACCGCGGTATTTAAAAGTCAAAAGTTACTATTCACCAAAAATTATTTTCATCTTATTGAACCGAATTTTCTTTCTTGATAACAACCATGTATGTTTTATTTTCAAAATTCAATTCACAGAATAAGTAAAATTTCATTTAAATGAAAAAGTCAGTTTTTTTAACTACTACTAAGTGATTTCACTATTCATCAAAAATTGAAGTTTTTCAGAAAAATACAAAAAATTCTGCCTAATATTTATTTGATATTCCAAATTCAAAAATTAGATCTATTTTGATAAATTAAAAACATATAAGTGGAATTAATTAATTTAAAATTAATTCCTATTGTTAAAACAAATAGCGTGTTTTTAAGAAAAAATAACTATCAAATGATTGACACTTGATTATGTCTGATTTCAAAGTGAAATTAATTCCAATGACCAAAATAGGATTAAATTGTAAAAATATATATTAGTTACACTTTTAAACCAATTAAAAATATAATCTATCCATATAAATAAATTATATTAAAACATAGCTTCGAATTAAAATACAATATTTTTCATTATTCATTAGAAAATGAACTTTATCTGAAAAATTCCAAAAAATTTACACAAAGTAAAATTTGATGTCCACATTATAAATAAAAATTTTACTTGGTCAAATAGAATGTATTAAAGTGACCAAAGTATATTTAAATAGGGTTCTCCATTAAAACACAGTAAATCGGCCTTTTAATGTAAATTATGCTTAAAATTATATTCATTCACATTTTAAGCCTCTAAATTTAATTGGATAATTGTAAATACATTTAACAAACATATATAATCACATTTTATTTAGTATTTTTCATTTCTGCCAATACAAGGTCTAGGAGTTAACTACCATTTAATATAATAATATTATATTATTAGTGTGCCACGTAGGATTTCAAAGAAACCCGTTGTTGCGTATCGGGTACGCAATCGAACATAAAAACCCCTTTAAAGTTGTATTAATATTTAATTCAAAAATATTAATAAATATGAAATATGTATTATTCTTTATTTACCTGGGATTTCACATCCTTCCACCCTTTTGGAAATGTTGTCCTCGCAATTTTAAAACTGGGCATGGAAACTTCATTAAAAGTCCCACATCAGAAAAGAGTCAGTAAAACTATCACCTTAAAAGAAAGAAAGAAAAGTACAATGGTCACCCGAGATAACCCGTACTAGGATTCCATATAGGAAAACATGGATATGTAAGAGAGAAAAAATTGTCAAGTTCTGATGGAGAGTGATAGAAAACAAGATTAGGAAAAAGTTAACCACCAGAAAATCACAAACTTATGATGTGTTAAATAGTGTTTGATTACCCATTAGGAAATGTAAACCAAAAACTTTTTGGTTTTACATTCCTTTTCATAGTTTGGAGGAATTAATTTACAACATATAATAATAACATAAGGAAATATACTTAACTTCAAGTAGAGTTTCAACCGTTAATAAATTTCTACCAAATGCTTATCTTTTCTCCAAACAAAGAGCATTCAAAAGGACTTGGTTATATCAAAATCATATGAATCATCTTCTGGAGAATCACATAATCCAGAAAAGAAGAACTATATATTTCCCTTATCTTTAGAAATAAACTAAAACCAAAATTGTTAGTGTGAGATCAAATAATACCCAAAAAGGATACTCTTTTACAAAACGAAAAACTACTCATAATCTCTAAAAATTTTCAAACAAAACCCAAAGTTTAACAAAGACCATTAAAAAAACAACTTTCTGTAAAAATCCTCAAAAGTGATCCAAACTAAGATTGAAACCCAAATCTCATAAGGATTTAATTATATACTCTTACAAGGTAACATTTATCTCCAAATAATAACAGTTACTCATAAATTCTCATATTGAAAAGTAATTAACCAAATCACATGTTTTCCATGATAGGTTAATCATTTTCATAAATAAACCAATTCATCATATGTCCACAATAAAAACATTGATTCTTCCAAACTAAAATTTCAACCATTATTCCACAATTGAAATCCATATTATTCTATCTTCCATAGTCATATAGTGTTTTCTCAAAAGAGAGAACGTATTCCACAACAACATTTATCACTTAGTCACTAAATCATTTATCTATACTAAGTATATCCATTTGATAAAACATAAGTTCCAAAAATCATCTTATTCTTGTTCCATAAAAATATTTTACTAAAATAATAAGTCATACTAACCAGGGAATTCATGTAGGCTAGTGGTAGGTGATGCACCCTTGTCACCCTTCGGTTGTGGGTTCGATTCCTGCAGCCTTGCCGGATGTGACGGGTTTTCACCCATCCTATGGGTTATCCTTTTTATAAAACTCAAAAATAACCCTAACATGTTTTAAACTCAATGGTTTCCTTATTCCTATAATTTTCATCCAAATTCATTAATATATCAGCATCTTAATTCTTGATGTCTTATTTCACCACTATATGATAAAATAAAATGATCCCTAAAATGAAGAACATTATACCTTGATCCTGGTGTCCATTCGGTGTCATTGTCATCTTTTTCATGTAGGTAGAAGGTCCATGCATCACAAAAATGATTCATAGATCTTTCAAAATCATTTCTTCCTCCATACTAATACACCATGTACAACAAGCGTCATATGGGTGTTCACAGAAAAATAGTTTTGTAAAATAATCATTTATGACATATAATTTCAAAACATCTGATAAAACATGATTTCTATAAAATAGTCAGACCGAATTTGAGTTGAAACTTTCAATTAATGGTCCTTTTAAAATACCATAGGTATGTTCTGAGATAATATATTGTAAAAGCAAATATTAATAGGTTTCGCAAGGGTCTCCTTCTTCCGCAACATTTTTAAAATCATAATATGATTTAAACTCTTGTGATAAGGTAAAATATTTGAAAATGCCTTGATAAAATTTACCTTTATTAAAAATATGAGAATATTGTGAAAATAGGATTTGTCTAAATAAAACGCATGATCCATGATGATAACGAGGTATAGTGGAGGTGTTTGATATCTCAAAAAACTTCTTTCAAGTGAGTTCTATGCTAGAAAAAGTTTCACAATCACCCGAACATGACTTTGCAATAATTATTGCAAGAATTTAAACATGAAGAGATAAGAATGTCATTTGAGATCATCCTCCTTCCATTTGTAACTAACTTTCCTTGATCTGAAAAAGTTATAAAATAAGGATTCAACTGAAATAATAGATAGCGACTGACCATATGTCTAATGAAAACTCTTAATCCCTAAAGTTGTCTAAACCAACCTTTGATACCAAATATAAGGAACCGACCTTATAACATTACGTAATATTGAATTAAATGAATAATTCACATTGAGTATCTTTTCAGTTTTAGAGTTTTAGAGAATTATCCCTTAAATATTACAAAACTACATGAATATTACAAGTATACACTACTACTCAGTATCCATTTTTCATAAAATAATACTCTTAAAAAGAAACGTGTCTTGTTCCATATTTTAGATAGCATGAATTTTCCTTGATCCCATCCTTGACCCTATTAATATTTAAGTCCTGTGGAAAACATTTCAAAAACTTGGGATGAGCATAAAAATCTCAGTAAGGGTTATAAAATAAGGAAAACATTAGCCCATAAATAAATACAAATCAATGAAACTATATTTGTCAATCATAACATACCTTATGAAATAATAAGATTTATGAATAACACACACAAATCATAAATCATAAAGGTTACTTATGGCATCCATATCAAACTTTCATTGTATCTATCATAGCTACATAGGGAGTTACACTTAGAATACCCATCACAGTATATTCCCTAAATCTCATAGGCAAAACATCATGTTTACCTCCGTCACGTTACACAATGCATTAGAGAGCTATCTCGGGCTCACCTGCCCTAGGTTTATCACGGAACCACCTGTATACATAAAAAAATGCCCAATAACCACAACATAATCATAACACATTTCACAAGTATAAAGGAAAGATAACATTTCCACATTCCAATATATCAAATCATGATATTGAAATAAGTAATGCTTTATCAAATCATTTTAAAAAACATTTAAAAAAATATTTTTGAATCAAAGTGTCCCATACCACTTTAGAGATTTTAAATAAATTATCATTTGAATACATTGATGTCCATATAAATAAATCCTAAAACCCATTTTGAAAACTGGGACATTAATGAGAAATATTTAGAAGAATAAATCTTTAAAACATTTAAAATGATATTTTAGTTAGAGTTCCTAACCAAAATAGAGACACTTGAATAAGAATAATTGAGGTAATAAAAACATTATAATATCATGAGAATAAAGGGATTCATGATATACTATGTCAAAGTACATTATATACACCATATAAAATTGAATTGGTGTATAACAACAAAGAAGTCTCAATGGAATGTAAATTGAGATGAAATCTATTATAAAGATCATATCCTTAGGTTAAGGATAAATTGAGGACAAACTTATGTGTGAAAAATATAAATACACTCAATATGATTGGATATTTAGGGTAAATAAATCAGAGGACATTCACATATATTCTTGTAAAAACAACACCATTGAATTGGATTTATAACTCAATAAATGGAAATTGAGTTAAAAATTACTCTTATCAAGTTCATATCGATGACTTGGGAATTTATCAATGGAGTGATTATTTGTATAAAATCTATATCCACAAAAAAGGGAGTGGAAATTACTATACAAAAAATAAATAGTGATTCCACACATAATCATGGAGTAAAATAATCAATGAAGTATGTGTAAAGCCCACTGAGTGGAAGTTTAATTTTGAAATTCCCTTACCTATTTGGTAACTTATGAAACATACAACCCATGAAAGAAGGATCATACAATGAAGATTTATATACTCATAAATGGAATTATATTAAACAAATAGTACAATATCGGGTAGTACATACACCACACAAAAGGAAATAATGGAATACATAACATGAATCTCACAGGAATAAAAAGTGAGATGAAACCCTTTACCACATTGTAATCAAATGATTCATATAACCAAAAGTTAATATACACAAAATTAATCACAAAATACCATGAATATAATGAGAATAATGATAATATATATCAAATGATGGTACACGATACATGACATGCAGTTAATAAGTGGCGAACAATGGAAATCTCACAGAATTAAAAGTGAGATAAGAATATCCCTTAACTTGTGTCCGACTTGACCCGTTTGTTCTTTAATCCCCTGAATAATAAACTAATGGAAATTTATAATTGATTAAGAATAATTTTAAAGTTTATTATTCCTTTTATATTACTTATTACCATGTTATAAACATTATGTAATCATTTAAGTTAATAACGGTCGTTTTGTCGATATTTGGTACTTGAGTAAAAAAATGAACACCTTATAATTACAAGTTGTTCATGTTGTAAGATATCCATTATCTTAATAATGATATTAATGATTTATATATCATATATATCATATATATACAGTATATACCTGTATTTATTATAGTACATAACATTTAGAGGTAAGAAATGGAATGCAGTGTTCATGGAGACGGTAAGCCTTACGTACGGATGAACGCTACTTCCATTTGTATTTCATATTTTAATTTAACTAAAAATATAATTATACATAATTATATTATAATTACAGTATAATATCATATTCAATATTATTAACACCATCCTTTATATGTCTCACATAAGTCATTAACGAGTCATATCACTTTAAGGGGCGGTAGTCCGCACGTCCTCTAATGAGATTATCGTATTTAACCACTCTGGAAACCATAAAGTATTTCTATAAATGAAAAAATACAGAAGCATAAAGAAAAAATAAACATAATAAATATCATATATAAATACAGTTCCATCATAATGGCCACCATGAGAGGCGGTTGGAGATATTTGAATATTCATCATTTCGTGAGGCGTTAGTTTTCTATCAACAGAAACATTATGTTCGTCACCCATTAGATGGAGGTGTGTGTACGTTTAGTTCGAATCCTTCTCATAAAAACATCCTATTATATTTAGGATACTATTTTTGTTACAAAATAATTTAATAAAAAGAGTTTATGGGTTGGAGAAGTAAAATAAAAGAAAACAATTTAAGAGAAACCATTACCTTTAATTTGGGTAACTCCATTTGGTTTGATCCAAAGGACTTCTTGAAGTGCCTTCTGCCTAAGGTAAGGCTTCTAGGAGGATGATAGGGATTTAGGGATCTTAATTGGGCAGAGTTTGGATGATCCAAAAGGCTATAGAGTTGTGAGGAATTGGTTATAAGTGGTCTCCTTTTATAAGGGAGAGGAGGGGATCTTTATGAATGTGTGATAATATTATTTTATTATATAATGATATTTAGTTTCTAAAGGTCCTAAAATAATTAAAATCGAAGATTATATGACTCATAGTTGAAATAATATCATACAATAAGAATTGTAAAGGTTTTAGATGTTAGTTTAACATTTATAATCTTATTTATTTAAATATTTTACTAATGAGCAAAATACTACATCATTATTGTGTCATAAATAATTTAATTTATGTGATGTCTAAAAATTATATAAAAAATACAATTATTTAGGAAATTGTTTTATCTTTCCAATGAATATTTATAGTCGAAAATATAATTTAGATAACACCATATAAAAAATAATTTATTAAAAGATTGTTGTTTATGTCAATTTTGCCTTTACATTAAATTAATTAATCTAACGTGTCATTATCTTTCATAAGTAGCACCATGGGGTCCCAAAATAGATCCAAAGATGACCATGGTCAGGAATTACTCATCCAATAAGGTTAGGACATGTGTTAAGGTAATTTTAAACAATTACAATATTCTTTTTACCTTGAATTACCCTATTAACCTTTAAACGCGGTAAATAAAAGTCAAAAGTTACTATTCACCAAAAATTATTTTCATCTTATTGAACCAATTTTTACTTCTTGATAGCAAAAATTTATGTTGGATTTTAGAAATTTAATTCACAGAAGTAGTAAAATATCATTTAAATGAAAAACTTAGTTTTTTAACTATTACTAAGTGATTTCACTATTCATCAAAAAATGAAGTTTTTCAGAAAAATACCAAAAAATATGCCTAAGATTTATTTGATATTAAAAACTCAAAAATTATTTCTATTTTTCTAAATTCAAAACATAAAATTTGCATTTATTAATTTAAAATTAATTTCTGTTGTTAAAACAAATAGTGTGTTTTTAGGAAACAATAACTATCAAAGGATTGACACTTGTTTATGTCCAATTTCAAATTGAAATTAATTTCAATGACCAAAATTGGATTAAATGGTAAAAATATTTTCCAATTAAACTTTAAACCCAATTAAAAAGATAATCTAACCATATAAATAAATTATATTCAAACACAGTTTTGAATTAAAATACAATATTTTTCACTATTCATTAAAAAAATGAACTTTACCAGAAAAATTAGAAAAATTTACACAAAGTAAATTTTTATGTCCCCATTCTAAAAAAGTATTTTATTTGGTCAAATATAATTTATTAAAGTGACCAAAATTATATTTAAAGAGGTTTCACCATTAAAAGGCTATAAATCATCCTTTTAATGTAAATTATGCTTACAATTAGATTTACTCACATTTTAAGACTATAAATTTTACTGGATAAATGTAAATAAATTTAACAAACATATATAATCATATTGTAGTTAGTTTTGTTCATTATAGCCATTACAATGATTATGAGTTTACTATCATTTATAATAATAATATTATATTATTAGTGTGCAACGTAAGATTTCAAAGAAACTCATTGTTGCGTATCGGGTACCCTATCGAACATAGAAACCTCTTTAGAGTTAAATTAATATTTAATTCAAAAATATTAAGAAATATGAAATATGGATTATTCTTTATTTACGTGGGATGTTACATCCTTCCCCTATTTTGCAAATGGAATCCTCACAATTATAAAACTCGGCTTGTAAACATCATAAAAAGTCCCACATCAGAAAAGAGTTAGTAAAACTATCACTTTAAAATAAAGAAAGAAAAGTTTAATGGTGACCTGAGATAACCCATACTAGGATTCCTTGTTGGAAAACATGGATATGGAAGAGAGAGAAAATGGTCCAGTTCTTATGGAGAGTGATAGAGAAAAAGATTAGAAGAAAGTAATCACTAGAAAATCACAAACATATGGTGTGTTAAACAATATTTGATTACACAGTAGGAAATGTAAACTAAAAACGTTTTTGTTTTACATTCCTTTTCACAATTTGGAGGAATTCATTTAATACATAGAATAAGAACATAATGAAATATACTTAAATTCATGTAGAGTTTCATCCTTTAATAAATTTCTACCAAAAACTTATCTTTTCTCCAAACAAAGAGCATTCAAAAAGTCTTGGTTACATAAAAATCACAGTAATCAACTTCTTGAGAATAAAATAATTCACAAAAGAAGAACTATATATTTCCCTTGTCTTTAGACATCAACTAAAACCAAAATTGTTATTGTGCGGTCAAATAATACCCAAAAAGGATAATATTTTACAAAAAAAATACTCTTATCCTCCAAATTTTTTCAAACAAAACCCAAAGTTCAACAAAGACCATTCAAAAAAACAACTTTCCATAAAGTTTTTCAAAAGTGATTGAAACTAAGATTGAAAACCAAATCTCATAAGGGTTTAATTACACAGTCTTCTTGGATAACATTTATCTCTAAATAACAACAGTTACTCATAAAGTCTCATATTGAAATGTAATTAACCAAATCACATGTTCTCCATGATAGGTTAATCATTTTCATAAATAAACCAAATCATCATATGTCCACAATAAAAACATAGATTCTTCCAAACAAAAATTTCAACCATTATTCCACAATTGAAATCCATAGTATTATATCTTCCTTAGGAATATAGTGTTTTCTAAAGAGAGAGAACGTATTACACAACAACCTTTATCACTTAATCACTAAATCATTTTTATGTACTAAGTATATCCATTTGATAAAACATAAGTTCCAAAAATCAACTTATTCTTGTTCCATAATTTTTTTTACTAAAATAATGATTCATACTAACTAGGAACTTCAAGTAGGCTAGTGGAAGGTGATGCACCCTTATTGCCCTTTGGTTGTGGGTTCGATTCCTACAGCCTTGCTGGATGCGACGAGTTGTCACCCATCCTATGGGTTATCCTTTTTATAAAACTCAAAAATAACCCTAACATGTTTTAACCTCAATGGTTTCCTTATACCTATAATTTTCATCCAAATTCATTATGATCACTACATCTTAATTCTTGAAGTCTTATTTCACCACTATATAATAAAATAAAATGATCCCCAAAATGAAGAACACCATACCTTGATCATGGTGTCCATTTACTGTCATCGTCATCTTATTCACGTAGGTAGATGGTCCATGTATCGAAACAATGATTTAGAGATCCTTCAAAATCATTTTCTTCCTCCATCCAAATACACCTTGTACAACATGGGTCATATGGGTGTTCACAGAAAAATAGTTTTGGAAAATAATCATGTATGACATATAATTTCAAAACATCTGATAAAACATGATTTATTTAAAATGGTCAGACTGAATTTGAGTTGAAACTTACAATTAATGGTCCTTTTAAAATACCATAGGTATGTGCTGAGAGACTATACTGTAAAAGCAAATATAAATAGGTTGTGTAAGGGTCTTATTCTTCTGAACCTTTTTTTAAATCATAATATGCTTCAAAATATTATGATAAGGTAAAATATTGTAAAATTCCTTGATAATATTTACCTTTGTTGAAAATATGAGAATATTGTGAAAATAGGATTTGTCTAAATATAACCCATGATCTACGACGATAACGAGGTATAGTGGAGGTGTTTGATATCTCAAACGACTTCTTGAAAGTGAGTTTTATGCTAGAAAAAGATTCACAATCATCCAAACATGACTTTGTAATAGTTATTGCAAGCATGTCATCACGAAGAGATAGGAATGTCGTTTGAGATCCTCCTCCTTACATTTTTAACTAACTTTCATTGATCTAGAAAAGTTATAAAACAAGGTTTTAACAGAAATAATAGATAGGGACTAACCATATGTCTAACTAAAACTCTTAATCCCTAATGTTTTCAAAACTGACCTTTGATACCAACTATATGGACCCGACCTTATAACATTACATTATATTGAATTAAATGAATAATTCACAATGAGGATATTTTAATGTTTAGAATTTTATTGAATTAGGCCATTACTATTACATAACAACTTCAATATTACAAGTAGACACTAATACTCAGTATCCATTTTCAATAAAATAAAACTCTTATAAAAAATGTCTAGTTCTATATTTTAGACAACATGAATTTTCCATGATCCCATCCTTGACCCTATTAATCTTTAAGTCCTACGGAAAACATCTCAAAAACTGGGGATGAGCATAAAAAGCTCAGTAAGGGTTATAAAATAATGAAGGAAAATATTATCCCATCAATAAATACAAATCATAGAAACTATAATTTTCAATGATAACATTCCTTACGAAATCATAATATTTATGAATAACACACAAAAATTATAAATCATAAAGGTTACATATGGAATCCATATTAAACTTACATTGTATCTATCATAGCTACATAGGGAGTTTCACTTGGAATATCCATAATAATATATTCCCTAAATCTAATAGGAGAAACATCACATTTACCTCCGTCACGTTACCTAATGCATTGGAGAGCTATCTCAGGCTCTCCCACCCTAGGTCTATCACAGAACCACCGGTATACATAAAAAATTCCCAATAACCATAACATAATCATAACACATATCACACGTATAATAGAAATATAATATTTCCATATTCTAATATATCAAATCATGATATTGAAATAAAAAATACTTTATCAAATCATTTTCAAAATCATTTTCAAAATCATTTAAAAAAATATTTTTGAATCAATGATTCCGATACCAATTTGGAGATTTTAAATGAATTATCATTTGAAAACTTAATGTCCATATAAATAAATCCTGAAACCCATTTTGAAAACATGGACATTAATGTGAAATATTTAGAAGAATAAATATTCAAAACATTTAAAATGATATTTTAGTTAAAGTTCCTAACCAAAAGAGAGACACTTGAATACAAATAATTGAGGTAGTAAAAACATTATAATATCATGAGAATAAATGGATTCATGATATAATTTTTCAAAGTAAACTATATACACCATATAAAAGTGAATTGGTGTATAAAAACAAAGAAGTATCAATGGAATATAAATTGAGATGAAATCTATTATATAGACCATATAATTAGGTTAAGGGTAAATCCATGACATAATTATGTCTGAAAAATATAAATACACTCAATAATATTGGATATTTACTGTAAATAAGTCATAGTACATTCACACATATTCTTGTAAAAACAACACCAATGAATAGGATTTTTAACTCAATAAATGGAGATTGAGTTAAAAAAATACTCTTATCAATTTCATATCGATGACTTGGGAATTTATCAATGGAGTGATTATGTGTATAAAATGTATATCCACATAATGGGGAGTAGAAATATCTAAAAAAATAATAAATAGTGATTCCACACATAATCATTGAGTAAAATAATCAATGAAGTATTCGTAAAGCCCGCTGAGTGGAACTTGAAGTTTGAAATTCCCTGACCGATTTGGTAACTTATGAAACATACCACCCATGAAAGAAGGATCATACAATAAAGATGTAAATAATACAAAATGAAATTATATTACACAAAGAGTACAATAATGGGAAGTACATACACCACACAAAAGAAAATAGTGGCAAATATTGCATGAATCTCACGTGAATACAAAGTGAGTTGAAACCCTTTACCACATTGTAATCAAATGAGTCGTATGACTAAAAGTAAATATACACCAAATTAATCACAAAAAAACATGAATAAAAAAATAATAATGATAATATATATCAAATGGTAGTACACTATACACCACATGCAATGAATAAGTGGCGAACAATGGAAATCTCATGGAATTAAAAGTGAGATAAGAATATCCCTTACCTTGTGTCCGACTTGACCCGTTCTTTCTTTAATCTCCTGAATAATAAAAAAATGTTAATTTATAATTTCTTAATAACCTTTTTAAAGTTTATTATATCTTTTATATTACTTATTACCATGTTATAAACATTATGTAATCATTTAAGTTAATAACGGTCGTTTTGTCGATATTTGGTACTTTAGTAAAAAAATGAACACCTTATAATTACAAGTTGTTCATGTGTTAAAAAATAAATTATCTTCAGAATGATATTAATGATTTAGATATCATATATATCATATATATCATTTATATAAATGTATTTAAAATAGTACATAACATTTAGAGGTATGAAATGAAATGCACTGTTCCTGGAGAAGGTAAGTCGTAGGTAAGCATGAACGATACTTCAATTTCTATTTCCTATTTTAATGGAATTGAAAACATAATGATACACAGATATATTATAATCCCAGTATAATATCATATACAATATTATTAACTCCATCCTTTATACATCCCACATAAGGCATTAACGAGTCATATCACTTTGAGGGGGCGGTAGTCTGCACTTCCTCTAATGAGATTAGCGTATTTACCCACTATGAAAACCATAAAGTATTTCTATAAATGGAAAAATACAGAAGCATAAAGAAAATATAAAAATATTATATATCATATATAAATACAGTTCTATCATAATGGACACCATGATAGGTGGTTGGAGATATTTTAATAATCATCGTTTCGTGAGGCGTTAGTTTGTCATCCACAGAAACATTATGTTCTTCACCCATTAGATAAAGGTGCATGTATGTTTAGTTAAAATACGTCTCATAAAAACATTCTAGTATATTTAGGATACTATTTTTGTTACAAAATAAATAAATAAAAAGATTTTAGGGGTTGGAGATGTAAAATAAAAGAAAACAATTTAAGAGAAACTGTTACCTTTAATTTGGGTAACTCCCTTTGGTTTGAACCAAAGGACATCTTGAAGTGCCTTCTGACTAAGGTAAGGCTTCTAGGAGGAGGATATTGATGTAGGGAGAATAATTGGGTAGTGTTTGGATGAGCCAAAAGGCGTGATAGGTGTCAGTAATTGGTTAGAAGTGGTCTCCTTTTATAAGGGAGAAGAGTGGCTCTTTAGGAAAGTGTGATAATATTATTTTATTATATAATGATATTTGGTTTTTAAGGGTCCAAAAATCATTAAAGTAGAAGATAAGATGACTCATTGTATAAATAATATAATACAATAAGAATTGGAAAAGTTTTGGATGTTATTTTAATATTTCTAGTCTTATTTATTTAAATATTTTAGTAATGAGGAAAATACTACATCATTATTGTGTCATAAATAATTTAATATGTGTTTTGTCTAAAAATTATAAAAAAACTCCATGATGTAGGAAATAGTTTTAACTTTCCAATTAATATTTATAGTTGAAAATAAAATTTATATAATATCATATAAATTTAATTTACAAAAATATTTTTGTTTATATCATTTTTGTCGTTACATTAAATTAATTAATCTAAAGTGTCATTATATTTTATAAGTGGCTCCATGGGGTCCCAAAATAGACACAAAGATGGAAATGGTCGGCCATTACTCATCCAATAAGGTTAGGACATGTGTTGCAGTAATTTTGAATTATTAAAATATTTTTTTTACCTTGAATTACCATATTTACCTTTAACCGTGGTAAAAAAAGTCAAAAGTTACTATTCACCAAAAATTATTTTCATCTTATTGAACTAGATTTTATTTCTTGATAATAACCACGTGTTTCAGATTTTCTAAATTCAATTCACAGAAGTGGTAAAATTTAATTTAAATGAAAAAGTCATTTTTTTAACTACTACTAAGTAATATCACTATTCATTGAAAATTGAAGTTTTTCAGAAAAATAAAAAAAATTAAACCTAATATTTATTTGATATTCCAAATTAAAAAATTATTTCTATTTTTCTAAATTCAAAACATAGAAGTGGCGTTAATTAATTTAAAATTAATTCCTGTTGTTAAAACAAATAGCGTGTTTTTAAGAAACAATAACTATCAAATGATTGACACTTGTTTATGTCCAATTTCAAAGTGAAATTATATCCAATGACAAAAATTGGATTAATTGGTAAAAATATATTCTAATTACACTTTAAAACCAATTAAAATTACAATCTATCCATATAAAAAAATTAGATTAAAACACAGTTTTGAATTAAAATAAAATATTTTTCATTATTCATTAGAAAATGAACTTTATCAGAAAAATTCCAAAAATTTACAGAAAGAAAATTTTTATGTACCAAATATAAATAGGGATTTTATTTGGTAAAATAGAATGTATTAAAGTGACCAAAATTAGATTTAAAGAGGGTTTACCATTAAAATACGGTAAATCTACCTTTTAATGTAAATTATGCTTAAAAATTAGATTTATTCACATTCTAAGCCTCTAACTTTTATTGGATAAATGTAAATACATTTAAAAAACATGTATAATCATATTTTATTTAGTTTCTTTCATTCCCACAAATACAACATCTAGGAGTTAACTACCATTTAAAATAATAATATTATATTATTTGTGTGCAATGTAAGATTTCAAAGAAACCCGTTGTGGCGTATCGGGTACGCTATCAAACATAGCAAACCATTTAAAGTTAAATTAATATTTAATTAACTATTATTAATAAATATGAAATATTTATTATTCTTTATTTACCTGGGATGTTACACTTATGCTTACCTTTTTTTTGAAAATGATAAATAGAATAAACTATCATTTCTTTTATGGATCTCATGATATGTAAAATCTTTTGGAAAGGGAAGAAACCTCCATTTTATTGAATAATAGTTGAAATGGAAGTTAATAAATGGATAATAAAGGGTATGTTTTTCATTAAATCATGTATGTATATCTTTTCATTAAAAATTTTCAAAATTTGAAATAATGATGTTGAAATAAAATGTTTTAAAGTTTTCATCATTCTTGATGATATCAATGACCTTTTTTAAGTGTCATTGGGTTATTTCATTATGATTGTTAACTTTATCCTAACCATGTTCTCTATCACTCTCCATTAGAACAAGGTAGTTATATTTTTCTTCCATGTATGTGTTTTCAATTTTAACCTATGTTTTTTATGTGGAATCCAAGTTAAGATTTAATTTGCATAACCATTATTTTTCCAAATTCTCCTTCTTAAATTGATTTTTAGTATTCATTTTTACGATGAGGGTTTATATAAAAGGAACTCTTAAGTATTAAACCTTTGATAACCCATTAAAATTTTGAGTGATAAGTTCATTTTATGGGGGGTAGAATGTAACATATGAGGATTTTGTGATTTTTTTAATTAATCAAAACTATTCAATATTTTTAATTTTATAGAAAAATGAATATATGTGGTTTTATATGAAGGTGCAAATATTTTCAAGATTTTTAATAAATATCATATCAAGATTGCACTACATGAAACACTTAGATTAGATTGCGGTACTTGCAATACCTAGTTTTACCAATTGAAAATGTGCAATTAATAATTTTAAAAAAATATTATTACTATTACCACCTAGCCATTGGATTGAATTTTATGAATAAGAATAATTAAATTATGAAAATATTGTTTAAAAATTTATATAAAATGAATTATTTGGTGACCAACAAACTATAAAAAAACCTTTTTAGAAATATATGAAATATTTTGCTGGAGAACTATATTTTTGAAATAAAATAAGTTTTACTTTAGCAAATTAATTTATTTTGTTTTGATAAAAAATTTAAATAATATATATATATATATTTTTTATTAGATAAATAGTTTACATTCATATTATGTGTTTTTTGGATAAGATATGAGAACAAATCAAATTTTATGAACAAAAATAGGTATTTTCTAGGAGATAATATTTCCACCTTCTTTTGGATAACCTACTTTAAATCTAGTTTTTTACAATTTATTAAATTTTAATTTAAAAAATAATTATTATTTTAAAAATAATTATACCAAAATTTATATTGGGTAATTTTTTCGTATTTTTCTAAGATGTTTTATTTTTTGATTAATAGTGAAAACAATGAATTTAAATTCAAAACTTCTTTTAAGCCGAATTTATTTATACGGTTAAATTAAGTTTTAATTGGTTTTTAAAGAATAATTAGATCAATTTTAATTCAATTAATCAAATTTAGGTCAATTTAACTAATTTCACATCGAAATTGGATATAAAATCAGGTCAATATTTTTAATCATTTTCGCTTGAAAACCCCTATATCGTGACACGTCTACTGGATTAATTTTAAATAAATATTTACCAATAGTAGGATTATAATGAAGAAAAATGGATTCCATATTTTTAATCAGAATTAATTATAATTTATTATAAGGTAAACATAGTTTTATAAAAAAAATTATTGAAAGTAATTAAAATTATTTATTGTGAATAAGGTAAAAATGAGTTTATGTAACTGTTAGACATTAATCTTAAGAGGAAAAATGACCTATAAAATTATTCAAAAGGAATTGGAATGGAACATATCAACCTTATTCTATGTTTTATAAATTTTCTACAATTATGGGAGTTAGATTTTGTAATAGATATCTCCTAATAGTTTTAACCATTTTATATTTACAAGAATGTCACTCCCCATCCACTTTAAAAGGACTCTCACCTCCCCCACCTCACATATTTACACTTCTCATAAAAAAAGTATTATAGAAACCCTAACTAAATAATCTCACAAAATCCATCCTCTAAACCTTGAATCCTCTATTTGGACATAATTCTAGCCATGGAGGTCGTTTTCTAAAATCTAAGTTGAGTTACCCAAAGAAGAGGTGACATCCTTCCTAAAGACCCTTTGTTTTATTTTCATTTTACACACCCTAAAATATTATTATTTCATGATTATATAATAAATTAATTATTATAAATATTTTAATATCTTTTTATTATATTAATTTGAACTAAACACACACACACTTCCATATAATGGATAATGAACTTACTATTCTTGTTTTTGGTGAACAACCACCACACATAATGATGTTGTTTGTTTTTCAATTAACACCTCTAATGATTGGAAATTATGGTAAAAATGTGTTTTTATATGATATTTATGATGAAATTAATATTTAGTAGTTATTATATAAATCATATATTCATTCTTTCCATTTTTTTTAAAGATGATATGTTCGTTTGTGGATGTATAGACTACCGCCTCCTCAAAGCGATGTGATTCCTTCAAAATGGAATATATTATGGATAGGATTAGTGAAAATAATTTATATATATATGGAATAATACTTATAATTTTGGGATATTATATATAAAAATATATTTCATATATTTATTTTTTTCAATACGACAATAAAACAGACACAATGTACATGCATAAGTATATCCAAAATTCCCCCTAAATGGTATAATCAATTTCACATTTATATATGTAATAGATTATTATAAATAAATATTTTATTTGATATAAATGATATCTTTATCATTTTTTACATTCTATAAATAAGTAAATCATAGTATATATAATAGGATCAAGAATAACAATTCAAAACATATACGGAAAACAAAGAAGATATTACCTAAAACATAACATTTACATATAGTTGTTAATAAATGGGTAATATAAAGTCATAAAAAATAATATATTGTATTATATATAATAATATAGATCTATGGTAGATTTATAATAAAATTACATTAATTATATACGAGGTTTTATCATGCACAAATAAAGTCAAGACTTAAGGTAAGTGTTTTCTCATCTAAATTTTATTTATTAGAGACCTATTTATTATCCACCACTCATTTATTTTGTGTGGTGTATATAATTCCCATGAATTTTTTCAATTATTATTATAATTAAATTTATGGTCATTTTCATATACATTTGATAATCAAATTTCTTAGGTTGTTTGATTGAGAAGTTAAAAATTTGGTGAAGTATTTTTGTCTTAATTTTCATTCTCTAAGATACATGTCATGGGATGAATATATATTTTTCTATGGGGTGTATCTAGGTCACATTGACATGTTATATAATGAATATAATTCCTTTAATGTTATTTTAATATTTAATTAATATTTTTATTTCATGAGGATTATGATTTAATGTTACTATAATAGTAAGAGTTTATTGCTCTAATCAAATCATTTTTGGGGGTTTTTTATAATTATTATTAAATTGAATAAATATAACAATCCTTATTTTAAGAACTATCATGAATTTCATTCTCATATATTTATATATGTTATAACCATGTAATGGTAACCATTTTAAACTTTTTGGAACTTTTTTTAATTAAGATAATTTTTCAATAAAATCTAAAATTATTTCTCAACGGTCAAAAATCTATTTTATTCAGAAAGAATGTTTTTTAAATATATATTTCCAAATTTGTTTTTAAAGAAATATTATTATCATTTTCCCTGAAAATTATTTTAATGAAATTTTATAAGTTAAAAGTATTTAAAATAGTTTTAAAGAATCTTTCACATGCTTTAAAAGTTATTTTCAAAGAAAAATAATTTCAATTTTTTTTATAGATTTCTTTATAAGTTATCATATTTTTTTCATGGAAAAATAGTTTCAAAATAGTTTCAATATTTATTTATAGTTTTTCGAGGATAATGGTTTTTAACATTTTTTCAAGCACTATTTATAAGTTTTAGGTAAAAAGGTTATCAAATTTTCCTTCTTTCATTATTTATGAGTTTTCTAGTTTTTTCATCTAAAAAGTGTTCTCAAAATATTTTTGGGCTTCCTTTATAAATACTCAAATAAATTTTAAATGAAATAAGTTTTCTAAATGATTTATGTTTTAATTTTTTTTCAAATTGAAAATTATATATTCTTCATGAAATGTTTTAAATCAAATTATAAGGCCTCATTTATTATAAAACCATTTTAAATTAAAGGCTATTTTCTATAGGAAATTGAAATGACCTGAAAATTCAATATAATTTTTTTAAATTATTTGGGATTATTACGAGTCTGAGAAAATTGACGGAGCATGATTCTGAGGCACGGTGTGTCTGGAACAATATTATGATTTTTTTTAATGTAGGATAAGTAAACACACGGGCGGCATTTTCTTTATTTTGAACTATTTCTTAGATAAAAAATCTAAGGGCACCATTGAATCTGTAGTGATAAGATTCTCTTAAGGGAGGCTTAACTTCGATTTTAGTAGGTCGGATAAAAAGGATAGTTTTTGTGAATTTAAAAGATATAATAAAATAACAAAAAATTGTAATTTGGGCCAGGCCAGGTCAGACCCGAACCTGTTGGGTCAACCCAAACTGGGTCGAGTCAGCCCGGGACGGGTCAGGCGGGGTCAGCCCGACCCGGTCAGACCGGATCTGGACCCATTTTAGCCAAGATACACTTAAAAGGCCATTTATCGCAAACTAGATGTACATTTAATGAGCTGTCTATGACACTGGAATCCTTATAATGAGATGGTACTTTGAGATACTCCATGTATGTTTTGGAGAAATTTGGAGTATGATTGGATTTGATCATACCTGAATCCAACTGGGACCCCAGTACTAAAATGCATATAACTCTCAGACCGAGTGTCCGATTAGCATGCCATCTGTTGCATTGGAACCCGTATGACATGACAGATAATTGAGTTACTTCTTCACAAGACATCATTCCAGTTGAAATACGATTGATTGCACGAGGAGAGTATCCTCCCAGAATCAATCATACTAGGTACGAGAATCCAGTGGCCAGATGAGACATAAAGAATGAATAACGATCCTATGGGGTTCAGCACCTTGAGATCCTGTGTGGATCAACACCTAGTGATCATGTGTGGATCAAAACCTAGAGATCCTGTGTGTATTATCACCTAGAAATCCCATGGGGATCAGCATCTAGCAATCCTGTGTTGATCAACACATAGCGATCTTGTGGGGATCAACACCTAGGGATCCTATGTGGATTAGCACAGAGGGATACTATGGGAAAAATCAGCCAAAATCTTGACAGAATAAGATGATATAGCTTTATAACTAATCCTATGTACTTATGGACTTAATTTATACATAGTTTGAGATGAGTCTTTTTCTTGTGTTTTGTGATTGAGTCCGTGATTTGTTGTTTTACTTAGTGAAACTCAGAGAGACCTTTGGGTGTCTTAGGGTCCCTACTGAGTAATGTTGTACTCACCCCTTCTCGGGCATTTCCCATACCTTGATGTGTCTTTTGAAGATGATGGGAATCCTTGACTGAGACTATAGAAGCCTGAAACTGATGGTGGATGGTGGTGATGGTTGACGTGGAGAGCTGTGGAGATGAGCTCTACCTACCTTTCAGGTAAGATCCATAGTGGACAATATCAAGAGCTATTTTCAAATTTAGTTGTATCTTCCAGTTGGGCTTGTATTCTGACACCTTTAATTTAGTACACACTTTTACTACTGCGGTTTTACTTAGGGGTTGCATCTTGTTGTGTTATTAGAAGGTGTGTTTGTACAGTTTTAAAGGCAATGCCTTCCCATTTTAGGGATACACCTTTCTGGTGATAGTCTCCAACCCCTGGCCTATGGAAGGCGGTATTAGGTTATTCACGACATGGGCCCCATGGGACGGGTTAGGATAGAAATGTTTCACATGATCTTTCAGAAACATTCTCCAACTAAGATGATATAATTTTTCGTAATTTATTCTTTTCATGGGTTATAATCTTTGAATACCAATAATATAATATCTAGAATGGCTTCTGTTTGGATGGAATGATGTTTATGACACATTTTTCTCTTCCATGAGTTATATAATTTTAAAACCAAATTCCTTTGATGATTTATTATTTGATTAAATGATTATGAGACCTATCTATTTTCCTTTTTTAATGATATGATTAAATGTTTATGATGCCCATTTAATTTCAATGGTTGTGATTTAATGACTATTTATAATATTGTGAAACATGTATTTTGTGATGGTTGGGTCCAATATCTCCTTCCAATGCATTGTGTAACGATTAATAACTAATGAGTATAATTATTATGCATGAACCTGATTTCATCTTCATAAATTTATGAATGAACCTGATTTCATGGTGAAAATTTTATCCATGAACATGATTACATGGTTACAATACTATGTATAGACCTAGTTACATGTGTATAAATTTATGTGTGATCCTTATTAAATGTTTAAAATACTATGAGTGAACCATATTACATGTTAAAAATGTTATGAATGAAACTAATTACATGTTCAAAATTCTATGCATATATTTGGTTTCATGTTCATATGTTTATTTGTGAACCTAATTACATATTCACAATGTTGGGTGTGAACGTTATTAAGAATTAAAAATTTTATGTGAAAACCTTATTACATGTACACAATCTTATGCATGGACATTGTTTTGTGTCCATAAGGTTATGTGTGAACCTGATTACATGTTCAAAATGTAATGTGTGGACCTGATTACATGTTTACAATGTTATGCATGTACCTGGTTTCAGGTCCATAAGTTCATGTGAGGGATTGATTTCATGTCTTTTACTTAATGACTGAATATCCTTCTATTGAAACATGTTCATAATATTATAAGATGATGTGTATTCCATAAGTCTATGTTTTATTCATATGTTAATAACTCATGTCTTATTCTCATGATTACGTTTTCATTTATTTCCAGTCAACTATAAATATTTATTCCATGACTCAGGTTTATAATCGTTGATATGTATGGTATATTGTTCTAATTTTATGATCACGTCCTCATAACCTTATGATAATGTAACTCTTACCTATTTCCATTGTGTACTATTAAAGTAAATCTAACCTCACCACTTTCTGATGTTTCATTTCCCCAGTTTATGAGTAATGGTTTTAAGTACAAGTACTAAGGAAGAAGATATTTGTGGGTAACATTGAATATATTTCACAAAGGTAGAATATTTTTTCCGTGTTTCTAAATACATTAATTTTTGAAATTTCTTAGAAATTACTTTTTTAATGAGCTTTATATTTATCTAAAATGATGTTATATCCATGTATGCTATGCCTGGGTTTCTATTGTTGGTATCCAAGGAAATGCTTATTCACCCTTTGGAAAATAATATGACAACACTGTAGTGAGATTCATAAGGATACTACTAGGGATATTTATGGTTATGTATCTTAGGATAAGCTAAATTCATCAAGGATTTAAAATTATATGTCATGATTTAGGAATCATGTAAATAAATTTCCACGATTATGTGGTTTTCTTCTATGATATGTGTTTCTCACCCTATAATTTCTTGTTTTAGACAATTATGAGAACTATATTGAACATGAAGTACATTGAATGTTCCATATGTCAAATTTATGGGAATTATTGGAATTTATCTTCTATATGAGAATCTACTTAAGGGAATCAATAAGGTTGTGTGATTATTGTTTATAGTATTGAAGATAAATATACCACAAAAAACATGTGAATTTTATGGGATGTTCTTCTGGTATTTTTTATATTAAATGTAATGGGCATGATTATATTGAGGTTGGAAAACCTTAAGACTTGTTTCATATTGAATATTCTTGGAATGAGATATTATATAATAACTTAACGAAGCCTATGTAATGTTTTATAAATAAAATTGGATGATTAAAGCATATATGTTTTGGAATTCAGTGATTATGTTATATGAATCATCAAGTATATAAGGACTGTTTTTAAAAGTATTCCATTATGTACATTCAAGAAACTTTTAAATGATAATGATTCCCTATAAATTTTATTTAATGGTACAATTAAATTTGGGGAAGATAAAATGTAATATGCTTCTTCATATGATAAAATTTTATTTTATATGGATAAAGGGATGTTGATATGGATAAAGTAAATTAGATTGTATTTCTGGACTTAGAAATAATAATTGAATTGTTGAAAAATTTGTTTATGGTATCATTAATGATGTTTATAAATTACTGGATTTAAGTGATATATCTAGTAGTATTTGGAATAAGGAAGCATGCATGTTTTATAAATGAATTTATGGTAACTTAGGTTATTTCCATGATTTAGGAGAATATAAGATAGGCGTATTCACATGTTTAGAATGTGACATATAAGATCTAATTTATGACAAATATGGATCAATGTAATATTTATTTAGAGATCTTATTTATAAAGTATAAAATTTTCATATATTAGAAGTGTTACAGGGTTAACCATTTATGTAATGGTTTAAGTTAAAAATCATAAGAGATATCCAAGATTAAAGTATATCACAGTATATGAGGATTTATTCATATTGGAAAACTTGTGCTACACTTTCATTGTGTTAAAGATAGATGAAATATTATTTCATTATATTTATAGATCTCAAGATATGTTAATGATTTAGCAATGAAAAATTGAACTTCATTTCATTTAATAAGAGATGATGTGGAAGTTGATCAAGGCACAACAAATGGTAAGGCTTTCATGAAATCATGTAAGTATTTATTTTCATGAAAATCATCAAATTTAGGAAAAGGGGTCTTGAAATAATGTTTTCTCAAGTAATCATTATTATTAATGATATAAATGACCTTTTTTAAACAGCCTTGGATTATGGATTTTTGAATATTTACTCTCTCCAGACCATGTTCCCTATCATTCTGCATTAGTACTTAATTTTTATTTTTCTATTCCATGTCCATTTTTTCACCATCCACCAATGTTTTCCTATGTGGAAACCTAGTCATTTGTTACGTTGGGTGAATATTGTGTATAAACATCCTATATTCAAATTATTTTTTAGTATTCAATTTTAAAATATGGGTTTCTATGCAAGGGAATTTTGTGTATTAAGCCTTTGATAACCTAGATGAATTTCAGTGGTGAAATTTATTTTAGGGGGTGTGTAATGTAAGAACTTAATATTTTATAAAATCAATTTTTTGAAATTAATATAAACTATTCAATATTTATTATTTCACAAGACACTTAATTTTGATTGTGTTTTGTGAAAAAACCATGAATTTATAGCTTTGTATCTAACACCATGTCGAAATTGAGATATACACAACACTTATATAAGCTTGTGATACATGCATATCCTAGTTTTAACAAACTACAATGTGCAATTTATAAAATTATTAAAATATTATTCAAGTTACCACCTATATGACGGAATGTATGTTATGAATAGTACTAAATATATTATGAAAATGTGGTATAAAAATTATAAAATATGAATTATTTAGTCACCAATTAACTAGAAATGAAAATAATCCCCTCATGAATATATAAGAAATCATTTGATAGAAAACTATATTTTATGAAATCAAATAAGTTATAATATAATAAATTAATTAGAGAATTTTTTTTTAAATTATTTTAATGAAGTTTATATATATATTATTTTTAGTCAACTGTATAAGATTCATATAATTTTATTTATTAAATATGAGAATAGATTAGATTTTATGAATAAAAAGAGGTATTTAAGTTAGAATTAATTTTACAACCCTTTAATAAAGAGAATATATTAAATATAATTATTAAAATTTTAAAATTTTATTTGAAAAAATATACTTCATTTTTGAATGATGGATATCAAAATATACATTGAGTGAATTTTTGGTATTTTTCTATGATGTTTCATTTTTTTGATGAATAGTGAAAAAAAAGATTTTTAATTAAAGCCAATTTTTCATCAAATTTATTTGAATATTTAATTCAATTTTCAATTTGTTTTTAAAGTCTAATTACATCCAGTTTACACAAATTTTTCCAGTTTGGGTAATTGGAACCAATTTTACATTGAAATTTGATATAAAATCATTTCATGATTTTAAATATTTTGGCTTTAAAAACCCGTTGTCGCGACACTTCTATGGGATTAATTTTCAATTAATTTCAGCCAATTCTGTGATTATAATTTTGAATAATGGATTCCATATTTTTAATAAAAATAATTTATAATTTGTAATATGTTAATAGTTTTTTACTAAAAAGGGTTGTGAAATTAATTAAAATTAATTACAGTGATTATGGTAAAAATTATTTTCTTAATGGTTATAGTTGAATATTAATGTTTCAAATGTCCTAGAAACCTGTAAAAAAGATATTTTATGGATTTATTTATACTAAGTTCCCTATTTTTGTAAATTTTGAAAATTAATCTAGGCACATTATGTAAGAGAGACCTCTCAAATTTTCAACCTTTTTATATTTACAATAATTCCTCTCCTCATCCACAATAAAATGAAACTCACCCACATCACTTATTTACACATCTCAAGTAAATTATACTCATAAAAAACAATCCCTAATAGTCTCTCAAGATCCCTCCTCTAATTCTTTAAGAATCCATTTGGACAGAAATCCAAACAAGTAATCTCTTACTTGTAATCCAAGAGGAGTTACTGAAAGAAGAGGTAACATCCTTTCTCAAGCTCCATTGTTTTATATTCCTTCTACACACATAAAAAATTATTATTAAATTCTTATATAATAACCTCAATATAAAAAATACTCTGATATGTTTTTATTCTATGGGTTTTAACTATACTTACAAACTCTTTTATCTATTGGGATACAAATATACCATTCTTGTGTACGTCAAACTACCGCCTCAGGAAATGATATTGTTAGTTTTTCATTTACCACCTCTCATGGTAGGTAATTATGAAGAAAAATCTAATTTATATGATACATATGATATTTATTATTTATTTATCTTAATGCGATTATTATATAAAATATACCTCCATGATTTTCATTTTGTGTAAATATAATAACTTCGCTTGTGGACGTGTAGACTACCGCCTTTACAAGGCAATGTGTTTCTTTCACACTCTATATGGAATGTATTAATTATTCTATTTTTGATATTATATGATATATATGAAATAATAATTATACCATAATTTTATTATATATATAAAAGTATATTTTATTTACATTCTTTCTTTCAATATAATAATAAAACAAAAAGAATATTGATGCGTATGTACGACCTAATGTCTCCTAGAACAATGTCTTCCATTTAATTTTAATTTTTTTATAGTATTATATATTTATATATATAATATAAAATATATTTATATCACATTTTACATTTTTTAAATAATTAAATCAATAACTAAGAAATTGATCAATAATATCAAGCCAAAACATATACGAAAAACAAAGCATAGATTACTTGAACATTACATTAAAAGGGAGTTGTTAACAAATGGTTAATATATTGTCATAAAAATATAATATATGGTTTTGTATATAATAATTTTGTTTTTTTTAGATTTTAAATAAACATATATTTATTATATAGGAAGGATGAACATGTATGAAGAATGTTAAGAGTTAAGGTATTGGTTTTCTCATCCCACTTTTATTTCTGTGCGATATGGGCATTATTCGACACTCATTTCTTTTATGTGATTTATATACTTCCCATGAATGTTTTTATATGATTAATATAATCAAATTTATGGGTATTTACATATCCATTTTATGATGTATATTTCATGGTGTTTATTTTTGAAAATTTACTTAATCGGTGAACTACTTTTGTCTAAACCATACTTCTTTAAGATACATTCAAGGTTATGCACCTATATTTTTCTATAGGATGTATATACTTCCTTTTGACATGTTTTATCATGAATATACATAATTTTATTATATTAAAAGATCAATTTAATGTTATTATTTCATGGGTATTAGGATTTAATGATAATAATGTCTTAAGTGTTTATCCTTACAATATCATCATTTTTTGGGATTATTTATGAGTATGATTACATTAATGAAATATCCCAATCCATATCATAATAATATATTTTTAATTTTTTTATGAATAAAAAAACTTCTACCAAAATCAAATATAATGTTGAATCTTATAAAATTAACTAGTTTTAATTTAATCAAATATAACTTATGATATATTAAAACTAAATACAAAAAATGTGGCTTTTAAATTACATTATTTTATGAAAATAAAGGATCATTTTGAAAGAATAATTATCTTTCCCGATTAAATAAAAAATTAATCCTTATAGAAAAACCAAAAAAAAATCACCCAAAACTGATTTTTATATGATGAATACAAATAATACTTTCATTTAATAAAATTAATGTTCTTAGGTTATAATTTTTTTAATATGTGAAATAAAAAATATATGGGAAACCCAATTTTATATAATAATGATACTTTTAAAATTATATTGTTCATTACCTTATTTGATTTACTTATCATCATTAAAAATTGATTACTTACTTAATATGAACTAACATATAAATTTGAATAAATAAATATTTTCAATTTATATTTTATAATGTTGTAACTCCTACTAATACCTTCCAAACCAATAGCTAGGTTATGTAAATAATATATAAATAATAATATTACTATAGTATATCATGGTTAATTTAGAATCAATGTTTTTTTGGTACATTGTACAGACAAAAGTATTTATTTAAATTAAAATACAATCATAAATCATGGGGTGTTACATTCTACCCCTTAATGAAATTTTTTCATCAAAATTTTATCTCGTTCCCAATAAAAAGAGTTTAAAAAATTATCAAAATCATATATATGGAATAGAAGATAAAGATTCCATATAGGAAATAAATAGCTTTTTTCTACTTTGATTACATATCATATATAAATGGAATTTATTATCTATGTTAACACTATAAAAATTATTATTTCAAAAATATATCTTAAACCATGAATTTACCATTTTTACCCTTATTCTTTCGAATGGGTTTCATAAATATTACCTATATAGATGAGAAATATTCTCCATATAAGACTCAATAGATTTATCTTTCTCTTACTTGAGTTTGAGTAATTATTTTTCAATCATGATAGGGAATATGGGAGAATATACTTATTGATTTTTTACCACAATTTCGTCCTTTCATTGTGTTTCATGTAGTTTTCTACCTATAATTCATGTCATATTATAAATAACTATGGAGAAATTTTCAGGCCTAAATAACTAATAATATCATCCAATGGATCACAAGATCCAAAAATGACAAAAAAAATATTCCTCTTGTTTCTACAAATTATTGAAAACCAAAATGGATAGTAGATGAAAATATAATAACCCATAATAATAAACATTTACAAATAAATCTTTCAAACCTAAACAATAACACTAAAAGATTGAAAAAAAATCTTTACATAAAAAATTATGCTTAAAAATATTCCAAAATATTACTGAACAAAATGTGAAACCCAAAAATAGAATAATTTGATAACATATTCTCTCAAGACAAACATAAGATTTATAATTAAATAACATTAATCAGTCATGAAGTAATATAAAAAAATGTATATATTTTTAATTATATATTCTGAAAAATTTACAAATCCTTACCCAATTTAATATAAATCACCAAAAAAATAATAACCTACATGCTTCCAAAAGATAACTCAATCTCTATTCATTAGATAAAATATATTCCTATAAAAATAGAATTATATTTTACAAAATCATATAATTTATGTAATATAGTGAACCTCTTAAAAAATAATAATTACTTAGTAACCAATTAACAATTCAATATCATGGTTATATAAATATATATTCCCAAAATATGATAACCTTTTGTTCCCATTAACCATAATTACCTCATTATCGAAGAATGTGTTATCCTTAAAGGTTATGTATTTCTTTAACTTATATCCAAAATTACATTCTTCCCAAATAAATTCACTTTATTTAACATTCTAAGATTAAAGGTGACATATAACTCTATTATATATCAATACCAAATACAAATTTCCCAAAATTTCATCTGTCACCTTAAAATCTAATAACACAAAACCTAAAATTGATATATATATATATATATATATATATATATTCCATTAAACGTCTGATCATCCTTAAATTAATTAAACCATATTTTTATTTTACACTTAAATATTATTCATATTATTACTTTAAAGAACAAAATTTATCTAAACCCTACTATAATAACTACCATAATATCCTTGGACCCATACACCCAAATCCAGTGCTAAAAACATATTCTGGACATATTGGTTTTGAAACCAACTAAAGCAGCCCAATCTTAACCATCCATAATTAAAATAAAAATATCCAACATTTATTCACATACATATTCAATAAATTTTAGGTTTATGGTTATATATATTTAGGAAAAAATATTCACAAAATGAAACCCATGCATTTCTTATAAAATTTTTATTTTTACCCATATACTAGGATTTTATTTTTCCACAACAAGACTTCTATATCTCCCACAAAATTATCTACACATGATTCCCTTCTAGACATATCTGATATAATATCATTCTCCACGACATGGGGTATTGGAAACCATAATAAATGTTGAGAGAACATTCTTGGTAAGGGTAAACATGTGAGATATACAATAATTATCGTAATGGAGAATAAAATAAGCTTATGTCTATAATAACATGATCATTATTTTCAAAGTCAAAACCAAATAATCATAAACCATAAAAAAAGAGTCATGTAATATAGATTTTTTATGACAAGTACATGATTCATATGAGTATGGAATCATTAATAATCAATAATAATCCATGAGATAAAATAATAATCATATGAATGCCTCATAGCAGTTAATGTCATAATCATTAGTATAAAAAATCATTTATCTAGTCAGATCTCAAAACCAACACCTTTATCACATAGTGGAAAAATTCTCACAATGCATTGGGTTCACTCTCTATCGAAATTTCATTCTTGTAATGGGTTAACTCCCTAAAATTTTTCATATTATCTCAAAATATATAAAATATTAACCTAATTAAATAGAGGTATATAAAATTCTACTAAAACCATTCATATAACGAAATCCTAACATAAGCGTGTCATAATAATATAAAAAAATTCATTATATCATTATAATATTATTAACCTATGTGAATGAAATAGGTTTAATGAAACAATCCTTAAAAAATCATATTCAAAATCCATTGAGAGATATAATGTGAATGGAATTATAGTATAATATACCCATTGAATGATAATAATACTTAAAGGTTATTAACATTGATTAAAAAATATTATATAAATACATTTAAATTATTGTTTAAAAATAAAAATAAAACAACCATTTAATTTTGGAATCTTTTGAAATATTATATTTATAAAAAAAATTGGTATTGTATTTTCCTTTTAAATATTTTAAACATATAGTGGAAACTTCTATATTACGATAATTCATGATAATGAGAAAATATCTTCATGACATATACATTAAAAGTGAAAATTATTTTCACACTATTATAAAATGTTGAAAATGAATTACTCAAAAAACATTTAAATAGATTACATTAAAAAAAGAAAGTAAAATATAGTGAAAATAGACTATTTAAAACAAATAATTTAAAAGTAAAAACTTCTATAATTGTTTTAATAAAAATGGATACATAATACAAAGATTCCTAACCCAAAAACAAGAAATAATGTTGAGTTATCATAAAAATAGTTTCTGGGTCATTTTATGTGAAAATGAGAGTAAATTGAAAGGAAAAAAATGAACAACCTATAAATAACTGGGTAAATAGAATGTAGATTTGTTTTAAAAGATAAAATCTTATAATTCCTCCAAAGGACATTTAATCATAAGGAATCCTAATTAAAAATAATAATGAAATGTAAATCCCTTATAATTTGTGTTTTTTTGAATCATAAACCCTATGAAATAAAAATAAATAAAATAGAAATTTAAATTTCAGGAATATTAATAGATTCATGATATAATATCTCAAAAGGATATATATATATATTATATAAGTACAACTATGTGAAAAACATGAATCATGTCTCAATGATACAATATTGAGATGAATAACCTTTACCTTAAGTCCCAAATTTCTTCATATCCTCAGTTAACCTCCTAAATAATAAATATATATTTATTATAAATCTATAAAATAACTATATCATACTTATAATACAAAAAATTATTGAATTATAACACATTATCACTAATTTAGTAACATGTTAATAAAATCATAGTTTTAGGTGTTAACTATTCTGTTTTTCATGCATGTTTAAGTTTAGTTGTTTCGATCCTTGATCTGTGGTCATGGTTTCATAATATATTGAATCATAATCATGTAATAAGTATAATATTTATTTATTATATACACTTTTATAACAATTAAAATTAGATGTGATGAAAAATAAATTACAGCACTACGTAGATACAGTAGTTCATTCATATGCACAACTGATGTTCTCATTTTCCAACGAATTAAAAAAAATAAATGTGAATAAAAATATATTTATAAACAATAAGAAAAATATCATAAATATAATAAATATTCATTAAATATATCCTTTTACTAGAAATATTAAGCATAAAAGAAAAAAAACTACATCGCTCTATGGAGGTGGTAGCCCACATGAATTCATGATCACTGTTTAATTTTTACAATGGAAGGGATAGAAAGAAGATAGATGATATTTTATATTTAAAGAGTAATTATTTAGTCATAAAAGTCATAAATATACCATAAAATTCATCTATATAACCATCCATGAGGGACTGCGATTGAAAATAAAATACATCACTTCATATATATTGTAGTTTTTACATAATCATGAGAAGTGAAATAACTTTACATTAGATATTAAAAGAGATATTAAGTTCATGTAAAATTAATATAATGACCTTTTATTAAAGGAAATATATTTATTTTAAAATTTTTATATGGTTATAGGATATTTTTTGGTGGTTATGTAAGAAATAAACCTCAAATGGATTGGTAAATACAATTACCATTTATTTGTGTATATTCCTTTGGATTAAAACTTAATCCTTCTTGAGATAGTATTATAGTGAAAAAAGTCTTCTTGGATATTGAGAGGAATTTTGGAATATATTTGGGTGGGGATTGGCTAAACTAGAGTATGTAATTCATGTGGAGAAGTGAAAATAGGAGGTTCCCATTGATATGTTAGGTGGGGAGAAAACTGGTAAAAACTTGAATCCTTATTATTTGATATATGTATTACCCCAGTCAACAGGTTCTAAATGTTCATTGTTTATAATATAAGACTCGTATGGTAAAAATTAAATCAAGCAATGTTATTTAATCAATTTTTTGTGTGATTTTAAATAATATATCTTATGTTAGCACCTATTTTGACCTTTGTAACCCTAATCGAGGCAACACGATAATTGGTCTTTCAGGTTCTACAATGACATTATAAAAGGTAAGGTGAAAAATAAGTCAAAAATAAATGATATTGATGATAAATTATCATTCACATGAAAAAATATAATCTTTTTTAATCTTTTTTAATCAATAAATTATATATTTTTTGATATTAAATATCATTAAATGTATTTATTTGGGACTATATGAAAAATTTGACAATAAAAACATCAATATTACACTATTGTTAAAATTTGAAAATTTAAAACATTACATAACCTTTAATTTTGATCCATAAAAATCATGCATGTTTTTATCTTACCGAATACATTTTTTTAATATTTTAAAACTATTTACTTTGATTTTTTACAAGTTTACATAAGCTCTATTTAAAGACCCTAAAATATCATATAATTATATAATAAATTTAAAGATGAACATTGATTACATAACATAATGATACAATCCAAAATCATTTAGGTCTCATTAATTTAGCGATAAGAATCACAAATAACTCATTCAAACGAGTTCTACATTACCTCCCACTATGTTATTGTTATCGTGAACCCTTATTAGAAATATCATAAATAATACCCTTCTTCAAAACCTATTTAATAGAAACATAATAATTTTTTAGCTCAATTGAACAGTAAGAGTAAATAAGAGAGATTTAAATGATCACATAACAAAACATGATCATAAGGGTTTGACAACTTTTACATTACATTTCAAAACCATACCATTGATATTAGAGGTTATGAACATGATCCATGAAATATTTCTTAGTAGTTTACAAGGCATGAATCAATAAGGAATCAAATAACATAAGCCATGAGTTCTTATAATTTTCATTATACATAGGGTTTTCAATACACATAAGAATGAAAATTAATATCCTTTATTGTCAAAGATCATTTATAAAGATATCATAGTGGAATGAGTTCACTCCTTAAATGATCACAGTATTCAAGGTTCACATCCATGTACTTCATAGAGGATGATTTCCCTTAATTAAATGGGTATAGTCCCCATTCTAGTCTTGTTTGTAGGATCGAAATATAAAAGTAGATTCATAATTACAAGAGGGGGTGAATTGTATGTTTAAAAACATTAAATTTTATCCTTAAGAAAATCTATGTTCAGAAAAGATAAACAAAATGGATTCACAACCCTTCTTTAGTTATTAACTATGAAACAATCTTGCTTAGTATCCAAAAATATGGATATGATAAAGAAACTTAAAACAATTTTACAAAAAGAAAGACTCTACCCTAAAGCATATAGAATATTACTTATAGAAGAGTACACAAGTATAAGAATTTATAAGAATGATATACATTATTTATTTAATAAAATGTAGCAAAATTAAAACTTGTAACAACAACAAGAAGTAAATAGGTATAAGAAGTATTTAAACTCAATGAGTAGGGTATCCAAAAACCTTGGATAAAGGTCCCTTGATTTATACTATCATGAAAGTCTGTCTTACCCACACAAAGGTAAGCCCTCAATAAGAGTATCATAGTCTGTCTAACTATCCCCACAAGACCTAGAACATTAGGGCAGTTGGAACCTTTGTCTTCATATCCACTGAAACCCTCAATTGATCAGCCAATTAGAATCACACAAGGTAGACTGAACAAGTTTTTCACAACATTCGCACAAGGCATGATAGTATCTCCCTCTATAGAAATCACTTCACAAAATCGCAACATGTAATCTAAATGTGTGTTGTATCTCAACGTGTCTCAAAATATCTCTAAATATTCAAATGGCTTGGTATTTATAAGAGAAAAATCCCAATGGTCTACTCCTCCTCTAATGGACATATTTTTCCTTAAATTTAGGAGGGACCTGTACACATGTCACTTAGCAAACGGTTAGTTAAAAATAGATTGTATGACATCATTTCATGTAATAAAACATAGGAAACATTATCATGTGTAATAAACAAAAAAATGTATGGAAAAATTTTTAATCTTAAGAAACATTAACATGTTTAGAATCTGATAAAAAGAAATGTTACTTTAAGGAATTGAGGTGAATGTAAGAAACTAATTTAATCAGATTCTAAAGGAATTGAGGACTGGAGTCTAAAAATATGAACACTAAGATTCTAAAATAATTGATATCCAGAGTCTGAATTATGTGGAATCTAGAATGTTGTTGATAAAAAATTCAGAATCTGATTTATGATGATTTTAGAGTCTTATTTCCATAGAATTAGTAGACTGAAAAAAATGAGAGTTTGGACTCAGATTTCCAGAGAATTTGGAATCCGATTTCTAAAGAAATCAAATTCTGATTTTTGGAGAAATCAAAGTCAAATTTCTCGAGAAATCAAAGTCTGATTTCAGGAGAAATCAGAGTCTAATATAAATAGAAATAAAATTCTTATTTTAAGTGAAATCAGTGTCTAAATTTAGGAGAAATCGGAGTCCCTTTTCAATATAAATCGAATTCTGATTTTAGAAGATATTTAATTCACAATTCTTAGGAAATTGTTTTATAAGGAATTCAATGTTCTGAGTTAGGTAAGGATCTAATTTTTGGTTTAAGAAAAGGCTGGTTATAATTGGTCTAGAAAAACATTAAATGAGGCATTGAAAACAAAGGGTAAGGATAAAAATTTATTAGATAATGAAAATTTCCTGAAGAAAATAATTATCAGAGGAAGATAATTTTTCATAAGAAATGTGTTTGTGATTTTCAAAACATAATGGAATGGAAAAGTCATAAGGATACTTACTAACTTAACAATCTCCATCATTTTTGGAGAGCACAAATAAATTTTTGTAAAATCATATAAGGAATAAGGTTTTCATTTTTTGATCATTAAAAGAAATACTCACTCCCTTTATATTGTTTCTGACCCATAATGAATACAATTAATTCCTCCTTAGGTTTTAAAATCCATAAGGATCATTTTCTAGTCTTTTTTAGAGAGGTTACTTCTTCCTTACTTAATAATTTATTCTTTTAGTAGTATCCCCATTACATAGGCATATTGTTTCTTAATATTCGTTTTGATTATTATTTTCTCCCCCTTTGTGATTTTTAAAAACAAAAAGGAGGGAAATAAGAAAAAAAATGTACCTGATAGGGTTGGAATATACCAGACAAAAGCAATGGAAAGAAATAAATTCCATTAATATGAGAGAAATTTTTTACAAGGAAAATAGAAAAAAATATCATATTTTAAGAAATTAGTCATCCTTATTTTCCTTCAAAATAAAATTTCTCAGAGTAGCCTTCATATTTTTTAACACTTTATGATCGTCCTTAAACTTGTAGAGCTGCTGATCATGATCATGATTTTTCATATCAAGAAATTTGATTCTTTCATCTTGTGACTTAGGAATTTCAGCTTTAGAATTTATCACCTCTTATTTCTCATTGAATTTTTCTTCCATCTCCGACCTTAGTTTTCTTTCCCTTTTGGAATTCAAAGAAAAAAAATTTAGCTTTCCATTCATGTATTTTTCCTCTTGAATATGGGAAACTTTATCTTGATTCTGCTTCTCTAAAAGATTTGTTAAAAAGTTCTTGATCATGCTATCTAACTTATCAAAGGCATCCTTTACTAAATCACATAAATAATATATTATTTTTAGATCATCAATTACTGACTTAGATCACTTGATTATTTCTTTGTATATCTCATACGAGCATTATAACCATTGTGAAAAGTCTTGAACTGAGCTTCATGTTTGGGAAAAATTTCCATGAGAATGATTTTTTAATCTGTCTTTTGATTGATTTTTTGTTGAAGAAGTTGTAATCTATAGTCAATACATGGAAATAAGGGATTGGTATTCACTATCTTCTTCAAGTACTGAAAAACAAAATCTTGTCCCATGGAAGATGAAGATTCCGAAGAAAATTCCTTTGTTAGAGAGGGAAGATTATCAGGGTCTTCTTCTTTCCTCTTTGATGATCCAACACCATATTTCTTGGATTTTTCAACCATAAATTCCCTAGGATAATAATAAACATCTGGCTTTCCTTTCTCAGCTTCAGATATTTCCTTCTCAACTTTCAGAGTATCTTGATAACTATTAGAAACATGAATAATTTTATCATCATCAACATCATCATTTTCACCAACTTTATCAACAAGTTACATAACATCATTAGGATGAATAAAATCATGATTAATACTTTCATCACATAATGTTTTATTAACTTCATCATGAGAATCAACATTTTACCTTCTGAGATTATATTGGTTTATTAAACATGGGTTGTTATGCTAGAAAACTTATCCAAAGGACTTTACATATCTTGGTATCCTTCCACTATTTTGATTACGTCTTAACTTTCCTCTTTCTCTTCTTATTCTTATTGTTGTTCTTCTTACTGTACTTATTCTTCAACATTGAGTTCCATAATTGAAACTATTTTTCTTTTATCTACACCTGTAGATTCAATATGAATTGATTCTTTTAAGAAGTATTATGGTACCTAAAAAAGGCCATATTTTTTCTCTATACCTCTAAGTAGAGATTGAACAATATCATCTTATGAAATCATCTAATTTAAGGTTTTCTAATATCATTATTCTCATTCTCTCCAGCTACATTAATTTTTAAGGCCTTATCCCTAGAATGGTATAATCCAAACACACCATATCCTTACATCTTTTTCTTCGTATGATCTCTCCACTTGGATTCCATTTCATCAAAAATGTTCTTTTTCTTTTTTATCTTGGGTGGAGTAGAAAGAAATTCTAGTGCAGGTACTTTCTCATGAGATTCCAATTCTTTTCTTTTATTTTGTTTTTTCTTGGAACATTCACCTGCTTCACCTTTCTTGCCAACAGATTGAACATCACATTTAAGAATATGAAAAAACTCCCCTAAATTAATACTAAAACCAATCATTATTATTCTTTGAGTATCATCACTAAACAACATTTTATTAAATTTTTTTTGAACAGCTATGAATTTATAATGATTCTAATAAAAGGAAAATTATATTTTACAAGATTGATGGATACATTATAATATGGGACTCGAGGGTGAAATTATTGATATTTATGATGGTCAAGTGAATTTACTTGATGCAGTTTATCATCCTAAGATTCACCAAGAAATACATCATAAAGATATCTCATTTATTTAGGGAATCCTTATCTCCCTTTCTCGGAATGAGAAAACATTTCATCCATAGAGATAATAATCTATTGTTGGTTGAAAGATGATTGATCTTCAGTGACTTAAATACTTTATATCCAAGACACTCAATTTATTTATCCTTATCAAATTTATTTTCCTTGTCCGGAAACCTATGAGGAAAAAAGATAGCCTCTCCTTCAAAAGGTATATCCCGGATGATTGCATCCTTGTTGAAGGATAAAGAATATGTCTTCCTCTAGCTATTGAAGTAAAAATTTTCCCTTCCTCCTTATTCATAAAAACTAACTGTTTCATAGAATTTTGTAAAAGGACCAGGATAAAATGGATCCTGATTCCTTGTATTAGAAATAGAAATAGTTTCCCATCCATTCTTCTTAATGATTTTTTAAATAAGAGAATCATTCTTATGAAATAAATTTGGGTCCACCAACCTTTCTATGTTGATAAAACAGTCCTTTTTTTCCTTGTTGGAGGCCATTGTATTTTTCATGGAAAATTCAAGAGACATTCAGAACATAAGGAAACTAAGAAAAATGAAGGATGATTTTATGGGCACAAATATTTGGTGAAAAAACACTTTAATAACGGATGTGGGATTTGAATAGGGGTACTTTATATAGGATTCGTGGTGAAAGTTTGTGTTCTCGAATCAATCTGAATATTAATATTAGCTTGATCTAATCCGATGATTGATATCAAAGATGAAGAAGGATTTTGGTGGTTCCGATATGTTGTGGTTTTAAGGAAAATCAGATTTGAGGAAATTGAATCCGATAAGGTTTTCTTAAAATAAGATAGAAATAATAACAAGTAAAATAATGTAATTATGACTATTTATGTAAGGAAACATATCTTCCAGATTGCATAGTAATAATTTTTAATATTGATAAGGTTCATCTTGATGATATTAGGTTTTTAAAATTTCTATTAGGGAATGAAATAATTTTAGATTCTGAAAAAACAAATAAAATAATAGTTTCCGAAAAAAAAGTAAGGAATTAAAATTTTGGAAAGGGAAAAAAATATATACCCCCTATGAAAAGGAGTATCATAATGTAAGGATATAGTTTTAATAATAAGTTAATACAGACGATTACCTTACAATTATTATTCCTAACTTTTTTTAATGTATTCGAATATATTGGAAGGTAAATATTTAGTAAATATGTCAGCAAGTTGGTCTTGTGCGCTATTAAATTGTAAAATAATATCTCCTTTAAGTGTGCGATCCCAAAGAAAGAGATGCCTAATTTTCATATTCTTTTCAAGAGAGTGATGTGGAGGGTTTTTTCTTAGGGAAATAGAACTAGTATTATCACACATTTTTGTGTATTGGTGAAACATATTCCATAATCCATGAGTGTGTGTTTCATCCAAAACACTTGAGAAAAATAACTTCCAGCTGCAACATATTCATCTTCAACAGTGGAAAGTGCTACTGGGAGTTACTTATTGCATGAAAAATAAACAAATGAATCTCCTAGGAAATGAAAAGTTCGAGATGTACTTAAACTATCTATTCTTTATCCTCAAAAATTTGCATCAGAAAAACTTTTTAAAATAAAATCATTTCCATAAGAATAGAAAAATCCTAAATCCATTTTACTCTTTAAAGAGTGAAAAATTCTTTTCACTGCTTTTAAATGAGATTCCTTTGGATTATTTTGATATCTTGAACCTAAGAAAAATTAAAACATTAAGTCTGGATGACAAGCTGTTAAGTATAATAAACTTCCTATCATACCTCCAATAGATGTTTTTTCTTTTGGTTTTCCAACTTCATTATGATCAAGGGAATTAGAGGTACCAATTCTTGTACTTATACTTTTAGTGTTCTTATATACATACTTCTTAACAAAATATTTAATATAAAAATGTTTAGATATATATGTCTTATCAGATTTTTGAGAAATTTGAAAACCAAGGGAAAATGTTTACTCAACCATCATACTTATTTCAAACTCAGATTTCATAAGATTCACAAAAGAAATAGTTAAATATTTCCGAGTTAATATGAATATGATGTCATCAAAATAAAATTGAACAATAAATTTTTTTTCTAATCATTTTTTTATAAAAATGGTTGGATAATCAATTTACATAACATAATTGTTTTTTAACAAAAATCCGGTTAGTCTGTCATACCTAGATATAGGGGATTTTTTAAGTCCATATAATGGTTTTTCTATTTAAAATCGCATTTTGGAGGTTTTTTGTATTCCCAATCTGAAGTATTTTCAACATAAACTTCATCTTGAACGTATCCATTATGAAAATCATAGTTCACATCCATTTAAAAAAGTTTAAATTTGAAGAATGCTGTAAAGGCTAGTAGAATACGAATAGATTCAAGTCTAGCTACTAGAGCGTAGGTTTCTTCATAGTCTATTCCTACTATATGATTATAGACTTTAGAATGTAATATTGATTTATTTCTTACAATTATTCCATTTTAATCACATTTATTTCTAAAGACCCATTTGAAAACAATTACAGAAGTTTTTATAAGTTCATCAATAATGGTCCAGACTTTGTTCCATTCAAATTCATTTAGTTAATCTTGCATAGCCTTAATACAATCAATATAACTTAAAGATTCATCAGTTCTTTTAGTTTCTAATTGGGAATGAAATTCTAGATGTTCTAATTCATTTCTTAATGAACTTTTAGTCCTTACAAGTTTATTTACATCACTAATAATACATTCACTCGGGTGATTCTTATTAGAAAATTGACTTGGGTTTTGTAAAACCTATCATCAACATAAGGTAAAAAATATTCTGGGGGTAAATACATCATAAAAATTTTGTTGAGTATTTTACTTATTAGAATAATATTCTATTAAAGGTCGATAATTATTTTTTGAAAACACAACTGAATATGTAGGTTTAGGATGTTTGAAAATAAAAGGATCAGTTTCATGAAATTTAACATGAACTGTTTCTTTAACAGTATAAGAATTTTTGTTAAAAAACTATAAGACATAGAAGTAGTGGAATAGCCTAAGAAAATTCAATAATCATATTTGGATGTGAATTTATGAAAGTTATCTTTAGTATTAAAGATTAATACTTTGCATGTAAATACTTTTATGTAATAAAGCTTTAGTTTTCAACCAGTCCATAACACATTAGGTAATTTATTAATAAAAATTCCGATTAAAAATCAATTTATAATATAAAAAGAAGTTCTAATAGCTTTAGCCCAAAAGTGTTTGACAATGGAATATTCAGTCAACATGGTTCGAGTTATCTCTTGAATAATTTAGTTTCTTATTTCAACAACACCTTTTTGTTGAGGAGTTCTTAGAAATGAGAAGTTATGAATAATTCCTTTCTTACTAAAAAAAGTATCAAAATCTGAACTTTCAAATTCTCCCCCATGATAACTATGAATCATTATTAATGAAATTTTTTTCTCATTTTTAAATTTGGATGAATAATATTTAAAATATGAAAATTCTTCATATTTCTTTGCTATAAAATTGACCCAGGTAAATATAGTGTAATAATCAATTAATTTATGGTTTGGTAGCGGTTTTTGACATGATTTCATCAGGTGAGGAACCTCTAGAAATGTATCGTGACACCTTCCACCGATGAAGAATGGAAGCATGGACGAAAACGATCCAGGATTGACGAACGATGATAGATTCATTAAGTGAGGACTCTTCTACCTCCACGACCGTGACATCACATCCATTTACTAGGTAGGGGTTATTTTTAAATTCAAGAAACACTCTTTTGTTTTCCTTGTTCTTGAATTTGGGGGTGTTTGTTGTGGGATATTTGAACGGGGCTTAATCAAAATCCATGTGATGTTCTTATTTGATAACTGCTTGTTATAATGCTAATGTGGAGGGTGAGGGCCAAACAAATAAGGACCGGACACTCTGATGCTTGATTTATCATTACATTCTTCACGGGAGAATTATGAATTTGATGGAAACGTGAATCAGAGTGTCACACAGCGATGACAGCATCCCGAGAGGCCCATAGGCAGAGACAGGAGTGGAAAAGGAGCTCCAAATCATTGCTAGAGCCCCGTAGAAGAAGTGCGGTGCAGCGATGCCAACGACCGACGCCAGCGGGTCAAGGAGGTGGCCGATGCTCAATGGCAGTAGTAGGAGGTGGTGCTGCTCAGTGCCACGGTGGACCAGACGGGTGGCCAACCCTCACCCAACCATGTTGGCGGAGGGGCAGCGTACCATAACACTCCACAGGTGGAAGCCACGACATCGAAGCCGCGACGGAAGGCGAATGGACCTGCTCCCTAAGGGACCCTTGAACAAGAAGTCGGAGACACATGGAACCGTCAGTTTAAATAGCCGAATGACTCTTTGAGACATTTGGGAAGGAGGGGCCACGTGGCCCCTCGCATAGGTCATTCCAGCTAGTAGGCCAGGCTGGGTTGCTGCCTAGCGAGCAAACCCACCGCGGCCCAGCCCTGCCTATTCTGACCGGGCCGGTCCGTGCCCCAACTAGCTGAGCCTGCAGCAGCACAACCAGTTCGGTCCGGGATGGTCTCTGGCGCAGCTAATTTAGGCCAGGCCAGGTTAGACCCGAACCTGTTGGGTCAACCCGAACTGGGTCGGGTCAACCCGGGACAGGTCGGGCGGGGTCAGCCCGACCCGGTCAGACCGGATCTGGACCCATTTCAGTCAAGATACACTTAAAAGGCCATTTATCACAAACTATATGTCCATTTAATAAACCTTCTATGACACAAGAATCCTTATAATGAGATGGTACTTTGAGATACTCCACGTATGTTTTGGAGAAAGTTGGAGTATGATTGGATTTGATCGTACCCGAATCCAACCGGGCCCTCAGTACTAAAATGCATATAACTCTCAGATCGGGCGTCCAATTGGCATGCCGTCTATTTCATTGGAACCCGTATGACATGGAAAATAATTGAGTTACTTCTTCACAAGACATCATTCCATTTGAAATACGATTGATTGCACGAGGAGAGGATCCTCCCAGAATCAATCCTACTAGGTACGGGAATCCAGTGGCCGGATGAGACATGAAGAATGAATAGAGATCCTATGGGGTTCAACACCTAGCGATTCTATGTGGATCAACACCTAGTGATCATGTGTGGATCAAAACCTAGAGATCCTGTGTGGATTAGCACCTAGAGATCCTATGGGGATCAGCACCTAGCGATCCTGTGTTGATCAACACATAGCGATCTTGTGTGGATCAACACCTAGGGATCCTATGTGGATTAGCACAGAGCGATACTATGGGGAAAATCGGCCTAACTCTGGACAGAATAAGATGATATAGCTTTACAACTAATCCTATGTACTTATAGACTTAAGTTATACATAGTTTGAGATGAGTCTTTTTCTTGTGTTTTGTGATTGAGTCCATGATTTGTGGTTTTACATAGTGAAACTCAGAGAGACCTTTTGGGGTCCTGGGGTCCCTACTGAGAAATGTTGTACTCACCCCTTCTCGGGATTTTCCCATACCTTGTTGTGTCTTTTGACGATGATGGGAATCCTTGACTGAGACTTGAGAAGATTGAAACTGATGGTGGATGGTGGTGACGGTTGACATGGAGAGCTGTGGATATGATCTCTACCTACATTTCAGGTAGGATCCATGGTGGACAATATCAAGGTCTATTTTTGGATTTAGTTGTATCTTCCAGTTGGGCTTGTATTCTGACACCTTTAATTTAGTACACACTTTTACTACTGCGGTTTTACTTAGGGGTTGCATCTTGTTATGTGATTAGAATGTGTGTTTGTACAGGTTTAAAGGCAATGCCTTCCCATTTTAGGAATACACCTTTCTGGTGCTAGTCACCAACCCCTGGCCTATGGAAGGCAGTCTTAGGTTAGTCACGACATGGGCCCCATGGGACGGGTCAGGATAGAAATGTTTCACATTATCTTTCAGAAACATTCTCCAACTAATATGATATAATTTTTCGTAATTTATTCTTTTCATTGGTTATAATCTTTGAATACCAATAATATAATATTTGGAATGGCTTCTGTTTGGATGGAATGATGTTTATGACACATTTTTCTCTTCCATGAGTTATATGATTTTAAAACCAAATTCCTTTGATGATTTATTATTTGATTAAATGATTATGAGACCTATCTATTTTCCTTTTTTAATGATATGATTAAATGTTTATGATGCCCATTTAATTTCAATGGTTGTGATTTAATAACTATTTATAATATTGTGAAACATGTATTTTGTGATGGTTGGGTCCAATATCTTCTTCCAATGAATTGTGTAATGATTAATAACTCATGAGTATAATTATTATGCATGAACCTGATTTCATCTTCATAAATTTAGGCATGAATCTGATTTCATGTTGAAAATGTTATGCATGAACTTGATTACTTGGTTATAATACTATGTATGGACCTAGTTACATGTCTATAAATTTATGTGTGATCCTTATTAAATGTTTAAATTACTATGAGTGAACCATATTACTTGTTAAAAATGTTATGCATGAACCTGATTACATGTTCAAAATTCTATTCATGTATTTGGTTTCATGTTCATATGTTTATTTGTGAACCTGATTACATATTCACAATGTTTTGAGTGAACGTTATTAAGAATTAAAAATTTTATGTGAAAACCTTATTACATGTACAAAATCTTATGCATGGACATTTTTTCTTGTCCATAAGGTTATGTGTGAACCTGATTACATGTTCAAAATGTTATGTGTGGACCTGATTACATGTTTACAATGTTATGCATGGACCTGGTTTCTGGTCCATAAGTTCATGTGAGGGATTGATTTCATGTCCTTTACATAATGACTGAACATTCTTCTATTGAAAGATGTTCATAATATTATAATATGATGTGTACTCTATAAGTCTATGTTTTATTCATATGTTAATATTTCATGTCTTATTCTCATGATTACATTTTCATTTATTTCTAATCAACTATAAATATTTATTCCATGACTCAGGTTTATAATCGTTGATTTGTATGGTATATTTCTCTAATTTTATGATCACGTCCTCATAACCTTATGATCATGTAACTCTTACCTATTTCCATTGTGTACCATTAAATGAAATCTAAGCTCACCACTTTCTGATGTTTCCTTTCCCCAGTTTATGAGTAATGGTTTTAAGTAAAAGTACTAAGGAATAAGATATTTGTGGGTAACATTGAAGATATTTCACAAAGTTAGAATATTTTTTTCCGTGTTTCTAAATACATTAATTTTTGAAATTTCTTAAAAATTTACTTATTTAATGAGCTTAATATTTATCTAAAATGATGTTATAAACATGTATGTTATGCCTGGGTTTCTATTGTTGGTATCCAAGGAAATTCTTATTCAGCCTTTGGAAAATAAGATGACAATACTGTAGTGAGATTCATAAGGATACTACTAGGGATATGTATGATTATGTATCTTAGTATAAGCTTAATTCATCATGGATTTAAAATTAAATGTCATGATTTAGGAATCATGTAAATAAATTTCCATGATTATGTGGTTTTCTTCTATGATATGTGTTTCTCAGCCTATGCATTCTTGTTTTAGACAATTACAAGAACTATATTAAACATGAATTACATTGAATGTTCCATATGTCAAATGTATGGGAATTATTGGAATTTATCTTCTATATGAGAATATACTTAAGAGAATCAATTTGGTTGTGTGATTATTGTTTATAGTATTGAAGATAAATATACCACAAAAACATGTGAATTTTATGGGATGTTCTTCCGGTATTTTTTTTATTAAATGTAATGGGCATGATTATATTGAGGTTGTCAAACCTTAAGACTTGTTTCATAGTGAATATTCTAGGAATGAGATATTATATAATAATTTAACTAAGCTTATGTAATGTTTTATAAATAAATTTGGATGATTAAATCATATATGTTTTGGAATTCAGTGATTATGTTATATGAATCATCAAGTATATAAGGATTGTTTTTAAATGTATTCCATTATATACTTTCAAGAAACTTTTAAATGATAATGATGCCCTATAAATTTTACTTAATGGTATAATTAAAAGTGGGGAAGATAAAATGTAATATTTTTCCTCATATGATAAAATTTTATTTTATATAGATAAAGGGATGTTGATATGGATAAAGTAAATTAGATTGTATTTATGGACTTAGAAATAATAATTGAATTGTTGAAAAATTTGTTTATGGTATCATTAATGATGTTTATAAATTACTGGATTTAAGTGATATATCTAGTAATATTTGGAATAAGGAAGCTTGAATGTTTTATAAATTAATTTATGGTAACTTAGGTTATTTCCATGATTTAGAAGAATATATGATGGGCGTATTAACATGTTTGGAATGTGACATCTAATATCTAATTTATGACAAATATGAATCAATATAATATTTATTTAGAGATCTTATTTATAAAGTATAATATTTTCATATATTAGAAGTGTTACAAGGTTAACCATTTATTTAATGGTTTAAGTTAAAAATCATAAGAGATATCCAAGATTAAATTATATCATAGTATATGAGGATTTATGCATATTGGAAAACTTCTTCTACACTTTCATTGTGTTTAAGATAGATGAAATATTATTTCATTATATTTATAGATCTCAAGATCTATTAATGCTTTAGGAATGAAAAATTGAACTTCATTTCATTTAATAAGAGATGATGTGGAAGTTGATCAAGGCACAACAAATGGTAAGGCTTTCATGAAATCATGTAAGTATTTCATTTCCTGAAAATCATCAAATTTAGGAAAAGGGGTCTTGAAATACTGTTTTCTCAAGTAATCATTATTATTAATGATATAAATGAACTTTTTTAAGCCTCCTTGGATTATGTATTTTTGAATATTTACTCTCTCCAGACCATGTTCACTATCATTCTGCATCAGTATATATTTTTTATTTTTCTATTCCATGTCAATTTATTCACTATCCACCAATGTTTTCCTATGTGGAAACCTAGTCATTTGTTACTTTGGGTCAATATTGTGTATAAATATCCCATTTTCAAATTAATTTTTATTATTCAAATTTAAAATATGGGTTTCTATGCAAGGGATGTTTGTGTATTAATCCTTTGATATCCTAGATGAATTTCATTGGTGAAATTTATTTTAGGGGGTGTGTAATGTAACAACTTAATAGTTTATGAAATAAATTTTTCGAAATTAATATAAACTATTAAATATTTATTATTTCACAAGACACTTAAGTTTAATTGTGTTTTGTGAAAAAACCATGCATTTATAGCTTTGTATCCAACACCATGTCGAAATTTAGATACACACAACACTTATATTAGCTTGTGATACATGCATATCCTAGTTTTAACAAACTAAAATGTGTAATTTATAAAATTATTAAAATATTATTCAAGTTACCACCTATATGATGGAATGTAAGTTATGAATAGTACTAAATATATTATGAAAATGTGGTATAAAAATTATAAAATATGAATTATTTAGTAACCAATTAACTAGAAATGAAAATAATCCCCTCATGAATATATAAGAAATCATTTGCTAGAAAACTATATTTTATGAAATCAAATAAGTTATAATATAATAAATTAATTACAGAATTTTTTTGGAATTATTTTAATGAAATTTATATATATATTATTTTTATTCAACTGTATAAGATTCATATAATTTTTTTCTATATTAAATATGAGAATATATCAGATTTTAGGAATAAAAAGAGGTATTTAAATTAGAGGTAATTTTACAACCCTTTAATAAAGAGAATATATTAAATATAATTATTAAAATTTCAAAATTTCATTTGGAAAAATATACTTCATTTTTGAATGATGGATATCAAAGTATACATTGAGTGAATTTTTGGTATTTTTCTATGATGTTTCATTTTTTTATGAATAGTGAAAACAAAGATTTTTAATTAAAACCAATTTTTCTTCAAATTTATTTTAATATTTAATTCAATTTTCAATTTGTTTTTGAAGTCTAATTATATCCAGTTTACACCAATTTATCCAGTTTGTGTAATTGGAACCAATTTTACATTGAAATTTGATATAAAATCATTTCATGATTTTAAATATTTTGGCTTTAAAAACCCATTGTCGCGACACTTCTATGGGATTAATTTTCAATTAATTTCAGCCACTTCTGTGATTATAATTCTGAGAAATGGATTCCATATTTTTAATAAAAATAATTTCTAATTTCTAATATGTTAATAGTTTTTTAGTAAAAAGTGCTGTGAAATTAATTAAAATTAATTACAGTGATTGCGGAAAAAAATATTTTGTTAATGGTTACAGTGAAATCTTAAAAGTTCAAATGTCCTAGAAACCTGTAAAAAAGATATTTTATGGATTTATTTATACTAAGTTCCCTATTTTTGTAAATTTTTAAAATTATTCTAGGCACATTATTTAAGGGAGACCTCTCAAATTTTTATCCTTTTTATATTTACAAGAATCCCACTCTCATCCACTATAAAATGAAACTCACCCACATCACTTATTTACACATCTCAATTAACTTATAATCATAAAAAAAATGCCCTAATAATCTCCCAAGATCCCTCCTCTAATTATTTAAGACTCCATTTGGACAGAAATCCAAACAAGTAATCTCTTACTTGTAATCCAAGAGGAGTTACTGAAAGAAGAGGTAACATCCTTTCTCAAGCTCCATTGTTTTATATTCCTTCTACACACATAAACAATTATTATTAAATTCTTATATAATAACCTCAATATCCTAGATACTATGATATGTTTCTATTCTATGGGTTTTAACTATACTTACAAACTCTTTTATCTATTGGGTTACAAATATACCATTCTTGTGTACGTCGAACTACCGCCTCAGGAAATGATATTGTTAGTTATTCATTTACCACCTCTCATGGTAGGTAATTATAAAGGAAACTCTAATTTATATGATACATATGATATTTATTATCTATTTATCCTAATGTGATTATTATATAAAACATACCTCCATGCTTTTCATTATGTGTAAATATAATAACTTCGCTTGTGGACGTGTAGACTACCGCCTTTGCATGGTAATGTGTTTATTTCTCACTCTATATGAAATGTATTAATTATTATATCTGTGATATTATATGATATATATGACATAATAATTATACCATAATTTTATTATATATATAAACATATATTTCATTTACATTCGTTCTTTAAATATAATAATAATACAAAAAGAATATTGATGCGTATGTACGACCTATTGTCTCCTAGAACAGTGTCTTCCATTTAATTTTTCTTTTTTTTATATTATTATATATATATATAATATAAAAGAAATTTATATCTCATTTTAAATTTTTGAAATAATTAAATCAAGAACTAAGAAATTGATCAAGAATATCAAGCCAAAACATATACGAAAAACAAAGCATAGATTACCTGAAACATTACATTAAAAGGGAGTTGTTAACAAATGGTTAATATATTGTCATAAAAATATCATATACAGTTTTGGATATAATAATTTTGTTTTTTTAGATTTAAAATAAACATATATTTATTATATAGGAAGGATGAACATTTATGAAGAATGTCAAGAGTTAAGGTATTGGTTTTCTCATCCCACTTTTATTTCTGTGCGACTTGGGCATTATTCGACACTCATTTCTTATATGCGATTTATATACTTCCCATTAATGTTTTTATATGATTAATATAATCGAATTTATGGGTATTTACATATCCATTTTATGATATATCTTTCATGGTGTTTATTTTTGAAAATTTACTTAATCGGTGAACTACTTTTGTCTAAACCTTACTTCTTTGAGATACATTCAAGGTTATACACCTATATTTTTCTATGGGGTGTATATACTTCATTTTGACATGTTTTATCATGAATATACAAAATTTTATGATATTAAAAGATCAACTTAATGTTATTATTTCATGGGGATTAGGATTTAATGATAAAAATGTGTTATGTGTTTATCCTTACAATATCATCATTTTTTGGGATTATTTATGAGCATGCTTACATTAATGAAATATCCCAATCCATATCATAATAATATATTTTTAATTTTTTTTATGAATAAAAAAACTTATACCAAAATCAAATTTAATGTTGAATCTTATAAAATTAACTAGTTTTAATTTAATCAAATATAACTTATGATATATTAAAACTAAATACAAAAAATGTGACTTTTAAATTACATTATTTTATGAAAATAAAGGATCATTTTGAAAGAATAAGTATCTTTCCCTATTCAATCAAAAATCAATACTTATATAAAAACCAAACAAATTCACCCAAAACTAATTTTTATATGATGAATCCAAATAATACGTTCATTTAATAAAATTAATGTTCTTTGATTATAATTTTTTTAATATGTGAAATAAAAAATATATGGGAAACCCCATTTTATATAATAATGATACTCTTAAAATTATATTGTTCTTTACCTTATTTTATTTACTTATCATCACTAAAAATTGATTACTTACTTAATATGAACTAACATATAAATTTGAATAAATAAAAACTTTCAATTCATATTTTATAATGTTGTAACTCCTACTAATACCTTCAAAACTAACAACTAGGTTATGGAAATAATATATAAATAATAACATTACTATAGTATATCATGGTTAATTTTGAATCAATGTTTTTTTGGTACATTGTACAGACAAAAGTATTTATTTAAATTAAAATACAAACATAAATCATGGGGTGTTACATTCTACCCGTTAATGAAATTTTTTCATCAAAATTTTACCTCGTTCCCAATAAAAAGAGTTTAAAAAATTATCAAAATCATATATATGGAATAGAAGATAAAGATGCCTTACAGGAAATAAATTGCTTTTTTTCTACTTTGATTACATTTCATATATAAATGGAATATATTATCTATGTTAACACTACAAAAATTATTATTTCAAAAATATATCTTAAACCATGAATTTACCATTTTTACCCTCATTCTTTCGAATGGGTTTCATAAATATTACCTATATAGATGAGTAATATTCTCCCTATAAGACTCACTATATTTATCTTTCTCTTACTTGAGATTGAGTAATTATTTTACAATCATGATAGGGAATATGGGAGAATATACTTATTGATTTTTTACCATAATTTCGTCATTTCATTGTGTTTCATGTAGTTTTCTACCTATAATTGATGTCATATTATAAATAACTATGGAGAAATTTTCAGGCCTAAATAACAAAAAATATCATCCAGTGGATCAAAAGATCCAAAAATGATGAAAAAATATTCCTCTTGTTTCTATAAATTATTGAAAACCAAAATGGATAGTAGATGAAAATATAATAACCCATAATAATAAAAATTTACAAATAAATCATTCATACCTAAACAATAACACTAAAATATTTAAATAAATCTTTACATAAAAAATTATGCTTAAAAATATTCCAAGATATTACTGAACAAAATGTGGAACCCAAAAATAGAATAATTTGATAACATATTATCTCAAGACAAACATATGATTTATACTTAAATAACATTAATCAGTCATGAAGTAATATAAAAAAATGTATATATTTGTAATTATATATTCTGAAAAATTTACTAATCCTTATCCAATTTAATATAAATCACCAAAAAACAAAAATAATAACCCACATGCTTCCACAAGATATCTCAATCTCTATTCTTTAGATAAAATATATTCCTATAAAAATAAAATTATATTTTACTAAATCATATAATTTATGTAATATAGTGAACCTCTTAAAAAATAATAATTACTTAGTCACCAATTAACCATTCAATATCATGGTCAAATAAATATATATTCCCAAAATATGATAACTTTTTGGTCCCATTAACCATAATTACCTCATTATCGAAAATTGTGTTATCCTTAAAGGTTATGTGTTTCTTTAACTTATATCCAAAAAAAATTCTTCCCAAATAAATTCACTGTATGTAGCATTCTAAGATTAAAGGTGCCATATACCTCTATTATATATTAATACCAAATAAAAATTTCCCAAAATTTCATCTGTCACCTTAAAATCTAATAACACAAAACCTAAAATTGATATATATATATATATATATATATATATATATTCCATTAAATATCTGATCATCCTTAAATTAATTAAACCATATTTTTATTTTACATTTAATATTATTCATATTATTACTTTATAGCACAAAATTTATCTAAACCCTACTCTAATAACTACAATAATATCTTGGGACCCATACAAGCAAATCCAGTGCTAAAAATATATTATGGACATATTGGTTTTGAAACCAACTGAAGTGGCCCAATTTTAACCATCCATAATTAAAATAAGAATATACAACATTTATTCACATACAATTTAAATAAATTTTAGGTTTATGGTTATATATAATTAGGAAAAAATATTCACAAAATGAAACCCATGAATTTCTTATAAAATTTTTATTTTTACCCTTATACTAGGATTTTATTTTTCCACAACAAGACTTCTACATCTCCCACAAAATTCTCTACACATGATTCCCTTCTAGACATATCTGTTATAATATCATTCTCTACGACATGGGGTATTGGAAAGCATAATAAATGTTGAGAGAACATTCTTGGTAAGGGTAAACATGTGAGATATACAATAATTATCATAATGGAGAATAAAATAAGCTTATGTGTATAAGAACATGATCATTATTTTCAAAGTCAAAACCAAATAATCAGAAACCATAAAACAAGAGTCATTTAATATAGATCTTTTATGACAAGTACATGATTCTTACGAGTATGAAATCATTAATAATCAATCATAATCCATGAGATAATATCATAATCATATGAATGCCTCATAGCAATTTATGTCATAATCATTAGTATAAAAAATCATTTATCTAGTCAGATCTCAAAACCAACACCTTTATCACATAGTGGAAAAATTCCCATAATGCATTGGGTTTACTCTCTATCGAAATTTCATTCGTGTAATGGGTTAACTCCCTATAATTTTTCATATTATCTCACAATTTATAAAATATTTACCTAATTCAAAAGAGGTCAATAAAATTCTAATAAAACCATTCATATAACGAAATCCTAACATAAGCGTGTCATAATAATAATAAAAATTAATCATTTCATTATAATGTTATTAACCAATGTGAATAAAATAGGTTTAATGAAATAATCCTTAGAAAATCATCTTCATAATCCATTGAGAGATATAATGTGAATGGAATTATAGCATAATATCCCCATTGAATCATAATAATACATAAAGGGTATTGACATTGATTAATTTTTTTTATAAATACATTTAAATTATTGTTTGAAAATAAAAATAAAACAACCATTTTATTTTGGAATCTTCTGAAATATTATATTTATAAAAAAAACATGGTATTGTATTTTCCATTTAAATATTTGAAACTTATAGAGGAAACTTCTATATTACGAGAATTCATGATAATGAGAAAATATCTTCATGACATATACATTAAAAGTGAAAATTATTTTCACACTATTATAAAAAGTTGAAAATAAATTACTCAGAAAACATTTAAATAGATTACATTAAAAAAATAATGTAAGATATAGTGAAAATAGACTATTTAAAACAAATAATTTAAAAGTAAAAACTTCTATAATTGTTTTTAATAAAAATGGATACATAATACAAAGATTCCTAACCCAAAAACAAGAAATGATGTTGAGTTATCATAAAAATAGTTTCTTGGACATTTTATGTGAAAATAAGAGTAAATTGAAAGGAAAAAATGAAAAACCTATAAATAACTGGGTAAACAGAATGTAGATTTGTTTTAAGAGATAAAATCTTATAATTCCTCCAAAGGACATTTAATCATAAGGAATCCTAATTGAAAATGATAATGAAATGTAAATCCCTTATAATTTGTGTTTCTTTTGAATCATAAACCCTATGAAATAAAAATAAATAAAATAGAAATTTAAATTTCATTAATATTAATAGATTCATGATATAATATCTCAAACAGTCTATATATATATATTATATAAGCACAAATATGTGAAAAACATGAATCATGTCTCAATGATACAATATTGAGATGAATAACCCTTACCTTAAGTCCCAAATTTCTTTATATCCTCTGTTAACCTCCGAAATAATAAATATATATTTATTATAAATCTATAAAATATCTATATCTTACTTATAATACTAAATATGATTGAATTATAACACATTATCACCAATTTATTAACATGTTAATAAAATCATAGTTTTAGGTGTTAACTATTCTGTTTTCATGCATGTTTATGTTTAGTTGTTCCGATCCTTGATCTGTGGTCATGGTTTCATAATATATTGAATAATAATCATGTAATAAGTACAATATTTATTTATTATATACACTTTTATAACAATTAAAATTAGAAGTGATGAAAAATAAATTACTGCACTACGTAGATACAGTAGTTCATTCGTATGCACAACTGATGTTCTCATTTTCCAACGAATTAAAAAATATAAATTTGGACAAAAATATATTTATAAACATTAAGAAAAATATCATAAATATAATAAATATTCATTAAACATATCCTTTTACTAGAAATATTAAGCATAAAAGAAAAAAAACTACATCGCTCTATAGAGGTGGTATCCGACATGAATTCATGATCACTGTTTAATTTTTACAATGGAAGGGATAGAAAGAAGATAAATGATATTTTATATTTGAAGAGTAATAATTTAGTCATAAAATTCATAAATATCCCTTAAAATTCATCTATATAACCATCCACGAGGGACTATGATTGAAAATAAAATACATCACTTCATATATATTGTAGTTTTTACAAAATCATGAGAAGTGAAATAACTTTACATTAGATATTAAAAGAGATATTAAATGCATGTAAAATTAATATAACAACCTTTTATTAAAGAAAATATATTTATTTTATAATTTTTATATGGTTATAGGATATTTTTTGGAGGTTAAGTAAGGAATAAACCTCAAATGGATTGGTAAATACCATTACCACTTATTTGTGTATATTCCTTTGGATCACAACTTAAGCCTTCTTGAGATAGTATTATAGTTAAAAAAAAGTCTTCTTGGCTATTGAGAGGAATGTTGGAATATATTTGGGTGGGGATTGGGTAAACTAGAGTACGTAATTCATGTGGAGAAGTGAAAATAGGAGGTTCCCATTGATATGTTAGGTGGGGAGAAAACTGGTAAATACTTGAATCATTATTATTTGATATATGTATTACCCCAATCAACAAGTTCTAAATGTTCATTATTTATAATATAATAATTGTATGGTAAAATTTAAATCATGAAATGTTATTTAATCAATTTTTTGTGTGATTTTAAATAATATATCCTATGTTAGCACCTATTTTGACCTTTGTAACCCTAATCGAGGTAACATGATAATTGGTCTTTCAGGTTCAATAATGACATTATAAAAGGTAAGGTGAAAAATAAGTCAACAATCGATGATATTCATGATAAATTATCATTCACATGAAAAAATATAATATTTTTTAATCTTTTTTAATCAATAAATTATATATTTTTTGATATTAAATATCATTAAATGTATTTATTTGGGACTATATGAAAAATTTGACAAGAAAAACATCAATATTAAACAAGTGTTCAAATATGAAAATTTAAAACATTACATAACCTTTAATTTTGATCCATAAAAATGATGCATGTATTTATCTTACAGAATAAATTTTTTTAATATTTTAAAACTATTTACTTTGATTTTTCACCAATTTACATAAGCTCTATTTAAATACCCTAACATATCATATAATTATATAATAACTTTAAAGATGAACATTGATTACATAACATAATGATACAATCCAAAATCATTTAGGTCTCATTAATTTAGCGATAAGAATCACAAATAACTCATTCAAACGAGTTCTACATTCCCTCCCACTAATTTATTCTTAACAAGAACCCTTATTAGACATATCATACATAATAACCTTCTTTAAAACCTATTTAATGGAAACATAATAACTGTTGAGCTCAATTGAACAGTAAGGGTAAATACGAGAGATATAAATGATCACATAACAAAACATGATCATAAGGGTTTGATAACATTTACATTACATTTGAAAACCATACCATTGATATTATAGGTTATGAACATGAGCCATGAAATATATCATAGCAGTTTACAAGGCATGAATCAATAAGGAATAAAATAACATAAGCCACGAGTTCTTATCATTTTCATAATACATAGGGTTTTCAATACACATAAGAATAAAAATTCATATCCTTTATTGTCAAAGATCATTTCTAAAGATATCATAGTGGAATGAGTTCACTCCTTAAATGATCACAATATTCAAGGTTCACATCCATGTACTTCATAGAGAATGATTTCCCTTAATTAACTGGGTATAGTCCCCATTCTAGTCTTGTTTGTAGTATTGAAATATAAACGTAGATTAATAATTACAAGAGGGGGTAAATTGTAAGTTTAAAAACATGAAATTTTATCCTTAAGAAAATCTATGTTCAGAAAATATAAACAAAATGGATTCACAACCCTTCTTTAGTTATTAACTATGAAACAATCTTTCTTAAGATCCAAAAATATGGATATGATAAAGAAACTTAAAACAATTTTACACAAAGAAAAACTCTACCCTAAAGCATATAGAATATTACTTAAAGTAGAGTACACAAGTATAAGAATTTATAAGAATGATATACATTATTTCTTTAATAAAATGCAGCAAAATTAAAACTTGTAACAACAAAAAGAAGTAAATATGTATAAGAAGTATTTAAACTCAATGAGTAGGGTATCCAAAAACCTTGGATAAAGGTCCCTTGATTTATACTATCATGAAAGTCTATCTTATCCACACAAAGGTAATCCCTCAATAAGAGTATCATAGTCTGTATTACTATCCCCACAAGACCTAGAACATTAGGGTAGTTAGAACCTTTATCTTCCTATCCCTGGAAACCCTCGATTGATCAGCCAATCAGAATCACACAAGGTAGACTGAACAAGTTGTTCCCAACATTCGCACAAGGCATGATAGTCTCTCTCTCTAGAAATCACTTCACAACATCGAAACATGTAATCTAAATGTGTGTTGTATCTCAACGTGTCTCAAAATAACTCTATATATTCAAATGGATAGGTATTTATAAGAGAAAAATCCCAATGGTCTACTCCTCCTCTAATGGACATATTTTTCTTTAAATTTAGGAGGGACCTGTACACATGTCACTCAACAAGAGGTTAGTTAAAAATAGATTGTATGAAATAATTTCAGGTAATAAAACATAGGAAACGTTATCATGTGTAAGAAAAAAAAAATGTATGGAAAAAATTTTAAGCTTAAGAAACATTAACATGTTTAGAATCTAATAAACAGAAATGTTACATTAAGGAATTGAGGTGACTGTAAGAAACTAATTTAATGCGATTCTAAAGGAATTGAGGACTGGAGTCTAAAAATATGAACAATAAGATTCTAAAATAATTGATATCATGAGTCTGAATTATGAGGAATCTAGAATCTGATTGATGATAAATACAGAATCAGATTTATGATGATTTAAGAGTCTGATTTCCATAGAATTAGTAGACTGAAAAAAATGAGAGTTTGGACTCAGATTTCTAGAGAATTTGGAATCTGATTTCTAAAGAAATCTAATTCTGATTTTTGGAGAAATCAAAGTCTAATTTCTAGAGAAATCAAAGTCTGATTTCAGGAGAAATTAGAGTCTAATATAAAGAGAAATAAAATGCTTATTTTAGGAGAAATCAGTGTCTAATTTTAGGAGAAATCAGAGTCCTTTTTCAAGATAAATCGAATTATGATTTTAGAAGATATTTGATTCACAATTCTTAGGAAATTGTATTATAATGAATTCAATGTTTTGAGTTAGGTAAGGATCTAATTTTTGGTTTAAGAAAAGGCTGGTTATAATTGGTTTAGAAAAAAATTAAATGAGGCATTAAAAACAAAGGGCAAGGATAAAAAATTTATTAGATAATGAAAATTTCCTAAAGAAAATAATTATTAGAGGAAGATAATTTTGCATAAGAAACGTGTTTGTAATTTTCAGAACATAATGGAATGGAAAAGTCATAAGGATACTTACTGAATTAACAATCTCCATCATTTTTGGAGAGCACAAATAAATTTTTGTAAAATCATATAAGTAATAAGGTTTTCATTTTTTGGATATTAAAAGAAATACTTACTCCCTTTACATTGTTTTTGACCCATAATGAATACAACTAATTCGTCCTTGGGTTTTGAAATCTATAAGGATAATTTTCTAGTCTTTTTTAGAGAGGTTACTTCTTCCTTACTTAATAATTTCTTCTTTTAGTAGTATCCCCATTATATAGGCATATTGATCCTTAATATTCGTTTTGATTATTATTTTCTTCCCCTTTGTGATTTTTAAAAACAAAATGGAGGGAAATAAAAACAATGTTCTTGATAGGGTTGGAATATACCAGACAAAAGCAGTGGAAAGAAATAAATTCCATTAATATGAGAGAAATTTTTTACAAGTAAAATAGAAAAAAATATTAGATTTTAATAAATTAGTCATCCTTCTTTTCCTTCAGAATCAAATTTCTCAGAGTAGCCTTCATATTTTTAACACTTTATGATCGTCCTTAAACATGTAGAGCTGGTGATCATGATCATGATTTTTCTTATCAAGAAATTTGGTTTTATCATCTTGTGACTTAGGAATTTCAACTTTAGAATTTATCACCTCTTATTTCTCATTGAATTTTTCTTCCATCACCGACCTTAGTTTTCTTTCCGTTTTGGAATTCAAAGAAAAAAAATTTAGCTTTCCATTCAGGTATTTTTCCTCTTGGATATGGGAAACTTTCTCTTGATTCTGCTTCTCTAAAAGATTTGTTAAAAAATTCTTGATCGTGCTATCTATCATATCAAAGGAATCCTTTACTGAATCACATAAATAACATATTATTTTTATATCATCAATTACTGACTTAGATCACTTGATTATTTGTTTGTATATCTCATACGAGCATTATAACCATTGTGAAAAGTCTTGAATTAAGCTTCAAGTTTGGGAAAAATTTCCATGAGAATGATTATTTAATCTGTCTTTTGATTGATTTTTTGTTGAAGAAGTTGTAATCTATAGTCAATACATGGAAATAAGTGAATGGTATTATCTAGCTTCTTCAACTACTGAAAGACAAAATCTTGTCCCAAGGAAGATGAATATTCCGAACAAAATCCCTTTGTTGTAGAGGGAAGTTTATCAGGCTCTTCTTCTTTCCTCTTTGATGATCCAACAACATATTTCTTGGATTTTTCAACCAAAAAATTCCTAGGAGAATAAAAAACCACTGGATTTCCTTTCTCAGCTTTAGATATTTCATTCTCAACCTTTAGAGTATCTTGATCACTATTAGAAACATGAATAATTTTATCATCATCAACATCATCATTTTCACCAACTTTATCAACAACTTCCATAACATTATTAGGATGAATAAAATCATGATTAATACTTTCATCATATAATGTTTTATTAACATCATCATGAGAATCAACATTTTACCTTCTAAGATTATATTGGTTTATTAAACATGGGATGTTATGATAGAAAACTTATCCGAAGGACTTCCCATCTCTTGGTATCCTTCCACTATTTTGATTACATCTTAACTTTCCTCTTTCTCTTCTTATTCTTATTGTTATTCTTCTTACTGTACTTATTCTTCAACATTGAGTTCCATAATTGAAACTATTTTTCTTTTATCTAAACCTGTAGATTCAATATGAATTGATCTTTTAAGAAGTATTATGGTACCTAAAAAAGGTCATATTTTTTCTCTATACCTCTAAGCAGAGGTTGAATAATATCATCGTATGAAATCAACTAATTTAAGTTTTTTTAATTTTATTCTTCTCATTCTCTCCAGATACATTAATTTTTAAGGCCTTGTACCTAGAATGGTATAGTCCAAACACACCATCTCCTTACTTATTTTTTTTTGTATGATCTCTCCACTTGGATACCACTTCATCAAAAATGTTCTTTTTCTTTTTTATCTTGGGTTGAGTAGAAATAAATTCTAGTGGAAGTACTTTCTCATGAGGTTCCAATTCTTTTCTTTTATTTGAGTTTTTCTTGGAACTTTCACCTACTTCACCTTTCTTGCCAACAGCTAGAACATCACTTTTAGGAATATGGAAAAAATCCCATAAATTAATACTAAAACCAATCATTATTATTCTTAGAGTATTATCAAAAAATAACATTATATTAATTTCTTTTGAACTGCTATGAATTTTTAATGATTCCAAGAAAAGGAAAATTATATTTGACAAGATTGATGGATACATTATAATATGGGACTCGAGGGTGACATTATTGATATTTATGATGGTCAAGTGAATTTACATGATGAGGTTTATCATCCTTATATTCACCAAGAAATACATCATAATGATATCTCATTTATTTTGGGAATCCTTATCTCCCTTTCTCGGAATGAGAAAACATTGCATCCATAGAGATAATAATCTATTGTTGGTTGAAAGATGATTGATCTTAGATGACTTAAATACTTTATATCAAAGACACTAAATTTCCTTATCCTTATCAAATGTATTTTCCTTGTTGGGAAACCTATGAGAAAAAAAGATAGCTTCTCCTTTAAAAGGTATATCTCGGATGCTTGCAGCCTTGTTGAAGGATAAAGAATATGTCTTCCTCTAGCTCTTGAAGTAAAACTTTTCCCTTCCTATTTATTCATAAAAACTAACTGTTTCATAGAATTCTATAAAAGGACCAGGATAAGATGGATCCTGATTCATTGTATTATAAATAAAAGACATTCCCATCCATTCTTCTTACTGATTTTTTAAATAAGAGAATCATTATTATGAAATAAATTTGGGTCCACCGATATTTCTATTTAGATAAAAGAGTCCTTTTGTTCCTTGTTGGTGGCCATTGTATTTTTCATTGAAAATTCAAGATACATTAAGAACATAAGGAAACTAAGAAAAATGAACGGATGATTTGAAGGGCACAAAGATTTGGGGAAAAACACTTTAATAACCGATGTGGGATATGAATAGGGGTACTTTATATAGGATTCATGGTGACAGTTTGGGTTCTCGAATCAATCCAGCTATTGATATTAGCTTGATCTGATCCGATGATTGATATCAAAGATGAAGAAGGATTTTGGAGGTTCTGATATGTTGTGGTTTTAAGGAAAATAAGATTTGAGGAAATTGAATCCGATAAGTTTTTCTTAAAATAAGATAGAAATAATAACAAGTAAAAAATGTAATTATGATGATTTATGTAACGAAACATATCTTCCAAATTGCATAGTAATAATTTTTAATATTGATAAGGTTCATCTGGATGATATTTGGTTTTGAAAATTTATATTAGGGAAAGAAATAATATTATATTCTGAAAAAAAACATAAAAAAATAGTTTCCGAAAAAAAAGTAAGGAATTTAAATTTTGGAAAGGGAAAATAAAAAAATATCCCCCCTATGAAAAGGGGTATCTTAATCTAAGGATATAGTTTTAACAAGAAGTTAATACAAACAATTACCTTACAATAATTATTCCTAACTTTTTTTAATGTATTCGAATCTATTGGAAGGTAAAGATTTAGTAAATATGTCAGCAAGTTGGTCTTGTGCTCTATTAAATTGTACAATAATATCTCCTTTAAGTGTGCGATCCCTAAGAAAGTGATGAATAATTTTCATATGCTTTGCAAGAGAGTGATACAGAGGGTTATTTCTTAGGGAAATAGAAATAGTATTATCACACATTTTTGGGTTTTGGTGAAACATATTCCATAATCCATGAGTGTGTATTTCATCCAGAACACTTGAGAAAAATAACTTCTAGCTGCTACATATTTATCTTCAAAAGTGGAAAGTGCTACAAGGTGTTGCTTATTGCATGAAAAATAAACAAATGAATCTCCTAAGAAATGAAAAGTTCGAGATGTACTTAAACTATCTATTATTTATCCTCAAAAATTTGTATCAAAAAAACTTTTTAAAATAAAGTCATATCTTGAAGAATAGAAAAATCATAAATCCATTTTTCTCTTTAAAGAGTGAAAAATTATTTTCACTACTTTTAAATGAGATTACCTTGGATTATTTTGATATCTTAAACCTAAGAAAAATGAAAACATTAAGTCTGGATGACAAGATGTTAAGTATAATAAAATTCCTATCATACCTCCAATAGATGTTTGTTCTTTTGGTTTTCTAACTTCATTAAGATCAAGAGAATTAGAGGTACCAATTCTTGTACTTATACCTTTAGTGTTGTTATATACATACTTCTTAACAAAATATTTAATATACAAATGTTTAGATATATATGTCCTATCAGATTTTTGACAAATTTGAAAACCAAGGGAAAATGTTTACACAACCATCATACTTATTTCAAAATCAGATTTTATAATATTCACAAAAGAAATAGTTAAATATTTCTAAGTAAATTTGAATATGATTTCATCAACATAAAATTGAAAAATAAATTTTTTTCTTATCATTTTTTATAAAAATGGTTGGATAATCAATTTACATAACATTATTGTTTTGTAAGAAAAATCTGGTTAGTCAATCATAGCGGGATCTAGGGGATTTTTTAAGTCCAAATAAAGGTTTTTCTATTTAAAAACGCATTTTGGATGTTTTGTTTCTTCCAAATCTGGAGGATTTTCAACATAAACTTCATCTTGAACGTATCCATTAAGAAAATCATTGTTCACATCCATTTGAAAAAAGTTTAAATTTGAAGAATGCTGTAAAGTCTAGTAGAATACGAATAGATTCAAGTCTGGCTACTAGAGTGTAGGTTTCTTCATAGTCTATTCCTACTATTTGATTATAGACTTTAGAATGTAATATGGATTTATTTCTTATAGTTATTCCATTTTGATCACATTTATTTCTAAAGACCCATTTGAAAACAATTACAGAAGTTTTTATAAGTTCTTCAACAATGGTCTAGACTTTTTTCCATTCAAAATAATTTAGTTAATCTTGCATAGCCTTAATACAATCATTATAACCTAAAGATTCATTAGTTCTTTTAGTTTATAATTGGGAATGAAATTCTTGATGTTCTAATTCATTTCTTAAAGAACTTTTAGTCCTTATAAGTTTATTTACATCACCAATAATACATTCACTCGGGTGATTCTTAAGAAAAAATTGACTTGTGTATTGTAAACCCTATCATCAACATAAGGTAAAAAATATTCTGGGGGTAAATACATCATAAAAATTTTCTTGAGTATTTTACTTATTAGAATAATCTTCTATTAAAGGTCAATAATTAGTCTTTGAAAACACAACTGAATATGTAGGTTGGGGATGTTTGAAAATAAAATGATCAATTTCATCACATTTAACATGAACTGTTTCTTTAACAGTATAAGAATTTTGGTTAAAAACACTATAAGACTTAGAAGTAGTGGAATAGCCTAATAAAAATCAATAATCATATTTGGATGTGAATTTATGAAAGTTAACTTTAGTATTAAAGATGAATACTTTGCATCCAAATACTTTTATGTAAGAAATCTTTGGTTTTCAACCAGTCCATAACACACTAGGTAATTTATTTATAAAAATTATGATTAAAACTCAATTTATAGTATAATAACAAGTTCTAATATCTTTAGCCCAAAAGTGTTTAAGAATGGAATATTCAGTCAACACGGTTCGAGTTATCTCTTGAATAATTTAGTTTCTTATTTCAACAACACCTTTTTGTTGAGGAGTTCTTCAAAATGAGAAGTTATTAGTAATTTCTTTCTTACTAAAAAAAGTATCAAAATACGAACTTTCAAATTCTTTCCCATGATAACTATGAATCGTTATTAATGAATTTTTTTCTCATTTTTAAATTTGGATGAATAATATTTAAAATACGAAAATTCTTTAGATTTCTTTTCTATAAAATTGACCCATTTAAATCTAGTGTAATAATCAATTAATTTAGGCCTGGGTTGGGGTTTTTTACATGATTTATTCAGGTGAGGAACCTCTGGAAAAGTACCGTGACACCTTCCACTGATGAAGAATGGAAGAATGGAAAAAAATGATCCAGGATTGACGAACGCTGATAGATTCATTAAGTGAGGACTCTTCTACCTCCACGACCATGACATCACCTCCATTTACTAGGTAGGGGTTGTTTTTAAATTCAAGAAACACTCTTTTATTTTCCTTGTTCTTGAATTTGGGGGTGTTTGTTGTGGGATATTTGAACGGGGCTTAATCAATATCCATGTGATGTTTTTATTTGATAACTGCTTATTATAATGCTAATGTGGAGGGTGTGGGCCAAACAAATAAGGACCGGACACTCCGATGCTTGTTTTATCATTACATTATTCACGGGTGAATTCGGAATTTGATGGAAACGTGAATCAGAGAGTCACACAGCAATGGAAGCATCCCGAGAGGCCCATAGGCAGAGATAGGAGTGGAAACGGAGCTCCGAAGAATTTCTAGTGCCCCATGGATGAAGTGCAGTGTGGTGATGCCAACGACCGACGCGAGCGGGTGAATGAGGTGGCCGATGCTCAATGGAAGCAGAAGGAGGTGGTGATGCTCCGTGCCACATTGGACTAGACGGGTGGGTGACCCTCGCCCAACCATGTTGGGAGAGGGGCATCATACCATAACACTCCACAGGTGGAGGCCACGACATCGAAGCCGCGATGGAAGGCGAATGGACCTGCTCCATAAGGGACCCTTGAACAACAAGGCGATGCCACATGGAACTGTCTGTTTAAAGAGATAAATGACTCTTTGAGCCATTTGGAAAGGAGGGGCCATGTGGCCCCTCACATAGGTCATGCCAGCTAGCAGGCTAGGCTAGTCTGCTGCCCAGCGGGCCTGCCCACCGCGGCCCAGCCCAGCCTATTCGGATCGGGCTGGTCCGTGCCCCAACTAGCTGAGCCTGCAGCGGCACGACCAGTTCGGGCCGGGATGGTCTCTGGCGCAGCTAATTTGGGCTTGTCCAGGTCATACCCGAACCTGTTGGGTCAACCCGAACTAGGTCGGGTTAGCCCGAGACGGGTCGGGCGGGGTCAGCCCGACCCGGTCAGATCGGATATGGACCCATTTTAGCCAAGATACACTTAAAAGGCCATTTATCACAAACTAGATGTCCATTTAATGAACCATCTACGACACTGGAATCCTTAGAATGAGATGTTACTTTGAGATACTCCACGTATGTTTCGGAGAAAGTTGGAGTATGATTGGATTTGATCGTTCCTGAATCCAACCCGGCCCTCAGCACTAAAATGCATATAACTCTCAGACTGAGAATCCGATTGGCATGCCGTCTGTTTCATTGGAACCCCTATGACATGACAGATAATATAGTTACTTCTTCACAAGACATCATTCTATTTGAAATACGATTTATTGCATGAGGAGAGGATCCTCCCAGAATCAATCATACTAGGTACGGAATTCCAATGGCCGGATGAGACATGAAGAATGAATAGTGATCCTATGGGGTTCAACACCTAGCGATCCTATGTGGATCAACACCTAGTGATCATGTGTGGATCAAAACCTAGAGATCCTATGTGAATTAGCACCTAGCTATCCTATGGGGATCAACACCTAGCGATCCTATGTTGATCTACACATAGCGATCTTATGTGGATCAACACTTAGGGATCCTATGTGGATTAGCACATAGCGATACTATGGGGAAAATCAGCCAAAAACATGATAGAATAAGATGATATAGCTTTAAACATAATCCTATGTACTTATATACTTAAGTTATACATAGTTTGAGCTGAGTCTTTTTCTTATGTTTTGTGATTGAGTCCATGATTTGTGGTTTTACATAGTGAAGCTCAGAGAGACCTTCAGGGGTCTTGGGATCCCTACTGAGTAATGTTGTACTCACCCCTTCTTGGGCTTTTCCCATACCTTGTTGTGTCTTTTTAAGATGATGGGAATCCTTGACTGAGACTTGAGAAGCTTGAAACTGATGGTGGATGGTGGTGATGGTTGTCGTGGAGAGCTGTGGAGATGAGCTCTACCTACCTTTCAGGTAGGATCCATGGTGGACAATATCAAGAGATATTTTCAGATTTAGTTGTATCTTCCAGTTGGGCTTGTATTCTGAAACCTTTAATTTAGTACACACTTTTACTACTGCAGTTTTACTTAGGGGTTGCATCTTGTTGTGTTATTAGAATGTGTGTTTGTACAGGTTTAAAGTCAATGCCTTCCCATTTTAGGGATACACCTTTCTGGTGCTAGTCACCAACCCATGGCCTATGGAAGGAGGTCTTAGGTTAGTCACGACATGGGCCCCATGGGACGGGTCAGGACAGAAATGTTTCACATGATCTTTTAGAAACATTCTCCAACTAAGATGATATAATTTTTCATTATTTATTCTTTTCATGGGTTATAATCTTTGAATACCAATAATATAATATCTGGAATGACTTCTATTTGGATGGAATGATGTTTATGACACATTTTTCTCTTCCATGAGTTATATGATTTTAAAACCAAATTCCTTTGATGATATATTATTTGATTAAATGATTATGAGACCTACCTATTTTCCTTTTTTAATGATATGATTAAATGTTTATGATGCCTATTTAATTTCAATGGTTGTGATTTAATGACTATTTATAATATTGTGAAACATGTATTTTTTGATGGATGGGTCCAATATCTCCTTCCAATGCATTGTGTAAGGATTAATAACTCATGAGTATAATTATTATGCATGAACCTGATTTAATCTTCATAAATTTATGCATGAACCTAATTTCATGTTGAAAATGTTATGCATGAACTTGATTACTTGGTTACAATACTATGTATGGACCTCGTTACATGTATATAAATTTATGTGTGATCTTTATTAAATGTTTAAATTTCTATGAGTGAACCATATTACATGTTAAAAATGTTATGCATGAACCTGATTACATGTTCAAAATTCTACAAATATATTTGGTTTCATGTTCATATGTTTATTTGTGAACCTAATTACATATTCATAATGTTGTGAGTGAACGTTATTAATAATTTAAAATTTTAGGTGAAAACCTTATTACAAGTACACAATCTTATGCATGGACATTGTTTCATGTCCATAAGGTTATGTGTGAACTTGATTACATGTTCAAAATGTTATGTGTGGACCTGATTACATGTTTACAATGTTATGAATGGACCTGGTTTCAGGTCCATAAGTTCATGTGAGGGATTGATTTCACGTCCATTACTTAATGACTGAACAACCTTCTATTGAAACAAGTTCATAATATTATATGATGATGTGTATTCCATAAGTCTATGTTTTATTCATATGTTAATATTTCATGTCTTATTCTCATGATTACATTTTAATTTATTTCCAATCAACTATAAATATTTATTCCATGACTCAGGTTTATAATTGTTTATATGTATGGTATATTGTTCTAATTTTATGATCACGTCCTCATTACCTTATGATCATGTAACTCTTACCTATTTCCATTGTGTACCATTAAAGAAAATCTAATCTCACCACTTTCTGATGTTTCCTTTCCCCGGTTTATGAGTAATGGTTTTAAGTACAAGTACTAAGGAAAAAGATATTTGTCGGTAACATTGAAGATATTTCACAAAGTTAGAATATTTTTTTCCGTGTTTCTAAATACATTAATTTTTGAAATTTCTTATAAATTTACTTTTTTAATGAGCTTACTATTTATCTAAAATGTTTTTATAACCATGTATGTTATGCCTGTGTTTCTATTGTTTGTATCCAAGGAAATGATTATTCAGCCTTTGGAAAATAACATGACAATACTGTAGTGAGATTAATAAGGATACTACTAGGGATATGTATTCTTATGTATCATAGGATAATCTTAATTCATCATGGATTTAAAATTATATGTCTTTATTTAGGCATCATGTAAATAAATTTCCATGATTATGTGGTTTTCTTCTACGATATGTGTTTCTCACCCTATGCTTTCTTGTTTTAGACAATTACGGGAACTATATTGAACATGAATTACATTGAAAGTTCCATATTTCAAATGTATGGGCATTATTGGAATTTATCTCCAATATGAGAATATACTTAAGAGAATCAATAAGGTTGTGTGATTATTGTTTACAGTATTGAAGATAAATATACCACAAAAAACATGTGAATTTTATGGGATGTTCTTCTGGTATTTTTTATATTAAATGTAATGGGCATGATTATATTGAGGTAGTCAAACCTTAAGACTTGTTTCATATTGAATATTCTAGGAATGAGATATTATATAATAATTTAACGAATCCTATGTAATGTTTTATAAATAAATTTGGATGATTAAAGAATATATGTTTTAGAATTCAGTGATTATGTTATATGAATCATCAAGTATATAAGGATTGTTTTTAAAAGTATTACATTATTTACATTCAAGAAACATTTAAATGATAATGATTCCCTATAAATTTTATTTAATGGTACAATTAAATTTGGGGAAGATAAAATGTAACATGTTTCATCATATGATAAAATTTTATTTTATATGGATAAAGGGATGTTGATATAGATAAAGTAAATTAGATTGTATTTATGGACACAGAAATAATAATTGAATTGTTGAAAAAAAAATTTATGGTATCATTAATGATGTTTATAAATTACTAGATTTAAGTGATATATCTAGTAATATTTGGAATAAGGAAGAATTCATGTTTTATAAATGAATTTATGGTAACTTATGTTATTTCCATGATTTAGGAGAATATATGATGGGCGTATTCACATGGTTGGAATGTGACATCTAAGATCTAATTTATGACAAATATGGATCAATGTAATATTTATTTAGAGATCTTATTTATAAAGTATAAGATTTTCATATATTAGAAGTGTTACAAGGTTAACCATTTATGTAATGGTTTAAGTTAAAAATCATAAGAGATATCCAAGATTAAAGTATATCACACTACATAAGGATTTATGCATATTGGGAAACTTGTGCTACACTTTCATTGTGTTAAAGATAGATGAAATATTATTTCATTATACTTATAGATCTCAAGATCTGTTAATTCTTTAGGAATGAAAAATTGAACTTCATTTCATTTAATAAGAGATGATGTGGAAGTTGATCAAGGCACAACAAATGGTAAGGCTTTCATGAAATCATGTAAGTATTTCTTTTCATGAAAATCATCAAATTTAGGAAAATGGGTCTTGAAATAATTTTTTCTCAAGTAATCATTATTATTAATGATATAAATGACCTTTTTTAAGCCTCCTTGGATTATGGATTTTTGAATATTTACTCTCTCCAGACCATGTTCCCTATCATTCTGCATCAGTACATAATTTTTATTTTTCTATTCCATGTCCATTTTTTCACTATCCACCAATGTTTTCCTATGTGGAAACCTAGTCATTTGTTACTATGGGTCAATATTGTGTATAAACATCCCATTTTAAAATTAAGTTTTAGTATTCAATTTTAAAATATGGGTTTCTATGCAAGGGATGTTTGTGTATTAAGCCTTTGATAACCTAGATGAATTTCAGTGGTGAAATTTATTTTAGGGGGTGTGTAATGTAACAACTTAATAGTTTATGAAATCAATTTTTCGAAATTAATATAAACTATCCAATATTTATTATTTCATAAGAAACTTAATTTTAATTGTGTTTTGTGAAAAAACCATGCATTTATAGCTTTGTATCCAACACCATGTTGAAATTGAGATACACACAACACTTATATTAGCTTGTGATACATGCATATCCTAGTTTTATCAAACTACAATGTGAAATTTATAAAATTATTAAAATATTATTCAATTTACCACCTATATGATGGAATGTAAGTTATGAATAGTACTAAATATATTATGAAAATGTGGTATAAAAATTATAAAATATGAATTATTTAGTGACTAATGAACTAGAAATGAAAATAATACCCTCATGAATATATAAGAAATCATTTTCTAGGAAACTATATTTTATGAAATCAAATAAGTTATAATATAATAAATTAATTACTGATTTTTTTTCGAATTATTTTAATAAAATTTAAATATTTATTATTTTTATTCAACTATATAAGATTCATATATTTTTTTTTCTATATTAAATATGAGAATAGATAAGATTTTATGAATAAAAAGAGGTATTTAAATTAGAGGTAATTTTACAACCCTTTAATAAAGAGAATATATTAAATATAATTATTAAAATTTTAAAATTTTATTTGAAAAAATATACTTCATTTTTGAATGATGGATATCAAAGTATACATTGAGTGAATTTTTGGTATTTCTCTATGATGTTTCATTTTTTTGATGAATAGTGAAAACAAAGATTTTCAATTTAAACCAATTTTCTTCAAAAAAAATTTAATATTTAATTCAATTTTCAATCTGTTTTTAAAGTCTAATTACATCTAGTTTACACAAATTTATCCAGTTTGGGTAATTGGAACCAATTTTACATTGAAATTTGATATAAAATCATTTCATGATTTTAACTATTTAGGCTTTAAAAACCCGTTGTCCCGACACATCTATGGGATTAATTTTCAATTAATTTCATCCACTTCTGTTATTATAATTTTGAGAAATGGATTACAAATTTTTAATAAAAATAATTTATAATTTCTAATATGTTAATAGTTTTTTACTAAAAAGGGTTGTGAAATTAATTAAAATTAATTACAGTGATTACGGTAAAAATTATTTTGTTAATGGTTATAGTTAAATATTAATAGTTAAAATGTCCTAGAAACCTGTAAAAAAGATATTTTATGGATTTATTTATACTAAGTTCCCTATTTTTGTAAATTTTGAAAATTAATCTAGGAACATTATGTAAGGGAGACCTCTCAAATTTTTATCCTTTTTATATTTACAAGAATCCCACTCCTCGTCCACTATAAAATGACACTCACCCACATCACTTATTTACACATCTGTCACGACCCGCCCTCGGGACCCATGCCGTGACTACCCCAAGCCCGCCTTCCATAGGCCAGGGGCTGGCGACAAGCACCAAGGCGTAAATCCCAACAAAAAGGGAAGGCATTGCCTTTGAAAAGTAAACAACCACCACAGAGTAAGCAAGCGGAATAGTAAACACTAAGTAAAAAACAGAGTACCACTGAAGTGCGGAAAAGTAAATGGGCCAGTATACAAACCCAAACTGAAAGTAAAGTACAACTTGAAATAGAAAACAACAACTGTAAAGTAAAAGCCGCTACACCGAGCTGTCCACTGGAAATCCCACCTGAAGGGTGGGTACAGATAGCTCCACTTCTCCTCGGGTCCCGTCGTCCGCTCCGAACACGTTCCGCCCAGTGGTCCACCTCCAGGTACCATCCTGCTCTATAAGCCTCAGCCAAGATCAATGTTGTCCGTCGTCTACAACCTACACAATGTAGTGCGGGCATAGCCCGTGCAGGGGTGAGTATAAGCTACTCAGTAGGGACCCCGATACCCCAGAAGGTCTCCCAAAATCCACAAAGGATAAACCACAAAGGAAGATACAATCACGAAGTAACAACCGACACTGCTTAGGTATATGCCCATACATATACCTAAGTCATCAATTCCAATACGCTCCATCCTCCGATCCCAAGTATAACTCAGTCCACACAGGAAAGTAAATGTATTCCACACAGGAAAGAAAAACGAAATCCACACAGGATAGCACAACACAATCCACACTGGAAAGCAACAAGATTCAGCTCACACAGGTATACTTCTTCAAAGGACGATAAAGATGATCTCTGATCCATCTAAGTCGTCGAACCCACGAAGGATCGATAGGTAACTAACCCACGCAAAGACCCACACAGGATCGGGCCCACAAAGGACCTGTAGGCGCTGGTTCACACAGGACCGCTGAGCGCAAAGACCCACACAGGATCAGACCCACACAGAATCGGGCCCACACAAGACCTGTAGCACAGATCCACATAGGATCGATGAGTGTTGTAGTCATCATCGAATCCACAAATGATCTCTGTACTGTCGTCGTTGCAGTCACAGTAGCAGTAGCTGTAGCAGTCACAGACGCAGCCAGCTCTAGGGTTCCCACACACAACAAGCCCGTTCGGGAGGGTCCGCTCCACGAGCCGAGAGGCTGATACATCAACTGTCACATAGTCCAGAGTTGATGTATCCAAAAGTTTCGTATCGTCAACAGGAACTCAACGCAACAGACGGCGCGTCGTTCGGACGCCCAGTCTGAGAGTTATTGGCTTTTTCGTCCCAGGGGTCCGGTTGGTTTTTAAGGAAAAACCAACCCGACCGTACTCCAGCTGCATCCAAACCTCGGGCGGAGTATGCCAAAAGATCTGTCTCACTAAGAGGAACTCAACAAAGCTGACGACACGTCAATCGGACGTCCGTAGCTCAAGATATGAGTGTTTCCTCTCCGAGGGCCCGGTTGGTTTCGTGTACGAACCAACCCGGCCGAACTCAAAGTTTTCCGAAACATTGAGTGCGATATACCGAATCGACCGTCTCTATCCAAGGCTCACATCGCCGCTGGCGGTTCGTCAATCGGAGGTCCGTAGCTCAAGTTATGAGCAAAAGACCGAAGTCGATTCGAAAACGGGGGGTCCGGGTCCGGGCCGACCCGGCCCGACCCCCCCTGGGTCGGCCCGAACCGGGTCGACCAGACCCAGGCCTGACCCGGCCCGGCTGGCGGCACGGTCCGGCGCGGCGGCACGACCCGGCGCAGCGGCACGTTCTGACTCGACGGCGCGGCCCGGCCGGCGGCGGCGCAGCCTTGCGCCGCTCGGGTGCCACGCGCGGGGGGCAAGGCACCCGCTTTCCTGCTGGCGGCGCGGCTGAAAGCCGCGCCTTTGTTCAACGCCCCCCCCCCCCTTGTGGGGGGCTTCCTTTGAGAAAAACGGGGGGGCGCTGCCCCCCCTTTGTGAAACCGGGCCCCCCTCATAATGGGGGGCCAATTAAGTTGGCCTGGGGGAATTAAATTCCCCCGGTCCTTCCCCTTCCAGCCGGCCCGACCTGGCCCGCCGGTTCTTCTTCAACGGACCGGAAAAGCCGGTCCCCTTCCGGCTTCCGACACCAGAGGCCCGGCGAGCCGCCGATCTTCTCATTCCGCCGCAGCCCGGAACCGGCCGCGGCCTTCGTCGTCCAACGCGGTGCGATGGCACTGCGCTCCTCCGCCGTGGCCCCGCTCCGGCCGCGGCGCCTTCAGTTTCCTTCGACGTGGCGCGACGACGTCACGTTCTTGATAATATTTCCGCGGCGCGGCGCGACGGGACCGCGCAATTTATAGTCTTGCGATTTCGGCGTGGTGCGACGGCACCACGCCATCTCGTTTCATCCGCAAGAAAAATAATATTCAAGAACAGAGGAGGGGGGATTCGGCCGTGTTTGTGTGGTACGACCCCCCTCTCGTTAGTCGATAACACATAACAATAATCCTAAAGATTGTCATGCTAGGACCAAGAATGAGAATAAACAAATAATCAACAACAAACCCCTACCTCGGTTTCAAGAACGATGATCGTCAACGACCAGCGGAAGACGAGCGCCGCGGCGGTCAGCGTCACGGAAGAAGGACGTCGATGTCGTGAAGTGAGGATTCAGAGTTCTTTGACGACGATTTCGTCGCGGGAAATCATCGCGGAAGAAATGACGCGAAAGAAGTACGTCATCGGTATCGCGGGTATGACGTCGCGGAAAATGGTTCCCGAGAACGTGGCGTTCTTTGTCGATTCTCGAAGGTTCTTCCCGTTCTTCATCAAATCTTGAAGAAGAAGAAGAAGAAGAAGAAGTAGGTTCCAAATTCTCTCAAGATTGTCTAGAGAATTCTAACCCAAATAAAATAAGATAAGGTATTATTTTATTTACTCAACCAAACCATTTGAAAATTCAAAGGTTTGAAATTAAGCAACTCAACCCATTTAATAACCTAAGTAGTCAAGTTCATTAAAAAGGGGAGTTTAAGGGAGTTTTTTAAAAAAATGGTGAAGAGTTATGCTTTGTGTGGGCCCCACCACAGTTAATCCTTCCAAGGGAGGTTAAGTGGATGTGGGTCCCACCTTTAACTCCATTTTGGAGAAGTTAACCAACAAAATAAAAATTAAAAGTGTTTCCACATTTTTATTAATCTTCTTATAATTTCTCCCAAAACTAACTTTCGTCCCGCATAAAACGCAACCTCAGAAAAGGTCTCCTTAAGCGAAAATCGGCGTTGCGAGTTCATCGGTGCCCTCGGAATTTGATTTCGGGCACCGGTTCAAAAGTTAGAAATTCCCACTCGTTCGTTCATTGAACGTACCCGAGCCAAACTTCGGAAAATGATTCCGGGCACTCCGGGCCTCAGAATCAGGTGCCTTTAGAAACCGCGCTCTTGTAAAATTCCAAAGAAAATTAAGAAAAAATTTCCCTTGAATTTTACGGGTCTTTACATTACTCCCACCTCAAGGCTTTACATCCCTGTAAATATACATCAAAAACTAGGCAAACAAATGAGGGTACTGAGCACGCATCTGAGCCTCCCGCTCCCATGTGCTCTCCTATAGGTTCCCGTGCTGCCATCTGATGCGCACAAGAGGAATCGATCGCCCACATAGGACCCGCTCTTGTCGATCCTCTATCTCCACCGGGACCTCCGTAAAAGTCTCCCCATCATCAACGCCATGCTCCCCATGGTCAATGATGTGTGTCGGGTCGTGCACGTATCTCCTCAGCTGAGACACGTGGAAGACGTCACGCACCCGGTGCAACTGAGGTGGTAGAGCCAGGCGATAAGCCACCTAGCCAATCCTGCTGAGGACCTGGAAGGGTCCGATGAAGCGTGGAGATAACTTGCCGCCTCGGCCAAATCTCCGTATACCATGTCGAGGTGAGACCCGCAAGAAGACGTGGTCGCCATCCTCGAACTCTAGTGGCCTCCGCCTCCTATCAGCGTATGACTTCTGCCGGCTCTGAGCTGTCCTCATCCGCTCCTGGATGACCTGGACCTTCTCTATCATGGCCTGGACCATCTCCGGTCCCACAAGTGCTGACTCCCCATGTTCTGTCCAGCACAAAGGAGATCTACAAGGTCGGTCGTACAACGCCTCGTACGGTGCCATCCCGATGGTGGAGTGGTAGCTGTTGATGTACGCAAACTCCACCAAGGGTAAGTGGTCCTCCCAGTTGCGACCAAAGTCGAGGAAACATGCGCGGAGCATGTCCTCGAGAGTCTGAATGGTCCTCTCCGTCTGACCATCCGTCTGAGGGTGAAAGGATGTGGTCAGACGTAGCTGTGTCCCGAACGCCTCCTGTAACCCCTTCCAATACTGGGAAGTAAACGAGCATCCCGATCGGAGACGATAGATGATTGCACACCATGGAGCCGCACAATCTCCTGAACGTAGAGACGTCCCAAGCTCTCCACTGAGCCCTGATCTCTGATGGGTAAGAAGTGTGCCGACTTGGTGAGTCAGTCAACAATAACCCAGATGGATTCGTGACCTCTGGAAGTTCGTGGAAGTCCAGTCACGAAGTCCATAGATATCCCGTCCCACTTCCACTCTGGGACCTCCAAGGGCTGTACCAAGCCTGCTGGTACCTGATGCTCGGCCTTCACCTGCTGGAAGGTGAGGCATCGAGAAACGAACTCTACTACAGCCTTCTTCATGCCCGGCCACTATTTCTGTCGTCTGAGATCCTGGTACATCTTCGCCACTCCTAGATGTACCGCCAAAGGAGAAGTGTGAAACTCTCTCAGCACCTCCTCTCGAAAAGCGACTGGTATCATGGTACATCCTCTGAAAAGGATGTCGTGCTCTTCTCCAAGGGAGAAACCATCAGGTGCCTGTCCTGAGGATATCTATGCACGCCATGTCTCACAGTCAGCATCCTCACGTTGTGCCTCTCTGACCTGCTGTAGTAGTGGAGGAGTGACTGTGAGAGACTGGAGGAAGGCTGCTCCATCTCTATCCACGAAGGATATCTGCAAAGAGGCTAGCTGATCTGTCGCCTCCTCAAGTAGCTGAATGCCCGTCCTCCTGCTAAGGGCATCGGCTACTACGTTCCCCTTCCCATGAGTATAGATTATCTCAAAGTCATAGTCCTGGAGGAACTCGAGCCATCGCCACTGTCTCAGGTTCAGGTCCTTCTGCGAGAAGATATAACTGAGACTCTGATGATCAGAAAAGACTGTAAAACGCTCAACCATCAGGTAATGTCACCATGTCTTCAGAGCGAAGACCACTGCTGCTAACTCCAGGTCATGGGTAGTGTAGTTCTTCTCATGCGGTCTCAACTGACGTGATCCATAGGCGATCACTGCCCGCTCCTGCATCAGAACACATCAGAGTCCGGTCCCTGATGCATCGCAGTAGATTACGTACCCTACTCCCTCATCAGGCAGCCTCAAGATAGGTGTGCTAGTCAACCTCTGTCTCAGCTCCTGGAAGCTCTGCTGACATTTGTCTGACCACACGAAGGGTTTCCCCTTCCTCCTTAACGTACGGCAAAGCTGCAAAGATTTCTCCTTTGCCGAAAAGTGAAATCTGGTCTCATCCCCTAGATGAATTATGTTCCTTGCCTAAAACAGTCAATCCCGTCATGATTAGTTAATTCATGGTATGGATGACATCATAAGGCCTCGACGCTGCTACCAAGAGGTCCAACTGTTACTCTCGCCTCCAAGGGTTGAGTCACACTGTCGGCATCAGTGTGTGGTCACTGGGTTTCCTCCAGTAAGAATCTCTCAAGTGAGGGTCAAGTCAACAGATTTTTTTTAACCGACACCTCTTAGTAAAAACAAACAAAAGACAAGAAAACAAAAGTCACCAAGGCAAGTATCTTTTATTACTTCAACTTAAAGTACAAGGACACAAGGAAACACAATCTACGAAGCTAGAGGCATTATGGGCAAAGGCCTCTATGCCTGGAGCTAGTCCCGCACTAGTCCACCCACTTCCGGAGCTCCATGATCGTAAGCTTCAGCTGCCTGAAGCTGTGCTCTCCCCTGAGGTCGGGGTGGACCTCCTGGTGGTGGTGGTGGTAGAGCCTCAAAGCGTCGCCCACCACCTGCTGCTCGGCCAGCTCCTCTGCCTCGTCCGCCTCCTCCCTGTGGACCGCCACGGTCCAACCTCTGGCTCTGCCTAGGTGGTTCCTCAACCGTCTGATGATCCTCTGCATGGCGGGTCGGGCAGTCACGAGCCATGTGGCCCTGCCCACCGCACGAGTAGCACTGTCTGCCTCTAGAAAGATTGGCTCCGCGCTGTGTGCCCCACACTGCTGAGCCAGTGTCCTGAGGTTGTCTGCCTGAAGGGCTAGTCTGCCTGGACCGCTGAGTCATCTGTCGACTGCCTGCTGCAGAAGACTCTGCCATGTGCCGCCCTACGGTGGGTCTCGGCGCTGGTGTAGACTCAGCAAGGAAACTCTCGATCAAAAGGTCCTGCTCCAGTACTCCTATCTGAGTCGGTATGCTGAGGGAGATCAGCGATGCCCTGATCTCGTGTCTCAAACCCTGCTCGAAGGTCCAAGCCCGGAAGAATGGGTCTCGTACCATGTCAGTCGAGTAGCGCAAGAGATCACTAAATCTCGCCGAGTAATGAGCGACCGTCATGCTGCCCTGCTGCAGCTGAAGAAGCTCCTGGATACGCACCGCACGAAGGGTGGCTGGGATGAACTCCGAGCGGAAGAGGCTCTCAAAGTCCGTCCAAAGAAGTGATGCCTCATCGTGCACCTGGAGCATCAAGCTCCACCATCGTCCTGCTGCTGAGTGCAGTAGGCTCGCAGCGAGGATCACCATGAGGTCTTCAGGTGTCCTCACTAGCCTAAAAACTCATACCACTGCCTCCATCCAGTCCTCGGCTGCCTGGGGGTCCATCTCCCCACGAAACCTGGGCGGTCGCTGGCGCTGAAACTCATGCAGTGCGCTGAGGCGACGTGCATCGTCAGCGGCTGGTGCTGGAAGCATCGGTGGCTCGACGGGTAGAGCTACTGCCGGTGCCACTGCTGACAAAGGTCCATGCACCGAGGCCTCGTTGCTCGGTGGGTTGTCGTCACGCTCGACTCTTGGAACCCTAGCTGGCTGCCGTCGTGGGGCCATCCTGAAAAGGAAACAAGTGCGCCATGGTCAGAACAGTATACCTGGTGAGATGATATAAAGTAATCACAAAGAAAACTTTGAAACACACACGCAATCAATGTTTTCGTGCATTAAGTTGGAAATCAGTAGTTAGGGTCCTGGTGTACGGATACGTCGGCCGCTGCACCAACACTGGACTCCCTGGACTGATAACCACACTCAATACGCTAAACATTATTGTTTCACATAGAAAAGATCAGAGTTCGCGGTAGAACCGAACTCCTCTGATACCAATTTGTCATGACCCGCCCTCGGGACCCGTGCCGTGACTACCCCAAGCCCGCCTTCCATAGGCTAGGGGCTGGCGACTAGCACCAAGGCGTAAATCCCAACAAAAAGGGAAGGTGTTGTCTTTGAAAAGTAAACAACCACCACAGAGTAAGCAAGCAGAATAGTAAACACTAAGTAAAAAACAGAGTACAACTGAAGTGCGAAAAAGTAAATGGGCAGTATACAAACCCAAACTGAAAGAAAAGTTCAACTCGAAAGGGAAAACAGAAACTGTAAAGTAAAAGCCGCTACACCGAGCTGTCCACTAGAAATCCCACCTGATGGGTGGGTACATATAGTTCCACTGCACCTCGGGTCCCGTCGTCCGCTCCGAACACGTTCCGCCCAGTGGTCCACCTCCAGGTACCGTCCTGCTCTATAAGCCTCAGCCAAGATCAACGCTGTCCGTCGTCTGCAACCAACACAACGTAGTGCGGGCATAGCCTGTGAAGGGGTGAGTATAAGCTACTCAGTAGGGACCCCGAGACCCCTGAAGGTCTCCCAAAATCCACAAAGGATAAACCACAAAGGAAGATACAATCACGAAGTAACAACTGACACTGCTTAGGTATATGCCCATACATATACCTAAGTCATCAATTCCAATACGCTCCAACCTCCGAGCCCAAGTACAACTCATTCCACACAGGAAAGTAAACGTATTCCACACAGGAATGCAAAACGAAATCCACACAGGATAGCACAACACAATCCACACATGAAAGCAACAAGATTCAGCTCACACAGGTATACTTCTTCAAAGGACGATAAAGATGATCTCTGATCCATCTAAGTCGTCGGACCCATGAAGGATCGATAGGTAACTGACCCCCACAAAGACCCACATAGGATCGGGGCCACACAGGACCTGTAGGCGCTGGTTCACACAGGACCGTTGAGCGCAACGACCCACACAGGATCGGACACACACAGGATCGGGCCCACACAGGACCTGTAGCACTGATCCATGTAGGATTGTTGAGTGCTGTAGTCGTCGTCGAATCCACAAAGGATCTCTGTACTATCGTCGTCGCAGTCACAGTAGCAGTAGAAGTAGCAGTAGCAGTAGCCGTAGCAGTCACAGACGCAGCCAGCTCTAGGGTTCCCGCACACAGCAAGCTCGTTCGGGAGGGTCACTCCACGAGCCAAGAGGCTGATACATCAACTGTCACATAGTACAGAGTTGATGTATCCAAAAATTTCGTATCGTCAACAGGAACTCAACGCAACAGACGGCGCGTCGTTCGGACGCCCGGTCTGAGAGTTATTGGCTTTTTCGTCCCAGGGGCCCGGTTTGTTTTTAAGGAAAAACCAACCCGACCGTACTCCACCTGCGTCCAAACCTCGGGTGGAGTATTCCAAAAGATCCGTCTCACTAAGAGGAACTCAACAAAGCTGACGACACGTCAATCGGACGTCCGTAGCTCAAGATATGAGCGTTTCCGCTCCGAGGGCCCGGTTGGTTTCGTGTACGAAGCAACCCGGCCGAACTCAAAGTATTCCTAAACTTTGAGTCCGGTATACCGAATCGACCGTCTCGATCCAAGGATCGCATCTCCACTGACGGTTCGTCGATCGGAGGTCCATAGCTCAAGTTATGAGCAAAATACCGAAGTCGATTCGAAAACGGGGGGTCCGGGTCCGGGCCGACCCGGCCCGACCCCCATGGGTCGGCCCGAACCGGGTCTGACCCGACCCGGCTGGCTGTGCGGTCCGGCGCGGCGGCGCGGCCCGGCCGGCAGCGGCGCAGCCTGGCACCGCTCAGGTGCCACGCGCGGGGGGTAAGGCCCCCGCTTTCCAGATGGCGGCGCGGCTGAAAGCCGCACCTTTGTTCAACGGCCCCCCCTTGTGGGGGCCTGCCTTTGAGAAAAACGGGGGGGGGGCACTGCCCCCCCCCCCCCCCCCGTTGTGAAACCGTCCCCCCCTCATAATGGGGGGCCAATTAAGTTGGTCGGGGGAATTAAATTCTCCCGGTCTTTCCCCTTCCAGCCGGCCCGACCTGGCCGGCCGGTTCTTCTTCAAGGTACCGGAAAAGCCGGTCCCCTTCCGACTTCCGACACCGGCGGCCCGGCGAGCCGCCGGTCTTCTTATTCTGCGACGACACCGCACCCCTCCGCCGCAGCCCCGCTCCGGTCGCGGCGCCTTCGGTTTCCTTCGACGCGGCGCGACGGCGTCGCGTTCTTGATAATCTTTCCGCGGCGTGGCGCGACGGCGCCGCGCAATTTATAGTCTTGCGATTTCCGCGTGGTGCGACGGCACCACACCATCTCGTTTCATCCGCAAGAAAAATAATATTCAAGAACAGAGGAGGGGGGATTCGGCAGTGTTTGTGCGGTCCGGCCCCCCTCTCGTTAGTCGATAACACTTAACAATAATCCTAATGATTGTCATGCTAGAACCAAGAATGAGAATAAACAAATAATCAACAACAAACCCCTACCTCGGTTTCAAGAAGGATGATCGTCAATGACCCGCAGAAGGCGAGCGCCACGGTGGTCGGTGTCACGGAAGAAGGACGTCGATGCCGTGAAGCGAGGATTCGGAGTTCTTTGATGACGATTTCATCGCGGGAAATCGTTGCGGAAGAAATGACGCAGAAGAAGTATGTCGTCGGTATCGCGGGTATGACGTCGTGGAAAACGGTTCCCGAGAACTTGGCGTTCTTTGTCGATGCTCGAAGTTTCTTCACGTTCTTCGTCAAAGCTTGAAGAAGAAGAAGAAGAAGAAGCAGGTTCCAAATTCTCTCAAGATTTTCTAGAGAATTCTAACCCAAATAAAATAAGCTAAGGTCTTATTTTATTTACTCAACCAAACCATTTGAAAATTCAACAGTTTGAAATTAAATAACTCAACCCATTTAATAACCTAAGTTGTCAAGTTCATTAAAAAGGGGAGTTTAAGGGAGTTTTTTAAAAAAGGTGAAGAATTATGCTTCGTGTGGGCCCCACCACACTTAATCCTTCCAAGGGATGTTAAGTGGATGTGGGTCCCACCTTTAACTTCCTTTGGGAGAAGTTAACCAACAAAATAAAAATAAAAAGTGTTTCCATATTTTGATTAATCTTCTTATAATTTCTCCCAAAACTAACTTTCGTCCCGCATAAAACGCAACCTCGGAAAAGGTCTCCTTAAGCGAAAATCGGCGCTGCGAGTTCATCGGTGCCCTCGGAATTTGATTCCGAGCACCGGTTCAAAAGTTAGAAATTCCCGCTCGTTCGTTCACTGAACGTACCCGAGCCAAACTTTGGAAAATGATTCCAGGCACTCCGGGCCCCGGAATCAGGTGCTATCAGAAACCGCACTCTTGTAAAATTCCAAAGAAAATTAAGAAAAAATTTCCCTTGAATTTTATGGGTCTTTACAACATCTCAAGTTACTTATACTCATAAAAAACATGCCCTAATAATCTCCCAAGATCCCTCCTCTAATTCTTTAAGACTCCATTTGGACAGAAATCCAAACAAGTAATCTCTAACTTGTAATCCAAGGGGAGTTACTGAAAGAAGAGGTAACATCCTTTCTCAAGCTCCATTGTTTTATATTCCGTCTACACACATAAGCAATTATTATTAAATTCTTATATAATAACCTCAATATCCTAAATACTGTGATATGTTTTTATTCTATGGGTTTTAACTATACTTACAAACTCTTTTATCTATTGGGTTACAAATATACCATTCTTGTGTACGTCGAACTACCGCCTCAGGAAACGATATTGTTAGTTTTTCATTTACCACCTCTCATGGTAGGTAATTATGAAGGAAAATCTAATTTATTTGATACATATGATATTTATTATTTATTTATCCTAATGTGATTATTATATAAAACATACCTCCATGCTTTTCATTTTGTGTAAATATAATAACATCGCTTGTGGACGTGTAGACTACCGCCTTTGCAAGGTAATGTGTTTCTTTCACACTCTATATGGAATGTATTAATTATTCTATTTGTGATATTATATGATATATATGACATAATAATTATACCATAATTTTATTATATATATAATCATATATTTCATTTACATTCTTTCTTTCAATATAATAATAAAACAAAAAGTATATTGATGCGTATGTACGACCTAATGTCTCTTAGAACAGTGTCTTCCATTTAATTTTTATTTTTTTATAGTATTATATATATATATAATATAAAAGATATTTATATCACGTTTTACATTTTTGAAATAATTAAATCAAGAACTAAGAAATTGATCAAGAATATCAAGCCAAAACATATACGAAAAACAAATCATAGATTACCTGAAACATTACATTAAAAGGGAGTTGTTAACAAATGGTTAATATATTTTCATAAAAATATCATATATGGTTTTGGATATAATAATTTAGTTTTTTTGTAGATTTAAAATAAACACATATTTATTATATAGGAAGGATGAACATGTATGAAGAATGTCAAGAGTTAAGGTATTGGTTTTCTCATCCCACATTTATTTCTGTGCGACTTGGGTATTATTCGACACTCATTTATTATATGTGATTTATATACTTCCCATGAATGTTTTTATATGATTAATATAATCAAATTTATGGGTATTTACATATCCATTTTATGATATATCTTTCATGGTGTTTATTTTTGAAAATTTACTTAATCGGTGAACTACATTTATCTGAACCTTACTTCTTTGAGATACATTCAAGGTTATGCACCTATATTTTTCTATGGGGTGTATATACTTCCTTTTGACATGTTTTATCACGAATATACATAATTTTATGTTATTAAAAGATCAATTTAATTTTATTATTTCATGGGGATTAGGATTTAATGATAACAATGTGTTAAGTGTTTATCGTTACAATATCATCAATTTTTGGGATTATTTATGAGTATGCTTACATTAATGAAATATCCCAATCCATATCATAATAATATATTTATAATTTTATTTATGAATAAAAAAACTTATACCAAAACCAAATATAATGTTGAATCTTATAAAATTAACCGGTTTTAATTTAATCAAATATAGCTTATGATATATTAAAACTAAATACACAAAATGTGACTTTTAAATTACATTATTTTATGAAAATAAAGGATCATTTTGAAAGAATAAGTATCTTTCCCTATTCAATCAAAAAACAATCCTTATAGAAAAACCAAAAAAATTCACCCAAAACTAATTTTTATATGTTGAATCCAAATAATACATTCATTTAATAAAATTAATGTTCTTAGATTATAATTTTTTAAATATGTGAAATAAAAAATATATGGGAAACCCCATTTTATATAATAATGATGCTTTTAAAATTATATTGTTCTTTACCTTATTTGATTTACTTATCATCATTAAAAATTGACTACTTACTCAATATGAACTAACATATAAATTTGAATAAATAAAAATTTTCAATTTATATTTTATAATGTTGTAACTCCTACTAATACCTTCCAAACCAACAGATAGGTTATGGAAATAATATATAAATAATAATATTTCTATAGTATATCATGGTTAATTTAGAATCAATGTTTTTTTGGTACATTGTACAGACAAAAGTATTTATTTAACTTAAAATACAATCATAAATCATGGGGTGTTACATTCTACCCCTTAATGAAATTTTTTCATCAAAATTTTATCTCATTCGCAATAAAAAGAGTATAAAAAATTATCAAAATCATATATATGGAATAGAAGATAAAGATAACGTACAGGAAAAAAATAGCTTTTTTCTACTTTGATTACATTTTATATATAAATGGAATTTATTATCTATGTTAACACTATAAAAATTATTATTTCAAAAATATATCTTAAACCATGAATTTACCATTTTTACCCTCATTCTTTCAAATGGGATTCATAAATATTACCTATATAGATGATAAATATTCTCCATATAAGACTCAATAGATTTATCTTTCTCTTACATGAGTTTGAGTAATTATTTTACAATCATGATAGGGAATATGGTAGAATATACTTATTGATTTTTTACCACAATTTCGTACTTTAATTGTGTTTCATGTCATTTTCTACCTATAATTCATGTCATATTATAAATAACTATGGAGAAATTATAAGGCCTAAATAACTAAAAATATCATCCAATGGATCACAAGATCCAAAAATGATGAAAAAATATTCCTCTTGTTTCTACAAATTATTGAAAACCAAAATGGATAGTAGATGAAAATATAATAACCCATAATAATAAACATTTACAAATAAATCTTTCAAACCTAAACAATAACACTAAAAGATTGAAATAAATCTTTACATAAAAAATTATGCTTAAAAATATTCCAAAATATTACTGAACAAAATGTGAAACCCAAAAATAGAATAATTTGATAACATACTCTCTCAAGACATACATAAGATTTATACTTAAATAACATTAATCAGTCATGAAGTAATATGAAAAAATGTATATATTTTTAATTATATATTTGGAAAAATTTACCAATCCTTACCCAATTTAATATAAATCACCAAAAAACAAAAATAATAACCTACATGCTTCCACAAGATAACTCAATCTCTATTCTTTAGATAAAATATAGTCCTATAAAAATAAAATTATATTTTACTAAATCATATAATTTATGTAATATAGTGAACCTCTTAAAAAATAATAATTACTTAGTCACCAATTAACCATTCAATATCATGGTTATATAAATATATATTCCCAAAATATGATAACCTTTTGTTCCCATTAACCATAATTACCTAATTATCAAATAATGTGTTATCATTAAAGGTTATGTGATTCCTTAACTTATATCCAAAATAACATTCTTCCCAAATAAATTCACTATATGTAACATTCTAAGAATAAAGGTGACATATACCTCTATTATATATTAATACCAAATACAAATTTCCCAAAATTTCATCTGTCACCTTAAAATCTAATAACACAAAACCTAAAATTGATATATATATCTATATATTCCCTTAAACTTCTGATCATCCTTAAATTAATTAAACCATATTTTTATTTTACACATAAATAATATTCATATTATTACTTTAAAGCAAAAAATTTATCTAAACCCTTCTCTAATAACTACCATAATATCCTGGGACCCATAAACCCAAATCTAGTTCTAAAAATATATTCTGGACATATTGGTTTTGAAACCAACTGAAGCGGCCCAATTTTAACCATCCATAATTAAAATAAAAATATCCAACATTTATTCACATACATATTCAATAAATTTTAGGTTTATGGTTATATATATTTAGGAAAGAATATTTAAAAAATGAAACCCATTAATTTCTTATCAAATTTGTATTTTTACCCTTATACTAGGATTTTATTTTTCCACAACAAGACTTCTACATCACCCAAAAAATTATCTACACATGATTCCCTTCTAGACATATCTGATATAATATCATTCTCCACAACATGGGGTATTGGAAAGCATAATAAATGTTGAGATAACATTCTTGGTAAGGGTAAACATGTGAGATATACAATAATTATTATAATGGAGAATAAAATAAGCTTATGTCTATGAGAACATGATCATTATTTTCAAAGTCAAAACCAAATAATCATAAACCATAAAACAAGAGTCATGTAATATAGATTTTTTATGACAAGTACATTATTCATATGAGTATAGAATCATTAATAATCAATCATAATCCATGAGATAAAATCATAATCATATGAATTCCTCATAGCAGTTTATGTTATAATCATTAGTATAAAAAATTATTTATCTAGTCAGATCTCAAAACGAATACATTTATCACATAGTGGGAAAATTCTCATAATGCATTGGGTTCACTCTCTATCGAAATTTCATTCCTGTAATGGGTTAACTCCCTAAAATTTTTCATATTATCTCACAATATATTAAATATTTACCAAATTAAATAGAGGTATATAAAATTCTACTAAAACCATTCATATAACGAAATCCTAACATAAGCGTGTCATAATAATATAAAAAAATTCATCATTTCATTATAATGTTATTAACCTATGTGAATGAAATATGTTTAATGAAATAATCCTTAGAAAATCATCTTCATAATCCATTGAGAGATATAATGTGAATGAAATTATATGATAATATCCCCATTGAATCATAATAATAATTAAAGGGTATTGACATTGATTAATTTTTTTATAAATACATTTAAATTATTGCTTGAAAATAAAAATAAAACAACCATTTTATTTTGGAATCTTCTGAAATATTATATTTATAAAAAAATTGGTATTGTAGTTCCTTTTAAATATTTGAAACTTATAGACAAAAGTTCTATATTACGAGAATTCCTGAAAATGATAAAATATCATCATGACATATACATTAAAAGTGAAAATTATTTTCACAATATTATAAAAATTTGAAAATTAATTACTCAGAAAACATTTAAATATATTACATTGAAAAAAGAAAGTTAAATATAGTGAAAATAGACTATTTAAAACAAATAATTTAAAAGTAAAAACTTCTATAATTTTTTTAATTAAAATGGATAGAAAATACAAATATTCTTAACCCAAAAACAATAAATGATTTTGAGTTATCATAAAAATAGTTTCTTGGTCAATTTTTGTGAAAATGACAGTAAATTGAAAGGAAAAAATGAAAATCCTATAATTAACTAGGTAAACAGAATGTAGATTTTTTTTAAGAGATAAAATATTAGAATTCCTCCAATGGACATTTAATCATAAGGAATCCTAATTAAAAATGATAATGAAATGTAAATCCCTTATAATTTGTGTTTCTTTTGAATCATAAACACTGTGAAATAAAAATAAATAAAATAGAAATTTAAATTTCATGAATATTAATAGATTCATGATATAATATCTCAAACAGGCTATATATATTATATAAGAACAAATATGTGAAAAACATGAATCATGTCTCAATGATACAATATTGAGATGAATAACCCTTACCTTAAGTCCCAAATTTCTTCATATCCTCAGTTAACCTCCTAAATAATAAATATATATTTATTATAAATCCCTAAAATAACTATATCATACTTATAATACAAAATATGATTGAATTATAACACATTATCACTAATTTATTAACATGTTAATAAAATCATGGTTTTAGGTGTTAACTATTTTTTTTCATGCATGTTTAAGTTTAGTTGTTCTGATCCTTGATCGGTGGTCATGGTTTCATAATATATTGAATCATAATCATGTAATAAGTATAATATTTTTTTATTATATACACTTTTATAATAATTAAAATTATAAGTGATGAAAAATAAATTATATCACTACGTAGATACAGTAGTTCATTCGTATGCACAACTGATGTTCTCATTTTCCAACAAATTAAAAAAAATAAATGTGAATAAAAATATATTTATAAACAATAAGAAAATTATCGTAAATATAATATATATTCATTAAATATATCCTTTTACTAGAAATATTAAGCATAAAATAAATAAACTAAATCGCTCTATGGAGGTGGTAGCCCACATGAATTCATGATCACTATTTAATTTTTACAATGGAAGGGATAGAAAGAAGATAAATGATATTTTATACTTAAAGAGTAATAATTTAGCCATAAAAGTCATAAATATCCCTTAAAATTCATCTATATAACCATCCACGAGGGTCTGCGATTGAAAATAAAATACATCGCTTCATATATATTGTAGTTTTTACATAATCATGATAAGTGAAAAAACTTTACATTAGATATTAAAAGAGATATTAAATGCTTGTAAAATTAATATAACAACCTTTTATTAATGTACATATATTTATTTTATAATTTTTATATGGTTATAGGATATTTTTTGGTGGTTAAGTAAGAAATAAACCTCAAATGGATTGGAAAATACAATTACAACTTATTTGTGTATATTCCTTTGGATTAAAACTTAAGCCTTATTGAGATAGTATTATAGTGAAAAAAAGTCTTCTTGGCTATTGAGAGGAATGTTGGAATATATTTTGGTTGGGATTGGCTAAACTAGAGTATGTAATTCATGTGGAGAAGTAAAAATAGGAGGTTCCCACTGATATGTTAGTTGGGGAGAAAACTGGTAAATACTTGAATCATTATTATTTGATATATGTATTACCCCAGTCTACAAGTTCTAAATGTTCTTTGTTTATAATATAAGACTCGTATGGAAAAAATTAAATCAAGCAATGTTATTTAATCATTTTTTGTGTGATTTTAAATAATATATCATATGTTATCACCTATTTTGACCTTTGTAACCCTAATTGAGGTAACACGATAATTGGGCTTTCAGGTTCAATAATGACATTATAAAAGGTAAGGTGAAAAATAAGTCAAAAATTGATGATATTCATGATAAATTATCATTCACATGAAAAAATATAATATTTTTTTTAACATTTTTAATCAATAAATTATATATTTTTTGATATTAAATAACATTAAATGTATTTATTTGAAACTATATGAATAATTTGACAAGAAAAACATCAATATTACACTAGTGTTCAAATTTAAAAATTTAAAACATTACATAACCTTTAATTTTGATCCATAAAAATCATGCATGTATTTATCTTACGGAATACATTTTTTTTAATATTTTAAAACTATTTAATTTGATTTTTAACCAGTTTACATAAGCTCTATTTAAAGACCATAACATATCATATATTTATATAATAACATTAAAGATGAACATTGATTACAAAACATAATGATACAATCCAAAATCATTTAGGTCTCATTAATTTAGCGATAAGAATCACAAATAACTCATTCAAACGAGTTCTACATTACCTCCCACTAAGTTATTGTTAACGAGAACCCTTATTAGACATATCATACATAATAGCCTTCTTCAAAACATATTTAATGGAAACATAATAACTGTTGATATCAATTGAACAGTAAGGGTAAATAAGAGAGATTTAAATGATCACATAACAAAACATGATCATAAGGGTTTGATAACATTTACATTACATTTGAAAACCATACCATTGATATTAGAGGTTATGAACATGAGCCATGAAATATATATTAGCATTTTACAAGGCATGAATCAATAAGGAATCAAATAACATAAGCCATGAGTTCTTACTATTTTCATAATACATAGGGTTTTCAATACACATAAGAATAAAAATGCATATCCATTATTGTCAAAGATCATTTATAAAGATATCATAGTGGAATGAGTTCACTCCTTAACGCTTGTAACAAAAACAAGAAGTAAATAGGTATAAGAAGTATTAAAAATCAATGAGTAGGGTATCCAAAAACCTTGGATAAAGGTCCCTTGATTTATACTATCATGAAAGTCTGTCTTAGCCACACAAAGGTAAGCCCTCAATAAGAGTATCATAGTCTGTCTTACTATCCACAAAAGCCCTAGAAAATTAGGGTAGTTGGAACCTTTGTCTTCCTATCCCCTGAAACCCTAGATTGATCACCCAATCAGAATCACACAAGGCAGACTGAACAAGTTGTTCACAACATTCGCACAAGGCATGCTAGTCTCTCTCTCTAGAAATCACTTCACAACATCACAACATGTAATCCAAATGTGTGTTGTATCTCAATGTGTCTCAAAATATCTCTAAATATTCAAATGGATAGGTATTTATAAGAGAAAAATCCCAATGGTCTACTCCTCCTCTAATGGACATATTTTTCCTTAAATTTAGGAGGGACCTGTACACATGTCACTCAGCAAACGGTTAGTTAAAAATAGATTGTATGACATCATTTAATGTAATAAAACATAGGAAACATTATAATGTGTAAGAAACAAAAAAATGTATGGAAAAAATGTTAATCTTAAGAAACATTAACATGTTTAGAATCTGATAAACAGAAATGTTACTTTAAAGAATTGAGGTGACTGTAAGAAAATAATTTAATCATATTCTAAAGGAATTGAGGACTGGAGTCTAAAAATATGAACAATAAGATTCTAAAATAATTGATATCCAGAGTCTGGATTATGAGGAATCTAGAATCCTATTGATGATAAATTTGGAATCTGATTTATAATGATTTAAGAGTCTGATTTCCATAGAATTAGTAGACTGAAAAAATGAGAGTTTGGACTCAGATTTCCAGAGAATTTGGAATCTGATTTCTAAAGAAAAATAATTCTGATTTTTTGAGAAATCAAAGTTTAATTTCTAGAGAAATCAAAGTCTAATTTCAAGAGAAATCAGTGTCTAATATAAAGAGAAATCAAATGATTATTTTAGGAGAAATCAGTGTCTAATTTTAGGAGAAATCGGTGTCCCTTTTCAAGATAAATCGAATTCTGATTTTAGAAGATATTTGATTCAAAATTCATAGGAAATTTTATTATAAGGAATTCAATGTTCTGAGTTAGGTAAGGATCTAATATTTGGTTTAATAAAAGGTTGGTTATAATTGGTTTAGAAAAACATTAAATGAGGCATTGAAAACAAAGGGTAAGGATAAAAAATTTCTTAGATAATGAAAATATCCTGAATAAAATAATTATTAGAGGAAGATAATTGTGCATAAGAAATGTGTATGTGATTTTCAAAACATAATGGAATGGAAAAGTCATAAGGATACTTACTGACTTAACAATCTCCATCATTTTTGGAGAGCACAAATAAATTTTTGTAAAATCATATAAGGAATAAGGTTTTCATTTTTTGAACATTAAAAGAAATAATTACTCCCTTTACATTGTTTCTGACCCATAATGAATACAACTAGTTACTCCTTAGGTTTTGAAATCCATAAGGTTCATTTTCTAGTCTTTTTTAGAGAGGTTACTTCTTTCTTAATAATTTCTTCTTTTAGTAGTATCCCCATTACATAGGCATATTGTTTCTTAATATTCGTTTTAATTATTATTTTCTCCCGCTTTATGATTTTTAAAAATAAAATGGAGGGAAATAAGAAAAAAAATGTACCTGATAGGGTTGGAATATACCAGAAAAAAGTAATGGAATGAAATAAATTCCATTAATATGAGAGAAATTTTTTACAAGGAAAATAGAAAAAAAAATCATATTTTAAGAAATTAGTCATCCTTCGTTTCCTTCCAAATCAAATTTCTCAGAGTAGCCTTCATATTTTTAACACTTTATGATCATCCTTAAACTTGTAGAGCTTCTGTTCATGATCATGATTTTTCTTATCAAGAAATTTTATTCTTTCATCTTGTGACTTAGGAATTTCAGCTTTAGAATTTATCACCTCTTATTTCTCATTGATTTTTTCTTCCATCTCCAACCATAGTTTTCTTTTCCTTTTGGAATTAAAAGAAAAAAAAATAGCTTTCCATTCAGGTATTTTTCCTCTTGGATATGGGAAACTTTCTCTTGATTCTTCTTCATTAAAAGATTTGTTAAAAAGTTCTTGATCGTGCTATCTAACTTATCAAAGGCATCCTTTACTGAATCACATAAATAATCTATTATTATTAGATCATCAATTACTGACTTAGACCACTTGATTATTTCTTTGTATATCTCATACGAGCATTATAAACATTATGAAAAGTATTGAACTGAGCCTCATGTTTGGGAAAAATTTCCATGAGAATGATTATTTAATCTGTATTTTGGTTGATTTTTTGTTGAAGAAGTTTTAATATATAGTCAATACATGGAAATAAGGGAATGGTATTCACTAGCTTCTTCAAGTACTGAAAAACAAAATCTTGTCCCAAGGAAGATGAAGATTCCAAAAAAAATTCCTTTGTTGGAGAGGGACGTTTATCAGGCTCTTCTTCTTTCCTCTTTGATGATCCAACAACATATTTCTTGGATTTTTCAACCATAAATTTCCTAGGAGAATAAAAAACCACTAGATTTCCTTTCTCAGCTTTAGATATTTCCTTCTCAACTTTCAGAGTATCTTGATCACTATTAGAAACATGAATAATGGTATCATCATCAACATCATCATTTTCACCACCTTTATCAACAAATTCCATAACATTATTAGGATGAATAAAATCATGATTAATACTTTCATCATATAATGTTTTATTAACATCATCATGAGAATCAACATTTTACCTTCTGAGATTATATTGTTTAATTAAACATGGGATGTTATGATAGAAAACTTATCCAAAGGACTTTCCATCTCTTGGTATCCTTCCACTATTTTGATTACATCTTAACTTTCATCTTTCTCTTCTTATTCTTATTCTTATTCTTCTTACTGTACTTATTCATCAACATTGAGTTCCATAATTGAAACTATTTTTCTTTTATCTACACCTGTAGATTCAATATTAATTGATTCTTTTAAGTATTATGGTACCTAAAAAAGGTCATATTTTTTATCTATACCTCTAAGTAGAGATTGAACAATATCATATTATGAAATCATCTAATTTAAGGTTTTTTAATTTCTTTCTTCTCATTCTCTCCAGCTACATTAATTTTTAAGGCCTTATCCCTAGAATGGTATAATCCAAACACACCATCTCCTTAATTATTTTTCTTCGTATGCTCTCTCCACTTGGATACCACTTCATTAAAAATGTTCTTTTTCTTTTTTATCTTGAGTGGAGTAGAAAGAAATTCTAGTGCATGTACTTTCTCATGAGGTTCCAATTCTTTTCTTTTATTTGGGTTTTTCTTGGAACATTCACCTACTTCACCTTTCTTGCCAACAGCTTGAACATCACTTTTAGGAATATGAAAAAACTCCCCTAAATTAATACTAAAACCAATCATTATTATTCTTAGAGTATCATCACTAAACAACATTATATTAATATTTTTTTGAACTGCTATGAATTTTTAATGATTTTAAGAAAAGGAAAATTATATTTGAAAATATTGATTGATAGATTATAGTATGGGACTCGAGGGTGACATTATAGATATTTATGATGGTCAAGTGAATTTACTTGATGAGGTTTATCATCCTTAGATTCACCAAGAAATACATCATAAATATATCTCATTTATTTTGGGAATCCTTATCTCCCTTTCTCGGAATGAGAAAACATTGCATCCATAGAGATAATAATTTATTGTTGGTTGAAAGATGATTGATCTTCGGTGAATTAAATAATTTATTTCCAAGACTCTCAATTTCCTTATCCTTATCAAATGTATTTTCCCTTTCTGGAAACCTATGAGAAAAAAAGATAGCCTCTCCTTCAAAAGGTATATCCCGGATGTTTGCAGCCTTGTTGAAGGATAAAGAATAAGTCTTCCTCTAGCTCTTGAAGTAAAACTTTTACCTTCCTCCTTATTCATAAAAACTAACTATTTCATAGAATTCTGTAAAAGGAACAGGTTAAAATGGATCCTGATTCATTGTATTAGAATGACAAAGACTTTCCAATCCATTCTTCTTAATTATTTTTTAAATAAGAGAATCATTCTTATGAAATAAATTTGGGTCCACCGACCTTTATATGTAGATAAAAAAGTCCTTTTGTTCCTTGTTGGAGGCCATTGTATTTTTCATGGAAAATTCAAGAGACATTCAGAGCATAAGGAAACTAAGAAAAATGAACTGATGATTTGAAGGGCACAAAGCTTCGGTGAAAAAACACTTTAATAACCGATGTCTGATATGAATAGGGGTACTTTATATAAGATTCATGGTGAGAGTTTGTGTTCTCGAATCAATCCAACTATTGATATTAGCTTGATCTGATCCGATGATTGATATCAAAGATGAAGAATGATTTTGGAGGTTCCGATATGTTGTGGTTTTAAGGAAAATCATATTGGAGGAAATTGAATCCAATAAGGTTTTCTTAAAATAAGATAGAAATAATAACAAGTAAAAAAATGTAATTATGATGATTTATGTAAGGAAACATATCTTCCAAATTGCATAGTAAGAATTTTTAATATTGATAAGGTTCATCTTGGTGATATTTGGTTTTGGAATTTTATATTAGGGAAATAAATAATTTTAGATTCTGAAAAAACAAATAAAAAAATAGTCTCCGAAAAAAAAGTAAGGAATTAAAATTTTGGAAAGGGAAAATAAAAAAATATACACCCTATGAAAAGGAGTATCTTAATGTAAGGATATAGTTTTAACAAGAAGTTAATACAGACGATTACCTTACAATTATTATTCCTAACTTTTTTTAATGTATTCGAATCTATTAGAAGGTAAAGATTTATTAAATATGTCAGCAAGTTGGTCTTGTGCTCTATTAAATTGTAAAATAATATCTCTGTTAAGTGTGCGATCCCTAAGCAAGTGATGCCTGATTTTTATATGCTTTGCAAGAGAGTGATATGGAGGGTTTTTCTTAGGGAAATGGAACTAGTATTATCACACATTTTTGTGTTTTGGTGAAACATATTCCATAATCCATGAGTGTGTGTTTCATCCAGAACACTTGAGAAAAATAACTTCTAGCTGCTACATATTCATCTTCAATAGTGGAAAGTACTACAGGGTGTTTCTTATTGCATGAAAAATAAACAAATGAATCTCCTAAGAAATGAAAAGTTTGAGATGTACTTAAACTATCTATTATTTATCCTCAATAATTTGTATCAGAAAAACTTTTTAAAATAAAATCATTTCCAGAAGAATAAAAAAATCCTAAATCTATTTTTCTCTTTAAAGAGTGAAAAATTATTTTCACTACTTTTAAATGAGATTCTTTTAGATTATTTTGATATCTTGAACCTAAGAAAAATGAAAACATTAAGTCTGGATGACAAGATGTTAAGTATAATAAACTTCCTATCATACCTCCAATAGATGTTTGTTCTTCTGGTTTTCCAACTTCATTAAGATAAAGAGAATTAGAGGTACCAATTCATGTACTTATAATTTTAGTGTTGTTATATCCATACTTCTTAACAAAATATTTAATATACAAATGTTTAGATATATATGTCCTATCATATTTTTGAGAAATTTGAAAACCAAGGGAAAATGTTTACTCAACAATCATACTTATTTCAAACTCAGATTTCATAAGATTCACAAAAGAAATAGTTAAATATTTCTGAGTTAATCTGAATATGATGTCATCAACATAAAATTGAACAATAAATTTTTTTTCCATTTTTTATAAAAATGGTTGGATAATCAATTTACTTAACATAATTGTTTTGTAACAAAAATCTGGTTAGTCTTTTATACCAGGATCTAGGGGATTGTTTAAGTCCATATAAAGGTTTTTCTATTTAAAAATGCATTTTGGATGTTTTGTGTCTTCCAAATCCGGAGTATTTTCAACATAAACTTCATCTTGAACGTATCCATTAAGAAAATAATACTTCACATCTATTTAAAAAAGTTTAAATTTGAAGAATGCTGTAAAGGATAGTAGAATACGAATAGATTCAAGTGTAGATACTAGAGCATAGGTTTCTTCATAGTCTATTCCTACTATTTGGTTATAGACTTTAGAATGTAATCTTGATTTATTTCTTACAGTTATTCCATTTTGATCACATTTATTTCTGAAGACCCATTTGAAAACAATTACAGAAGTTTTTATAAGTTATTCAACAATGGTCCTGAATTTCTTCCATTCAAATTCATTTAGTTAATCTTGCATAGCCTTAATACAATCATTATAACCTAAATATTCATCTGTTATGTTAGTTTCTAATTGGGAATGAAATTCTAGATGTTCTAATTCATTTCTTAAATAACTTTTAATCCTTACACGTTTATTTACATCACCAATAATACATTCACTCAGGTGATTCTTAAGAAAAAATTGACTTGGGTTTTGTAAAACCTAGCATCAACATAAGGTAAAAAATATTTTGGGGGTAAATACATCAGAAAAATTTTCTTGAGTATTTTACTTATTAGAATAATCTTCTATTAAAGGTCGATAATTAGTTTTTGAAAACACAAATGAATATATAGGTTGGGGATGTCTGAAAATAAAGGATCAGTTTCATCAAATTTAACATGAATTGTTTCTTTAATTGTATATGAATTTCGGTTAAAAACACTATAAGACTTAGAAGTAGTGGAATAGCCTAAGAAAATTCAATAATCATATTTGGATGTGAATTTATGATAGTTATCTTCAGTATTAAAGATGAATACTTTGCATCTAAATACTTTTATGTAAGAAAGCTTTGGTTTTGAACCAGTACATAAGACATTAGGTAATTTATTTCTAAAAATTCTGATTAAAACTCAATTTAAATTATAATAATAAGTTCTAATAGATTTATCCCAAAAGTGTTTAACAATGGAATATTCAGTCAACATGGTTGAGGTTATCCCTTGAATAATTTAGTTTCTTATTTCAACAACACCTTTTTGTTGAGGAGTTCTTAGAAATGAGAAGTTATGAGTAATTCATTTCTTACTAAAAAAAGTATCAAAATATGAACTTTCAAATTGTCCACCATGATAACTATGAATCATTATTAATGAAATTTTTTTCTCATTTTTAAATTTGGATGAATAATATTTAGAATAAGAAAATTCTTCAGATTTCTTTTCTATAAAATTGACCCATGTAAATCTTGTGTAATAATCAATTAAAACAAATACATAGTATTTTCCTCTAATACTTCTAGTTTGCGTTATAACAAAAAGATTTATATGCACTAGCTGTAAAGAATCAAAAGTTGAGACTACAATAATTGATTTAAATCATGGATTATGTTTCTTATCATATAGGCAAGGATCTCAATCTTTTGAAGATTAAAATATATACTCTGGTATATCCATAAAAAATACTTCCTTGAGAATATACATAGGTTACTAAGGTTATAGTGTCTTAGTCTTCTTTTCCATAACAAAGATTGATTATCCATTTCACTTTGGAAAGGTACGTATTTCCTCCTAAGGTTTTCTATGTTTAGTGTATAAACATTCTCATGACTAAGGGAATAGATAATAAACACTCTCTTAGGGCTGTGTATAATGTATTTATAATTCCAAAAATTCATAAGGTAACCTTCATTGAATAATTTTATTATGCTTATAAGGTTGTTCTTAAGTCCATTAACAAGTAAAATATTTGAAATAAAAGGTTTTCCTAGAAAAAAATATTTCCAATACAAATAATTTCTCCAAGAGCATTATCTCTGAAAGTTACATTTCCTCCTTTCATATTGATAATATTTTAAAATAAGTTTTTGTTACACGTCATGTGCTGGGAATATACACTATCCCTGTGCCATGTATTGTTGTTGGTACTTTCTTTTTTCCCTAAAAATAAAACAGTCAGACTTTCAGAATCCAAACATTATTAGATCTAGAACTTGTAGAAATAAAACTCTTAAATATCCACATTTTCTTAGAAAAATGTGATTTATGAAAACCTAAGGATTGAGTTTTATTCAGAGAACAATTTTTCTCCCAATGTCTACCACATTGACACTTATTGAAAAAAGGAGGACTTTGGGGAACATGGTATTTTTGACTAAAAACTAGTTTGTAATGAGTATAACCAAATCTAGAACTATTACTAATAGGAATATGTTTTGAATACATTTTATCAAATTATTACCTTCCTTATATAAAATTTGATAAAACATTTTTAATGGGAAATATTTCAGAATATATTCTAATTAATATATTTTTATCCTCATAGTCATTAGCCTTAGAATTTGAGTTAGTCTCTAAATTTTGATTCTTAGAAATATCATATTCAATATACATAGAAATTTTTCCTTCCCAGAATTAACTTCCCAAATATTTTTTAAAACATTTTCAAAATCAATTGTTTTATAATCAAGATCTTTAGAAAGATCTAATACTTCTTTGGTTAAAACAGAAATTCTAGAATTTTCATTCTCTAACTTCTTTTTTATCTTACATTTCACATTCTAATGCAATTTATTAAGTCTAGAGACTTATTCAAAAGAAGTTAAGGTATTATCTACTTATGGAGAAGATTATTTATCTTAAGATTCATAATATTCATCGTTAAGAAAATTATATTTTAAAGAAATAATGTTTAACAAGTAATCATTGGGTACCTTAGCCATAATAAAATGATTTTGAATAGGTATTCTGGCTATAAGACCAATATTCATCTAACTAAAAGATTCATATTACGATGATTCATCTGAAGAGTCACCACCATTGGAACTCCAATAATAATTTTCCTTCAAGACATTATTAGCCCTATATTTTTAGGATTTTTTTCTGTTTGTTTTTGAATGCATATACTTTCTTTCTTTTCTCTTTAGAATAGGATAATCAGGTATTTTATGTCCAACACTTTTGCATTAATAAAGAGTTACATCTGAATATTTATTTTCTTTCTATATTTCTTATTAAATCTGTAACAAAAATATTTCTTTCCCACAATATTTTTCATCCTTTGAGCAAGATTGTCCAATTCTTACTCAGACTGATCTCTGTCACTTGATTCAGATATAACAACAACATTATTATATTTAGATCTAGTCACCCTTTTCGGTGACATCGATTTATATATAGTAGTGATAGAAACAATTACATTACCATTATTCTTCTTATTAATGTATGCATATATCTTCATTCTAGTTTCATGCTGAATAAGAGTTTCAAATAACCCATCAAGAGTGATGTTAAATACATTCCTATTCTCATCAATAAAAATCCTTTTAGCTTCCCACCAATTGAGTATAATATCTTTTATCTTGTCCATGATAACTTCATCATCATTTCCTTTTCCTCCAATATATTGACGACTGTTGACAATGGTCATAAATCTCTAATGCAATTTTCAAATAGGTTCTATATAAGGGAACATAAATCCATGATATTCAGATCTTAACATAGATCTTCTAGTTTCTATCACTTTTGTAGTTCCAAAGTCTGTAACTTCTATTTTCATCCCTATACTACAGGTTTCTTGAGAAGAGTATATTTTACTATATATATTCCTAGTCATGGAACATAAAAGAGTATTGTGTACCTTGTGTCTTAGTTGATATTCTTGTATTTCTGGATCTGTGAATGTTTAGATTTCTCTAGCAAGAACATTGTATTCACTAGATAGAATGAATAAATTATCCACTACAGTTTTAGTAACTAATGTCTTCATCCTATATCTCTGGTACTCATAATCATTACCATAAAAAATTGTTGGTTTAGTAGGATTTAGATTGTCTATATAACCATTGTTAATTCCTGTCATTCTATAATGAAATAGAGAATTTCTTTTCTGCAAAAAGGATTAGTAATAAGAGTTTATGAATAAAGAGTTTATAAAATAGTAAGAAAAACTTGAACAAGTAAAGATTTTTTTAGAAAATTTGAGCAAGAAACCTTATAGTTAAGTATACATATTTCATAGAACGCCTTTGATTCTTATAGTAGGATCAAAATATATATGTAGATGCTCAATTTCCAGAGCAGTGAATAGTATGTTTAAAAACATTCATTTTTATGCTTAAGAAAATTTATATTTAACAAAGTAAAGAAATATAGATTCAAGACCTGTCTTTAGTTCTTAACTAAGAGACAATATTGATTTGGATATGAAAATATTGATATGATAAAGAAACATAAAACATATTTACTTAGAGAAATACTCTACCTTAAAGCATATAGATTCTTATTTATATCGGAGTATACAAGTATAAGAATGTATAAGAAAGTTATACTTTCATTATTTAACAAAATAAAGTAGAATTAAAATATATAACAACAACAAGGTAAAAAGTATAACAAATATTTTAACCCAAAGAGATGGATACCCAACAACCATGGACAAAGGTCCCTTGATTTATACATTCTAGAAATTCTGTCTTACACACACTCAGGTAAACACTTGATAAGAGTATTGGAGTCTATCTTGCTATCAATGAAAGACCTATAACAGTAAGTTAGTTGGTACCTTTATATTACTATCCCTATAATCCCTCAATTGATTATCCAATTAGAATCAAAATAGGAAAACTAAATAAGTTCTTCACAGTTTGAACAAGTTGTTCACAACATTCTCACAAATCATGAGAGTCTCTCTCTAGAAATCACTTCACTGCATCATAGCACATATTCTCAAGATGTGTGTTGTATATCAATGTGTCTCAACATATCTGAAAATCATCAAGTGGTTGGGTATTTATAGGCAAAAAATATCAACGGCCAGTTCCACTTCTAATGGTCAAATTTTCCATTAAATTTTGGAGGGACCTGTACACATGTCACTCATCCAACGGCTAGTTAAAAATATATTGTACGACATTGTTTCATATAAGAAAATATGAAAACATTACCATATTCAAGAAACAAAAAATATGTAAGGAAAACATTTTTAAGGTTAAGAAACATTAACATGTTTAGGATCTAATAAAATGAAATGTTACTTTAGGGAAATAAGGTAACTGTAAGAAAATAATTTAATAGGATTATTAAGAAATTGAAAATTAAAATCTAAAAATATAAGCAATCAGATTTTATAATTAATAGATATCCGGAGTCTTAATTTTGTGTAATATATAATCTGATTTATCATAAATTCAGAATATAAATTATGAAGATTTCGGAGTCTAATTTATAGAGAATTCGGAGTCTGAAAAAATGAGAGTTCAGAGTCTACTTCTAGAGAATTTTTAATCTGATTTATGAAGAAATAAGAGTTTTATTTCAGGAGAAATCATAGTTTTATTTCCATAGAAGTTAGAGTCAAATTTCTAGAGAAATAGGAGTCTTATTGTAGATGAAATCAGAGTCTGATTTTAGGAGAAATCAGAGTCTTATTTCAGATAAAACCAGATTCACAATTATAGGTAAATAGAATTTTATAGAATTGAAGGATTTGAGTTAGGTAAGTGTCAAAATTTTGGGTTATGAAAAATATTGTTAGAATTTTTTTGAGAAAAAAACATGTAATGAATTGAAAACCAAGGGTATGGTTAAAAATTTTCTTAGAGAAAGATAATTTTCCATAATAAAATAATTCATAGAGAAAGATAATTTTTCTTAACAAATGTGTTAGTGATTTTCAAAACATAAAGGAATTGAAGATTAATAAGGGTACTTATTGTCTTAACTCTATTTATATCATGAGATATCAATCATTACCCAATGCATTGGAGGGATATATAGGTACCACCCATTAAAAAATGATAATCTTTCATATGTGTGGCCAAAGATAATAAAAAATTAACCATATCAGAAACCATGAGAAGAAATAGCCTTCATAACACATTTATCATATCATAACCCATGAAATGAAATTGGCTTCATAAACATTTCATAATAAAATAACACATATAAATTAAATTTGTTTTATAAAAATATTTCCATCAAAAATTTAAACTATCCTGATAGAGAATAACCAAAAAATAAATTGGATCATATCATAAGTAATTTTAAATTATCATTAAGTTATGTCATCTTATATATAAAATAATTTTGAAATATCTCTTAGGACACTTTTTGAGGGAAAACATTTTCACTTTGAAAATCCACTTTTCTAACTAAAATTTCAAAAAATATTTTTAAAATAATTTTCTCTGAAAATAACCCTTGAATATTATAAATTAATATTTAAAAAAGTGAGTGGTCATGATGGTGGGAAATTTTTTTCGCACCATATGTATTAAAATAAATATTCATTTCACAGTATTAGTAAAATCAAAACATTCATTTTTTGTAAAATGAAATTTATATTCTTATTAATTTTTTTAATAAAATTAAAACACGCGAAAAAAATGTATTTAGATAATAATATAGTGTTATTAAAACATTATTGAAAATAATCATAGAAAACATAGATATGAACGGGAAAAGGATTTCGACCGAACAGAGAAATAACATCAGTGTTTGTTAAAAACATTCTTTTAGAATCCATAGTACCTAAAGAGAGGAAACCTAAAAGAATACATGTATTCTCAATAAATTACCAATGGATAATAACAATTCATCAATTTATTGAGAAATAGATCATAATATTTCATCATTGAAATCATGTTCATAAAAAATCCTGATAAATGATGAGATTACAACTTCAAACCCTTACCACATTGGTTACTTTTGTATGTAATACCCAAGAATGAATAAAATTAATTGAAAAAATATATATCATTAAAATTACTAGATTCATTATATAACATATTAAATGGGTTGTATATACTCCTCATAAAATAATATAGGTGCATAACATATCATATGTCTCAAAGAAATAAATTTGAGATAAAATCCCCTTACATTAATTCCTAAATAAAACATACACATTAAAACCTCCTTTATAATAGATATATGTTTACTATAAACAATTAGACCAAAAATAAGAATATAAATCATACCATATATTATTTAATTATGACCTTATATGACCTATTTGTTAACAATTCCTTGTCAAAATTAAATTTTGGGTAATAACTATTTAGTTTTTCGTGCATGTTTTGGTTTGGTATCATTAATACATTCATTTTTATTATTGTTACATCATATATAAGATATTAACCATGATAGATATATGATATATATTCATTGTATAATTACTAATAGAAATCTATTAATGTAAATAATAGTGAATTAATTACCCAATTCATGGTGATGGTTGGTCATACATTCACATGAACATTGCATCAATTTTATTGAAAAACGAAAGGAATAGAATGTAAATATATGTTATACTTATTTACTAATTTTTATGTCATATATATCACATTTAAAATTTAATTTTACACATATTACCTTCCATGTAAAATGTCTGATAAAAATGAATCACATCGCTTCATAAGGTGGAAGTTCATTATACACATGGGTACTATAATAGTATCCCCATAAAATAGAAATTCATAATTTATATGTTATATTATAATTAAATAAGAATAATAAGATCATATATATAATATATAATGATTAACTCTATCAATATATCATACCATGAGAGGTGGTCTTGTAAATCAAATGACATCTGTTAACAAGGAGACTGTCTATTGCACACACGGTCGATAATTTCACATTCCATTAGATGGAAGAGGAGATGAAAATAAGTTTTTCCACAAATATAATATAATATCCGTATAATTTATATTTTTTTATTATATATTCAGTATTAATACCTTAGAGAATATGGTAAGGGAATTAGTAGAAGAATGATGCGTTTAAGGAAGAAACAATTACCGACTTTTCGAACAACCCCATTGGACATTTTGGATGAACTAGGGTTGGTCATTTGGGATGAAAAAAAGTAGAAGAACATTGAAAAGTATTAAAGGGAGGTATTGTTTATGGGTATTTTAATCCAAATGTATTAGGATGTATGAATAAGTGAAGAGAGGAAGTTCCCTTTTATAATTTCAGAGGAGTGGCATTTTGGTAAATACCAAATACTATTCAATAATAGGAAGTTACACTCCCCCCATGTGACTCTAATATTGATAATAAAAATATTTTATTTATTATATGGTCTATTAATACCTCCAACATAAAAAACACATTTTTTTAAACATGTGGTTACATAACATTTAAGCTTCCTTACTTTTATAATTTTAGTTTTCACTATAGTAACTATCCTTTTTTATCTATGTAATTTATCATTTAAAACAAGAAATAAAATTATCCTTACTATATAATTTTTAAATTTTTTTATAAATATTATTTATTATTTATTAGATAAATATCCTATGTATGTGTAAATTTAATTATAACACAAGTTTATGAAACACACAAAGCCTTGTTTTAACAAAGTAATGATGTTTTTTTTTATATTTTGGATTCAATATAATTGTTTTGAAAGGAACATTAGTCCACAAATATACTATGTTTAATATTTTTAATCATATATAAATGAATTTAATTTTTTTTATTTTTAGGAATTTTAAATAAGTTATATTATATTATTTGTTTAAAATTACATTAATGTCAATTTTGATACTATTCATTTAATTTGACTTTAAAAAAATATAAAAAAATGTGAAATTATTAAATATTATTTTAAATCTGGAATATGATGTTATATATATCTAGGAAATTTATTTAATACAATAATTCATTCAATTTACTTAACTTTTATTATTTTTTGTATCATTGATATTATTTTTATTTTAATTAAAAAATTACTCAGTTGGTATTTAATAAGAATTTCATGTATTTATAAAAATACAAGAAATTATAAATTAATTGACCTCAAGAAATTAATATAATTATTATAAATTAAAACATCACCATTCATTCATGTCTACATTTTTCCGTATGTCAACAGATAATTTAAATTTAAAAGAAAGTGGGTGACCTTTGGTCTTTTTCTTTACTTAAATTATAATATTGGTCACATTTAGGGAAATGTTTCCCAAAAGAACATAATATTAAATCCTAATTTAATAAGTGACATAATATGGATATAAAATATGAATTGTACCTATTTTAGCACATTTTAGCAATTATAATTCAATTTTAACCACCAGTAAACCCGTTTAACCTTAACTTCGGTAAATAATTTTAACAATTTTAATATTAATTGTGGAAAATAAATTCATTTTACCTTATTATATAAAATAAATTACGATTATTAAAGATATGTAATCCATTTAACAAAAATACATTCATATAAGTGGAAAAATATAATTTAAAATTAAACCGAGAGATGGGAAAAAAGAGGTTTTCCAAAGAGAAAATCATCATAAGTATAGAATGTTTTTATATAAAAAATCATTAAAAATGATTTTAATGACTTATGTTGGTTAATATATATAATTTTACTAATTTAATTGTAATACATTTTTACATAATATTTATCTTTGTAAATGTATTAAATTAAAAATTATATTTTACTAAAAATCATTATTTTACAGTATTCAACAAAAAAAATTCTTTTTAGTATATTATAAAAAATAATATATATACAACTTTTTCACATTAATATTAAAAATATTAAGTTAAATAAATTAAATAAATTTTACAAAAGTGTTAGAAAATAATTTTATAATTTTTTGACATAAAAAAATTAAAAATCATTTTGTAAAAAAATTGTTTTCAATGAATTTAAATATATTAGTAAAAATTAAGTACTTATTTAAAAATATATTTTCATTATATAAAACCATTATAATTAATTTGACAAATTTTGTATTAAAATTCATACTATAATATTTAATGGGTTGGTTATGATGGATAAGTTTAAATAATAGTTTTATTTGTATATTGTGGTTCGTCTAAACATTGCTTTTCATGTATTTCAAGCTATTGAAAAAAATAAATTTATTTTGGAAAAAATATTTCCTAAAATATTTTGATATTATAGTATAACCCCTTAAAAAATTATATCTTTCAAATTTTATCCAGTTCTCGGTAATCAAAATTTTGACATTTAAAATGTATTTCCTAGAAAACCCACATTGTAAAAAGGTTTAACAAAACATCCTATTGAAAATTGGGAAAAAATTACGAAGGTCATCTAGCAAATCAAAAAAATAGGTTTATACATAAGATAACATTGATGAGTAGTTAAAATAGAGAAATATAAGACAATAATACTTCCTAATGAATAATAGTGAGTGATAAAGAACATGGTTTTGAAAAAGTTAACTAGCACAAAAATATAAATATGTGAAGAGTTATAAGACTATTGATTCATCATGAATGAATCCCATAAAAATAAATTTTGGTCTCATGTTACTTTTTACTAATTATGATGTAATTTTTTGATCATGATGGAGAAAAGGCTAAAATATACTTACTTGTTTGTGTTTCATTACATAAGCACCCTCTCATCCTTTTCAGGTGATTCGATCAGTTTCTACTTTATCTCTTAATATAATAAATAAGGTAGAATATTTTCATACTTGAATAACTAATAGATCACTACATCCATAGTAAAATGATAAGTCAATACTTCTATCTCTAGTGATAATAAAAACCTAAATGGTTACCATAATGTATCCAATAACATCAAAAGTTCAACTTAATAAATTTTACAAATATTTAATATTAAGGATCCTCCATGTTTCACCAAAATTTAAATATAGAAAAATTTAGAAATAAGGTCACTAAATTTACATAATATTCTTATCATTAATCCCCCAATTATCATAAGTTCTGTCTTAATTTTCACATACAAAATATATGAATACTTTGGTCATGTATTCTCTTAATGCATGGTAATTACTATAATTACCATGAAATATTCACCAAATAAATATTTATTCCTCATACCAAAAATAAAATAATATATGAATGAATATAGTATACAGATCAAAATTTTTATAAAATACATTAATTATAACGTTACACACTTTTTCGTGACATCCTTAATTATTTCAAAGCTAAAGAACACTATCTAATTTACATTATCTATATCAACCATATTATTATCCACACTAAAAACCATTATCTCAACATTTATATAATTTTAAGGATCATATTTCACATAATCATGTGTTTTCCATAAAATATAACCTTTCTAAAATATTAATTTTTGAGTTCATCGGTTTCATTCAATATATTCTTGAGAATCCTTAATGAAAAAAATCATTAAAAATATTCTCATATATTTCATAGTTCTTGATTCCCAATACATAAACACTTCAATCATTAAACATCAATCATAATCCACCTAATTGGATTCGTCATCTCATTTTTTACAACCTCGTTCATTTTATATTTCATTTATAGTCTCTTAAACATCTATATGACACCCTTTACCCATAAATCTATGTTAATATCCTTCTTGAGATTTTAACTTAGGACAAAAATTTTCATAATGACCATAGAATTAAAATTTAAAACATTAAAAAATTAATGATTCCTTACGGAAAACATTATTCTAATCCATTGTGTCAACTGAATTTTCATTTTTACTCTATAATTACTTACACTAGGACCTTTTTCTCCACACATAAAAATATTTTCTCATTTTATTAAGACAATATCTTGTGTGATTCTTCTAGAATTATTTACATATATGAATATGAAACTTCATTCCTTTGTGGTCACCACCACTTGAGATCTTAGTGAACATAATCATTCCCTCAAATTATGAGTTTGAGAGTTTGTTAAGGTGTATGTTATTAATCATATGTAATGATATCTAATTGCGAATAAGAAAATATTCTTTACTCTAGTCTATATCACATTGGTTTCTCACTGATACATTTTACATCACATTAAATGTTATCCCAATTTCTACTAGTTCCTACTATTTATTAAAACAAAACAATCATAGTGTGTTAAAGAAATTTATAGTGGAAAAATCATTATCATGATAAATTAGTAATTATATTTCTAAATAATAACACCTTATTTTTGGTCAAATACACCTTTGGTTTATCCTAGACCAAACATGATCATCATCTATTCAATTCCTTCATGATGGTTTATAATAAGATGTTCAATTTTCAAAAAACATTTACCAAGGAGTATCAAACCAGTTGTATAGTAAGGGAAAACATACATTGTATTAAAATGATGGTTGAGATATATTAATCAAAATATTTTTAGGGTTGTATCACAAATATGAATTTCCCCAAATCCACATCCACTTATAGTATCAATACAGGAATATATTGATAGAAAATCCACATAATATCTTCCTCACTAAAACTTTAGGATGTTATCATATTCATATAATCACCATATGGGTTATTTACTAACATTGCCTCATCCTACTTTCAATATTATAACTAAACATGATATGATACCAACTGTTAAAATTATTATATTTATCATTGATAATACCCTTATTCATGACTTGGGGAAATGAAACATAAGAAAGGGTGACCTCAAATTCTCAATAAAGGTAAACAAGGGAGATATCAATGATCACATAATCATAAACTGAAAATAAGGGTATGAGAATATAATATAAAAATTTTAAAACCATACCCCACATATCATAGATAATAAACTTGTGTTTTGGAATTAATCATGGATGTTAATAGAACATGAATAAAAATGTAATTAATAATAAACCATGAGATTATATAATATGCACAAGAAATAGGAAGGTGGTATGCACATAAACATAAAAATCATATACCTAGTGGTCAGGGATCATTTAAAATTCAGTAATAGTGGAATGGGTTCACACCCCAAATATCATAGTATTCAAAGTGCTCTACCAACACTTTAATAGTGGAAAAATTCATTTATAGAACTTATTAAACTCTCCATTTAAATCTTGTTTATCTCAAGAGATATCATTCAGTACCAATTGAATTGGATGGAGATATAGGTTCTACCCATTATATAATGAAATTTATACATATGTGTTTGAAAATATCATAAAATTTTCTACATATGAGATCCCATGAAAAGAAATGGGAATCATAAAACATTTATCATATTAGAACCCATGAAAAAAAGGGTTTCATAAAAATTTAAATATATAAAAACCCATAGAAATGTAATGGGTTTTATAAACATAGTATCATAAAAAGAATAAAACATATTGTGACATAATAAATATAGTATCATTGGATAATATCACCAGTAAATCTTATGTAATATCAATATTTTCCATCTCATATGTAAAATGACTTTTTAAATCACTTGTAATATTTTTTTAGAAAAATAACACTTTCACTTTCAAAATCACATTTTTAAAAGAATGAGTTACCAAAATAATGTGATAGTAATTTTATTTAAAAACATACTTTTGTTCATATAAATTAATATTTATAAAATTGTGTGGTCTTGATGGTGGGAAATTTCATTTATGCCTTATATGTTAAAAGAAATATTCCTTTCACATTTTAGGTAAAATCAAAATGGGTGTTATTTATAAAATTAAATTATGATGAATTTTAATTACTTTTTTGAAAAAGTAAAAAAACTGTTGAAATGACTTTATAAAATCATTGTGTAATAAATCAAATTTATCGAAAACATTTTTAGGAAACATGGATATAGAAGAAAATGTGTTTCAACCGAAGTGATAAATAAAGATGACTTCATTAAAATCATTCTCCTGGAATATTGATTTCATAATGAGGGGAAATTGAATGGAATTACTTTATTCTAATAAATAAAAATATTTGAATAAATCTCAATACATTCTTGAGAAATATATAACAATATTTCCTTATCATAAGCATAATGATAAACCGCCTTGTTAAAAATGATATTATGAAACCAACCCTTTTAGATTGTTAAATTTTGAATTATAATATCTATTATTGAATAAAATCCATTAAAAAAGTTTTTATCATGAAAATAATTATATTAATGGTATAAAATATCGATGTTGTTGTATATATAATCCTCATAAAACAATATGGGTTCCTAAGATGTCATATGTCTCAATGATGGAAATTTGAGACAAAATATTTTACCTTAAGTCTCAACATCCTTCACACGCATTCAATACTCATGTATAATAAATATATGTTTATTAAAAATATATTTAAGAATTATAATCATATGTATCATACCATATATGGTTTACTTATGTCCTTTTATTACTCATTTATTAATAAATCCTTGTTAAATTCATATTCAGGTAATAATTGCTTCATTTTTCATGTTTGTTTTGGTTTATAATAATGGTTCCTTTCCTTTGGATCAGGGATAAATAATATCAATAGATTTATCCATGATTTTGATATCATATATATATATTCCTTACATAATTATTTATCATAATATATTCATGTTAGATGTAAAAAAACCACTTAGTTCATGGAGATGATAGGTTGCATGTACACATGCACATTGATTCAATTTTCATGATGGATGAAAATAAAGGATGTTAAATAATATATTACCATTATAGTGTCATTTTTATGTCATTTTTATTAAAAATATTCATTAAATTTTCCATTATTACCTTCCATGTAAAGTGTATGTGAAAAAAAGACAGATAACTTCGTGAGGCGGCGGTCCACTGTACCCACGATCGTCGTTATCATATTCCAACATAATTGAATTTAAGAAGGAATAAGTTATATTAAAATTCTATAAGAATTATAATACCAAAAATATCTTATATAAACAATAAATTACTAATTATCTTCAACCATGAGATTACTTAAAATTAATTAAATTGGTTTATGAGGCGGTATACCTCCAAACCCACAACCGATTGTTTCATTTTCCATTTGATGGAATATTAGTGGAATATATGTTATTTATTAAAAGTATTAGCATATATGTATTTATAAGATACTGGTGTTATTATATTGGAATTAATAATTTATGAATGATGGTGGCTAGAGAAGTAGTAAAAAATAGAAAGAGTTTAATGAATACAATTACATTCGATTAGAAAAAATATCATTGTATATCTTATTCAGGACCATAGGGTTAGTATATGTAGATGAATACTAGATTTTTGACATATTTAAAGATTTTGGGGAGGTATTTAAATAGTGGTTTTTGGGAAAAATATATTAGGATGTCCATTGAAGTAAGGGGAGGATGTTCCCTTTTATAATTGGGGAGTGTTATTTTTGTATGTACCCAAAACTTTTCAATAATGGAAAGTCAATATCACCACATATTGCCTAAAAATTGATAAATATTGGATTTTTGGAATTATATGTTCATTAAAAACATCCAAAACAAACATTTTTTTTTGAACAAGTGGTTTCCTATCATTTAATTTTTATAACTTTTACACTTTTAGTTTTTACTATGTTAAATAGACTTTTAATCAATGTAATTCAATATTATTACTATAAATAAATGAGGAAAATTATACAATTTTTAACCATTTATTATAATTAAAAAATCCTATATATTAAATAAAAAACCTATGTGTTTGGAAATTTAATTTTGACACAAGAGAATGAAACAATAAAAACCCTATTTTACCATGGTGACAATTTTTTACTATTTAGTTATAAATATAATTATTATAAAATGAGAATTGATCTGGGAATGAAAAATGGATTATCTTTTTAAAAATATAAAAATATATTGGAATAGGATATGTTTTTTAATAATTTTAAATCATTTTTAAAATAGTATTTATTATAAAATAACAATAATAAAAACATTAAACTAATTCATTTAATTTGAATTTTAAAAAATCAAGGCAAAGGTGGAATTCAAGTATATAATTTTCAAACCATTATATAATTTTATATTTATATAAAATATCTTGGAATGGAAAAATTATTTATATTTATATTACTTTTAATATTTTTACTTACATCAATGTTATATTGATATTAATTAAATAATTTTTTTATTTTTGTTTATTAAGTATTTAATGTAATTATATAATTATTAAAAAATAAAATAAGTTATGCTTGTGAAATTAATTTCATCATGATCAAAATTAACATAAATATTAATTCAAATATTTTTTTGTCTCTATGTGAACAAATAAGTGAACTATTAAAGAAAGAGGTTGACATCTCATCCTTTTATTTTCATAAATTATTATATTTTTCATTTTTATGAAGAAGTGTTACCCAAGGACATAAAATATATCCTATTGTAATAGGGGGTAAATATATTGAAATAAAATAGTAATTTGATAAGTTTATAAGAAATTTTATCCCTTATACTTTTAGTTTAACAACCTGTATACCAATTTTAACCTTAACCGCGATAATTGATTTTTTTATTCTAGTTTTACTATTTATTTTGATCAAAAATTAAGATAAAATTATTATATATTACTAATTATTCTGATTAAGAATAATGAATTTATTTTTTCAAAATTAAATTCCAAGATTCGGAAAGTTTTAATTAAAAATTAAACTTGTAGATGGGATGAAAAAGTGGTTTTTTAAAGGGAATGTTTCCAAAAGTGAAGAAAGTTTTAATATAAAAATTCATTATTATATTTATCAAAATAAACTAAATTTATTTAATTGAATTAAATTCAAGAATTTTTTATTTTAAAACATTTAAAAAATGTATAAAAGCTGTAAATGAAAAAGATGTTTTTAATAAAAATTATTATTTTACATTATTCATTGAAAATTTATTCTTTTTAGAAAATAATCAAAAATTCAACCCTAGATAATTTCAACAAGTTGATTCCAAAATAGAATTTATATTTTCCAAGAATATTTTCTAATAATTCAATGAAATTAATTAATTTATTTGTTCAAAAAAATTATTTAAAATCACTTTTTAGAAAAAATATTCAAAGAATATAAAAACTATTTTAAAAATTTTGTACTTATTTAAATATAATTTTTAATGATAAAAAAGAATTATAATAAATTTTAAAAACGGTTTTATTCCTATTTATACTTACAAACATAGTAGTTACATTAAAATTGTCATTTTAAATAACAATATTAATTCTATACAATGATTTTTTAAAATTTTACGTTGTGTGTAACACAAGAATTGAAGGAAGATAAAAATATTTGTGAAATTAATCCATAAAATTGTATGGTGTTCCACCATACATCAATTATGCATATGTGTTTTGAGTAATAATACCAAAATAAAAAAAAATAAAAAATAATTAATATAAAAATTAATTTATTTATATCCCAAGTAACCATTTAAAACCATATATATCATCTTTTTATTCACTTTAGAACATATTAGAGATATTAAAAGAAAGAGTGATGTTTTTTAAATATTATTAACGTAAAATAATATAAATTACATTGTCCAAGGAAAATGAAACTTAATATATATTTTTAATGATTTTATGTGTTTTTTCAAAATACACTTATCCAATAAGAATAAAATGATATTTTGTGACCTTATCATAATTGTTTTTACATTAATTACGATATTTTTCCATATTATGGTGGAGAAAGAATTGTTTTGAAGGCTACTATTCAAATTGTTGAAAAATGAAATTAGACTCAATTGTAATTAGGAACCCCTTTATTCAAAATATGAAATCCATTTTTCAAGATTCAAATTTCATAGGTGTCATAAATTATTTATTATATAAATGCAGAAAATTCAATTAAAATTTATTTTTATAAAAATGAGTTTTTATGCTCAAAAATTAACTTTTATCAAAATAAACCATAATATTGATTTTTATAGCATTAATTGAAAGATTATGTAAAAATTTATATTATGTTTCATTAAATCCAAATAAAAAATAATTTTAATTTGAATTTACTAATTTAATTAAATGAAATTACAGTTTTTCAAAAATCAATATTTTAAATTATTCACTCAAAACCATTCTTTTCAAACAATCCCAAAAACTAACTCTTTACTATTTTTGAAATGATATAAAAAACATTATGTTAGTTATATCAAATTAAAATTATAAAATCAATAAATTAATCTTTTTTTTCCAAAATCAAAATATAAGGAAAACATTATTTTTTAGAAAATGAATTTTTTAAATAATAAATGTTCTTTACATTATATCATTTAGTTATTATCCATAAAAATTGAGTGCTTATTTCCTTTGAAATAATAAATAAATTTGAATATTGAAAAAAATTTAATATATATTTCATAATGTGATTTCTCATATTCATTCCTACGAAACAAATAGTTAGGTCCTTAGAGTAAAATTTTAATAATAATATTTTCATAATATATCATGGTTTGTTAAAGAATAGTGTTTCATGTGGAACATGATATATAAGATAATATTTTTTCCAAGAGGGTACATTATAAAATATCTAGGTGTTATAGCCCCATAGTTTACTCTCATATGACAACACATCATCCACTCCACTCTCACTTAAGGTGGGCCTCACAATCACATCCAACATCAAAACATAACATAATATATCATAATTAACTCTACATTATCACTCAATGGCAGGTTAGGCTAAGACATTTTGACTCAATGTGAGGCCATCCATCAGGTCTTGTCAACAACCTTAAGATCACAATCAAGGAATAGAAATTCCCTAAAATGTACAACCAGATAATATATTCCTAGTCCTAGACAAGATATTAGTAATATCTAGTGTATTGTAACAAATATGGTTTTCATAGTTTGGTCTTTTGAATATTTATATAGATATATATATCTAGATTTTCATCATTGTTTTCGATGTGTTTTGGGTATCATAGGACCCATAAATGAATATGATAAATATATTTTTTATATTAAATAAATTTCATAAATATATTTTGACTAAATGGTTTTCCCATTGATCAGATCCTTAGAAGGAAAATTTGAGATTACTATTGTTTCTAGAATTTATGTTTTATCCTTATTATAACACATGTTTTTCCTATGTCATATGTCTTTTAATGGTAGTCATTTTAAGAAAAATTAAATAAATTAAGTAAATAATTTATTGGATATATTTAATTGGTAAACATAGCTCATTTATCAATCAATAAAACACTATGGAAAATGAATTTGATTAGCTTTATTACCCTGGTAGATTAGAGAGGACGAGGAGATCAAAAATTATCATTAATGAACTCAAGATCATTGATCAACAAAAAATGATCAAAGTGAATTGTGGAATGCATGATGAATATAGAGGCATCCTATTCAACATCGCTAGTGAATGATCTCTTCACCAATGGTTGGTTTAATCTCATGGTAGGGCTTGTTATTTTATGGATTTTTACCCATGTGTTTTTGATTGTTGAGCATGGATTATTTATCTACTTAATTTTATTTTATCCCATTATCCACATGACCTAGAATTTAATCAATGAATGAGATTTTGAATATCTATTTTATTTTTGAACATGTTTCCCCCCTTTGGTTTCTGTAATTATGATCATTTTCTAGAATCAAATTTCCAAAAAATAGTAAAAATTTTGTTTTGTGACTCTCATATATCTATTCATCAATTACATCATCATTTTCTAATGGGGTATATGATTTGACTTTGTAAGACTAATTTTTGTGTCATCAAACCTCTACATTCATGATTAATTTTTAGATAGAAATGGATTGGTTCTTTATGTAAGAATTAAGAGGAAATAATGGATTCGATATGAATTATTCTAAGAATCGACACCTTATTTTAGTGATGGGAGGTGTGAAAAATCATGATCAAGTTACCATAATCTGAATTTCTGGCCAATAATGGCTGGTGTTGCATGATCAATGGTATTTAAAATCAATCTTAGTAGATTTGGTGTGTCAATTTTGAATTAATGTGGTGGTTTGGGTGGATTAAGAAAACTACATGAAGAACAAAATTGTTTTCTATGAAAACCATGACTACATATTTTGTATTTTTGATGAACACATTCTATGTTTCTCAAATAATCATGGTATATAGGGTTTCATCTTGAATTAAATATCACAATCTATATGGCAAGGCCCACACACCATGTAATAGTACCTAGATTCTCAATCTATTTGTTGGGAGAACACACCTGGGAATCTAGGTGATCAAATATGCCTTGTCCCCATAGTGACATGAATTACAGAGGGCCATCGATAGTTAATCCATGTTCAAGGAAGAAAAATACCAGGTACTTAGGATGTTTCACACGTCTTATTCTCCCATTAACATGTTTTATACTTTTTCTAGAACCTTTTACCTTACATATCTTTTTTCAACATAAATGTAGGACCACAAGTATCCAATCATAAGAAAATTTCCACAAAGGATGTGGTAGAGGCCTTCATTTTTAAAATCATAGATATGATGAAATTATGTAATAGTAGGATTATTACATCATCAACACTTAGAATATTGATGTGATCTGGTTTGGTCATCAGAGAGATAATGAGGTAGGTATCCCCCTAACACACCGATGTGTCGATTCCCCATATCTTATATATATGAAGATTTGGTAGTTCCCCACATAACATAGGCTATAGGTCCTCATTATATAAAGAGGTAATAAACTATCATTGAGTTTGGGTGGGGACCAGGTCCTCCACTAGAGTTAGTACTCCCTCGGCTGAAGATTATAGTGGTGTGGGGCATGGCCTCCACTCTGATTTTAGTGAGTTTATGCTTGTCTCATAACATCTGATATGGGAACATTAGAGCTATAGGTAGATTCATCATTTTTATCTAGTTATGGAAATTTATATTCCACTCATTTTTTAGAAGGGAATTTATTATGAGGATATATGATGTTGGTTTTCATATCTTTTTTTGATATATGGGTTGATATGTCTTTTTTATTCAAATCAATCCCTCTTTATATTGAGAGAATATTATAGAGTTTGTTTATACCCACCCCATATATGGGATTTACTAACGTTTTTCTCATATTATATAGATTAATGGAATATTAGTGGAGACATTGGTGGTCTTTTTATTTCGGGGAGTGGCTTTATTTTTAGGTATTAACCATTTTAGGTAGTCGAGCTCATAAATTCAATTTGGTTACTCTTCTATATTCCTATGGTTTAGTTACTATTAGGTGGTGACCTATTCAATATCCTTATGGGTGTGTGTTTTCCCCTTATAAATTTATATCACCTTCTAAGAATGTTATGTTTCTCCTAGATGATGTCACATGGATTTCTTACTCTCGTCACATTTTAATTTTACTTTATCTTTTCACAATTTCATGGAGTTGAGCATATGTGTGTGTTCATAGGTACATTCAACTATGTAATCCCATTTTAGTGATATTCCTTATAAATTCTAGTCTCCATCCCATGTACTTTTAGTGGTGGTCTTGTAGTGTCAATCTTAGATTAATGTCAGCCCATGTGGGTGCCAGGGGGTTAGGTCATGAGAGAGTTGTATAAATGTTGTATTTTCCTAGGAAAAATGTTATCGAGTTATAACAATCATGAGGATTAGTTCGAGAACATAGGTAATTTTTTTTGAAATGTTTCAAATTTAGATCTTATGAAATGTAACTAAGTGATGATGTGGAGACTAACATAACAAAACACTAGGACTCTGACTACCTACACGTTCATTCCACAAACTAAGGCACCATTTATAAGGACCCAGCCTTAAACATTTAATAATATTGAATTAAATGAATAATTCACATTGAGGATCTTTTCAGGTTTATATTTTTAGAGAATTAGGACATAACTGTAATATCTAAAAAGATTACAAGGTACACATTTCTACACAGATTTCCATTTTTTCATAAAAATACTCATGAAAAAAAAATCATTACTAGTTTTATGTTTTAGATAGCATGAGTTTTCCTTGATCCCATCCTTGACCCTATTCATCTTTAAGTCCTATGAAAACATTTCAAAACATGGGATGAGCATAAAAGGCTCAGTAAGGGTTATAAAACAAATAATGAAATAATTTGTTCATAAATACATACAAAACATGAAATCTTTTACTTACCTCGTGAAATCATAAGATTTATGAAAGATACACAGAAATCATAAATCATAAAGGTAACTTGTGGAATCCATATCAAACATAAATTGTAGCTATCAAAGCTATATAGGGAGTTAATTTGGAATACACATCACATTATATTCCCTAAATCTCTTAGGATAAAAATTCACGTTTACCTCTGTCATGTTACCCAATGCATTGGAGAGATATCTCGGGCTCACCTGCCCAAGGTTTATCACGGAACCACCCGTATACGTAAACATTTCCCAACAACCATAACATAATCATAACATATAACACATGTATAAAGGAAATATAACATTTCAACATTCCAATATATCAAATCAAGATATTGAAATAAACAATGTTTAATCAAATCATTTTCAAAACCTTTTAAAAAGAGATTTTTGAATCAAAGTGTACCATACCACTTTGAAGCTTTTAAATGAATTATCATTTGAAAACATTAATGTCCATATAAATAAATCCTAAAACCAATTTTAAAAACATGGACATTAATGAGAAATATTTGTAAGAATAAATATTTAAAACATTTAAAACGATATTTTAGTTAAAGTGTTTTTTAACAAAAAGAGAGAGAGACTAGAATACAAATAATTTAGGAATAACATTTAATCAGAACTTTATAATATCATGAGAATAAATGGATTCATGTTATAATATGTCAATGTACAGTATATACACCATATAAGATGGAATTGGTGCATAACAACAATGAAGTCTCAATGGAAATATAAATTGAGATGAAATCCCTTATAAAGATGGTATCCTTAAATTAAGGATAAATAAATCACATAATTAAGTGTGAAAAATATAAACACACCAAATATAAGTGTATATTAAGTGTAAAACAATCATATTTCATTGACACATATTCATTGGATGACATATTCAATGAGTACAAGTAGAACCCGATGAATTGAAATTGGGTTAAGAGGTTCCCTTGTAAAAATTCGACAGCCTAATGGCATCACTTTAAAATTCAAAAAATTAGTTGATGAGATAAAAAAGGGAATCTCATCACCTTGATATAAATTTTACATCAATAAGGATATAGTATAACATATCCCAACATAATAAGATGTTAATTAAAAGACAGAACAAAAAAGAAGTCTTTCATAAAGAGGAGGGTGAATGGTTCCCTTACCGACTTGGTGATTTACAAAACATACGCCACATAAAATAAGGATCATACAATGAAGATGTAAATACTCATAAATGAAAGTATATTAATCAATGTGTACAATCATGGATAGTATATATGCCATAAAAAGGAAATTTTGGCCAATATTGCATGAATCTCACGGGAACGAAAAGTGAGATGAAAACCACTTACTTATTGTATTCAAATTGAATCGTATGACCAAAAGTTAATAACCAAAATATGAATCACATAATACCATGAATATAAATATAATCATGGTAATATATATCAATGGAAGTACACATTACACCACATGTAATAAATAAGTGGCGAACAACGGAAATATCACGGAATTAAAAGTGAGATAAGAAAATTGCTTACAAAAATTCGGTAGCCTAACAGCGCCACTTAAAAATTATTAAAATGAATTGATGAGAGTAAAAGGGGGTCTCCCATCATATGAAAATAAAATTTATAGTATGGTGAATAGAAAATAACATCCTCCAACATAATAACATGGAGCATAAAAGAAATGACATAAAAGAGAGTACTTGAAAAGAAAGAGAGAAGTCAGATCCCCTTCCTCATGTCCGACTTGACTCGACCATTCATTAATATCCTGAATAATAAACAAAAGTTAATTTATACTTGCTTAATAATCCATATCAAGTTTATTATTCCTTTTATATCACTTATTACCATGTTATAAACATTATGTAATCATTTATGTTAATAACATTCATTTTGTCGATATTTGGTACTTGAGTCAAAATGAACATCTTATATTTACATATTTCCCATGTGGTCTATAGTTTAATACATACAGAATTATATTAATGATTTTTATATCATATATATCATATATATCCAGTATATATATCTTTTTTATAATAGTACATAACATTTAGAGGTAAGAAATGAAATGCACAGTTTATGGAGACGGTAAGCCGTACGTACGCATGAACGCTACTTTCATTTCTATTTCTTATTTAAATGGAAATAAAACATAATTATACATATATATATTATAATTCCAGTATAATATCATATATAATATCATTAACTCCATCCTTTATACATCCCACATAAGGCATTAATGAATCAAATCACTTTGAGGGGGCGGTAGTCCTCACTTCCTCAAATGAGATTACCGTATTTTCCCACTATGGAAACCATAAAGGCATGATATAAATGGGAAGTACAGAAGCATAAGTAAATCATAAAAATAAGATATATCATATATAAATACAGTTCCATCATAAGGGCCACCATGAGAGGGGGTAAGATGTAATTGAATAATCATTATTTCGTGAGGCCATAGTTTTCCATCCACAGAAACATTTATGTTATTCATCGATTAGATTGAGGTGTGCGTAAGTGTAGTTATAATACTTCTCATAAAGACATCCTAGTATATTGAGGATATTTTTGTTATTACAAAAGAAATGAAATAAAAAGATTTTAGGTGTTGGAGAAGTAAAATAAAAGAAAACAATTTATGCGAAATCGTTACCTTTAATTTAGGTAACTCTCTTTGGTTTGAACCAAAGGACTTCATAAAATGTATTCTGCCTAAGTTAAGGCTTCTAGGAGGATGAGAGGTATGTAGGGAGCTTAATTGGGCAGAGTTTGGACGAGACAAATGGCTTGATAGGTGTGAGTAATTGGATAGAAATGGTCTCATTTTATAAGGGAGACGAGGGGCTCTTTAGGAAAGTGTGAAAACATTGTTTTATTATATAATGATATTCGGTTTCTAATGGTCCAAAAATAATTAATGTCGAAGATAATATGACTCATAATTGAAATAAAATCATCCAATCGGAATTGGACATGTTTCGGATAATATTTTAATCATTATAATCTTATTTATTTTAATCATTTATTAATGAGGTAAATACTGCATCATTATTGTGTCATAAATAATTTAATTTATTCGATGTCTAAAAATTATAAAACAATTACGACCATGTATTAAATATTTTTATATTTCCAATGAATATTTATAGAAGAAAATAGGACTTATATAACACCATATAAAAATTAATTACTAAAATCTTTTTGTTAATGTCAATTTTGTCTTTACATTAAATTAATTAATCTAAATTGTCATTTTCACTTCTAAGTGGATCAATTGGGTCCCAAAATCCACCCAAAGATTCCCATGGTCGTAAATGACTCAACCAATAAGGTTTGGACAAGTGTTAAGGTAATTTGGAATTATTATAATAATCTTTTAACCTTAAATTACACTATTTACCTTTAACAGCGGTAAATAAAAATCAAAAGTTACTATTCAACAAAATTATTTTCATCTTATTGAACCACATTTCATTTCATAATAACAACCATGTATGTCTGATTTTTGAAATTCAATTCATAGAAGTGGTAAAGTTTCATGAAATGAAAATGTCAGTTTTTTTAACTACCACAAAGTGGTTTCACTATTCATCAAAAAATTGACGTTTTTCTAAAAAATACAAAAAATTCAGCTTAAGCTATATTTGATATTCCGACTTCAAAATTGATGTCTATTTTGAAGAATTAAAAATATAGAAGTGGAATTAATTAATTTTAAAATTAATACCCGTTGTTTAAACAAATAGCATGTTTTTAAGAAATAATAACTATCAAAAGATTGATACTTGTTTATGTATAATTTCAAAGTGAAATTAATTACAATGACCAAAATTAGATTAAATGGTAAAAATATATTTTAATTTCACATTAAAAACATTTAAAAATATAATATATCCATATAAATAAATTATATTAAAAGGCACTTTTGAATTAAAATACAATATTTTTCACTATTCATTAAAAAATGAACTTTATCCAAAAAATTCAGAAAATTTACACAAAGTAAATTTTGATGTCCCAATTATAAAGAAGGATTTTATTTGGTCATATAGAATGTATTAATGTGAAAAAAAACTAGATTTAAAAAGGGTTCTCCATTAATAGGCTGTAAATCGGCCTTTGAATGTAAATTATGCTTAAAATTAGACTCATTCAGATTTTAAGCCTATAACTTTTATTGGATAAATGTAAATACATTTAACAAACATGTATAATCATATTTTAGTTAGTTTTTTTCATCCCCGCGAATACAACAGCTAGAAGTTAACTACCATTTAAAATAATAATATTATATTATTAGTGTGCAATGTAAGATTCCAAGGAAACCTGTTGTTGCGTATCGGGTACACTATCGAACATAGAAACCCCTTTAAAATAAAATTAATAATTAATTCAAAAATATTAATAAATATGAAATATGTATTATTTTTCATTTATCTAGGATGTTACATACTTCCCCCTTTTGGGAATTGCATCCTCACAATTTTAAAACTGGGCTTGGAAATTTCATTAAAAGCCCCACATCAGAAAAAGAGTCAATAAAACTCTCAGTTTAAAATAAAGGAAGAGAAGTAAAAAGGTTACCCGAGACAACAGATACTAGGATTCCATGAAAACATGGATATATAGGAGAAAACCAACCATCAAGTTCTGATGTAGAGTGATAGAAAACATGTTTAGGAGAAAGTTAACCACTAGAAAATCACAAACATGTGATGGGTTAAACAGTCTTCCATTCCCCAGTAGGAAAAGTTAACAGACAATGTTTTTGTTTTAAGTTAATTTTCATTGAGAAATTTATTTTTGAGATAAAATAAAAACATAAGGAAACACAATTACTTTTAATTTAGACATTTATCCTTTACTATATTTCTAACACAAACTCATATTTCCTCCATACGATGAGTATTCAGGATGAATTGTTTACATTAATAGTGCTATAATCAAATTAGAGAGAATCAAATTATCCAAAAAATATGAACTATATATTTCCCTTCTCTTTAGATATTAACTAAAACCAAAACGATTAATACAAGATCAGATAATCCCCAAAAAGGATAAACTTTTACATAAAATGAAACTACTCTTAATCTCCAAAAAATTTCTTAACGAAACCCAAAGTTCAACAAAGACCATTCAATAAAAAATTGTCCCTAAAATTATTCAAAATTAATCCAAACATTTATTTTTAACAAAATCTCATAAGGATTTAATTATATAGACTTCCAAGATACATCTTAACATTTATCTCCCAGTAACAACAGTTTCTCATAAAGTCTCATATTGAAAATTAATTAACCTAATCACATATTCTCCATGATAGGTTAATCATTTTCATAAATAAATCAAATCATAATGTTTCCATAATAAAAACATAGATTCTTACAAACTAAAATTACAACCATTATTCCACAATTGAAATCCCATAGTATTCTGTCTTACTTAGGCATATAGTGTTTCCTCAAAAGAGAGAACATCTTCCACAACAACCTTTTATCACATAATCACAAAATCATTTTTAAATAATAAGTATATACATTTGATAAAACTTAAGTTCCAAAAATCAACTTATTCTTGTTCCATAAAAATATTTTACTAAAATTATAAGTCATACTAACCAGGGACTTCAAGTAGCCTAGTGGTAGGCGATGTTCCCTTATCGCCCTTCGGTTGTGGGTTCGATTCCTGCAGCCTTGTCGGATGCAATGGGTTGTCACCCATCCTATGGGATGTCCGTTTTATAAAACTCAAAAATAACCCTAACATGTTTTAACCTAAAAGGTTTCATTATACCTATCATCTTCCTCCAAATTCATTATGATCTCAACATCTTAATTCTTGAAGTCTTATTTCACCACCATATGATAAAATAAAACAATCCCCAAAATGAAGAACATTATACCTTGATCATGGTGTCCAATTGGTTTCATCTTCATTTTGTTCACGTAGGTAGAAGGTCCATGAATTGCATCAATGATTTATAAATCCTTCAAAATCATTTTCTTCCTCCATCCAAATACACCTTGTACAACATGGGTCCTATGGGTGTTCACAGAAAAACAGTTTTGGAAAATAATCATGTATGACATATAATTTAAAAACATCTGATAAGACATGATTTCTATAAAACAGTCTAACCGAATTTGAGTTGAAACTTTCAATTAATGGTCCTTTTAAAATACCATAAGTATGTACTGAGAGACTATATTTTAAAATCAAATATAAATAGGTTGTGCAATGGTCTCCTTCTTCAGCACCTTTTTTAAAATCATAATATGCTTAAAAATCATGTGATAAGGTAAAATATTTTAAAATTCCTTGATAATATTTACCTTTACTGAAAATATTATAATATTGTGAAAATAGGATTTTCATAAATACAACCCACGACCTACGATGATAACGAGGTACAGTGGAGGTGTTTGATATCTCAAACAACTTCTTGCAAGTGATTTTTATGCTATAAAAAGTTTCACAATTATCCGAACATGACTCTGAAAAAATTATTGCAAGAATGTAATGAGGAAGAGATAAGAATATCATTTGAGATCCTCCTCCTTCCATTTTTAACTGACTTTCCTTGATCTAAAAAGTTATAAAACAAGGATATAACTGAAATAATAAATAGGTACTAACCATATGTCTAACGAAAATTCATAATCCCTAAATTTGTCTAAAATGACCTTTGATACCAACTATAAGGACCCGACCTTAAACATTTCATAATATTGAATTAAATGAATAATTCACTTTGAGGATCTTTTCAGGTTTAGAGTTTTAGAGAATTAGGACATAAATATTACATCTCAAAAGATTACAAGGTAGAAATTTCTACACATATTTCCATTTTTTTCATAAAATAAAAACTCGTAAAAAAAGTCATGTCTAGTTCCATGTTTTAGACATCATGAATTTTCCTTGATCCCAACCTTTACCCTATTAATATTTAAGTCCTGTGAAAACATTTAAAAACTTGGGACGAGCATAAAAGGCTCAGTAAGGTTTATAAAACAAAGAATGAAATAATTTGTTCATAAATACATACAAAACATGAAATCTTTTACTTACCTGGTAAAATCATAAGATTTATGAAAGACACATAAAAATCATAAATCATAAAGGTAACTTGTGGCATCCATATCAAACTTACATTTTAGCTATCACAACTACATAGGGAGTTACTTTGGAATACCCATCACAGTATATTCCCTAAATCTCTTAGGAGAAACATTCACGTTTACCTTTGTCACGTTACCTAATGCATTGGAGAGCTATCTTGGGCTCACCTGCCCTAGGTTTGTCACGGAACCACCCATATACATAAACAACTCCCAATAACCATAACATAATCATAACCTATAACACATGTATAAAGGAAAGATAATATTTCCACATTCTAATATATCAAATCAAGATATTTAAATAAACAATGTTTAATCAAATCATTTTCAAAACATTTTAAAAAAAGATTTTTGAATCAAAGTGTCCCATACCACTTTGAAGCTTTTAAATTAATTATCATTTAAAAAAATTAATTTCCATATAAATAAATCCAAAAACCCATTTTAAAACAAGGACATTAATGAGAAATATTTGTAAGAATAAATCTTTAAAACATTTAAAATGATATTTTAGTTAAAGAGTTTTTTAACAAAAATAGAGAAACACTTGAATAGAAATAATTAAGGAATAAATTTTAATCATAACTTTATAATATCATGAGAATAAAGGTATTCATTATATAATATGTGAAAGTATAGTATATACACCATATAAGAGTGAATTGGTGTATAACAACAATGAAGTCTCAATGGAAATGTAAATTGAGATGAAATCCCTTATAAAGATGGTATCCTTAAATTAAGTATAATTCAATCACATAATTATGTGTGAAAAATATAAACACACCCAATATAAGTGGATATTATGTGTAAAACAATCATATTTACTTCACACATATTCATTGGATGATATATTCAATGAGTTCAAGTTGAACCTGAAGAATTGATATTGGGTTAAGAGGTTCCCTTGTAAATATTCGACAGCCTAACGGCATCACTTTAAAATTCAGAAAATTAGTTGATGAGATAAAAAAGGGAATATCATCCCCTTTATAAAAATTTTACATCAATATGGATATTGTTGTACATATCCAAAAATAATAAAATGTAAATTAAAAGGCATAACAAAAAAGAAGTCTTTTATAAAGAGGAGGGTGAATGGTTCCCTTACCGATTTGGTAATTTACAAAACATACGCTACATGAAAGACGGATCATACAATGAATATGTAAATACTCATAAATAAAAGTATATTAAATAAATATTACAATCATGGATAGTACATATTCCACAAAAAAAGGAAATAGTGGCCAATATAGCCTGAATCTCACGGGAAGAAAAAGTGAGATGAAAAACCCTTACCTCATTGTATTCAAATTGAATCTTATGACCAAAAGTTAATAACCACAAAATTAATCAAAGAATACAATAAATATAATTCTAGTCATGGTAATATATATCAATGGTAGTACACATTACACAACATGTAATAAATAAGTGACGAACAATGGAAATCTCAGGGAATTAAATGTGAGATAAGAAAATCCCTTACAAAAATTCGGCAGCCTAACAACACCACTTAAAAAATTTTAAAATGAATTTATGAGAGTAAGAGGGGGTCTCTCATCATATGAAAATAAAAATTAATGTATGGTTAATACAAAAGAAAATTCTCCAACATAATAACATGGAGCATAAAATAAATGACATAAAACAGAGTACTTGAAAAGAAAGAGAGAAGTCAGATCCCTTACCTCGTATCCGACTTGACTCGATCATTCTTTAATATCCTGAATAATAAACTAAAGTTAATTTATACTTACTTAATAAGACTTTTAAAGTTTATTATTCCTTTTATATCACTTATTACCATGTTATAAACATTATGTAATCATTTAAGTTAATAACGTTCATTTTGTCGATATTTGGTACTTGAGTAAAAATGAACACCTTATATTTACAAGTTGTCCATGTGGTCAACATTTCAATATATCTAGAATTATATTCATGATTTGGAAATCATATATATCTTATATATCCAATATATATATGTTTTTTATAATAGTACATAACATTTAGAGGTATGAAATGAAATGCACCGTTCATGGAGACGGTAAGTCGTACGTACACATGAACGCTACTTTCATTTCTATTTCCTATTTTAAGGGAAATAAAACATAATTATACATAGCTATATTATAATTCCATCATAATATCATATATAATATCATTAACTCTGTCCTTTATACATCCCACATAAGGAATTAACGAATCAAATCACTTTGAGGGGGCGGTAGTCCACACTTCCTCAAATGAGATTATCGTATTTACCCACTATGGAAACCATAAAGGCATGCTAGAAATGAGAAGTACCGAAGCATAAGGAAATAATAAAAAAATATCATATATAAATACAGTTCCATCATAATGGCCCCCATGAGAGGCAGTAATATGTAATTGAACAATCATCATTTCGTGGGGCCTTAGTTTTCCATCCACAGAAACATTATGTTCTTAATCCATTAGATGGAGGTGTGTGTAAGTAGTTAAAATAATTCTCATAACAACATCCTAGTATATTGATGATACTGGTGATATTACAAAATTAAGTAAATAAAAAGATTTTAGGGGTTGGAGATGTAAAATAAATGAAAACAATTTTAGAGAAACCGTTACCTTTAATTTGGGTAACATTCTTTGGTTTGAACCAAAAGACTTAATAAAATGCCTTCTGCCTAAGTTAAGGATTCTAGGATGAGGAGAGGGATGTAGGTAGATTAATTTTGTAGAGTTTGGACGAGCCAAATGGCTTGATAAGTGTGATGAATTGGATAGAAATGGTCTCATTTTATAAGGGAGAGGAGGGGCTCTTTAGGAAAGTGTGCAAACATTATTTTATTGTATAATGGTATTAGATTTAAAATGGTCAAACAATCATTAAGGTAGAATATAAGATGACTCATAATCTAAATAAAATCATCCAATCAGAATTCGACATGTTTTGGATAATATTTTAATAATTATAATCTTATTTATTTTAATCATTTATTAATGAGGTAAATACTGCATCATTATTGTGTCATAAATAATTTAATTTATTAGATGTCTAAAAATTATAAAAAATTACTATCTTGTAGGAAATATTTTTATCTTTACAATTAATTTTCATAGTCAAAAATAGGACTTATAGAACACCATTTTAAAATTAATTACTAAAATATTTTTGTCAATGTCAATTTTGTCTTTACATTAAATTAATTAATCTATGTTGTCATTTTCACTCCTAAGTGGATCAATGGGGTCCCAAAATAGACCCAAAGGTACCCATGGTCGTAAATAACACAACCAATAAGGTTTGGACAATTTTTAAAGAAATTTTGAATTATTATAATAATATTTTAACCATGAATTACCCTATTTACCTTTAACCGCGGTGAATAAAAGTCAAAAGTTACTATTCACCAAAAAATATTTTCATCTTATTGAACCAAATTTTATTTCTTAATAACAACCATGTATGTAGTATTTTTCAAATTCAATTCACAGATGTTGTAAAATTTCATTTAAATGAAAATGCCATTTTTTTAAGTACCACTATGTGGTTTCACTATTCATTAAAAATTGATGTTTTTCTGAAAAATACCAAAAATGTATCCTAAGCTATATTTGATATTCCGAATTCAAAATTGATGTCTATTTTTCCAGATTCAAAACATATAAGTGGCTTTAATTAATTTTAAAATTAATTCCCATTGTTAAAACAAATATGTGTTTTTAAGAAACAATAACTGTTAAAAGATTGATACTTGTTTATGTCCAATTTCAGAGTGAAATTAATTAAAATGACCAAAATTGGATTAAATGGTAAAAATATATTTTAATTTCACATTAAAAAACAATTAAAAAGATAATTTAACCATATAAATAAATTAAATTAAAAGGCACTTTTGAATTAAAATACAATTTTTTTCAATATTCATTAAGAAATGAACATTATCGGAAAAAATTCCCAAAATTTACACAAAGTAAATTATGATGTCCCCATTCTAAGGATGGATTTTATTTGGTCATATATAATGTATTAATGTGACCAAAACTAGATATATTTAAAAAGGGCTCGCCATTAAAAGGCGGTAAATCGGCATTTTAATGTAAATTATGCTTAAAATTAGATTCATTCACATTTTATGCCTCTAACTTTTATTGGATAAATGTAAATACATTTAAAAAACATGTATAATCATATTGTAGTTAGTTTTGTTCATTCCCTCTAATACAACGGCTAGGAGTTAACTACCATTTAAAATAATAATATTATATTATTAGTGTGCAACGTAAGATTCCAAGGAAACCCGTTGTTGCGTATCGGGTACACTATCGAACATAGCAACCCATTTAAAGTAAAATTAATATTTAATTCACAAATATTAATAAATAATAAATATGTCTTATTCTTCATTTATGTGGGATGTTACACCAGTTACATTGGAACCAATAATAAATTCATTATATTTGATATGGACTTATGAATTTCATGTCCTTTATTAGTTTTATATTTATATATTCTCATCTAAAAATGGTACATCTTGTTAATTTTTAGGATTCCACCATGATGATAGCGAGTTAAGATATTGATATAGAGTCATGAATATAACCTATTGTGTGATGAGGCCTTAGGAAAGGGACCTATTCTTGAGGTTTTCCCTATAATAGAGAATTGAAAAGTGATCCCACCATATGGTAAGTTCATAGATGAACCTCCATTGTTTCTGGTAGATGATCATTTGTATGATTTGGGTCTAATATCTTTATAAATATAGGATGATAATGTGAATAAGATAATCATATTGCATGAGTTCTGAAGAAAGATACCACACTTATTTCATGGTGATTCAAAACAACATGAAAAAGGAATTATATTGAGTAAGTGGGATATGTTTTCTAGATTATGTGTTATATAACTAGTTAGATTATTTTATATATAACATGTTTTCTTCAAGGGGAAATAGGGGGTTATTGGGGTCTATTCACCCAGACTCATTATTAGGAAATTCTATGATGTATAAGATTTCAACTTTGGTTCAATGATGATTACTATCCTCTTATCCAACACTCTATGTGGATCCGTGAAATTCTTGAGATGTGGTAGGGTGATCTATCAGTTTTTCTGTACAACTTGAGGTTTATTGATCTAACATGATACTCTCTTAATATGGTGTGAGAGGGGTGTTTTAGGGAATAAAATATTGAGTAGGGATGCTATAGATACATTTGGGATGGTGTGGTCACTTTTTTCATACATGATTATATTGTAGTGATGGACTAGGCCATGGGGATAGATGACTTTCTAAAAAAGGGGAGTTAGAAAGATTGAGACATTAGTGGAAATCATGTGGATGAGTCATCTATTGAAGTTGGATTACATCAAATGTCATGGTTTCAGTGTGGTAGGAATACTAATATCAAGATTCTGAAATCTAGATCTATAGAATATGTATCATGCATAGGGTTTAGTTAGCAAGCAGATGGATGATTATATTCCTGTAACCAGTCTGGTTTGATGGATCATGAGTTCCCAACTCTATATGATACATATGATTAATAGAAAATGGAAAGGCCTCCATATAAGTGTCTATCTCATGACTATGGATCTCCCAGGCATAGTCATGGTGGCCCCCATGGTGGTGGTGCTGATGGAGGGGCAGGAAGAACCCCGGTGGGAGGAGTTATGGGAGTAAAAAAACACTATGACATTCTGTCCAACCAACATAGCTAGCTGGACCACATCATGCTCAGGGGGATTATAGTGAATGGCCTGGTAAGAATCATTCTATGAACTGATTTAACTTTGATGCACATGTAATGAGTCAAGGTATGGTTTCTGTCTCATCTAATTTAGTTCTAATACTTATAGGCATGGAGATGAGTCATTCCTTCATATACATATCCCATTTAAGATAACTATAGAATCCAATAGCAGAAATTTACCATTATATTTTGATGTAGGTCCCCATAGGGAGTTATTCATTTATATCACAAATCTCTTAGAAGTGCATGTGGTCACTCAATAAAGAGAGTTTCACATGCTACCTCTTGATCAATGCAATGAATATTTAGGATGTCATTTTATTTTCCATAGTTATTTTCAATATAGTCTATCAATATAAGAGATTTAAATGACTATGTGATAATGGGAAGAGTTTCAACTTCATTTAAAAGAAGGACCTTATGAAAAATCATACTGGGATCCCAACCAGGATGGTGCAACCTATCACCAATCATTTTGTGAGTTTTTATCTTGGTGTATTAGTCTCATCATATATACATATTTTAGAATTAGTAGAGGATTATATATATTTCTTCACAAAAAATGTTTTATGACTACCTATATTGTTTGGGTTTGAATTCCTTATAGAACTATACCTCGAGACATTATTGATCTTTTCCTTGGAATATTGAATGGCCCCTATTAAGCTCTGAGACATAATGTTGTAGTTGGAATAACTTCATGGGAAGGGTTTTAACAGATAAATTATATCTGTTTGGGTGTCTCTATTATTGTTCATAAAAAGGTGGATGTGATCTGGATTTTTTTTGTAGATTATCATCAAATAAATTAGGTGAAATTTAAGAACATGTATCCCTTACTGATGATTGGGGCCTTCTTTAACCAGTTGAACAGTGTGAGATGGTTCTCAAATATTGATCTCTAGTCTAGATTCCATAATTTTACAGTATATAAGGGATATACTTTTATGATATATTTTTTATTTTACTATGGGATTAGTGTGTTCCTTTTGATTCCCAATGGTGTGAATAATTCCCCCACTGTGTTTGTGGAACTCATGAAATAGATCTTCCAAACGTTAATATACCAATTAATAGTTTTCATTATCAAAAAAATAATCCTTTTTTCTTTTCTAAGGAGGAGTATACAGATCATTTCAGGGTGATCATAAACTTACTCATGGAATGCCAATTACATAGTATTCTCTCAAAGTTTCATTTTTTGGATCTGAGATGTTCACTTTATAGGGGTTGTAATATCTGTTCATAGTGTAGTTTTAGATCAAGTAAATATTAATGATTTTATTTATTATGATCCACCTAGGAGTATATTTGAAGTTTTGATTTTCTTCATTTTGGAAGGGTATTATTTGGTGTTTTTTGAATTCATTTCTTTTATTATTTACCCTCAAACTACCTTGATATAGATTGGGTATCCATTTTCATAGAATGAGTATTTTTAGAGATACTTAGAGGTGTTGAGGTAGATGTTGACTGAGGGTCATATATTGAGTATAGTAGAGGTGGAAGATGAGTGTGAGGAGTTTTGTGAAGCCTTTAGAGTTGGCATTAAGTGATTGTCGATAAAGATGTTTGTGATTATTACAAAAGAGTGGAGTATGTTGATATGCCATGAGAATAACAAGGAAAATCATTACATGGAGTTATAAAGGGATGTATTTTCCTTAAATATTAATGAAATTGTCTTTTTGATGGGAATTGTGGTGTTTACTCAAACCACTAATGTTTCCGATACATTTTAAACCAACGAGACCTCATCCAGATATAGAGGAATTGATTAAAGTTCTTATAGGTCGACTAATTCCAGATATTATTGAATCAGTGGATGAGAAACATGGTGTAAAATTCCATATGCTAGAAATTAAATTCTTTCATAGAGGAGGAGGCATCAAATTGGATATCTGCATTAAAACTGACTGTGGGGGTGTAGTGGGGTACAAATTTTCATTAGCCAATGTTGGAGACTCCACTACTACTTAGGCATCTAAGAGAAGCTATGTTGGTAGAGGTCAACTGAGAATTTTTACACGATCATATATCCTCAAGAGATGAAACAACTAGACTTTATAATTATGGGTATATCTTTATCATTTTCCTGGGTTGGATATTTGTTCTACTAATTTTGTGTGAGGAGGTGTTGTGGGACTTTCATAAACACCTATAGAGGTAAATTCACATGTATAATACATCTATAAATAGCATTATCCATGGTTTTTGTGGGATGTCATGACGTAAATTCTTTCAATGTTTGTTTCTCGATGATTCAAGTGTTAGTATTTCAATGATAAAAATCATGATCTTTCTGGTCTAACTCAACCCCTTTAGGTCCTTCAATAGAAGCCAGATGGCATATCAATGGATTTTTTGATGGAGCTTCCATTTACAATGTAATCCCATGATGTCATCAGTTTGATTGTTAAAAGACTTACCATGTCAAAAACATATTTTTACATCTAGAAATAGCGATAGGTTGAGAGTGTTTTAATTTTTATTTAGATGAGATCATTCAACACTATTGGGTAACCACAATGTTTATTTCCCACCGTGATACTCAATTCCCATCATGGATCTAGATAGGATTTCAAGATGCTTTTAAGATCCAATTGTGGTTTAACACAACATTTTACACCCAAATGGTTGGTGATATGGATAAAACCATCCGTGATTTGGATGATATACTGAGTGTCTGTGTGTTTGAATTTATCTAGAGCTGGGAGGATCACATACCATTGGAGGAGTTTACTTGTAAAAAAGATATATCATATCCACTATTTTTATGTATACATTTTTGTAACAGTATGGTTGTCATTAAATTTTAGTATTTTACTAGACATAGATTGTTGAAACATATCTAATTGGGAAGGAACGGGTGTAGGCAATAATAAATAAGGATTGTGGAATTTTTGAGGATATGAGAGCTACATAGAGTCGATACAAATCTTATATAGATCAACATCATTGACCTTTGATGTGACATCCCCACCCAGGATCCACATACTAGTGCTCCAAACCAGTATGTAACATGATATCAAGTTCACCTATTATTACACCAGATGTTGAAGACTAGAAGAAGTTGCCTGATATTGAAGTTTTAGAGACTATAGAAACTTAATAAAAGAAAGAAAAGGAGAATAAAATAAAAAATAAAAATGATATAACTATAACAAGAATTATGAAAGCATCACATGATGACCAAAACTAAAAAATTGTATTCAAACAAAAATAGTAGATATCTCATTCCAAATACATGTCAAATGTCAAACAAAAATCTAAAATAAAGACAAAAAAACACTCCCAAGAGGGTCTTAACACAATGTCTATTTCCCTAATCCATGATCCATCAAAACTTAGCCATCTAACATAGGTCAATTTCCCTAATCCAATTTATAAATTTTTTTCTATTTTTAGGTACCAGTCAGTTAGCCTCAGTAGAGTGTGGGTACAACTCAGTAGGTCAACACCAATTATTTTAAAAAAATATTATGTCAATAAAAGTGTGTGTATTTATATAAAAACAAATTTATAATGCATATGGTAAATAATTATCACAGTTAATTATTCTTTAATTATCCACATAAACCCTCAAATTTACAATTACACCCATAAAATCAATACATAATTTAGCCTGTGTTGGATTATAAGCTATCTCCATGGGATATAACGTATCTGAGTACCATAAGTATCATTTATCATTTCATTTCAATTGATATTATATCTAATTGGAACCATAGGTTAATGACCTCATTTTGGCCCTAGAACACCTTTTCTAGTACCTTGTGGGTATTTAAAGCATTAATCAATGTACCACAACTCGTTTACAAGTATGGGATTTTTGAGCTTCAATACATGTCTAACACATGTATATCATTCGTTCACATATGTGATTTTATTGTAGTTGTCATTGTCTCAAACATGTATATTAATCAATCACACAAGTGTGCTTTTGAAGGAGAATTCCATGTCCTACACATGTTAGTCAATCAATCACATAGGCCGTCTTTTGAAGCATTAGTCTATGTACCACACTCACATATCAATTAAACACATTTGTTACATTTATCACATTTATCCTTGTTAATATTCACTAACCCATTATTCAACATTTCACAACATGGTATATGATAAAAATTTATCAGAAAAAACCCATTTTACAATACTTTAATCACATGTAATAACATGTGTAATTCACCATTAAAACCTTATTCCAATATTCTATTCAAATAACCCATTAACCCATTATGTCCAATTATACCATATCATAATCCACATTGTCAATTAATTCATATAACAAAAATTTAGAATTTAAATGGTCTTTATTTCAAATTAATTTCATAATCAAACCTTCTATTAAATAACTAAGAAATTAATTAATCCAAATTCCACTAATTTTAATTTTCCCAATTCAAAAAAAAATAACACATGTCAATTAAATTAAATTTAGTAAATAATCAATGAAAATTTCAAATTACGAAAATTAATAATTTCACAATAACATACAAAAAATTAAATGAAGATAATAGGATTTTCGAAATAGGTCACCTACCTCAAGAATGATGATGAACAGTCACCAATAGATATCCCTTATTAAAGAGGAACTATCAGGAACATGATGAAGAAGAAGATATGGATATGAAACCTAGATCCAAGATCAAACATATTAAATATATCAAAACATAGATCTATATATATGTCCAACATAGGAATATATCCCATAATAGGACGAGATAATGAAGTGATAGAGAGAAGAAACTAATCGTGATGAGAATCTCATATCGAGAGAGGTGAAGATCCTAAAGTTGATCTTTGATTCATCTACAATAGAGGTTGGAATGACTTAGAATCCATCTGGGAACCTCAAAAAATGAGAGAAATTATTTTTAGGTCATGTTGGATCAATCTAGGGTGAATCCTAAGGGTTTGGAAAATATCATTCTAATTTTTAGGGGTTTAAAATTCCATATGATCAGTTTTATGGTATTGGATTAATGTTTTCCCTGGACATGAACTTAACCATAAACTTCCTCTCATGATACTAATTGGTTAATACAAAGAGGGAGTATGATTTGAAAAATCATGCCCCAACCGTAAACCCCCCCCCCCCACAGCTTTGGGTTGTATGTTTTTCTAGCGAAGGGCCTATGGTTTGGGAAAACCATGTTCCAACCACTCACTATCAAAAACTTCTTAAAAACTACCAAAATTCATCCAAACACACCCATGATAAAAAAACAATATATAATGAAAAAAAAAGTCAAAGTGTACCTAAAAAATAGCTATAAAAATATGTATAAATTTTTTGGATTATACAATATCCTCACCATATAACAAATAATCCTTCATCTATACTACTATAAATCTATAATATTCTGAGGTAAAAAAATCTGACCACAAAGTATGAATATTTGTTTCTATTTCCCATGTTTCATCATAAACACAACCTTGTTTCCATAACACATGAACTATCGGCACGGTCTATCCTAAAAACACTTTATCACTATAATCCAACACAGGTTTCAGATGCTCATCAAAGGCCTTGTCAGTATCAAGATCAAAATCAACCACATTGACCACATTAGAAGGTTTGGGGTGATACTATTAAATCTTCGAGACATGAAAAATATCAGGCATAGCACAATACCTATGTGGATGAGATAATCAACAAGTCACCTGCCTGATTCTCACCACAACCTAAATTGGTCCAACAAAATTGGGTGTCATCTTTCCCTGACCCTGAATCCTACAATGACCCAATATAGGTGACTCCCAAAGGAACACAGGATCACCCACTGTAAACATAAGGGTTCATTGACATCTATCATCATATTAATTCATCATACTCAGAGATGTATCCATATGTTTATGAAATATCTGAACCTACTCCAACATCTCCTATATGAGACTTGGTCCTAATAGTTTTGACACACCATCCATCATCCAATATCTTCATGTACTACCATAATGTTTCTCATATGGTGCCATCTTAATTGTCACTTGATAACTGATGTTATAAGAAAACTCAACAAGTGCTAAGTGAATCTCCTAAGAACCACTAACATAGATAAACAATCTTATAGAATATCTTCAAGAAATATTTTTATTATATTACCACTAACCATTAGCTAGTGGGTGGAAGTCCATATATCATAAAACAACTTTTCCAAGCACTTTCTGCAAGCCCTTCCAGAAGCGCGAATTTAATCATATCAAGGTAAAAATGAATACAATATGGCCCCCTGCAGAAGGGATATAAAAAACATACATGTTTCCAAACTAATCCACTAATAATATCCTATATATTCTCATGAATTCTGATACATTCTTTAGTCAATCCAGAATAACAAAAATAAGGTCATTCTTTCAAGGAGTCCTCTGGATACCCACAACAATGTTACAGTATTGTAGTCTCAATTCAATTATGGAATGGTCAGTGGTGGAAACAAACCACCAAGTCATTGATTATATTAATTTACATATTGACATGTGTAGAATCATGTAACAAACCTTGATATCTCCTTTTTTATTCCTGACCTCCAAAATCATCATTATAGGTCACTGTACATTTTGTTCAAACCTGTAACACAATGTGTTTTTTATCAATAAATTTTTCAAATAAATTATTTTTGTTTTCTGTTTTGTGTTGGATGATACCAAATTTCATAAATTCATTACACTCTACACATAGTTAATCTTGTGGAACTTGCAACACCAACTTGGTTTGTTTTACATGAAACACTGAGTTTCTACAAAACAACATTTTACTATTTTAGTTATTTAAACGAGATAGTTATAACCTTACAATTAAGAATAGTAATATGAATAGTAATAACAAACTTAAAAATATTATATATAATGGTTAAATATATAAAATACATTTTTAATAAAACATGTATGTTTTTGTAAAGTAATTATATTTTTTAAATTAATGTTTTCTCATACAAATAGCTTTTTACGCCCCTCTATGAAAAATAATAAATTAAATTTTAGAAAATTTTAGAAATTTTACTGATAAAAATAAAAATATTTTTTAATTAAAAATCTCAAAACTATAATAGGGTGAATTTTTTGTATTTTTCTGAAAAACAATATTTTTTAGGTGAATGGTGAAAAAATATGAAATTTTATGTCAAATCATCTTTTTTCAAATAATTTATTTATATTGGTAAACTATATTTTAATTTTGAATAAGGTTTTGATTACATGAATTTAACATTAATTAATCCAATTGAGGTCATTTAGAGCAATTTTACTTTGAAAATGGATATAAAATAATTTAAATCTTCTAAACAAATTTTCTTAAAAAATCTATTGTCACGACATGTCTACAAAATTATTTTTAAATTAATTTATTCCACTTATGTGTATCTAATTTTACCTGATAGAGTATATCTTTATAATAGTCAAACTTTATAATTTTTAATAAGGGAAACTTATTTTTGGACAATTTTTTAATGAAATTAATTAAAATTAATTATTGTGATTTAGGTAAAATAAAGCCAAATTAATGACTAAACTTATAAAATCTGGTGAAAAATGACCCTACACTTGTATAAAAACTATTTTATTGAACTATTTTGGCTATTAAACCTATATGTATCAAGAATGATATATGTGAATGTAGAGACCCGAATCTTGACATACATGGACATTACATTACTTTTGTGGAATTCTTAATACATAACAAAAAGAGACACACAAGGACCGTAATAGTTTAGTGTCTTTGGAAACTCGGAATATAAACAACTAATCATATTGAAATATCTTCAACATCTCCCATAACAATATTCCACTTTTTGATTCCTTACCTAAAACCTTTCATTATTTCTTGGGGAAAATAAAACAAAAAAGGGTGAGCTCAAATTCTCAGTAAGGGCAAACATAGAGAACATAAAACAATCCATAAACATTTGAAAGCAAAAACATGAACATGAAATCTAAACATTAAAACCTTGAGGAAAGACATAAATCTTGGAAGTACATAAGGCATATATCATAAAGGAACATCAATCATGATAAAATAGCATGGGAATAAAACATGTAATTGTGGCAACCATTCAGCACTTGTTATGATTTCCATAGTAGCCAAAGCATTGCTGCCAAGACCATCTTAGTGGACAAAGTCCCTTTCTGAATCGAGATCAATCCTCATTTCAGTCCTGTAATACTGAACCAGATTAACTTACCGTTCCATCCATGTCTATCTCATGAGATATAAATCTTTACCCAATGAATTGGAGAGAGATATAGGTCCCACCCATATCATAATGAAACAATTCTTACTTGTGCCACAAAATAAACATACATCATTCATAATAACCCAATAAATGAAATGGGTTTCAAAAATATCATCCCATCATCACATAATCCATATAAAATAAATGGATATCATTTCATAATAAGAAAAGTGAAACCATGTAAATCATAGAGACATTATACTTGAAACATACACATATGAAATAATGTCATCTTAGATGAAAAAATGGTTTTGATAAAACACTTGAAATAAATTCTTGAGGATAATATCCTTTCTTTTTCAAAATAAATTTATTTTCACAAAACGTCAGGAAATTTTAAAAGAAAGTGATTTTTTTTAAAATAGTCATGAAATATTTTAGAGGAAGATTCATGAAAATACGGCTTTATAAAACCGTAAAAATCCTTTTGTGCCGTATAAGTTAAAAAAACATTCTTCTCGTACTTTTGCCGAAAAAGTCAAAAAAGTACCTCATAACATAAACAAAAGAAAGATTCCTTACATACCATGTAGTAAAAGTCAAAAATGGGTAAAAAGGACTTTAAAAATACATGAAAACACTTTTATAAAACATGGACATGGATGATAGAAGTAACCCCAGTAAATACTTACGAATAAGCAATGTCGGATAAAAATGAGATTTGAAAAATTATCCCTTACCTTATGTCCGATATGCTTCGTATGTATCCGAAACTCCTGTAAAATGATTTAAATAATGTCAGTGACTTATTACAGAATCATATTCATTGTTATGATATCATATATGTTTCACTTATGACTTTATATTACACGTTCTTTTGTAAATTCCATGTTAAAGAGTGTTTTGGGTAAAATCGGTTCATTTGTCGTCCGTGTTTTGACTTGTAATTATTCATATGATTACTTAGACCATGATTACTTAATTCCATAATATAAAACAAGATTTATATATAATATATATTCAGAATATACATATATATATTAGATCGATAAATGGAAAGAAAAACATTGTTCATGGAGACGATAGGCCACATGAACGCTGTTTTCGTTTCCTTATTGAGATGAATGGAATTAAGTGGATGAAATACATATATATATATATAAATAAATCCAGTAGATTTATAATGTCATATATTTAATTATTATTTCTTATATATACTTTATAATCATTCTTAAATGGTTAACATGGAAAATGAATCTCATCGCGTCGTGGAGATGGTAGTTCGTACGTACGCACGAGCGATGATATCGTTTCCATAATTACTGAATTGAATTGGAGTGGATGATACAATATATCAGAATCATTATGATGTTATAATAACTATGCATAGTTATTCTTTACACCATCATACCCATCCATGTAAGTTGTTGGTGGAAAAACAGATTACACCACGGCGTGGAGAGGGTATTCTGTACGTACACACGCGCGGTGATTTTGTTTTCCGTAGGATGGATTGAAGGTGAAATGGGGTTGTTTCATATTTATAATAACATATCAGTATATTAGTTATTCTGATTTTATTACTTTATAATGAAACAACTAATGAAGATGAAGTTAAAGAAGGAAGAAGCTTGAAAGAATCAGTCGAATAAATTACCTCTTCTTCGATACGCCTCTTTGAAACCTCCTCTTAGGGCACTAAGATTGGTCTTTGAAGTAGACCAGGACCTCTAGGATGTTTCTAGGAAAGTTTAGAAGAGAATTTTTTCAGGTTTTTTCCGAGCTTGAAGGCTCAAAGTGGTGTGAGTAAGAGAGGGAGGAGGTGCCCTTTTATAAGGGAGGAGAGGGGCACCTTTGGAAATCTTAAAAATATTAATTTATAATAAATCTAACCCCACTTAAAAACCTCCAAAAATGACTCATATTAAAATAATATATGATATAGGGTTGTAATCTCATCAACCAATAAAATTTAGACATGTTACAAAATTGTTTTAAACATTATCAACTTGATTTATCATTATTTAATCAATTTAATTATATTTGTGGTAATAAGATTCTAAATTTTAAATTATAACAAATAATTACTTATTTGTTGTGAATTTTCCATAATTGGATAATTAATAACATTTTAGGACATATAAATATAAATTTATAATTTGTAAATATTTTTGTGATTTTTAAACAATTTTATAATATGTAATTTTTATAAAATAACAATAGTGTCAATTTTGACACTATTCATTTATTTGAATTTAAATAAAATATATACAGAAGATATGTTCAAAATAAAAGCTTTAATAGATTCAAAAAATGTGATATGTATCTATAAAATTAGTGGAGCACATTAAATATTTTATACAATATTTATTTTAATATTTTTAAAACCATTTATTTGATATTTCTCTTAATAAAATAATTTCAACATCACTATTATGTCACCTTTAATGATAATTATTTAATCCCTAAAAATTCTAAATAAATTCATATGATGTAGATAATTTTATTAGATTTCTGGAGACTACTTATATCTGAAGTTTCATGAAGTTTATCACTAAACTAAAATTATTATACTTATAAGATTTAAGAAAGTGACATGTTGTCACTTTCGTTGGTTTTAATAATAATTAAATTATTTCCAAGGATAAACGTCCATGAAATGAATAAAATCTAACCCTTAGGTGATATGGGTCGAATTTTAGTCATCTAATAGGATTTTGGTAGGTGTTAGGGTAATTTTATAATCTTATATTTACCCTTAATTACCCGATTTACCTTTAACTATGGTAAATAAATTTTACCGTAGTTACTATTCATAATGCCCAAAAATAAAAAGTAGCCTATTAACATAATTTAGACCCACTGATTCCAAATATGGAATCCGTTTTTCAAAATTCAAAACACATAAGTTACATTAATGAATTTAAAATTAATCCCGTTGTCGAAAGAATACGGGTTTTTGTATAAAACATTGCAAAAGATTGAATTGATTTAACCTATGAATTCAAGGTAAAATCAATGCTAATGACATACATTGTATTAAATTGTACAAATATATTCTATTTATACTTTAAAACCATTAAATATTATAATTTAACCCCATAAATTATTATGATGAAAAACGTTGTTTTTAATTAAAATATAGCGTGTTTTTACTATTCATTAAAATATGAAAGTTATCATAAAAATTTCAAAACATTATCCAGTGTAAATTATTATATCCTGATTCAAAATAAGAAGATTATTTTGTAAAATTGAACTTATAAACATGTCAAAAACTAGATTTAATGTGGGTGCGCCATCAAAAGGTGGCAAAACTTCATTTTTTGAAAATATACTTATTTTACCCGAAAAATTTATTTTGTTCTTATACCATGTTCTAGAAAATGTGTAAGATGAATAATAATGTTATAAAATTAAAAATTTAGTTAATACTATTCAAAACTTCTAATTCATAATAATATTATAATTATATATCATTGTTTAGTAAAACCCGGTATTGCGTACAACACACGCTATCGAGGAAGGTCGCGATTGCGTGTAATGCAAGCCCAGTTAGGGTTGCGTGTAGTGAATGACTCCTTTGTTGTTGCGTATAAGAAAATATATTGAATATATATATATATATATATGTATATATATATATACTCAACGTTTCGTAGAATAACTACTATCAAACAAACATGAAATTCTGTGTAACACGATTCAAGAATAGTGTTGCGTATACGGCAAGCTAATACGGTGTTGCGTATAGCGCAAGATAATCTTGGTGTAGCATACAACATAATATATGAAAGAAATTAAAAAGAATATATCTTATAAAATCTTGGGTTGTTACATTCTACCCCCCTTAAAATGAATTTCGCCCTCGAAATTCGTTGGGGTTATACATGGTTTTCTACATGAAGGTTTCTTTAATTGAAACCCACATCGTAAAATGAGATACCAAAACTTAACTTTAAAAACTAATGTATGAAACGTAATGGTTACCCAAATTAACTCATCACTGGGTTTCCACGTAGGAGAACATAGGTGAAAATATGGATATGGAAGTGAAATCTAACCATCATGTTCTGATAGAGAGTGGTAGAGAACATGGCTATGAAAACACCAACAATCACAAAGCCATAAATTTGTGATGATCTGAGGTAGCATCTGATTTATCAAATATAAGGGCACTAGGACAACATTTCTGGTTTCCAAGATCATTTCTCTAAAGTTGAAGAATTTTAATTAGAATAAATAATTACTTTATTTCGATATAATCTCACCTTTGTTCGTGCCTTGAACAATTTCCACTTCATCTCTTAAAGAAATGAAGTTGAATTTGTCATTCGTGAAGTGTTTGCAGATCATGTGATAGAATGATGGGGCATTCCCTCTGTCTTTATCAAAAGGTTAGCAATAGTTATATACATATGTCCATCTATTGTATATCATTCCAAAAATGGACTTATACTTCATCTATCATACCACTTAATAAAATAAAACTACATTATACTAATAAGGGACTTCCTGTAGGCTAGTGGTAGGCGATAAAGGCCAGTCGCACTTCGGTTGTGGGTTTGATTTTGACAGCCTTGTCCGACGCGATAGGTTGTCACCCGTCCTACAGGTTGTCCTTTTTCTAAAACTATATTACTATGACACCCCATCAATAAGATCAAAAAAGGTTTTAAACAATACTAACTTATGTCCAACATAATCCACTCCAATCTTTAGGCTTATCCATAATATTGCAGTCCATTGTCATATTATAGTGAAAACGATTAAGAGAGATTTCATATGACAAGCATGTTAATACAATTGTTGATCCCCATATATCATAAGATATGCCTTTTTGGTCACATTTCAAAAATTCGAAGGCATTAATCATTTATTCTCTTGAAAAATGAATACCCATTGACTCTTAGTGAAAACATGAGTGCTTTCAAAAGTTAACTCTTTCCACATACCAAAACCCCAAAATTCTATATACTCAAACCATGATATTACTATTTCCTTATATCGGTCATGAGCTCATGAATACTGTTAAACATTTCATTTTCTACTTATCCCTTCATTATGCACATATCATCTTATTTCCAAAAATATCTCAATCACTTTCCTTGGTTATCGGTACCATAAAATTATTGAAAACCCCAATAGACCAATACATAAATATTCTAATATTCCATGATACTATATAAAACATTATTTTTGAATCCCATTACATAAACACTTAATCATTACACGACATCATTTTCATAATCAATCATCACAAATAGTGATCACATGAGACTTCCCATTATCCTTTTCCTTAATAGGTTGCTCACATTCATCATCATTAACCCGTGGATTAGGGAATTTATTACCATAATGCCCCATTTCCTTGCACTTGAAGCATTGAAGTGTTAGTGGTAGGCTCTTTTCAGTATTTTATTTATTCACATCATTAGCAACCCTTTTTCCTTTACTTCGACACTCAGCTACTCGATGAACTTCTTTTCCACACTTAAAACATTTTCTAGTACCTTTTAGGCAATCTCCACCATGCTTCTTTCTACACTTTGATCATAAATAAACATTCATCTTCTATTCACCATTATTGTGATATTTCTCCTTGAACTCCATCTTTCGGTTCTTGTCAAATCCATGAGATTGATAAGTAACACCAACTTCCATTTCTACCTTGATAGCACAACGCACAATTTCATCATAGCTACTGAAGTCTATTATAGCTAATGCCCTTCGAAGACTTGGTTTTAAGCCACTGAAAAATTGATCAACATTACTTTCAGTTTGGATGATAAAGTCATATGAATACCTTGCAAGTCTGGTAAAATTCGCTTCGTATATACCAACAGATTCATCATCCTTTTGCTTTAGTTCAAGAAACTCCTTCTCCATCTTTGTTCGAAGAATATGAGGGAAATAATTATTGAAAAATAAGTTCTTCAACTCATCCCATTCCATGGACTCAATTTCATCCCTTTGCCTCGTATTATTAATAAGATTCCACCATTGATCAGCACCACCTTCCAAACGATACACTGCTAAGATGACTTTATCATGTTCAGAACATTAAAGAACTGAAAATATATTTTCAGTGGTACTGATCCATTTTTCAGCCACTAATGGATCAGAAGACCCGCTGAATGAAGGTGGACGCTGCCTCATGAAGGATTCAACAGAATGTTACTCCTTCCTTTGCTCATTTAGAAGTCCTGAATGATTCATAGCTTCTGTAAGTATAGAAATAAGATTTTTCACTCCATCTCCCATAACATTGGTTTGTTCAGGAGGACAATCATTCCATTGTCCGTTACATTGATCAAAACGGTTCCTTCGGGTTCCATCCATTGTCTAAAACCCAAAAATAATATTGTGAGAGGCAAAAATAATGCTAGGGAAAATAACATAATAAATTGGATGTACCATCAATATCTGACATCTTAGGTTAAATTCTTAGATCATTACCATAGTTCTAAGACTATATCCTATACGTATACTTATCCTTAGGGACATCCCTAGTCATACCTTAGAAATATCTCTAGGGATCTCACTAACGTTTTCGCATCCTAAATTCCAAAGGTTGACTAAACCTTTCCTCTGATACCAACTGTAGAGACCTGAAGCTTGACGTACATGGACATTATATTACTTTTGCGGAATACTTAATACATAACAAAAAAAGACACACAAGGACTGTAATAGTTTAGTGTCTTTGGAAACTCAGAATATAAACAACTAATCATGTTGAAAGATCTTCAACATCTCCCATAACGATCTTCCACTTTTTGTTTCCTTACCGAAAACCTTTCTTTATTTCCGGGTGAAAATAAAACATAAAAAGGGTGAGCTCAAATGCTCAATAAGGGCAAACATAGAGATCATAAAACAATCCATAAAAATTCGAAAGCAAAAACATGAACATGAAATCTAAACATTAAATCCTTGAGCAAAGAAATAAATCTTGGAAGTACATAAGGCATATATCATAAAGTAACATAAATCATGATAAAATAGTATGGTAATAAAACATGTAATTGTGGAAACCATTCATCACTTGTTATGATTTCCATAGTAGCCAAGGCATTGCTACCAAGACCATCTTAGTGGACAAAGTCCCTTTCTGAATCGAGTTCACTCCTCATTTCAGTCCTGTAATAATGAACCAGATTAACTTACCATTCCAGCCATGTATATCTCATGATATATAAATCTTTACCCAATGCATTGGAGGGAGATATAGGTCCCACCCATCTCATAATGAAATCATTCTTACTTGTGTCACAAAATAAACATACATCATTCATAATAACCCAACAAATGAAATGGGTTTCAAAAACATCATCACATCATCACATAATCCATATAAAATAAATGGATATCCTTTCATAATAAGAAAAGTGAAACCATGTAAATCATAGAGACATTATACATGAAACATACACATATGAAATAATGTCATCTTAGATGAAAAAATGGTTTTGATAAAACACTTGATATAAATTTTTGAGGAAAATATCATTTCTTTTTCAAAATCAATTTCTTTTCACAAAACATCATGAAATTTTAAAAGAAAGGGATTTTTTTTAAAATAGTCATGAAATAATTTAGAGGAAGATTCATGAAAATAAGGCTTTATAAAACCGTAAAAATCTGTTCGTGCCGTATAAGTTAAAAAAAATATTCTTCTCGTACTTTTGCCAGAAAAGTCAAAAATGTACCTCGTAACGTAAACAAAAGAATGATTCCTTACATACCATGTAGTAAAAGTAAAAAATGGGTAAAAAGGACTTTAAAAATAAATTAAAACACTTTTATAAAACATTGACATGGATGAAATAAATAACCCCAGTAAATACTTACGAATAAGAAATCTCAGATAAAAATGAGATTTGCAAAATTATCCCTTACCTTATCTCTGATATGCTTCGTTTTTATTTGAAACTCCTGTATAATTATTTAAATAATGTCATTGAATTATTAAATAATCATATTCATTGTTATGATATCATATATGGTTCACTTATGACTTTATATTACTCGTTCTTTTGTAAATTCCATGTTAAAGAGTGTTTTGGGTAAAATCGTTTCATTTGTCGTATGTGTTTTGACTTGTAATTATTCATATGATTACTTAGTTCATGATTACATAATTAAAGAATATAAAACATTATTTATATATAATATATATTCATAATATACATATATATAATAGATCAATAAATGGAAAGAAATACACCGTTCATGGAGATGGTAGGCCGCATGAACGTTGTTTTCGTTTCCTTATTGAGTTGAATGGAATTAAGTAGATGACATACATACATATATATATATATACATAAATCCAGTATCTTTATAATGTCATATATTTTATTATTATTTCTTATATATACTTTATAATCATTCTTAAATGGCAAACATGGAAAATGGATCTCATCACGTCGGGGAGACGGTAGTCCGTACGTACGCACGAGCGATGATATCGTTTCCATATTTATTTAATTGAATTGGAGTGGATGATAAAATATATCAGATTAATTATGATGTTATAATAACTATTTATAGTTATTATTTACACCATTATACCCATCCATGTCAGTTGTTGGTGGGAAAACAGATTACACCACGGCGTGGAGACGGTATTCCATACCTACGCACGCGTAGTGATTTTGTTTTCCATAGGATGGATTGAAGGTGAAATTGGGTTGTTTCATATTTATAATAACATATCAGTATATTAGTGATAATTATGTTATTAATTTATAATAAAAGAACTAAATAAGATGAAGTTTAATAAGAAAGAAGCTTGAAAGAATCGGTAGAAGAAATTACCTCTTCTTCGATACGCCTCTTTGAAACCTCCACTTAGGGCACTATGATTGGTCTTTGAAGTAGACCAGGACCTCTAGTATGTTTCTAGGGATGTGTAGAAGAGAATTTTTCAGGGTTTGGACAATCTTGAAGGCTCAAAGTGGTGTGAGGAAGAGAGGGAGGAGGTTCCCTTTTATATGGGAGGAGAGGGGCACCTTTGGAAATCTTAAAAATATTAATTTATAAAAAATCTAAACCCACTTAAAAAACTCAAAAAATGACTCATATTAAAATAATAGATGATATAGGGTTGTAATAACATCAACCAATAAAATTTAGACATGTTAGAAAAAAATTTTAAACATTATCAACTTGATTTAGCCTTATTTAATCAATTTAATTTTATTTTTGGTAATAACATTCTAAATTTTAAATTATAACAAATAATTACTTATTTGTTTTTAATTATCCATAATTGGATACTTTATAAAATTTTAGACCATATAAATTTAAATTTATAATTTTTAAATATTTTTGTGATTTTTAAACAATTTTATAATATGTAATTTTTATAAAATAACAATAGTGTCAATTTTGACACTATTTATTTATTTGAATTTAAATAAAATATATACAGAAGATATGTTCAAAATAAAATCTTTAATAGATTTATAAAGGGTCATATGTATCTATAAATTTAGTGGAGAACATTAAATATTTCATATAATATTTATTTTAATATTTTTGAAACCATTTATTTGATATTTCTCTTAATACAATAATTTCAAAATCACAATTATGTCACCTTTAATGATAATTATTTAATCCATAAAAATTCTAAATAAATTCATATGATGTAGATAATTTTATTATCTTTCTGGAGACTACTTATATCCGAAGATTCATGAAGTTTATCACTAAACTAAAATTATTATAGTTATAAGATTTAAGAAAGTTAAATGTTGTCACTTTCTTGGGTTTTAATAATAATTAAATTATTTCCATGGTTAAAAGAACATTAAATGAATATAATCCATCCCTTAGGTTATATGGGTCTAATTTTAGTCATCTAATAAGATTTTGTCAGGTTTTAGGGTAATTTTATAATCTTATATTTACCCTTAATTACCCGAATTACCTTTAACTATGGTCAATAAATTTTACTGTAGTTACTATTCATAATGCCCATAAATAAAAAGAAGCCTATTAACATAATTTCGACCCAATGATTCCAAATATGGAATCCATTTTTCAAAATGAAAAACACATAAGTTGTGGTAATTAATTTAAAATTAATCCTGTTGTCGAAAGAAAATAAGTTTTTGTTTAAAACGTTGCAAAATATTGAATTGATTTAACCTACGAATTCAAGGTAAAATCAATGCTAATGACATACATTGTATTAAATTGTAAAAATATATTCTATTTATACTTTAAAACCATTAAAAATTATAATTTAATCCCATAAATTATTTTGATGAAAAAAGTTGTTTTTAATTAAAATATAGCGTGTTTTTACTATTCATTAAAATATGAAAGTTATCAGAAAAATATCAAAACTTTATCCAATGTAAAGTTTTATATCCTAATTCAAAATAAGAAGTTTATTTTGTAAAATTGGACTTATAAACATGTCAAAAACTGGATTTTAAGTGGGTGCACCATCAAAAGGCGGCAAAACTGCATTTTTTGAAAAAATACTTATTTTACCCGAAAAATTTATTTTGTTCTTATACCATGTTCTAAAAAATGTGTAAGATGAATAATAATGTTATAAAATTCAAAATTCAGTTAATACTATTCATAACGGCTAGTTCATAATAATATTATAATTACATATCATTGTTTAGTAAAACCAAGTATTGCGTACAACACACACTATCAAGGAAGGTCGTGATTGCATGTAATGCAAGCCTATTTAGGGTTACGTGTAGTGCATGACTCCTTTGTTGTTGCGTATTAAAAAATACATTGAATATATATATATATATACTCAATGTTTCGTAGAATAACTACTATCAAACAAACATGAAATTGTGTGTAACACGATCCAAGAATAGTGTTGCGTATACTGCAAGCTAATACAGTGTTGCGTATAGCGCTAGATAATATTGGTGTAGTGTACAACAGAATATATTAAAGAAATTAAAATGAATATATCTTATAAAATCTCGGGTTTTTACAGTGAAACCCTTGAGGACAAGTAAAATGTGGGGGCACTCAAATATTTTCAAGAATACCTAATGTGCCCTTTTCCACTCTTATAAGAGACCACTTCTCTTCCTTGTAATTACTCCTATCAATTCATTTTGGCTAAAAAAGAATAAAAATAAACTAAAAAATCCCTATTTCATATTTTTTAATAAATCCACCGATGTAATTCCTTTGTTGAAAACCAAAATGAGTTTCCTAGAGAAGAGGTACCACCCTTCCTCCTGAACTATGGTTTTATTTTCACTCTCCACCACGTCAAAAATTATTATTGAATTAATTAAATGTGATGATATTTTTTATTCCAAGGGTTTTACCCACACATAAATATAGTTCAGTGTAATGGGTAACGAACTTACCATTTTTATGTATGGTGAACTAATGCCTCACGAAATGAAATTGTTCATTTTTTCGTTACCACCAATCATGGTTTTGAATTATGATGGTAAAATTGTTTTTAAATTATATATTTGATATTTATTATTTTTTTATTCTTATATATTTATTATATTAAACATACATTCATGCTTTCCATTTTGGTGTAAACATGATAACTTCCTTTGTGGACGTGTGGACTACCGTCTCCTTAAAGTAAAGTGATTCATTCACACTTCACATTGAATGCATAAATGATGGGTTTGGCGAAATTATATGATATATATTACATAATAATTATAACATATTGAAATTATTTATACTTATATAATCATATTTCATTTACATTCTTTCTATTAATATGATAATAAAATTGAAACAATATTCATGCGTACACACATCATACAGTCACCATGAACTATGTATTCCATTTCATATTTAAATATTTTATATTTTATTATAAATATTTATATAATCAATATTTAGGATATTTATATTATGTTTTACATTTGGTAAGTATGTAAGTCATGATTTATGTAAGAGGACCAAGAATAACAAGTCAAGACTTGAATGGAAAAAAATGGGTATTACCCGAAGAGTGGTAATAAAATGAAAATGATAATAAATTGGTAATATAATGTCACAATGAAACATTATATAGTATTATAAATAATAATATGGTTCATTAATATATTTATAATAATATTATAATTATAGTATATGAATTCTGTATGAGTATGGTGAGAGTAAATATATAAGGCTGGTGTTTTCTCATCTCACATTTATTTCTGTGAGATTTTTTTTTATTCACCACATATTTATATTGTTTGGTGTATATAATGGACATGAATATATTATATGACTCTTATAAATAATTTTTTGGTTATTTAAAAATCCATTTTACGATCCCTCTTTCATAGGGTCTTACGATTCAAAAGTTATCAAATCAGTAAGGTAGTTTTGTCTCAATTTGCGCTATTAGAGGTACATGTTTTATAATGAACCTATATTATTTTAAGATGTGTATATACTGACATTTGACATGTTATATCATGAAAATAATTTTTAATGATATTTTATGAATCATTTAATCTCATTTGCTTACATGGGGAGTATGATTCAAAGTTACCTAGTGTAAGTGTTTATTACAACAATCTCAACATTTATAGGGATTGTTTATGATTATTCTTCCATTGAAGAAATAATATGTTCAATATATTATAAAAACTAATGATTTTAATTTTCATCTAGTTATTCATTATTTATTCATGTAGTAGTACAAATTTCAGACACCTTGGTTTATATTATAATTAATAAAATGTTTTTAAGAAAATATTACTCTATTTACCTCTGTGGTCGGATACCTGTTTTATTTGGAAATCATGTTTTAAAAATGTTTTGAAGAATTATTTGAAAATTATTTTTTGATATAATTTTACATGAAAAAATAGATTTAAAATTTTGTGTTATTTAATGATCCCTTAATAAAATTTTAATATATTTTTGACGAAAAATGTTTTAAATGATTTTTATGTTTTAAAAAGTGTTTTTCAAAGAAGAAATGATATTTTCTCAGGAAGTTTATTATAAGATATTTCAACATTATTTTCTATCTATGATGATATATGTTAGTGTTCATAATTTATAAGAAATTATTCAAAGGTTTCATTCATTTTTTTCTCTAAATGGTTTATGTTTTGATGGCATTATGTTTATGAAACCCATTTCCCTTTCACAGGTTATATGTTTATAAAACATATTTCACATACACAAGTTATATTTTAATGAGTCATATTGACCTTCTACATTTTATATTATATTGAAACACACTTCTTCTCATGAGTTATTCTTTGATAAGTTATTATGAATCTTTTCCCTTTACATAAGATATGATATTATGAAATGTTTATGATACCCATTTCATTTCCTAGGATATAATATGATTGTTTATGTTCTTGTGGAACATGTATTCCTGTTTTAATTATGATATGGGTGTGAATTATTTCTCCATCCAATTAATTGGGAAAATTATTATATCTCATGAGATAGACATGACTAGAACGGGTAGGAAACATGGTTTAGTAAGGGAATTTCACTACTAAGATGTTATTGGGAGTGAACATTGGCTATTAAGATTGTCATGTATTTGAAAAATGACTACCAAAATGGTATGTAGAGTTAAAAATACTACTATAATGCCATTTTAAGTGATTCAATTACTACTATGAAAATAAATTTACATGCTTATGTGTCTACCACAATTCCATGTCTTATTCCTATGGTTTTCATTCATGAATTTTTCTCTTTATTTGCTTATGATTAATGTTTTATAAACCTCAAATATTTAAGTCATGATTCATGTTTATAATCTTTTTATACTATCCATGTTCTTAAAATATATTGAATTCATTATCAAACCCCTATTCTCATGTTTATGCTCACACATATCATTTTTTTACTTTTATTGAGAATCTAAGCCCAACCCATTTTAAGTTTCCTTTTCCAATGATATGATGATATTTGTTATGTATCATGTCTGTATAGAGGGTGATAGTCAGAAAAAACCTATTGATAGATAATGTAGCTCAATTATGTACCAATGTTTATGTTTCCATGTTTCCAAAGGCACTAGAATAATATGATCTTTGGGAATCTATTTTTGTAATGTACTAAGCATTCCCTGAAAATGATGTTATGTTAATGTATGAAAAATGAGTTTCATTATTGTTAGTATTAGAGAAAATTTTCAGTTAACCTATGGAATCTATGTTGAGAAAAGCATAATGAGAACCCTAAGGACATATCTAAGGATATGTCTAAGGATAAAGAAACGTATAGGAAAATATCCTTGAATTTTGTTAATGGATAGAGTGAGTGGTTTCCTAGAAATAAATCCATCCATGGATACTACAAGTGGATGTGGAACTGAAACTGATGTACATAGGAGTAACAACCCCAAAAACATCATATCAAACTAGACTCTATCTAGAATTTGTGGACGTCAATAGGTCTTTCTACACACCTGGTTTGGCACTCCCATGGGATATGATTTAGATATTTAAAGTCTATTCATGAACCATTACAAATTAATTAAATATAATTTTCCTATGGATAACCTATTATAAACCTAAGGATTAATAGGAAAAATAATTTCACTTTAATTAGACATCATATATATGTTTATTTATGATTATTTGGTGTTCACTATGATTATTGTCTATTACTCTAAGATTTTTTGGTTTTCATAAATGGATGAAACCTGAAGGAAACACATCAATGATGTGTGTGGAAATAAATGAAATGATTATTCTACTAGGCATCATAATGATATGGGAGATGTAATGAAAAATATTATTTCAATGGCCACTCAAGTTTCTCAAGTTATAAATTAAAATGGATTTTAAAATAAGAAAAGGATGTAAATACTTTTGGTTGAGTCCTTCTTGAGTCAACATACACCTTCATTCAGTGTGTCTTATTATCCACTCATTTTTGAATAATGTTTCAGTACTATTGAAATGATATTCTATGTTATCATATGTTTAGAACATTAGAAATTCATCTGGGATTTTTATCATCTAGAAAGATAAGTGGACTAGTGGTGGACTGTTTTCAAGAATATGTGGTTGTAATATTAAATTTAATCCATTGATTGGGATAATTTAACTACCATATTTTCAGTATTTAATTTCCATGGATTGTTCATACAAATTCAGATAATTGATTCCATGAGTTAAATAGAATGGATGATGAATCTATAGGTACCTATGAGTCAAATTTCAGAAGACCTATGAGGTACTCTTCTGGTATTGTCATCTAACAAAAAAGTGATGTTGGTAGGATATTCATTGTCTTATGCCATGTATCATATGGTTATTGGCCTTAACATACTTTTTTACATACAAAGATATTATGTGATTTGTAAAAAAAGATTACATGTAGGTTATAGTTATTTATCAATCTCATGGTATTGAAAAAAAGAAGATGAGGTTCAAAGGAAAATCTAGAAACCATGGATAGAAGAAGGCTATCTTTCCTTAATGATCTATGTGTGGAATAAAGCTGGGAAGAAATTTTATTAATGGTTCTAATAAATTTTTTATTTTTGGAAAAGAGGGTCATCGGGTGTATGATTGACATTGTTATGGGTAGCAGTACGACAACAATGAGAATGGAGAGAAAATTTCAAAGAATGAACCTCCCCCACTATAGGGCTACAAGTGTAGGGATAATGGGAATTATGATAACCAATACCCAAAATATAAGGTTAATGATGATGATAAATGATAAAAACCTCTTATGTTAAGAGGCAATGGGAAATATCATCAAATAACTCTTCTTCATGATGGGTGTGATAACGACATGTTGAAAAATACACATATCATCCACTCTAGAACTACTAATGTCTTATTTGATTTGGGATCTACCCACTCATTGATACATAAAGAATTTGATAAGGGTATTAATATTCCACTAAATAAATGAGATGTTAAATTAAATGTGTTAACCCCTAATGGTATTATGGCTTCATCAACAGTATTCGATTCATCTCTGGTTGACATTTGTGGGAATGTTCTTCCTGAATATCTTATAATGTATCCTTTGGTTGAGTTTGATGTCATCTTAGGCATTGACTAGATTTATCTTCATAAATCCAACATTAATTTTCTAGTATGGGAATCTCTATTGGATGTTTAAAACTATCCTATGATTGTATTTCAATGTGATGATAAGTAAGACCCTCCTATAGAGATTACATCTTTTTTATGGGTCTTAATTTCCCTTCACAAGGGATGTTTCTCTCAAATGTTTTTGTAGAAAATCAACATCAATGATATTACTTTTGATCAGGACTCCATGGATATATTTCTAGAAGATTTTCTTATCCTTATACTCAAACGTGAAGTTTATTTCTCGATAGATATCATACTAGTTTCCACTAATATTTTAAATACTCCCTATAGGATTCACACAATTGAGTTGTAGGAATTGTATAGGAAACTTCAATAAAACCTTGACAATTGATTCATTTTTTCAGGTGTGTCGCCATGTGGTGCCCCATTGTTTAATTTAAAAATAATGAAGGTTCAATGAGATTTTCATTGATAATAAAGAGTAAGAAAAGATCATGATTAAAAACAAGTATCCTCATAACCACATTGATTACTTGTTTGATATACAACATAGTGCTCAATAATTTTACAAGATTAACCTTCATTTTGGATATCATCAGTTGAGGGTCAATAAGGTGGATATACCTAATAAGGCATTTCATACAAGGTAATAACACTATAATTATTTAGTTATGCCTTTTGGAATTACTAATGACACTGTTACCTTCTTGGATTTTAGGAAAAGAATCATTTGAGATTATCATGATATGTTTGTGGTAGTCTTTATAAATTTAATTCTTATTTATTCAAAGGGAAATTAATATCATAAATACCATATGATAATTTTAGTTAAAATCATAATGAAGGATAAGATGAATAAAAAATTAAAAAAGTGTGAATTTTGGCTGACAAAGGATTCATTTTTGGGTTACATAATCTCAAGAGATGGTAGAGTAGTATATCCATCAAAGTGGAAGGATATTGAATGAAAACATAGGCCAACCAAGGAGAATGAGATCCATAATTTTATTGGTTTAGATAGTTGTTATTGATAGTTTTTGTATAATTTATCAAGACTGTCTAATATTATGATCATGGTAACTTGGAAGGGTTCCATGTTCATTTAGATAAATGTATGTGATGAAAATTTCAAGGAGCTAAAATAAAGGTTGGTTAGTGTACCTATTATTACATTTCCCTCTAGGGACAAGGGTTTTTATTCTATAGTGATTACTCAATGAAGGGTTTTATATGTGTTCTTGAGTAGAATAACATGGTTATAACCTATTCCCAATGAAGGTTGAGTGTACAAGTGAAAAGTTAACCAACACATGTTTTGGATTTAGCTATGTTATTTTTTTGCATTAAATATATTGAGGCATTATCTTAATGCAGAAAAGTGTGATATAAAAAATGATAATAAAAGTATGAAATATATATTCAAATAGATATAGACCAACATGATCCAAATAACATGGTTATATCGGATGAAGGATTATGACTTTTGTATACATTACCACCATTGGAAAGTGAACACGGTGGTCGATGCTTTGTTTCGAATGGATCATGCTAGATTATACATGATGAAGATCACAAAAAATCCAATATTTCTATCTTTTCAATGGATGGATATGGAAATCATGATGGAAGGGGGAAATATTATATTTATTAATTGAATATTTGACCCACTATAAAATTAAATATTAAAGGGGTTAAAAAAGATGATGTAAAGCTAAAAAAATAGAGTAAAATTGCTCATGAGTTTATCATTGATCAGGATGGAGTGATATGGTTTAGGAACCCTGTATGTGTTCCATCCATTCCATATTCAATGAAGGACCTATTAGAGGAAGATTATAGTTCTTCATTCTATATTTTTCCTAGAATTATGATGATGTATAATGAATTGAAGGAATAATTTTGGTGGGATGGAATAATAAGATATATAGCATATTTTTTTCTTTTTTTCATGGAATTCCATAATGTTAAGGATAAAACACAAAAAAACCATGGGGATGTTACATACATTACCCATAGCAGGAAGGAAATGGGGGAACATCCCTATGATTTTTTTTCATGGGGCTCTTCAAAAACTATAAAGGGTTTGTTGCTATATGTGTGGTAGTACATTAGCTTACTAAGTCATCACACTTCATTATCAGAGAAGACTTATCTCTAGATTAACTTTGTAGGATTTAGGTTAAGGAAGTGGTATGTTTTAATTGAGTCCCACATTATATTATATCTTATTAGGATATGTGGTTTACCTCAACATTCAAGAGATGTCTTCAAAATGAACATGATACATAATTGAGTTTCATCACTACTTATCATCCTTATATGGATGCTCTATCTAAAATACAAAATCAAACCCTAGAGGTTATGATGAGATCATTTTATTTGGATTTAAATGGTTTTTGGCATCAACACCTTCTTCTAGTTGAGTTTTATTACAAAAAAAGCATTCACATAGGAATTCAGATGGATCATTTTGAATCACATTATGAGATGAAATGTAAAGCTCTAATGTTCTGGGATAAACATAGAGAATGACATCAATTGGGACGTAAGATAACATAAGAAATGGTAGAGAAGGTTAGATCCTTTCAGAAGAACATCATGGAAGCTCAAAGTTAGCTGAAAAATTATGTGGATAACCATTAGCATGATAAATAATTTGACGAGGGAGAGTTTGGTTTTCTATGAATCTCCCCCTCAAATATGGTTGTCATATTCCTAAATAATGTGAAACTATTCCCTAGATATACCAATCCCATTGTAATTATTAACCTTATTTAGATGGTTGCACATCACATGGAACTTCATTAAAATCTTTCTCAAATACATGATTTATTCCATGTATCTATCCTATGGAAGTATATACCTAACTATTCACATGTATTGATCTTAAATATCATATCACTAGAGCAAGATCTTTCTTAAGAGGAACAACCAGTTGACGTTATAGATCATACATAGAATGTTATGAAAAACGAGACCACTCACATGTTCAATATTTTGTGGAGAAACCACCTATTAAAGGAAGCTATATGGTAACTTTAGGATATGACAATGCAGAAGCATCCCCATTTTTTTCTACCTAAATAACGAATTTTGAGGGAAAATTCATTTTATGGTGAGTGGAACGTAACAACCCGAGCTTTTTATGAATTTATTTTTGAGAAAATTAATTTTATTTTATATATTTCATTCCATGGAACACAAATTAATATGTAAATTATATGATTTAATAATTTAATGTTGAGAAACATGCAACACAAATATGGTTGGTGTTACATGCACCAGTGAGTTTCTGTGTAACCAGAATTTATTATTATAGTTATTTAAACTAGATAGTTATAACCTATATGTTACATATAATAATTTATATAATAATTAATAGCAATAAATATTATTTATAATGGGTTTTTATAAATAAAAAATAATGATAATATTACATTTAATTTTCAGTAAAGTATCTATATGTTCGAAAATAAGATTTTCTTAAACGAACAAATTTTTATGTACATATGTATATAATAATATAAACTTTTTTTGACACTTTTATAAATTTAATTTAGTTAAATATATTTTATTTCTGAAGTCATAATGTAAAAACTATCTTAGTTTTGAGTTTTTGGGATTTTTTATGAAAAATGTCATTTTTTAGAATAGTGAGAACTATGAAATTTTAATTCAAAAGGTATTTTTTGTATAATTTATTTTGTATAGGAAATTTATATTTTAATTTGTTTTTAAAGTTTAATTTCATAAATTGTAAATAAATTAATCCAAATTATGTCATTGGAACCAATTTCACATTGAAATTGGTTATAAATTCATTTGTAAATTTTAAACAGTTTCACTTAGAAACAAGCTATCATGACACGTCAACGAGATTAATTTTAAATTAATTTCTTCCAATCTTTTTTATAACCTATAAAAATGGATTATGTTTTTTGAATAGGAATAATTTATAATTTATAATATATTAAAATTATTTTTTACCAAGAATATTATGGAATTTCATTCAAATTAATTGTAGTGATTAAGGTAAAAACAAGCATAATTAAGAACAAATGTTAGAAAACACGGTGTAAAAATGACCATAAACATGACTAAAAATTATATTATTGACTTATATAGGATATTAAACCTCTATAATTCCATAATTATCTTGATTTAACCCTTATGGGACAAGTAAAAAGTTGGGGGCACTCAAATCTTTTCAATAATACCCAATGTGTCATTTCCCCCACAAATAAATGGCTTTATCTCGTTACCCATTTTACACCTCCCAATTTTATTTGTCAGCCAAATAAATCCAAAAACTCCTCTAAAAATCATTAAATTAGTCTTATAATCCTCCCTTTGTGAATAAATAGATTCATGGAAGCCCTTCGGTGCAATCAAAATGGATTTTTCCAAAGAAGAGGTAACAACCTTCCTCATGCTCTTTTTTTATTTTCATTCTCCCCTGCCTCAAATATTCTAATTACATGATTATATAATAATTTAAATATTTTAAAAATACTGATATATTTTTATTCTTAGGGTTTCAACTACTCTTAATGCCACTTCCATCTATTTGGTACTGAATTTGTAATTCTTATGTAATGTAAACTACCACATCAGGAAACAATGTTGTTTGTTTTACCATTACCACCACTCATGGGTGGGAATTATGATGGATGATTTATTTTTATATGATATATTTGATATTTATGATTTCAATATGATTATTTATTTATTATTTATAACATACCTTCATTATTTCCATTTTCTCTAAACATGATTACTTCGTTCGTAGATGTGTGGTTTACCACCTCCCCAAAGCGATGTGATTCATTCACATGTTACATGGAATGTATTAAGGAGGAGTTTAATGGAATTATATGATATATATTTAATAATAATTATAATGGAGTTATATTATATATATATATATGTCATTTACTTTAATTATTTCTATACGAAAATAATATGGAAACGACGTTCTTGAATACGTACGACCTACTGTCTCTAAGAAGGGTGTATTACTTTTCATATCTATATATGTTTCATATTATTATATAAAATTATATAATGATTATATATGACATTTTTTCATGTTTATAATTATTTAAATAATTAAATCATGATCTATGTACAAGGATTAGAAATATCAAGTCAAAACATGTATGAAAAACAAAGAGGATATTACCCAAAGCCAAACATTGACAAGGAATTGTTAATAAATGGGTAATATAATGTCATAGTAAAATATTATATGGTATTATATAATGGAATATGGTAATTAAATATTTGTATAATAAACATGTATTTTATATAAGAAGTTTGTATGAGTACGATGAGAGTCAAGACATAAGTTAAGGGTTTTCTGATCTCACTTTTATTTTTTGTGAATTTATGTCTTATTCTCAACACATTTCATTAGTGTGTTTTGTAAACAAAAAAACAGTATATTCTATTAGTAATACACATAAATTAATGGTATTTTAAATAATAATTTTGATATATCATTTTAGTGGGGTTTTACTATTCAAAAATTATCAAATCAGTATGGTAATTTTGTCTCTATTATATTTCATAGAGGCATAAGTTTTTTCGGAACCTATATTATATTATGAGGTTCATATACTACCATTTTACATTTCATATCATGTATATAATTATTTTAATGATGTGTTATGCTTCATTTAATTTCATTTTCTTACACGGGGAGTATGATTCAAAGTTACCAAGTGGTAAGAAATTATTGCAACAATCTAATCATTTACTGGGACTGATTATTATTATGCTTCCATTAATGAAAAAATATGATCCATCAAACAAGAAAACTAATTAAATTTCATCAAATATATTTATTCCTGATGTATTTATATATTAATACCATTTTCCCACTATTGGGTACTTATGTTAATTAAAAAAATGTTTTTAAGAAAATATGACCATATTTCAATCTATAGTCGGAAACATGTTTTATAAAGAAACCATGTTTTCAAAAATGTTTTCCAAAATTATTTTAAATTTTTTGTTGATCTATTTTTTAATGGAAAATTATTTTCAAAATATATCATGTTTTTTAAATCTTTATTTATAATTTTTCATGATATCTTCAAAGAAAAATGTTTTAATTGTTTTTCATATTTTGAAAACTATTTTTCAATGAATAGTGGATATTATTCTCAAGGAATGTTTTATATGAAATTTTAAAATTATCTTACATCTAATATGATATATTTTAGTGTTACTCACACCTTTTTGGGAAAGGATCCAAATATTCAGTTCATATTTTTCTCAATTTTTTTATATTTTTGAGGGATGATGTTTAGGATTGACATTTCTCATTCATGGGTTATATGTTTATGAAACCTGTATATCATTCACAGGTTATATCTTAATTAAATAATCTTCAATTTTAGGGTTATATTTTTATTAATCCCAATTAATTTCATCGATTATGCTTTGATGAAATTATTATGAAACCTATCACTTTTCCACATGTTATAATATGTTTACATTTTTATGATAACCATTTCATTTCATGGGTTATCAAATAATTGTTTATGATATTATAAACCATATATGTATGATTTCATAGATTGTTTTAGGTATATGTTAAATTATATGTTAAATTTTCAATGTTCGGTTCTGGTCAATTTATTTATACCAGATTTTATAAATGTCAATGTTTCTGATTAGGATCTCTTTGTAAAAAAAATAAAACATCACATTTATACCAAAATGACGTGATCAATTAACCCTTTGAATGATATCACACCTGATACCAATGAGATATTGAAGATACTAGTGCGTATTTTGAATTTGTGGTGCAACACATCATCCAAGTAATCCAATGATGTTGTTGCAATTGATATGATTCTTGGAGATATATAGGTGAAATCAGAATAAAAATAGAGTTCATATTATCTTTATTCTATTTCATTTATCTTCTCAATTCAAGTATACCACATATTTGTCAAGATGATTTACATGTATTTCAATTTTTGACATTGTTATAAATTTATTTCTTCAGAAATTGAAGATACGTTGTACTATTAATGGGCGTCATATTCAATCTAAGTTCAAAAATATATTCCAGGAATGGATGTGCTATTTCATAGTGAACTTTCAGATATCTGCAAATCAAGGTACCTACTTAGGAACTAGACATGATTGTTTAGTACTATTCACATCAACAACGCATGTCTGGCCATGTGATGCACCACTACCACATTTCTCTTTTGATTTTACATACATTGAAGACATAATTCAAAGAATGGTTCCAGAACAAAATTTAATAGGTAAATGTTTATTGAGATTTCTATAACATTTTATTATTATAACTACTGTATGTTTGTTGATCAATACATCATTTTAAGTATTACTGTCAACTTTTATTACCTTAAAGTACAAAATATTTTCTAATTTCTTATATGTTTTTGAAATTATTGGATATTTATGTTGCTCACATGCTCTTAATGCATTGGGTAATATAAATTTCAAGATGAAAATTGACTTACAGGATGAAATGTTAGTCAACACGTCTTTTTAGTTTGTCTGACCCGCTATTTATATTTACCATTATGCGGTAAATATTTTTCTGCAGTGGGTTACAACTTAAATGAAGTTTATGGGGTGACTATGCTAACCAGATGTCTTCTTACTTGGAAGAAGTTATCAGTTCATCAAATGTTTTAATATTGCAACTTGTCAGAGTTAAAAAATTAAATATTATTCTCTCTAATAACACAATGTCTTATTTCCATTTCGTTTATTCAATTCTTTTAAATGTTCTATACCAGTATTCTAACTGAAATTTCTTTAAAACTACTTTCAGACTCTATTATACTTACAACTGCCATTAATGTGATGAAAATCATTTTTAATCATGATATTGAAGATGTTGAATCATTCCGAAAAAGGTACTCTTGATAGTTGATTTTATTGTCATTTTTTTATATGTTGTCCAATGTTTACTATATGATAGATGTAGATATTATGTTTGACATTTGATTTGAATTTTTCAATTTTTAGATGTACGTTTATAATTTCATCAGAGATTCAAATTCCAGCACCAAGAAACCCATCTTCTTTCTCTACACCATTGCTATAATGGGAAAATAAGAAAACCATATCTAAAGTGAAGAATTATGATCAGGTATGCAGTATACAATAAATTTACAATTTAAATTATGCACTTTAATATTCTAGATATACCCGTATAGTACTGTACAATTTCATTATCTACATTATTTTCACTGTTGAGAAAACTACAAAGTGCTTTATTTCTGTCAATAAAAAAAAATTCAAACAACTCACAATTGGTTCTATGATTCATGTAATTCTTTCATGAAAAAAGTTCATAATGTTGATGGAAAAATTTGGTGCAGCAACTGCAAGATATCTGTAACTTTCACTATTCCCAGGTTCATATTTTTTCTTCTTATTAATAGTTTATTAGTTAATTTATATATCATTAGTAATTAATTTTACATATCATAAATCCCTTTGTAATTATATTTATAAATCAACATATTTCGAGTGCAGCTGCTTGTGACTGATTCCACAGACTCATTATCAGTTGTCTTATTTGATAAACAAGTAATGCAATTTGTGAGTAAAACTACTTTAGATATACGGGATTATTTGATTGAGGTACAACTAGATAATAAACTAGCATGATGACAATGTATGTTCGCTTCATTTAAACTAACATTTATTTTTTTTCTTAAATATGGCTGATGATGAGCATGATTATCCTAATGAATTGACTGTTTTCAAATCAAAAAGGGTTCTCCTGTCCATTGAAGTGTCAAACTATAATATTCAAAATCAACACAATTAAGTATAACATAACTCATACAAGGTAATATTCATTACCGACAACGAAAACTACATCACCTATTTCAATGATATATTCACAGAATTTCAGGTAGTTTCTATTACATATCTTTAATTTCATTAATATGGATAGACTGCAAATAGTTAATTATCTTATTATTTATATAATTCATCGTCAGAGTAGTGGTTTTACAAATTTAAGTTGTGTGCATGAACATAGTCAGGTACAATATAATCCATTATCATCATTTTTACTTCCCTGCATGTAAAGAACATGCCACCAGATTAATGCTTTCTTCTTATATCATAAGAACATCAGAATTTTGAATCATTTTGACTTAGTGAAAAGGCTGACTCTATATTTGAAACATCATCTATGGTATCATCAATTATTCGGGTATATATATATATATTTCCATTAGAATTTTCTTTACATGCCTTTATTTTCATTCTACAATGTAATTTCTTCTAGATCTGATGCTTCTTTAAATTACGTTCTATATGCAGAAAAACCTACTGACTGATTTTTGTAAAAAATATGTTATTGAGAAATATCATCATATCCCACCTGAAGGTGTCTATAGAACAAGTTAGGTAAAAAATATGGCAATCTGAATGATAGAAAAATTAAAAGAAAAAACAGAAAAGAATGACTGATATGTTCTGCAGATATGAAATGTAATACGATATCATGTGATTGTATTGTCTAATTTCTTTTCTATCATCTTACTTAGTTTGTTCTTTATATATTACATATCAAACGTTAGTTGATGTATTTTAGTGATGGTGGGATAAGGGGAAGGTCAGGGAGGTTGGGCCTGGTGGGGGCTGGTGGGAAAGGGGCTGTGAAGGAGGGAGGATGAGTTGGAAGGGGGATATACTGGGATGGGTTGGCAGAAGAGGCTGCAATGGGGGGGGTGAGGTAATGGGATGGGTAGGGGGAGGGGAGGGGTGGGGAGGGGCTGGGAATGGACGGGTGTGGTGATGGGTAGGATTGAGGACATAGTGGAAGGGGGTCAGACCTGGTGGGGGGTGGTGCTGGGCAGGGGGAAGGCCCTCTATAATGTTTTTTTATCATTTTTAGTGAAAGATGTTCAGTTATCCACTAATTTTAGGATTCCCTAATTTTAACTTTTGTGTCTAGGTTCAACAACAACTTCGGGTGGGGGTGTATTACAAGGAGCTCTATGCAGGTATTCAAAGTACATGCTTATGTAATGTTATGCATTACATTTTTATTGGCTCATTGGATGGTTTATATGGATGAAATTTCACAACACATGAAGATTGGATATATTAGACTTTATTTTTTGACTATACAAATGAATCATGTGATGTTATTGGGGATATTATCTTATTAATATTTCATATTCGAAAGAAGGTATTGCATTGTGTTATTGTTTTTAAATGGTATCAACTTATAAACTATTCAGTAGTCTGTGCTGCATTACTTACTTATATAGTTGTTTTAAATTACTGTATATATTGATGATTCATAATAAATGATTATGCTTATGTTTTACATAGAAATACAAATGGGTTAGATAGTTTGAATCCATTACTTTCAAATGAGTATCTATACTTGATGAAGTGATAATCCATAGTGTCAAAGAATTGCAGGTCCAGGATGGAAGAGCTAGTGAGGGGGGGGGATGGGAGGAAGGTGCTGGGCAGGGGGGACTGGTGGGGGAAGGTGCCAGGCTGGGGGAAGGGTGAAAATGGAGGGGGAGCTATTGGGGTGGGGTGGCAGACCTGAAAATGAGGGGGGTATAGGTAGGTAGGGGGGTAGGAGGACATGCTGGGAAATTTGGGGGGGGGGCATTCTGGGTAGGGTGGGCGGGGGGGAAGGGAGGGGGAGACAATGAGATGGGTAGGGGGACTAGGAGGTGGGAGGACAAGGGGGGAGGAAAGGGTGGGAGGAGATTCTTGTTAGTGGGAAAGGGAGGGAGGGGAGGATCTGGGATGGTTGTAGAGAAGATGAGAGGAGGGGAGGGGAAAATGACGGTAGGGGGGAAGGGCCCGGTGGGGGAAGAGTTTGGCAAGGGGGGTTATTGGGGAAGGGGATGGAAGGGGGGTGCTGGGGGAAGGGGTTGGGTATGGGGGACTGGTTGGGGAAGGTGCTGGGCAGGGGGATGGCTAACGATGAAGGGGGAGATGTTGGGATGGGGTGGCAAATAGGAAAATGAGGGGGGGGAGGGGAGGGTACAGCTCGGTGGGGGGTAGGAGGACATGCTGGGAAATTTGGGTGGGGGTTTCATTCTGGGCAGGGGGGAAGGTAGTGGATGGGAAGGGGAGGAACGATAGGTAGTGGAGTGGGGAGGGGGGGGTTGACATGCTGGGTAGGGCGTGGGGGGGGAGGGGCTGGGTAGGGGAGGGGACTGGTGGGGTTGGAAAGCGGGGGGGAGATTGCTGGGGGAAGGGGCTTGGCAGGGGGAAGGCTGATGAGGAAGGGGGAGGTGTCAGGATGGGGTGGAAACCAAGAAAAGGAGGGGGGAGGGGAGGGGTATAGCTGCGTATGGGGGGGTAGGAGAACATGCTGGGAAAGTTGGGGGGGTTCATGCTGGGTAGGGTGGGGAGGATGCGAGGGGCTGGGCAGAGGAGGGACGACAGGTATAGGAGTGGGGAGGGGGGGTTGACATTCTGGGTAGGGTGTGTAGGTGGGGGGGAGTGAGGGGATGGGTAGGGGAGGGAGTAAATGTATTGAATTGGGGAGGGGAGGGCTTGGGCAGGGGAGTGACTCTTCATTTTCATATTATTTAATTGTTTTCATTGAATATTTATACAGTTTTTTCATAGATGAATATTGTAAAAAAATAATCCATTTGATTATGACATGATTTTTTGGAATTCACTGGATTAACCAGTTATTTTATCAATGTATTATGTCTCATTTACTGAAATTAATTTCAAATTATAGGTTGCAGGGATAAATATAACTGTCAACAAACATGACAAACTGCTACTCTACATCAAAGACGCATTTGGTACGTGGAGGCTTTTGACTGTACATTTTGATGACATGACTTGTAATCTGATCTGCACACCCACTATTGTTAAAAATTATGGTTCTGGTTTATGTTGTCAAATATGTATCTTCTACTGAAATAGTATTTATTTTCTCTTATCATTGTTAAATTACATTTCATTGTCCTTTGTCAAAGGTGAGATTGTAATGATGTTATCTTACAATGATTCGATTTCACTGTTGACCTATTTCAAGTATCTACAAATTAGAATTTCATACATTGTTTCTATGAATAAATTTATAATTTCAATATATTATTTATTAATTTTCATTCTATTTCACTGTTGGTTCCTTCATTGTTAGTTTTATACAGAAGGATTCTCAGTATCTAAATTTTGTTCCTCAATTTCTATAACTTTTATTCCTCATTATGTATGTCATTTTCTTTTCAAATATATTCAATATTAATATAAGTTATTATGTTTTATAAATAGTAATATATATTTAATAATAAGAGTTATTTTATAGTGTTGTGCATCACATGGGTGGAGTACTAGTTATTTTCAAAGTATATCATGTTTTTTAAATGTTTATTTATAAATTTTTTAGATATGTTAAAAGAAAAATGTTTTTAAAAATGTTTCATATTTTAAAAAATATTTTTAAATGAATAGTGAATATTATTCTCAAGGAATGTTTTAAAGGATATTTTAAAATTGTCTTAAATCTAAGATGATATCTTTTTGTGTAACTCATACATTTTTGGGAATGGATCCAAATATTCAGTTCATATTGTTTCTCAGTTTTTTTTAGGGATGATTTTTAGGAATGACATTTCTCATTCATGGGTTATATGTTTATGAAACATGTATACCATTCATGGGTTATATCTTTGTTAAATAATCTTCAATTTCATGGTTATAGTTTTACTAAACCCAATTAATTTCAATGGATATTCTTTGATGAAATTATTATGAAACCTATCACTTTTCCACACGTTATGATATGTTGGCATATTTATGATAACCATTTCATTTCATGGGTAATCAAATGATTGTTTATGATATTATGGACCACATATGTATGATTTCATTATGATATTAGTGGGACCTATATATCACACAAATTCATTGGGTAATTATTTATACGTCATGATATAGACATGTCTAGAACATGGAGTGTACTAAGTTCCATAATGGAATTTGTCTCCTAAGATAGTCTTGGGACCAAACCCTGACTACTAAGATGATCATGGGAGTGAACCATGAGTACCAATATGGCATCATGAGTGATCCCATACTAATATGATTCCATTTTTAGGGATTCTTTAACTACTATGAAATTCATTTTATATTATTTTAGGTAAGTATAATTCCATGTCTTATTCCTTTGTTATGCTTTCATGGATTATTCTTTTGATTCCCTTATGACTAATGTTTTATGAACTGCCATTATTTATTCCATGGTTTATGATTTTGATTTTTTATACAGGGTATGATATGTAGATATCATGATCAATTCCTTATACCCATATGCTCATATTTATACTTATATATATCCCCTTTTTTAACCTCACTGAGCATCTAAGATTACCCCTATTATGTGTACTTTCCCTAGGTTATGATGATTTGTATTTTTTATGATGTGTCAAGAAGGGTGATATTTCGGAAGAAACAAGTGGGAGAAAATTTATCTCACTTTTTTACTAGTGTTTGTTATATAATAATTTTGTATGAGTACGATGTGATTCATGACATAAGGTAAGGGGTTTCTCATATAACTTTTATTTCTGTGAGATTTATGTCTTATTCACCATTAAATTTATTTTTTATTGTGTATATATTAATCATGAATATATATTGAATGACTCATATACTCAAATTTATGGGTTTCTAAATATCCATTTTATGAATCCTATTTCATGGGGTTATACGGTTCAAAAATTAACAAATCAATATGGTAGTTTTGTATCAATTTTTCTTTCTTATAGGGACATGTTTTATTATGAACCTATATTCTTTTAAGAGTCTTATACACAACCATTTGAAATTTTATATTTGGAATATGCATATTTTAATTATATTTTAATCTTCATGTAATTTCATTTTCTTATATAGGGAGTATGATTCAAAGTTACCAAGTGGTAAGTGTTTATTAGAACAATCTCATTGTTTATTAGTATAGCTTATGATCACGCTTCTATTGATGAAATATTGTGATTCATCTCTCATGAAAACCCATGAAATCTATTCTCATATGGTTAGTAATTATGTATTCATGTATTAGTACCATTGTTTCACTCATTGGTACTTAAGAACATTAAGAAAATGTTTTTAAGAGAATATGACCTTATATCTCTCTTTAGTTAGATGCCTAAAACCTGTTTTTAGAAAATGTATTTAAAATGATTTTAATATTAAATTTTGATATAATTTTTTAAGAAAATGTATATCATATTTTTTATTGTTTTTAAGTCTTCCATTATATGTTTTCAAGATATTTTTGATAAAAAATGATTTCAAACTGTTTGAGGTTTTAAATTTTTTTTAAATGAATAATGGAAATTTTCTTCAAGAAATGATTTGAGGGATTTAAAAAAAATTATTTTTAAATCTAGGATGACATAATTTTAATTTACTCATACATTTCTGGGAAATGATCCAATGGTTACATTCAAATTATTTCTCTTAATGGTTTTTACAATGACATGATTATTTTTTTGAAACTAGTTTCTCATTGAAGGGTAATATTTTTATGAAAGACATTTATCATTCATGGGTTATAAGTTTATGAAACCCATTTCCCATTTCATGGGTTATATGTTTATAAAACCCACTTTTTCATAGGTTATGATATGATGGAATGATTATGAAACCTGACCCTTTTCGGAAGGTTATCATATGATGACATGTTTATGTTACACCCTTCATTTCATGGGTTATGATATGACTTTTTATGATCTTGTGGAACATATATATATGATTTAATTATGAAATGGGTGGTACCTTTATCTCCCTCTAATTAATTGATCAATTAGTTATATCTCACTAGATACACATGGTTGGAGCAGGAAGTGAAATCAATTCCATAATGGTCTTTTTCTACTAAGATGGCCTTGGGAGTTAACCTTGACCACTAAGAATTTCATTGGTGTGAACCATGTCTACCAAGATGGTATGGTAAGTGAACCCATACTACTAAAATTTCCATGACAGTGATTTCATGACTTTTATAGAAATAATTTTATATGCTTATGTGTGCCAAAATTTCATATCTTCTTCCTATTATTCTTTCATGGATTATTGATTTGATTCCCTTATGATTCATTTCATATGAATCGCCAATATTTATGGCATGATTAATGTATATGATATTTTCTATGTAGGTTATGATCTTCTAATATCATGATAATATTCTTATATCATTATGCTCATGTTTATTCTTACATATCTTGTTTATTTACCAATACTGATCATCTGAGCTCACTCCTTTTTATGTTCCCATTCCCTTGGTTATGAAGATATGTATTATGAATAATGTGACTAAGAAGTTTGATAGTCATGAATAAATTTATGGGAGATAATCCACCACACTTATGTACCTATTTTTATAATTCTATGTTTTTAAAGGCACTAGATTAATACTGTATTTGGGTGTATGTTTGTATATTGTATTAATAATTACTCAAAATTGATGTAATTTTAATGTATGAAAAGAATGGTTAGGTATAAAACCTAAATGAACCACCCACATCAAGGAATGAAATTCACTCATCATCTCCTCTTGCATGCTCATATGCATAATAACCCAATTCCTAACATAGATGATCTCATCCTCATTTGTAGTCCAATTTTAAAGTGACACACCACCTTAAATTATTTCACTCAGGGACAAAAATTTTGGATCCTTACACTACCTACCTGAAATTTAACACCTAATTATATAATATACTAAAATAGATACGAGATTCAAATACTCATGGATTTATGGAACCATTACATGCATCTTGGCTAGTAATAACATTATTTACCACTTTGTACTAAACTCTTGAATATCCTGAGTCTAAGTTATCCTTCTTAATGTTTCGACAACAATATTTACATTACTAGTCTTTTATGATATCTCAAAATCAATTAACTAAATAAACTCAACCCACCTCCTCTATTATAGATTTATATATCATTTCCCTAAGAATTACTTTAATATATTGTGATCAGTATACACAGTAAACTTTTCACCTAAAATAAAATTTAACCAACGCATCAAACCATAAACCACTAAGTCTAGATCATGGTCATGAGTCAGGTAATTACATTCATGTAGCCTCAAATATCAAGAACCATATTCCATAACTCAATCTTTATTTATCAATACTGATCCAAGCCTGAACCTAGATGCATCACAATACACAATGTATTTCTCACATGGCATATGAAGGATCAAAATTAGTGTCATTGGGAAACACTTATTTTTCTCCTAGATGGAATTCCCACATGCTCCTGCCTATTAAAACATTTTACCATTATTTTCTAAAACTAAAAGAGGCATTCTTAAACAATAAAATTCCTAGATGAACCTGTGATAATAACATTCTATCCCCCAAAAGTTATTGATATTGAAAACATTATTGGGATATTCCCAATAAAAAAAACCTGAACATTATCTAGTTCCAATAACAAACATTCTTTTGAGATGATGTGACATTGGAAGTGTACCATATTGGTTCAAAATTGAAACATAGATCTCTTAGTGTATAGCCAATGGTCTCTTAGTGTAATCAATATGATGTCAAGATATTGGGCATGATCATCAATATTCTTAGAGTTAACCAAGATTTCAACCGCAAAACTACCAAAAACTAATCTAGGTATGGATAATTTCTTTTAGTCAAGGATATAAATACTACTGGTGAGTTCGTCAAACCAAAAAACATCAAAACAACATATAGTGGCCATACCTACGTCTAAAGGTAGTCCTTGATATATCATATATTCAAACTCTCAATATATGACACCCTTATCTCATATCAATAGTGGAGAATACTGAATCTCTTCTGAACTGGTAAAAAATATCATCAATATATGAATATTGATATTGGTTCTTCACAGTCATTTGGTTCAACATCAGGAAATAAACACATATGGAAAGAGTCTAATTAAACTTCTCAAAAAAAAAATTAGAGAACCCCAAAGAAATGTACTCTGACAGATAAAACAATTATACATCAACTCTTCGAGTTGATTATTTATGGTTCAATCTTTGTTGGTCCCATTCATTATAGTATAATATAAAATAGCTCATCTCCCAACATGAACTCATTAATAAGTACTACCACTCTCTTTTGGTGGATACCTTGGGAAGTCCTCAAGAAACTAATCCAGGAACATATCAAATACATGTGAAAAAATGACATTAATTTCCCCCTCACCATCTTGTAAAAGGATTAAAACCATGGCCATAAGCTCCCCTAATTTTTGATGAATTGGACTCCCATGACCTTTCTAGAATATCCTACTATCCTTGTTGAATATTTTTATCAAAATACAGGGAAAAAATAGACATTATACTAGGGTAAAAAAATATGTTTTCTTGATATGAAACCATCCATTACATTTATTTAATAAGTTAGAATCCTGACATGTCATGTATATAAAGATCCCAAATGAAATGACACTCCCCAACATTGAGAGAACATCCCTTGAAAAAATAGATATCTCTCGATCATAGTCCCAAATGTTTATCTATCATCATAACCATGCTCATGAATTCTAATACAATGCTCAAACAATTTAGAAGATGTGTAGGTATATAATAATGTGAGGAACCAGTATCAAATATTGTACAAGAAAGTGTACAAGTTACTAAAATAGTATATCTTTATGTTGAAAACCTGTCCTTGCAACCAAAAAATGTAAGCTGAACTGCATTAAACTATACTTACCCTCTTCCATGTGAAATTTTCTAAATCAATTATGATGGACCACTCTTATAATACTATTTCTCTTTCCAAAAAGAATCATGTCCACCGCCTCTACCATAATGGCTTTTATATATCCTATTTCTATACTAATAAGGTTTAAAATATCCACTTCCCACGATATCATTTTTCAAAACATCTCCGTAATTCCCCATCTAACATGGGTTCCTACGTAACATCTATAGACGTCCCATCCTATAGAAAGATCATAACTCTACTAGTGGTTAGGGGAATTTTTTTGAATGTGACCTGACCTACTGCACTGGGGAAAAGTCACCTAGGTAAGGTCCTATGTAACTGATCATTCACCCTAGCCACTATTTTTTCCACTGGTTTGGTCAAAATTCTCATAATGAAGTTTCCTGGTCTAGAATGCCATACCTTCTTACCATCTATAAGTAACTGCCTATCATCCTCATGAATCCTCATTTGGGTTCACCTTAGAAATGGGAGACTAAGTCACCACCTCAAAAAACTTTTTCAGCTAAATGGTATTCAACTTGGAATTAATTTCAAATTTAATCCCATCAAGAAATTGTTTCTCCACTGTGGCCTTGTATCTTGTTAAATCTTGAGGGTCTCAGGGTGAATGTTCTCCCAGAACATTTTCGGATTGTCCTCCCACTCCAAATTTCCCATCTATATCTCAAATCTCAATGTCCCACCAATGGTTCACCTGATAGTGTAACATATTGGTAGCCAATTTATGTCCCTTTTCCTCAAGAGTCTCTAAGTGGTCATGTATCATTTTGATGGACTTAATCAAAAAAACCTATGCCTTAGGTCCACCCTCTCTAGTAAACATTAGATGGTGGTTAAATTGAAACTCTTACGTTTAGGATAGACAACCTATTAAAAACCCACCCTAGGTATATTTACATAAATTGCATGCTCTGAGTAAACATCTCATGAAAACTTCTCTCCCACTTCCTCACCCACAACTATTGGTTCCCTAGGTTCCACTGCTGGTTGATCATTTCTATCCATAACCTCATGTTTTCCTCTCTACAAGAATCATCATGGAGGTATATCTTTACAATCACAAACACACATATCATGACATGTTTCACGCCATTAAAACATTAAATAATGGGGTTTCATAATAATATGTAACCATTAATTTACACCATACCCTACCACATGGTCAATGCAGAGGAGTTGGTACTACCCCTTAACCATCCAACATCTTAGTCATGGTTAACAAAGGGTAAGAACATTCTCATTATTCATTTTTCTTATTAGAAACCCATTTTTTCAACATTTTTCACCATTGTACGATTTATAATTTCATATCATGAATGATTTTTATATAAATTACACAAGAAAGGGAAATTAATTTCATATTTAATAACATAAAAAAACCTTTTTCCTATTCATGTCTAAAATAATCCATGTCACAAAATAATCATGAGTTCTCATAATGATTCATACAAACACAATAGTCTCGCCATTACTAGGACATGAGTAAAATATCATAAAATATCAAAAACAAAAGCATCACACAACAAGTGCATCACCCAAGGTGAAATAACTTTCAACAATGAAAACAAACACTAATAACAGCAATCCCACCCTAGGCACTTAGCTTTTACCACCATACATGGGTTAGCTACTCCCATTAATTCGCTCCTAACCAAGGATTAACTCATCATTTTCTCCTTTATAATTTTATAAAATAGTAAAATAAAATACAACAAATGAAAGGTGAACCCCCTTTGGAATAAAATTTTTATGTTCTTAACTTGATGCCACACACTCGTGTCCCAAGCCGGTTTTTTTGTGTGACCTCAATCATGCCTCCCCATACTCTATAAATAATTGACATACAGAAAGGGTCTAATATCAATCATGGGGAGAATATTGATTCTTTATCAAATTATAAAAAATATGTAATTAAAAAAGTTATATCCAGATGATATAACGATAATGAGAATAATACTAGAATCACATGACGACCAAAACCAGAATAAATTATAAAAACTAAAACTGTAGAAATGTCATGATGATTATGTTTAAAGTGTTAGATGAAAACCCAATGGAATGAAATTTTGACTGTCCCATGAGGGTTATGAAACCAATTATTTTTCCCTCATCCATTATCCATCCTGAATTATACATCTTAAATTGGGCTCTTTCCTTTATCATTCCATGGAAACAATAATTCTTTTTAGGTACTTATCAGGGAGCTTAATTAGGGTATGAGTACAACACAGTAGGCCACCAGAAATAATATCTAAAATAATATCTATTCAATAATAGTGTATTTATTTATATATATATTTAAGTACAATTAATAATGTAAATTAGTTTCACATTTAATTATTCGTTAATTAAAAACATAAACCCCTGGGTATACAATGACACCCATAAAATCAAAAATTACTTCATCCCATGAGGATGTGTGATCTATGCCAAAGGGATATAACATATAACAATGCTTTTATTTCCATTTATCTTTTCCTTTAAATTTATAATAAGGCGAATTAGAACCATAGTCCAATGCCAATACTTTGGTCCTAGAATGCAATTTCTATCATCCTTTCTGTATTTGAGGCATCAATCTATCCCCTATAACTCATTTATCACTATGTGATGTTGAAGTATTACTTGATTTCCCAAACTTGTATATCATTCAATCACATATGGGATTTTGAAATATTAGTCCATGTGCCAGACCCTTTATCAATCAATCACATAAGTTTACTTTTCAATCAGTTGTACATATCCCACACATGTTTTTCATTCTATCCGACTATCGGTCTTTTGAAGTAGTATTATACCTCCTACATTAATATATCAATTAAACTCATATATAACATATATCACATTTATCATTTTTAAACATAATTATCTCATTCATAAAAATTTCACATCATGCTATTCCAGTAAAATTTATCACATAAAATCATTGTACAACGCATTAATCGCATGATAAAATATGGGAAATTATAGATTAAATCATTTTTCACTTTTCAATTCAAACAACCCATTAACTCATTAAGGTTAATTCAAAAATCTCACAATCCCCTTTTCCAATTAAATCATATCAAATTAATTTTATAATTATACCATCAAACATTAACATCAATTCCACAATCACAACACTCAATACATTACTAAATAAGTTAATTAATCCAAATTCCTCCAATTATAATTGCCCCAATTTATCCAAAATCATTATCACACCAAAACTAAATTAACTCAGTCGATTCATTTATGAAATTTACAAATCTTTTAAATTGATAATTTCATAATTATATTAATTTAATTAAATCAAGACTATGAAATTTATAATTTAGACAACCTACCTCAAGATTGATGATGAACACTAAAAAAAATCCCCAATTGAATCTGAATGATTAATAACATGATGAAAAATAATCTCTTTATCTAAAATATCACTCCATGATGAAACAAATTAGATCATTCAAAACCTAAATCTATATATGCTTCCAATTTGGGGAAATATCACATTAAATGAGTAGAGAATGATGGTATAGAGAGGAAACTAATATGGATGAGATCTCTAATCGATATAGGTTTAGATCCTTAATATGAGCTTTGATTCATCAATAATTATTGTTTTTATGACATTGAATCTATCTAGGAACCTCCAAAAAGGGTAGAAATTGACTTTGCATCGAGTTGGGTTAACTTATGGTAAATTATGGGGGTTTGGGAAATTGTAATATAATTTTTCGAGAAATAATGTTACATTCCCATGGTTTCCAAATCATGGTTCTTGGTTTTCCTAGACTATTCACCTCCTCAAAGAGGACACACTGATTCTTCAAATAAGTTTAATAGTTAAAAAACCATACACCAACTGTGAAATCCCCCTCTTCCTAGGGCAACATGGTTTCCTAGGGCATGGTGTACGTTTGGGAAAAACATGTTCTAATCATGAACTAACCAAAACTCATCCATAAACTTCCCAAATTACCCCAAACACACCCAAGATAAACCCCAAAATAAGATATACACAAAATAAGGAAAAATAGTACCTATAAATGATCCTGATAAATTTACATAAAAGGTTGGGATCTTAAAAATGAGGTTCAATTATGTATATTATGCCTTCCTTATATTCTCCCCTAATGTGGATTGGGGAGATTTGTTCATGGTAGAAATCTATCCCCAAGGCTCATTGATCCACTCAAGATTCTATATAGGTATAGAGTTGTTTAATACCATATCAATTGAACCCCTTAATTGGACCATCTTCATGATTTAATCCACATGTTTCAGTTGAAGAGATACATTCATATTCCATTCATGTTATTATCTTGGGTGAGATGTATATTATGGATAGATCCACATTCTTGGATTACTGAGTGTAGATTGAGGATTGAAAGGTGAGAGTCCTCAATGGTAGGAACATTCCTCATGTTTGAGTATTTTTTATAAAGGACACGAAGGTGGGATCCTAGTACCATATATTGAGATGTAGGGTTAATAACCTCACATTTTTATGTAGCATTTGATTTACATAGAGGAAAGCGGCGAAGGTAGGGAGAATTAAACAACTCAATTTTTTTATATTTTTATTCTTTAAATGATTTTATATATATCTCTAAAATTTTACTTGGATTTTCTTCTATATACTGGGTTTCACAATACCGTAGAATAAATATATTGAATATATTGCATATATTAATGTAAAAACACACATATTTTTGGTTTAAATGGTTTTCTCATCGATTAAAACCTCATATGGAAAATATAAGACAACTATTATTTCTATAACATAGTTTTTACCATATTCACAACATACATTTGGTTAGCATTGGATGCTCCATGGAATGAATTATTTGGAAGGATAAATAAATATATTTAATGAATAATTTATTTAATATATTTAAAGTGTAATTTTAGGTCATTCCCCTATATATGAACCTCCATGAAAAATATACTATGCAAGATACAAAATCCTAGGACATTATAGAGGACGAGGATGAGATCTAATGTTGGAATTGATTAACTCGAGACTATGGAATGACGTTGAATGATAATGGTGATTCATGGGTTGAATGAATAATGTAGAAGGATCACCTTTTACATTTATAGAGAATGTTTTCATAACTAAATATCAATACATTCTTTAGGCATGGGTTATTATTTTATATATTTCCTCCCTTTTGGGTTTCTTCTTGAGAATTGAATATTTATCTTCATAATTTTCTTAGTTCAAAACATCCACATGTCCTAGAATTTAATAAAACCTTTTTTAACCCCAATTATAATATTTTCCAAGTATCCATCATCCAATAATTATATCACTTTGCTTTTGTGTTTATCTTATCTCTTTTCTTAACGTTATTCATCAGTGCCCCATGGGGTCAGTGATTCGATATTACTGGATGGGTTTGAGGGAGATCAATATCCTTGATTCATGGTGATTTTTTGAATGAAAATATATTTGAGCTTTGTAGAAGGGTTATGATGCAATGCTGGATCATGAATGAATTGTTCCATCAATTGGAACACCATCTTAGTGAATGGAGGCATGATAGATCAAGATTGAGTAACAAGAATCATGATTTTTTGCCACATGATACAGGGAATCGATTATCAAATGTACCTTTCTTAAATTTTATTTTATTTGGTGATTCAACAGTGAGTTAAAACCGTGGTTTTATTATATATGTAAAATTTAATGATTATAAGATGTACTATCTATGAAAACCATACTACAAACCATTTATTCTAGATGATCATAGATGTGTTTTTAATATAAAAATTTTGGAAAGGTTTAAGGGTCGAGTTAAATATCAAATTTCAAGTCCCTATAGGTACATTACATGTAATGGTACATGGATAGAAAAGAAATTCTCTTGGAAGAACACACATATGTCTTTGGGAGGTGTCGCATGCCATGTACCCCAACACACTCATTGTGTAATTTTCCCAACACCTTCTACCTTATGTATATACCTCTTCAGTGTTTGGATTTGCTCTTTTAGGATTCCAATCCTATTTATAATTCCACATAGGATTGGATGGTGAACTTTTTTGGCATCTAAGAAATAGTTCATGGTCATATGAGTAGGAATATTCTTTCATTATTTCTCAACAGATAGTAGTGATCAGGTTTGATCCTCAGAGATATGTCGAGGTTATTACTCCCTTGAATCACCAAGGAATGGGTCCCCTATATCTTTTTTACATTATTATTTAGTAATCTCCCAAATTATATAAGGTATAGGTCCTCCATGTACATAATGGTACTCTCCTATCATTTTGCTTCAGTAGTGAGTAGTCCCTCTGCTGGGGTTAGTGCTCCCTTGGTTGTGGAGAATAGTGGATAGGAGTAGGACCTCCACTCTTATTTTGGTATGGTTATGCTTAGTGAATTTAGTTAGATGTGGGAGATTTGGAACTACATGAAGACAAATAATTCTTACTTTTCTATAGAAAATGGCATTCCTTCACATTTTCAGTTGGGGTTTCTGTATGATCATATCTGATTTGGGTATTCATTTCCCTTTATGACTTATAGGTTGAGATATCTAATTTATTATATCACTTTCATATTTATTTTCAAGGAATACAACTGATTATATTTGTACTGACACCTGAAAGGGTTTCTCTATCATTTTTCATATATTATACTGATGATCTGTAGATTTTTGGGGACCTCTTTGGACCTGGTTTTGATGGAGCATAGTAGCATTTGTAAATACTAACTATGTTCAATGGCAATACATGATGATTTCAAGTTCATATCTGTTAAATTTTTCTTTTCTTAAGTTGTTTTTGGGTTGAGATCTCTTTAATCTCTAGTTAGGTTTGAAATTTTCCCATCACACTTTTGTATTATCTTACTAAACATTGATTGTTTTCCTATATGTCATTTCATGAATTTATCACTCACTAGATGTTTCATTTTTACTTTTCTCTACACCATTTTCAGTTAGGTGAGTGTGTTTTCATGGGTACATGTACTTTAGGCTAAGGAAACCCATTTCCGTTATATTTATACTCACGCTAGTCACCACCACTTTTTCTATTGTAGGAGGACTTGGGGTGTAACTATCAGCATACTATATATCCATTAGGGGACCCATTAGGTCTGGGCAAGACATGTACCTCTGAAGAATTTCCCGAAACATTATTCACCATCAGTTTCCAAGACCAATCATACTATACTCAATTATCCTATGCACATCCATAGTTACATAATACCCCATGAGGACTCTGAGGACATATAACCACTATTTTACTATAATGAATCCTAAAAATCACACTAATCTATACTCATGCATGACATTCCTCAATGGAATCACTTGACACCTATGGCCATTAGGAACTCACCAAATCACTTCTATATAGATCAATAACACCCATAATGTATATATAAGGCATAGACATCCCTATTGACACTCCCTACACTTCTCATTTACAAATACTTTGTGGGATATAAGTATTTAATATTCCTTCACCACCCAAATTTGTCACTTATAGAGGGATAGGTGAACTAATCTATGATGTGACCATTCCCTATGATTTGGGAATTCCCAATACTTTATAATAAAAAAACCTAACATGGGTTTTGGTGTCCATAAATTAAATCCAACCCACTTCCTATACAGTACTAGAATCACTTCACTTGTTGGAGTCTCTACCAAATACACCTTTTATATGGAAGAGCATAATACATCTCCAATGTAATCAACCTATTACATTCAACACAAAATAGACTATTAAAAAACACAATGGGGTCTGTTGAACCGAAATAGGTGATGCGCATTTGGATATAATAGCCAGCGGGATACTCAAAAATCACTAAACCATATGTAACTAACTTAATTCATATTAAGGATGCTCTGCCCTAGACTACCCAACTCTTCAAGACTCACTCAGACACATTAAAAAAACCCTTCTTCTGAAACCCTAGGCACATGCATTCACATTAAATACATACACTTGAAATATTGTGAAACACTAAAGGAACAACCTAACTCATGATTAGAGAATTCAATTCATCCATTATTGAAGCTAGGTTCATCCTCATTCACCTGAAATCAATAAATTAGAAAAAAAGATCTAAAATGATGGTTATATGAAAACAAATGTAAAAATAAAAATATGATGAATGGAAACCTTAGGCTTACCCTTACCTTTCTAAGAGTAACCACCTTCATAAAAATAATCATTAATCCATTCAGAGATGAATGAGATATCCCCTAGAGGAGAAGAACATGATCAAGGCTAGGTTAGGTCTACAAGGGTAATGAAAAATACCCCATTTAATTCACCATTTTTAATATTAAAACATTTCATTACAAAATATAGGTTTTGAATCACACCATGAAAATATAGGTTATAGATTGAAGACCCTATGAGGATATCCTATTATATATCATCCCTAGTCTTGGTTTTGTGCCCTACCTCTAAGATGAATTGAAATCCTCAGGGATAAGACTTCCTTTAATGATCCCTCTTATCCTGATATGTCATGACCCTCATCAAAGAATAACCTCCACATTCGCATCCAACATTTTTTCTCCACAACATGACACCACCCCCTTAGGGAATCCTTCAAATCATGTCCATAGAGTTACAACATGGCCTTCCACCTCTTCGAAAAATTTAGTATGGAATCCCCACAATAGTGTGGAACCCTTCAACTTGATGTGACCATCCATATGGGTATTTTAATTTTATAGAAATCCAATGCATAGGGGTTATCAGGGAATGAATCCATTGCCCATGATTTTACATCTCCTTAAACTGATGTATAAAACCCCCAAATTAAATCTACCACATAGTGGACCAACATGTCATGACATGCCAACATCATTTGTATCATGATACCTCCATTATATAAGTCATGACTCCTTGATTATCCCCTAATCATGGAATGTCCCTCACCCATCACTAAAATACAATCCGTCTATGGTAAAAAATTATCAACTGGACCCCCTGACCATTCTCTAATAAAAAAATCAAAATTCACCACAAAGGGCTATAAATGTTTTTTGTTAACAAAATATTTTATCGATTGGGACTTTAATCCTTCATAAGAATCAATAATGATCCATAAATACTAGATTCATGAATTATAACTCGATGAATCAACTAGATAGTGGTTATATAAAAGATTATGTAAAATCATTTATTAGTCCAACCCAACCCCACCAGGTTTCTAAAATACTTTTGGCTCAATACTTATACACCAAAACCATCTCTAGAATCAAAAATCTATCACAAAACCCATCATTTCATGAAATAATTAAAATAAAAAACTTAAATTTATTTCTCATACACTGACTTAACTAAAATCCATCATGCATTCATTGCATTATATACTCTCATATGAAACATGATGCATCAACCTAAACAACACCCTGAAACCTCATGAGTGATACCATGCCTATTTACAATAGCCACAAACAATAAATCTATGCCTAGTTCCAACACACATCATCTTAGAAAGACTAAATTCTTAGAAACTGGGACCCATTATATGTCATGGGTTATTTGAGGATCAATAATCTCTTCTAGAAGGTTATAATTTCCTTTTTGGAGTAGAGAAATAGATTACACCCAGACCACACGTTGTCTGATCACCAAAATCCACACCTCTTATGTTACTTAACATAATGAATACATCAACCAAAATTATTGAATCATTAATTCAATAATATTAAAGAACCATATATGACTCATCCCACTATCATAGAAAAAAATCCAAATCCATGCTTCTAAAGACATTAAACATGATTCTTCTAAAAAATGCACTTCAAGTTTCCCATTTCAGGTACCCAAATATGGGACTACCGTACTATAATCTCATTGACACCATCATTCATCAAAATAAAAATTCATAGTGTTTTTCCCATGTAATCCACCCCCATAAAAAATAACTAACCCTTACTCATGAATTTTACTTCATTGTTTCATGAGGTCGAGATTCTCTAAAAAATCCTCATCTAATCCAACAAACCACAAGGCATCATTTCCATATTTTTTCATGCTTTACTTCTGATTTTCTTGTCACACATTGTACATGGAACATTTTGGTTTTCATTTTAATGTCCCACTATTTTCTATGTCACATTACATAAGAACACTTAGTGTAGTAGAGAACTTATTCTATGAAGGATCACAAAAGCTCATCCAATTTCCCAACCCTCTCTAATTAAGACATTTATTTCCACTATAAATTGGGGTATTACACCCTAAAAAATTATCATAATCCTCTTAATCATTCATGTTTACTACTATAAATCTCAGGCATTCAACTAAATAACATAAATTGAACACCTACTGAGTGATGTTCCCTAACTACACCTAATGCCACAAGTAACTATCTATTTAGTATCACTATTCTAAACAAATTTACTCACCCAATGATCAGACCATAATGAATCACAAACATCCTCACAATTCATTATACCCCTGTAATAAACCTATTTAGAACCTAAAATATACTTCCCCATGTATGTCGAATCATCCCTCTTCTCTTAACTAATATGTACTTCAACGGTATCACATCTCTACAATACAAAAACAGGCCTTACCCCTAATTTCCAATATGAAACAACAATTCAAGACCATCTGACACATTATTTGAATTCCAATGTTTCCCCCATGTCTATAACCCCAATATATAAATCTCATAACATAGGTCAATTCCCCCCATACACCAAGAACCACAAAAAACCCACTAACATTCCCTCAAGGAAAAAAATAATTAATCTAGTCATATTTATAACAACCCATACTTTACATACATTGTTATTACATCAGAATTTAAGCACACTTATTACAACATATAACAAAACCAAGAAATGACCGTATTGGTATAGTGTCTTTAGAAACTGGGAAACATAAACAACGGGTTCATAAAGCAGCTACTTTGCCTCCCATTTATTTCATTATATCTAGAGTCCCTTTTTGGCATATTCTACTTAATAACCTTATTCCTGACCTGGGGAAATAAAACATACAAAAGGGTGAGGTCAAATTCTCATTAAGGGTAAACAAAAGAAATATCAATCACATCATATACATAAGCACATAACTTTTGGAAATCTTAACCTGCAAAAGAGATCATAATTTCATAACATGGGATAAATCATAGTAGTGAAATGTAATCCAAATAATCATAACTTAAAACATGAAACTTTGTGGCATACACACATAATCATAGAGAATCATTTCTTATTAGTCAAGACTCATTACCAAGACTATCTTAGTGGACAAATTCCATTTCTGAACCGAGTTCACTCCTCATTTCAGTCATGTTTCACTGAAGCGGTATAACCTACCATTCCAGCCATGTCTATCTTATGAGATATAAAATCTTTACCCAATTAATTTGAGGGATATATAGGTCCCACCCATCTCAAAATGATACCATTCTTAAGTGTGCCACAAAATCTTAAATCATACATCATTGCATAACCCATGTAATAAAAATGGAATTCTTAAACATCGTGACATCATAAAACAATTCATATAAGATAAATGAATTCATAAAAATAATTCCATCACAACATAATCAAATCATTTTAATTATAGGGATATAATCAGAACCCTATATTATCTTAGATGGAAAATAATTATGATAAAACACTTGAACTCCATTCTTGAGGAAAATATCATTTATACTTCAAAAACATTTTTCCTTTCTTAACATGTCATACAATTTTAATCTAAATGAAGTTGATTAAAAATAAACTTGAAAACTTGTAAAGGAAGCTTCTTGGAAGTAATGTTTTAGAAATCCATTCATGCCGTATAAGTTAAAAAAAAATTCTTCTCGTACTTTTGTCGGAAAAGTCAAAAAAGTACCTCGTACGAAAAACGACAAAAGATTCCTTTCATACCATTTACTAAAAACTCTCCGAAGGGTAAAATATGATTTAAAAAATTTTAGGTGGATGGAAATAATATTACATATTTATGAATCATGGATGTGGTTGATAAAATACACCCCAGTAAATACCAAAGTATAAACAATCTCATATAAAAATGAGATTGTGATATTTCCCTTACCTTAGGTCTGATATGCTTTGTACGTGTCCGAACCTCCTGTATAATGTTTTAAATAATGTTATTGACTTATTACAGAATCATAATTATTGTTATGATATCATATATGGTCATATTCTTAGCTTCTTAGTAGTAATATTTCATTGCTACTTGTTATTCGGGTGTTTACAACTTTTTGTTCTTATGCGTGTTTTGTCGAATAAATTCTTATTATTCTCTTTAGGTTATAGATACCTCATTTCCAGAATGGTATTAGTGTAATATATATCATATTCAATTCATTTATATAATCATTATGAAATGAATATCATGTAGAATGAGTCGCATCACATCGTGGAGACGGTATTTCGTACGTACGCACGAGTGATGATATCGTTCCTATGATCGTGGAATTGTATTGGAGTGTATGTATACTATTTCAGAATTAGTATCACTTTATAATAGTCATATATAGTCATTATATACACCATTATACACATCCAAGTAAGGTGGTGGTGGAAAATAGATTACACCATGGTGTGGAGACGGTATTCCGTACGTACGATCGCGCGGTGATTTCTTTTTCCGTAGGATGGATAGATGGTGAAATAGGGTTGTTTCATAATTATAATAACATATAAGTATATGAGTGATACTGATTTTATTACTTCATAATGAAACAACTAAATAAGAATAAGTGGAAGAAGAAATAAAGATGAAAGAATCGGTAACGGACATTACCTCTTCTTTGAAGTGCTTCTTTGAGACCTCCTTTTAGGGCACTAAAATAGGTCTTTGAAGAAGACCAGAACCTCTAGGATGTCTCTAGGGAAGTGGAGAGGAGAAAGGGGCAGTGGGTGGCCGAGATAGAAGGCTCAAAGTGGTGTGAGGAAGAGAGGGAGGAGCTGCCCTTTTATAAGGGAGGAGAGGGGCACCTTTGGAATAACTAAAAAAATTATTTTATTATAAAGTAAATTTCGGTTCTAAATAGATCCAAATTAAATTATTTCGAGGATAAGGTGGGGCTGGGTCGAAATACTCTCATCCAATGGAATTTAGACAAGTTTAGGTTCCTATTTTAACCTTATCATTTAGATTTAACATTAAGTTAAATAATTTTACTTTTACCGTGTCTTCCTGTGTTCTTATACTATAAGGTCAATAAACAAACTATAAGCAGCCAAATGAACCCCAAGTTGTTTATTATTAATATATATAACCTTATCTAAGTCCTTTGGCCGAACCTCAGATTTTTAGGATTAAAATAACAATTACGAATATAATATTTGTTTTAAAAACTATTTTATGTCAATTTTGAAACTATTTAGTAATTAATTTTTGTGAAAATCGTAACAGAATGATTAGTTCGAAAAAAGTTAGTTAAATCAATACTAACATGTCATATTAATCTATAAAATTAGTTTAATTCATAAAAAGTGTCAAATTACATTTATTTTGGTGTTTATAACATCAATTATGTCAATATTTCATTAATAAGATAATTACTGCATCATTATTGTGTCATAAATAAATTAAATTATTTAATGTCTAAAAATTACAAATAAAATACCATTATGTAGGCAATAGTTTTATCTTTCTAATGAATATTTATAGTCGAATTTATCTTATGTATAACCCCATATTAAAAATGATTTACTTATTAAACTTTGATTTTACCTATTTTAACCCTTCTTTAAATAAATTAATAATAAATGTCCTAATCTAATCCAAGTGGGCCTAAATGGTCATATGTTATTCCTAAGGTTGTTTTTGGTCGAATTAAACTTGTCCAATAGAATTAGGACATGTGTTAGGGTAATAATAATATCATTTGTACCCTTAACTACCCTATTTACTTTTAACCGTGGTAAAAAAAAGTAAAAAGTTACTATTTACCAAAAAATTATTTTAATCTCATTGAACCACATTTTACATACTGACATCAACCGTGTCTCTCGGATTTTCGAAATTCCACTCACAGAAGTGGTAAAATTTTGTTTTATGAAAAATTCAGTTTTTTAACTACCACTTAGTGGTTTTACTATTCATCAAAAATTGAAAGTTTTCAGAAAAATACCAAAATTTCACCCTAGGCTAATTTCGATATTCCGAATTCAAAAATGAAGTCCATTTTGAAAAATAAAATTTATAAAATTTCAAAAAGTGGTTATTACTATTCATAACAGCTAGTTTTAATAATATTTTAAAAGCATATCATTGTCTAGTGAAACTCGGTATTGCGTACGACGCAAGCTATTGAGGAAGGTCATGATTTCGTGTAAAGAAAGCCAAGAAAGTGTTGTGTGTAGAAAGAGATTCCTTTGATGATTTATATAACATAAAAGTCTCGGGTGTTACATTCTACCCCTCTTAAAATGAATTTCTCCCTCGAAATTCATCACTTTGTAACAAACAGATGAGGATACCTCTCCCTCATCATATCCTCAAGCTCCCATGTAGCTTCTTCTAATTGACGGTTATTCCATAAAACATTCACCAATCGAGTGGTCTTGTTTCGTAGGACTTTTTCACTACGATCCAGAATCTCTATCGGTTATTCTTCATAAGAAAGATCTTGCTCTAGTGCTACAACTTCTGAGCTGAGTACATGTGAAGGATCAGGTATGTACTTTCTCAAGAGAGATACATGGAACACATCGTGAACTTGAGAGAGATTCGGTGGAAGCACCAATCGGTAATCTACCTTCCCAACACGATCCAGTATTTCAAAAGGACCGATATATCTAGGGCTCAACTTCCCCTTCTTTCCAAATCTCATAACCCTCTTCCAGGGAGATATTCATAAGAACACTTTATCACCCACTTCAAACTCTAGGTCTTTCATCGGTTGTCGGCATAACTTTTCTGTCGACTCTGAGCTGCTCTTATGTGTTGTTGAATAGATCTGACCTTTTCTACCATTTCATCAACGAGATCGGGTCCTAATAGATTTCCTTCCCCAAATTCATCCCAGCAAGTTGGAGTCCTGCATTTCTTTCCATGGAGAGCTTCATAAGGAGCCATCTGAATACTGGATTGAAAGCTATTATTATAAGAAAATTCCACCAAAGGTAGGTGTTGATCCCAACCACCTTTGAAATCCATAGAGCAAGCTCTCAACATATCTTCTAGAGTTTGAATTGTTCTCTCAGACTAACCGTCTATCTGAGGATGATAAGCAGTGTTAAAACTCAACTCTGTATCCAGAGTATGATGAAGACTTCGCCAGAACTTCGAGGTAAATCTTGGATCCTGATCAGATATAATAGAAAGTGGTACTCCATGCAATCTTACCACTTCCTTTACATATATCCTGGCAAGCTGATCCAGATATAAATCCTCTCTAATAGCAATGAAGTGTACAGATTTTGTAAGACGATCAACTATGACCCAGATAACATTATTGACTTTGGATGTTTTAGGATGTTTTGTGACAAAGTCTATAGTGATGTTTTCCGATTTTCATTCGGGTATGGGTAATGGTTGTAACATCCCCTTAGACTTCTATCTCTCATCTTTAACTTGTTGACAAACCAAGCATCGAGAGACATATTCAGCAACATCTCCTTTCATGCCATCCCACCAGAAGTATTCTTTCAGGTCCCTATACATCTTCATGCTTCTAGGATAAATAGAGAATAAAGAACTATGAGCCTCATCCAGCAGCTCCTTCTTTAATTCGTGGATGGGAGGAACACAAACCTGATTCCTGAACATTATTATCCCATCACAATCAAGGATGAATTCAGAAACATTTCTCACCTTCTTTTGTAACTTGACATCTTCTTTCTGTGCCTCTTTAATCTTCACATGTATAGATTGTTGAACATTCATTTGAGAAAGATACGATTTTTCCCCTTTCATTATAATTCCAAGATCCATCTTTTGTAAATCCATAAATATTGGATCTTTTGTGATCCTCATCATGGATAAACTAGCATGGTCTTGTCGACTTAATGCATCTTCCACCTTTGTTTGCTTTCCCAGGGTGGTAATGGATTGAGCAGTCGTAATCCTTAATCAGCTCCAACCATCTTCTTTGGTGCATATTCAGCTCCTTTTGTGTGAAAATATACCTTAAACTTTTATGATCAGTATAAATGTCGCACCTTTCTCCATAAAGTTAACGCCTCCAAATCATTAATGCAAATATTACCGCAGCTAACTCCAAATCATGAGTTGGGTAATTTTTCTCATGTATTTTCAACTTTCGTGAGGCATAAGCTATCACCGTATCATTTTTCATAAGAACACACCCCAATCCCTTCTTGGATGCATCACTGTAGATCACAAACCTTTCTCCACTACAAGGCGGTGTGAGCACAGGTGCACTGGATAACCTTCTTTTCAACTCCTTGAAATTCTCTTCACATTCCTCTGTACAAACAAACTTAACTACTTTCCGAGTCAACTTATTGAGTGGATTAGATAATCGTGAAAAATCTTTCACAAAACGTCGATAATATCCAGCCAAAACAAGAAAACTTCAGATCTCGGTTACTGTTGTTGGTCTCGACCATCCTTCAATAACCTCTGTTTTTGCTGGATCCACAGATATCCCCTCCTTTGAGATTATGTGACCCAAAAATGCAACTTTTTGAAGCCAAAATTCACACTTGGTAAATTTTGCATAAATAATATCCTTTCTCAGGGTCTTCAATATAATTCTCAAGTGATCTTCATATTCTTCCTTTCTCTTTGAATAGACAATAATATCATCTATAAAGACTACCACAAACTGATCAAGATAGTCTCTAAAGACTCTATTCATTAGATCCATGAAGATAGAAGGGGAATTAGTAAGACCAAATGGAATCACTATAAATTCATAGTGTTCATACCTTGTACAGAAAGTCGTCTTTGGTATATCCTCCCTTTTGCCCCTTAATTGATGATACCCTGATCGAAGATAAATCTTGGAAAAGTATTGAGCTCCACGTAGTTGGTCAAATAGGTCATCAATGCGCGGGAGAGGATATTTGTTCTTGATAGTAATCTTGTTAAGTTCTCGATAATCAATGCAGAGTCTCATTGATCCATCTTTCTTCTTAACAAACAGAACAGGTGTTCCCCAAGGTGACGCACTAGGGCATATGAACCCATTATCAAGATTTTCTTGGAGTTTCTTCTTCAATTCCTGCAACTCAATTGGGGCCATTCTATAAGGTGTCTTTGAAATAGGCAAAGCACACAGTACGAGTTCTATTGAAAACTCAACATCACGATTCGGTGGAAGACCCCGTAATTCCTCCGAAAAGATATCATCAAACTCCCGTACAATGGGCATATTCTTAATCGTGAGTTTTACACCAACCATTTGAGATAAATAACCTTCATTTAGTGGAATCAATACCCATAAAATGGAAGAAATTTCCACTGGAAGGTTATGTTCATCCTTGCATCGATAGACGATCATAGATTGATCTGGAATATGAAATGTGACTTCCCTTCTTTGGCAATTGATATGAGCTCCATGTAGAGAAAGCCAATCCATGACAAGAATCACATCAAATTACACTATAGGAAGGATCACAAGATTTGCAGGAAGCACTTTCCCACAAACTTCAGTCGGAGAAGAATTATAAACTTTTGATGCAACTGTTGTGCCATTAGGTGTTGTCACAGCTAACTCAACATCTAATTGTTGAGGTAATACAGTGATACCCTTAGAAAATTCTTCAGAAATAAAGGAGTGAGTGGATCCAAAATCAAATAAAACATTTTCTACTTTAGAGTGGATGGTAAGTGTACCTTTCACCACATCGTTATCGTACTCCACATCGCTGATAGAAATTGCATGTGACTTTCCTTTGTCTTTAGCCTTAAGAGTTTGTTGACATCGACCATCATCATCAACCCTTGGATTAGGGCATTTATTGGCATAATGTCCCATCTTCTTGAACTTGAAACATTGAAGTGTAGTAGGTTCATTCTGTGTATCACTTCCTTTTTTTGCAACATTAGACATCTTCTTCCCATCATCGCCGCATTTAAATTCCTGATGACCTTCCTTTCCACATTTGAAACATTTACTTGTCCCTTTAAGACAACTCCCTCCATGTTTCTTTCCACACATTGAGCATAAGGGAAATCTCATCTTCTTTTCAGTGTGCTCTTTAGATTTTCCTTTGAATTCCATTTTCCTCTTCTTATCAAACCCATATGACTGATGGGTTACTCCAATCTCCATCTCAACTTTGAGAGCACATCGAACGATTTACTCATAGCTATTGAAGTCCCTTATGGCTAAGGCCCTTCAAAGACATGGTTTTAAGCCACTAAATAATTGATCGATCTTACTCTCAGGTTGGATAATAATACCAGAAGCGTACCTTGCAAGTCTTGTAAAATTTGCTTCATGGGTACCAACAGATTAATCATCATTTTGCTTCAGTTCAAGAATCTCTTTCTCCATCTTTTTTCAGAGAATACTAGGGAAGTACTTATTGAAAAATAAGTTCTTGAACTCATCCCATTCCATGGACTCAATTTCATCCCTTTGCCTCGTATTCTTAATAAGATTCCACCATTGATCAAAATCACCTTCCAAACGCTACACTAATAAGATGACTTTATCATGCTCAGAACATTGACGAACTGAAAATATCTTTTCAGTAGTTCAAATCCATTATTCAAGAACTAATGGATTAGTAGACCCGCAGAATAAAGGTGGACGTTGTCTCATGAAGGACTCAACAGAATTTTTCTCCTTCCTTTGCTCATTTGGAGGTCCTACATGATTCGTAGCTTGAGAAAGTTGTTTGAGCATGGCTACAAGATTTTTCATTCCAGCTCCCATAACGTTTGGTTGCTCAGGGGGACAGTCATTGCATTGCCCGTCGCATTCCGCATTAACACGATTCCTTCGAGTTCCAGCCAATGACTAAATCCAAGAAGAATACTGTGAGCAACACTAATTATAATAGGAAAACCACATAATAAAGAATAAAATTTCACACTTAAGGTCTTATCCTAGGTTATTGATGGCCATTTCTAAAAAACTAAGGTTGTGTTCTATGCTTAGACTTATCCTTAGGGTTCTTACTAAGGCTTTCACATCCTAGTTTCCAAAGGTTGACTATACCTTTCCTCTGATACCAACTATAATGACCCAAACTTTACATACATTGTTATTAATTCATAATTGAAGCACACTTACTACAACATATAACAAAACCAAGAAAGGATCGCATAGGTATAGTGTCTTTAGAAACTGGGAAACATAAACAACTGGTTCATAAAGCATCTACCTTGCCTCCCATTTATTTCATCATATCTAGAGTCCCTTTTTGGAATATTCTACTTAATAACTTTCTTCCTGACCTGGGGAAATAAAACATACAAAAGGGTGACCTCAAATGCTCAGTAAGGGTAAACAAAAGAAATATCAATCACATCATATACATACGCACATAACTTTTGGAAATCTTAACCTGAAAAAGAGATCATAATTTCATAACATGGGATAAATCATAGTAGTGAAATGTAATCCCAATAATCATAACATAAAACATGAAACTTTGTGGCATACACACATAATCATAGATAATCATTTCTTATTAGTCAAGACTCATTGCCAAGACTATCTTAGGGGACAAAGTCCATTTCTGAACCGGGTTCACTCCTCGTTTCAGTCCTATTTCACTGAACCGGTATAACCTACCGTTCCAGCCATGTGTATCTCATGAGATATAAAATCTGTACCCAATTAATTGTAGGGAGATATAGGTCCCACCCATCTCATAATGATACCATTCTTATGTGTGCCACAAAATATTGAATCATACATCATTTCATAACCCATGTAATAAAAATGGAATTCTTAAACTTCATGACATCATAAAACAATTAATATAAGATAAATGAATTAATAAAAATAATTCCATCACAACATAATCAAATCAATGTAATTATAGGGATATAATCAGAACCCTATATTATCTTAGATGGAAAATAATTTTGATAAAACACTTGAACTCCATTCTTGAGGAAAATATCCTTTCTACTTCAAAAACATTTTTCCTTTCTTAACATGTCATACAATTTTAAACTAAATGAAGTTGATTAAAAATAAACATGAAAACTTTTAATGGAAGCTTCTTGGAAGTAATGTTTTAAAAATCCATTAATGCCATATAAGTTAAAAAAAATTCTTCTCGTACTTTTGTGGGAAAAGTCAAAAAAGTACCTCGTACGAAAAACGACAAAAGATTCCTTTCATATCATTTACTAAAAACTCACCAAAGGGTAAAATAGGATTTAAAAAATTGTATGTGGATGGAAATAATATTACATATTGAGGAAACATGGATGTGGATGATAAAATACACCCCAGTAAATACCAAAGTATAAACAATCTCAGATAAAAATGAGATTGTGATATTTCCCTTACCTTAGGTCTGATATGCTTTGTACGTGTCCGAACCTCCTGTATAATGATTTAAATAATGTTATTGACTTATTACAGAATCATAATTATTGTTATGATATCATATATGGTCATATTCTTAGCTTATTAGTAGTAATATTTCATTGCTACTTGTTATTCGGGTGTTTATAACTTTTTGTTCTTATGCATGTTTTGTTGAATAAATTCTTATTATTTTCTTTAGGTTATAGATACCCCATTTCCAGAATGTTATTAGTGTAATATATATCTTATTAAATTCATTTATATAATCATTATGAAATGAAGATCATGTAGAACGAGTCGCATCACATCGTGGAGACGGTATTCCGTACGTACGCACGAGTGATGATATCGTTCCTATGATCGTGGAATTGTATTGGATTATATGTATACTATTTTAGAATTAGTATCACTTTATAATAGTCATATATAGTCATTATTTACACCATTTACCCATCCAAGTAAGGTGGTGGTGTAAAATATATTACACCACGGCGTGGAGATGATATTTCGTACGTACGCACGCGCGGTGATTTATTTTTCCGTAGGATGGATAGATGGTTAAATAGGGTTGTTTCATACTTATAATAATATATCAGTATATGAGTGATAATTATGTTATTACTTCATAATGAAAAAACTAAAGAAGAAGAAGTGGAAGAAGAAATAAAGATGAAATAATCAGTAACGGACATTACCTCTTCTTTGAAGTGCTTCTTTGAGACCTCCTTTTAAGGCAATAAAATAGGTCTTTGAAGAAGACCAGAACCTCTAGGATGTCTCTAGGGAAGTGGAGAGGAGAATGTGGAAGGGGTTCAGCCGAGCTATAAGGCTCAATGTGGTTTGAGGAAGAGAGGGAGGAAGTGCCCTTTTATAAGGGAGGAGAGGGGCACCTTTGGAATAACTAAAAATATTATATTATTATAAAGTCAAGTTCGGTTTTAGAAAGCTCCAAATTGATTTATTTCTAGGCTAAGGTGGGTATGGGTCGAAATCCTCTCATCCAATAGAATTTAGACAAGTTTAGATTCCTATTTTAACCTTATCATATAGATTTAACAGTAAGTTAAATAATTTTACTTTTACCTTGTCTTCTTGTGTTCTTACACTATAAGGTTAATAAACGTACTATAAGCAGCCAAAAAAACCCCAAGTTGTTTATTATTAATATATATAACCTTATCTAAGTCATTTGGCCGAACCTTAGATTTTTAGAAATAAAATAACAATTACTAATATAATATTTGTTTTAAAAACTATTTTATATCCAATTTGACACTATTTAGTAATTAATTTTTGTGAAAATCATAACAGAATTATTAGTTCGAAAAAAGTTAATTAAATCAATAATAACATGTCATATTAATCTATAAAATTATTGTAATTCATAAAAAGTGTCAAATTACATTTATTTTGGTGTTTATAACATCAATTATGTCAATATTTCATTAATAAGATAATTATTGCATCATCTTTGTGTCATAAATAAATTAAACTATTTAATGTCTAAAAATTACAAATAAAATACCATTCTGTAGGAAATCGTTTTAGATTTCTAATTAATATTTATAGTAGAATTTATCTTATTTATAACCCCATATTAAAAATTATTTACTTATTAAACTTTGATTTTAACTATTTTAACCCTTCTTTAAATAAATTAATAATAAATATCCTAATCTAATCCAAGTGGGCCTAACTGGTCATATTTTATTCCTAAGGTTGTATTTGGTCGAATTAAACTTGTCCAATAGAATTAGGACATGTGTTAGGGTTATAATAATATCATTTTTACCCTTAACTACCTTATTTACTTTTAACCGTGGTAAAAAAAAAAGCAAAAAGTTACTATTCACCAAAAAAAATTATTTTCATCTCATTGAACCACATTTTACTTACTAACATCAACTGTGTCTCTTGGATTTTCGAAATTCCACTCACAGAAGCGGTAAAATTATTTTTTATGAAAAATTCATTTTTTTAACTACCACTTAGTGGTTTCAATATTCATCAAAAATTGAATGTTTTCAGAAAAATACCAAAATTTCACCCTAGGATAATTTCGATATTCCGAATTCAAAAATGAAGTCCATTTTGAAAAATAAAATTTATAAAATTTCAAAAAGTGGTTATTTCTATTCATAACGGCTAGTTTTAATAATATTTTAACAGCATATCATTGTATAGTGAAACTCGGTATTGCGTACGACGCAAGCTATCGAGGAAGGTCGCGATTTCGTGTAAAGCAAGAAAAGCAAGTGTTGTGTGTAGAAAAAGATTCCTTTGATGATTTATATAACATAAAAGTCTCATGTGTTAAAATATTCCCCTAAAATCCTATGAAGTTAGAACATCCAACATACCAAGAATCCATAAACAAACACCCCTCTTGTGAAACCATCAGCCCTTTATTTCTATCAACCAACCACTTAATACAAAGTCTCATATATGAATAGTATAGGGTAAATCCCAACAAAAAATCATATCACTATAGGGTAACCATCAAGAATATCAACCCACTACCCCATCCACTAGAAGATTCATGACCATCTAAACAACTCATACAAACTAACTTCTTTCTAAGGACCCTCTTACTGCTCACTCAAGAGAATACCACACTACCAGCACAAGACAAAATCACTAGCTAACATGACCCTTTGAGGGGTTTGTCACTATCCAAAAACACCAAATCTAAAACTAGACATGTATGAGGTTCACACAACTCCATATATACTAGGAAACCACTACATGATACAATTCAATAAATATTATTCATCAACCAATCAAACACAATTGAAACATCATGTCATTAAAAAAAATATATAAACTCCACCTCACATTAATATAATTAATACATCAATAAATGTTTATTTGGTTAAACATTAAATAATATTATATTGGCATTTAAATTAACCAAAATACATTTTCAACCTCTTCACAACCATTTTTTAAGAACACCCTTTATTTAAAATTATTTTTAACCAGTTTTTTCTTTTTGAAAACCACACCATGAAAAAATGTTATCTTGTTCAAGTATGAAAAAATATATTGACGAATACACATGATATTACTACCATAATCCTAGAGTAAAAGAATAAATAAAAATATAAAATCAGAATATATTTTAGAAAGATATAAATTTCATTATAGAAAAATAAGAACCATAATCCTATCCCCCTAGAAAATCAGAATTTCCATTATAAGGTGTCTACAAGGAACCAATGAAACATATAACACAAGCAATTTAATATTCATTTATATGATTATAATTAATTAAAATATTATAAAAACCCAAAAAATCTATAATACCACATTGTAGTGCATCTATAGAAATCACTCTAAAATATCTCAGCCAGTGTGCTATGTTACCACGTGTGTGCCTCCCCATATTCCAGAAACAATGAAATAATAGTAACTATATATAATAAAATTCATAGAGACAATACATTAAGTATCATCACATCCAATAAAAACAAGAAAAATATTAGATTAATCACAGTGATTATCAATAATATTAACATCACATAATATAACAATATTACACCCAAATCAATATACAAACAATATACAAAAGGTTTTTCTGTTAGGTTGGTCAACAATAATAAAATAACAAAATGAACCAGGGGATACTCAACTAAAAATCCCTCATACCTCCCCAAACCATTCTTCTATACCTCTATCTAGCTACCCCAGTTGGATATCTTATCCAACATGCCTTCTAAAAGTGGAACATGAAGGTATGAATATGCACTAGGTTTCCCCTGCATAGTAGGAAAAATAAATCATTATAGGGATCAACTAAATGGGTTCCTCTAATATACCATAATATACCACATATATATTTATAATATGTTTCTTTAAATAAAAAAGAAATAAAATATTTCATGTCATCATGTTCTAACTAGGCCACCCTGATGCCTTCGAATATAGATGTATTTTATGTCAAAAAAATGTATCACACTAACTTGAGTTCGAATAATTGGTTTCATAGGAAGTGCCTATGTTATCATAAGAAGTGATCTGATAATGGAATCATAATAATTTAACTCTATCATAATCTGAACCATTCCTCGGGGAATGAACCCATGGAAATTACTCTAATCCTCTAGTCACATCATAAGTGATAAGAGGAAAAAATCATAATAGACAACCTTTCACACTATTTTAACCACTAACATAAGGATCATTCCATGACTACATCTCTAATCTATGGTAACATAGGATGTTATTCTTTGAGGTAGTCAAAATAACTAACCTCTCACACAATACAAGCCATCACATAATTGGGAGGCCCCATGGTTAAACCAGATACCACATAACATTGATCACTCCAATCTTACATAGGGTGTGTATCTCAATAATATCCACCTTCCAAACATATCATGCCATAGTATATTTCCATCTAACATTTCACTCCAGGTAGGTTCCTTCTAGAACCATCTCTCCCATGTTTAGGTCACATTTATTAAACAATTATAAAATATTGGAACCCAATCAGGGAACAAACATGGGACAATAAGCACAATAACATATTTCAGTACATGTCCCTCCTTAGAACAAAGCCCATATCTAGTGTATTTGTAGAAAATATCCTAGAAATGGTTCTATATAGAGCACCATAACCCATCAAATTATACATGGTCATCCCACACACACATGAAACTACAAAACATCCCATGAGTACTCTAGGGTTTAACACCCACAATTTTTCTACACTGAATCTCACCAATCAAACTCATCCATACTCATGAACATCATTATTTTAGGGTATCACTCAGTAACTATAAAAACTTTTAAATCGCCTCATCATTCTTATAAGAATCAATGGTGCACGAATTTCCTATATGAGATATATAAGGCACTCAAGACACTCCATACACTTCTCATGCACTATGTCCACATAGGATCTAAGGTAGGCCAACACCTTCAGTACACAATGGTTTCACTACTTAAAGGCTTACTTAGCCAAGACAATCTCTCACCATACTATAAATAATAGGAATTATGAACACCAAACCCTTAATAATGGATTTCTGGTTCCATAAATCACACCCCATGCACTTACTATATAGTACCCAAATGAATTCACTTATCATAGTCTCTAATCAAGACTCCTCTCACAAGAGAGACCATATACAATCTATTGAAACATAAACCAATGTTATTTTGAAAAAAATAAACTATTTTTAAAAAACTATGGTTCATTATACCAAACTATCAGATGTTATTCTTGATGGAATACCACTGATAAAATATAAAATTAGTAATCCATGTGTGAATTACATAATTCATGTATTGGAGGTTCCTACCTAGCCATCTACACTCTCATGGGATAACCCATACACTTTATAGACATATCATTATTGGTGCCCTTGGAAATTTAATGAAAATTACATAAGAAAATAAAATATATTGTGAAATGTGAAAGTATACCCCTTCTTCAATCATATATGAGTCCACTCATTTGATATAACATATCGATTCATATTTGTTTTCGTGAAATTTATAATCATAAAAATAATCCCATAAAAGAGGGTTACACCAAAATAGTGATGAAATTCATAAGACATTGAGAGGAAACCTGGGTTTTACCTTTTCATTGCTAGGATTAACCACTTTCATTATTCACAACATTGATCTATTGAGAGATGAAGTAGATCTATCATGGAAGAGAGGAACATAGGTGGGAGGTGACCAGTTTTTTGAGGGAAATGAGGAATACCTCATTTATTTCTTCCATAATAAAATTAATACATTTAAAAAAAATTAATCTTGGTCGTGCATCATGGAATAATTTTCATTTTATGGTGTGATAAAACTTTGAGTTCATCCCTACATGGTGGCCACCTTATTCATGAAATGGACACCCTAGTCATGACCTGGAATCCTACCTCCTACTCAAATAATATTCTTTTAGTCAATATTTCACATCATGTCTCCTCTATTAGTTGTGTGTCGTACCCGTCATCGTAAAGTGGCCTCTGGTTTCATGGTCAGCATTCATGATCCACTCTATGGAACTCCCCCATTTGTAGGACTTCATGTAATAGCCTATCCTCATTACCTGACCTAGATCATCCACACAAAAATCATAATGGGTCCCCTCTTAATTTGGATCCCTTTCCCAAAATATTACTATATATATTAGGTTATATCTATTTTCCCAAAATTCTAATAAATAAGAATCATCACAGCATGAATCCATTATCTAAAAATTGAGTTATCTTAACCATTACCTAAACAAACCCCATATAAAATCCACCATTTCTTTGAAACCCTCTAGTCTAAAAATGGGTACTAACTTCATTGCGTGATTCCTCCTCTGGATATAGCACAACTCCTCAATTAGCACCACATCATAGAGATACCTTTACCCACCACTGTATGATGCTCCATATACAGTAAATAACCTACAATGGGTTCACCTTGAGCTATCTTCAAGATAAAAAATCAGATTAACCCTCAAAACAGTGAACCAAAAAAATTTAGGTCATTACCCAAACAATGCAAATGGTGATGCAATTGGAGATTTAGAGGAAATGAATCATCAGACCCAGTGTGATCCCCTAAGAATCATATACTATATTTTATATGATTCTATATGGTTATATGAGTCTTTTTACTAAATATAAACATTTGAATAGGGTAATATATAAAAAAAGAACCACTTTCAAGGATAAATGATCTATTTAAAAATCTAAAGGTGTTGTAGTGGATTTTAAAGAATGGTCACTTTTGTTAGTATCATAAGATTCATATTTATGAGTAGGATATCCAAAATATAAAAATCAACTGTTTTAAGATCTCTATGAGTTCTTAGTGTTTCTATTTAGAATGATTAATGCTTCTATTCTGTTCATGGGACCCAAAAACCTAATAATTTATCCATTCTTGGATTAATTCATGATGATTTTCATTAATGACATTCGTAATTATTCTCATAAATTGGATAATAATATAAATTATTTTATGGTTATCTTAGACATTCATTGTTAGAACAAAATGGAAGAATTTATATTGAATTCAATGATCTTTATTTGAGAAGATTATTTATATAGGCTTGTCATCACGAAGGGGAGTGAATTAGTTGATCCCATGAAGGTGGTGGATGTAATGTATTGAGAAACTCCCATGAATGTATTTATGGTATATATATTCCTTACAATTTTGGGACATTACTATATATTTAATAAAGATAATGTGAAACCCTATGTATTAATGTGGTATTAATTAAGTACTTTATTTAAATAGTTTTGAGATGTTTTGAGTTCATGGGAATCTCAGGTTGAAATTTTATAATTTTAATGGAAATAGTTTTATGCATACTTTATAGATGGATTCGAGTAATCATGCACATACTATTCATGGGATCTACCATTGGGATAATGGTCATTCGAATGGATTGAGCATAGTTAGCTCAACCAGCCACATTCTTATGGGTAACTATGAAATCACATTATTCTATTTAGTTAGGGGTATCATGGTTAGTGCATGGTTTAGTAAACTATTTTCTTAAACCATGGCCCATGTCCATAAGTTGCTTTTAAAAAATTATTTTTATTCATTTTTTTTACATTTCCCCATTTCATCCCTCTTTTATTTCATTTATACCCCTACCTCTCCATGTTTCCTTTGACTGTCGCCCCTCTCATCTACATTCCATGTCTTCCTCTCCCCCTCTCGAACACCTCTTCTCTTCCAACTCTCATCAGGTTTCATCCAGATTTATGGCCGTTCTCCATGTTAATCCCTTGTCATCCCCTCCCATTTTAGGAATTTTTATCTTATCCCCATCACCTAGTTCAATAGGATGAACGCTACATTAATGTTTTGAGCCTGTTGTTTTTTAATTTCATCCACTATTAGGGTATGTGAGGGGTCTCATGGGTCCTCTTCTTATTTTTTTTGAAATACACCACTAAATAAGAAGTGGTTCAAACCATTTCTGCTTACCCTACACTAAATTTCATGAGTTATTTTAAATGTATTTTTTAATTAAAAATATTATTATATTTCATTGTATGCATGAAGTTAATTTGGACTAGTTTTTAACACATGGAATGGGCCTTTGCAATAGTCAATGTAATTTCTTAATTTCTTTAAAGGATTTTCAAAATAGTTTCAATCATTTTTTATAATTGCTTTTGAAATTAGAAATTTCTAGAATTTTAATTTTGATTTTCAAATGGTCTTCCTAAGGTTAAATCAATATACATATATCGTGGTCACGTTCCATGTGTCATATTAAATCCATTTTTGGATTTTATAAAGGGATTTGGATAATTTAAAATATATTTATATATAGTTTTCTTTTTGAAATGGGTGTGATTAATTTTTTAATGGATTTTATAAAAAAAGTGGGGGTTTCTTCTTTTGTAAAATAAAGTGGAGATTTGATTGAGTTGTTTGGGCCATTTTTTGAATTGATTGAATTTACCCTTGGGGTTGTGTGTGGTTTGAAAATACTATTCACTTTTAAATGTAGATTTTATACATTTAAATATCTAGATATATATATATATATAAGTTCCCACGTTGTACATAATCACAAATAAAAATTGGAACATGTACATTAGGGAAAGGGGTAACCATATATATATATATATATATATCAAGGTGTATATGTGAATAAGTTTTCATGGTGACTTCGAACATGGAAAGCATAATTTGCAAATATGTTTTCAAATGTATATACTGGATGGGATAAATATAATTCCTTGTTTCCACATATGAAGTGGTTCTTGACTGATTGATTTTTTGTTTCCTTATTGATCCCCCATTGTGTTTGTCTATGACGTTATGTTCATCCATGTGATGGATGTTGTGATATGATTCATGTTGTTCTTTTGTGTTGGGGATCTTTTCAAGGGTAGTTTGGGAGGTGGGAATCATGTTATGTGTTGTTTGACTTTGGGATTGTTATTGACATTAGATAACATTTGATTGTTAATGGACAACCTCTTTTTGTAATTTCATGGGGAGACCAAGGCTACTAGGTAAGAAGTGTTGTGAATTTGTCAGTCTATTTGATATTTAGCACTTTTTAGTACCCCTATTTTTACGTAAAACATGGCTAGGTGTATTTTCACTTAGGAGGATAGTTATAGTGATTTTGTTGAAGTTTCATGATTATTAACCTATCTGTAGTAGGTCCACATGTACCTAACTTGTAGAACATTGTTTGTGCCTATGATGTTGCCTCATGATATATATGATATGATTTTACTGCTTTATTATATGTTGAGAATGTGAGACACTTCATGTTTTATATTATGAATGTGTTGACATATTTGTTCTTGATGACTGTGTATTGACATTATATGGTATATCCTTGTTTCCTTGTGTTTTATTGATATTGTGTCCTTTTTATAGCTTGGGTAAGAATTTTTGTGTGTGTTTTGTGTTAAATTATTTTTTTGGATTTATAATTACATAGAAGCATGAATTGATTAAGAGAAATAGTTTACAATATATATATATATATAATAGTTTTAAAAGAAATTTTTTTCTTGATTCTTTTTAGCAAAATAGGATTTTTAATAGATGTTTGATAAATGGAAAATAATCATTGTTCCATTCAATTTATACACTTTATTCGAAATATTTATCTATAGTTTTTGTGATTTTATAAAATGGGGATTTGTTTTAAAAAAATTTCCCTATGAGTTGATTTGATAAAGAATATGACAACCAATATTATATCTTATGTTGAAAAAACCAATTTATAAACTATATTATTATGGGAATTCCATATATTTGATAGGTAGTGGTGGCCTAATAATGGATTTGGTGTTCACACTGATATTATTAATATAATTACAGGTTCTAGGTTTCTTTTAATCTTGATTCTATTGATAGAATTTATTTGTTAATTTTAGTTTTTAATTCACTACATTCGACCTGCAGTTCCCATTCCATGAATTAGTAACACTAAAATTTCGTCTCATTGAAGGTAAAGTGTGTGGCCTTTTAATTGGTATACATTATTCCACATATGATTTTTATTTATTTATATGGATGGGGGTATCAGTATCTACAGATGGGTGATTTAAATCCATTAGAGGTGGGTATCATTTCCTTATAGGAGGGGGTTTTAGGAGGGATAGGGATGTTTTTATTTCATCGTTCAATTACATTTCAATCTTAATTTTGATTTTAGGATTATTTATTATATATTTTCTTTAGAATTGATTTTTGATGTATGGATGGGCTATACCGAATTCTTAGTATATTCTTACTGTTATGTTTTACACTAGTTATTTTTAGAAAACATTCCCATGCATGTTATTATGTTTATCTAACTCTAGTTTCTATCCTGTGGGTATTAGGAATACCCTTTGGCCATGCGTAAGGTAGGTTGAGGATTCCAATTAAGGGAGGGTTTGATTCTAGGGTTTTTTAAAAATATTTTAGGTATAGGCTTGGTTGTGTGATGATGCAGATATGGGACAAGAATATTTAATCGTCCAACCATCTGAGACCTCATAACAAGATCTATGTGATCCATGACTTGTAACAAAAAATAGTAGTATTATATATAATTATATAGAGGTACTAATTTCATGGTGACCGGTTTTTGGTCTTCATATATCACAGGGGTCTCTATAATATCTTCTTATAAAGAGATGTCACACGGGATAGAGGCATTGGATATAATTATATTGTATTTATTACTTTAAAATTGTCAACAACTATAGTAAGGGAAACATCCTAGCTAATTAACTTAATAGGAAATATTATTCTCTACTAGTAGAGTAGGAATCTTAGAGACTAGACTCGGTCGAGTTCGGTTTGGGGGAAGAATGATATGTTTCGTATCTTTGATCAATTGTGGTGTCTCCCATAATTCATCCATGTATTATAGATTCCCATAAAGTATAAATAAATTTTTGGTATTGTACGACCATATATTCTCAATCAATTCTCCTACAATAATTACTAATGGTTCTAAGAACATAATCAACTTTATGAGCTAGACAATGGTTCCATCAGTGTTGTGTGAGGCAGTTTTGATGGAGTTTCAGACCTCCCCATTTGTGTCATATCCTAGATTTCTAATTATATAATAGGATCTCAAGAAATATTTCTAGTTTCTAGTAATATATTTGAGTATTTATTAGTTCATATTATGGTGTCTCTCTTTTAGAAAATAAAGGTTGAGCACTATGTTTCAAACGATTTAAGACAACCCCTTAGGGTTCTAGAATGGAAGTGGAAATTTATATTGATGTAATTTTTTCATGTAATTCCATGATCAATGAAGGCACATGATACTATATTTTTTCAATTAAATAACTAAAAAAATTATTTAACTTTCTTTCTATTTAATAGTAATGTTTGGATGATAGTGTAGGAAACCTGTAAATGGATTACATCATATGGTTTCTTGGAGTTCCCTTAACGATCTTCTCAGACCATGATGCATGATTCATTCCTGGTAGTATAGGATCTTTAAATAATAATTTAAGATCCATTAATGTCTGATTATAACATTCCAACCTAAAATACATGTTACAAATTAAAGGACCACTTACATTCTTATGGATATATTGCAGTCTTATGTGGATGTTTTTGGAAATATATGGGATGATCTCCCACTTTTAGTAGAGTTTCTATATAGAAACATTTATTTCTCCACTATAAGCATCAAACTCTTTGAGGGATTTTATGGAAAATCATATAGTTTTCCCCTTTCATGGTCATAGATGGATTATTGAACACTTATAGGGACTAAGTTCGGTTTTTATCATTGAGGGGGTTTATATTCTAATAGCCTTCGATTTTCTAGGTGTGAAATAAGTTAATATCATCATATTTTCTTGATGTTATAAACTATGAGCTTAATGGTATGAGTTTTATGAGTTTATTTTGTGTTTTGTATAATTTCACAGTTTTTCTCAAAGTTGTAATGTTGGAACACAATTTTTCCAAACCGTGCATAGTTTCAAGAAAACTATATAGCTTTTTATATAGAGAATGTGGGTAGAACACAGATTCAACATGTTTTCATCAATTTTTCATCATTATCTAGAATAAATTTAAATCATGATAACATATAAAGTCTTTTTTGGAATGTAATTAACCAACCTTTCAACAGAACAGGAGAGGCGGAAATCCTCACACAGTTGAAGCATAGTTTGGAAAATAATGCAACCAAACCATGTGTGGATGAAACTAAAGATCTAAAATCCACTTTTATGGACTAAAACCTCTATATTTTCTCTCTTTATTCCCCCTACACCAAGAATTATTAATAATATGGATTCTAGAGGCTCTCCTTAGTGAATCCTAATTCAACCTAGTTTGATTCAAGTGGATATAGAAGCATTGGATCATGGGAAATCATGGTTTGATATCTATATTCACATGTTCTACATGTTTCTTCTAGATCTACAATTATTCTATTTAAATTAATAACATATCTATAATCAAATGAAAAAATATATGGAATCTCATATTATATAATAATTAAACATTGTATTATTGAGGGATAGTTAGTAGTATCTTGATAATTATTATCTTTTTTAAGAAGATCAAGAACCACCAATGTTGGAAGATGTCATGGGTTATGTTAAATTGTATATAATCACATGTTCCCATTTATTCTTGAATCATTCTCGATAATCCCTTTTTATGATTAATTGGGATTTATTTTGGGGATTATTTTCATAGGGTTTTGATTTGGTTAGTGTGGAGGCATGATTTTGGAATCGACTGAAGACAAACCTTGATTTTTTTCATCATTCCACTCAAGGTAGGATGTTCATTTCCTTGTAGAGTTTGTGTTTATGATTTTTTATTAATATTAAATTGAGTTATTTTTTAAATTTAGACCATTTTTTATGTTGGATAATTTGTGTTATTCTATATACCATGAGTCCATATTAACATTATTCACATGTGTGTGTGTTAATAGACAATGATATTCATTTTTTATTTCTATGTGGTTCCAATATGTGTTATTCCAAAATATGTGTATTGAATGGACTTTTGAAGTTTAATAATAGAATAAATTGATCAGTTTACCATCACGTATTAATTATACCATAGAGGGGAAGTGTGTTGAAATGTTATAATGATGATGATGATGATGATGATTAACCAGAACACATGGTAGGGGTATGATGGAATTGAGGTATGAACTAAGGAAGTGTTGAGATATGGGATCAATGTGACCAGAACTATTATGGAAACCAAATATCAAGACCTTGTGATCTGACCTATAGTGGTGATGGGGCTTGGTGTCCTTGTGGTCCAACCAAAGGCTCATTATACTGTTGGATTCTAAGAGTCATTATCCATAAGGTTTCTATGAGATACATGCGGTGAAATTGTGGTTAACTATTCTTCATGACTTATACTATGATTATCCTATTTATGTGGGGCCGAATAAGGTATGGTTATGGCCCGTGTAATATTTTTTTGTGAGTTATCTCTGTATATGTGATTGATCATTACTTATTATTTATTTAATTATTTTATTTTCGTAAACCCTTATATATGTGAACTTATGGTAGGTTCACATTGGTGTTATCCCACTAGGTTTATACACAAAACCAAAATTGGGATCTCAATGTGTGTGTAGACACCCTGATTAGGGATCTTGGGAAGGGAATGGGCCCAATGGTAGGATGTTGTGGAGATGGTCCATGGTGATGGAGGAAATATTGGGGTAAGAATCTAGATAAATGATGATGTGTCTTCTCTTATTTTTCATAATTTTTAATACACCGGCTGACCTACCACATGATATTCCCTTGATTTATATTATTTATGACTGATGTTCCTTGTGTTGTATCATTATGATTATCTTTTATTATATTGTATTGATATGAGATGTTATTTACACATCATTTTTTGGAAAAGTATGACTGTTGATACAGTGCTAATAGTATCCCCATTACAGCACATAGAATCTCACTACTAGTCATCATCCTCTTATGTACAGGGGGTCACACATAAGCTCATGTCGAACTCTAGCTTAGACCAGGTAATTCGTGAAGAGGCATTAAAAATTTGAATCATAGAATTAAGGATTAATTTTTTTTCTTTTGGAATTATGTTAGAAAATATTTTAGTTCTATAGAACCCTAGTAGTGGTGATTCCTTATTCCTAGCCAATTTCTTTTTAACAAACCTCTGTGTTACCAGTGATGGAATTACTACTATAGTTTTAAGGGGTTTTGGCATTTTCAGGAACCGTGAGTAGTCACATAGGATGAAATGCCATATATATTTATATATGCACATGTTAGGTGATGTATTGTAGTTCTATAAATAAATTCTTCGATATATACTAGTTTTTCAGTGATATATATTTTTTTTCTACTACTGAGATATATCTATCTTGGAATTAGTTATTTAAACATCAACAAGCTGTTAAATTTTATTATATATATATTGACGATTTTTACTAATGTATGGTTATGGATTAACTTTTCTTGATCCTTAGATATTTATATGAGGGATTTGCCTTATTTTTGTAGGTAGCCTCCTAGAATATGTTTATGTAGAAATCCATCATGTGTGCTAAAGTTTTTTATTATTTTGTTATCTTATGTAAGTTTCTAAATATAGTTAATGTGTATATTTTTCATTCAAAACAATTCCTCTTTAACTTATCATTATGGTGAAGCCATAATATGTGGGCCAAGATGATTTCATATGGGATAACATCCCACATATTCCACTGGATATGAAATAAAATTCTTCTACACCCAGGCTATAGTTTTAGGTAGAATGGTTACATCATCTAGTAATAATTCTCTTAATGACTGTTCATAGTGGGGGAGTTTGAAGACATTGGTGGATTATTCTTGGTACATTAATCTCCAAGATCATCCATCTTTCTTGGGAACTATAGGTTTTTGGGATATTGTTGTCATTATTAATGTCATTCCGGGAATTTTTGATCTATTGGAGACTATAGAGGAACATCGAGTAAAGTCATATTCCTTGATGCTTTATGTACCCCCTACGATGTGTTGGGGTATTACGAACCAGTTGGGGAAATTTGAATCTATGAATTGGAAGAAATTAAAATACCTTTTATTAGAGATTTCATTTCATAGTATCATAATTCTTCTTACTTATAATTTTTCATGGAGTTACTTAAACTTTATAATCTCTTATCAAGAATGAGACACATAAGGATATGATGTTTGAGGTTAGACTTATTCTAGAATATAGACACCAGTTCAGGAACATTTACCTGATGAAATATATATATGTGATTCAAGGCCAACATAATTGAGAAGGCTTTGGAGGAAAACTAGATTGTAGGTATCATTTCATCCTTTAGTTGAATTACTATTGATAATTATGATATTAGTAAGAGGAAGGTATAGTATTCTCACTAGAGTGATGATAGATATCTAGGGAAGAGTAGTTTTTTATAGACACCTTTTGTGGGAAAAATAGTTCCTCAATGTTTCAACTATGGAATGAGTAGAAGTTATCACATTTTTTTCAAAAGGAATTATTTCATGTATATTCAGTTTATAATGATTGGAAATATTCACCAATTCGGTATTAAGTAGTTGTGGGAGGGTTCTTGTAGGGGTGCAGTAATGACATGGTTTGTGGCCCAGGTGTATTGTCTAGGTACTTAGAAATAGCTTCAAGACAAATAGACATCAGCATCCCATATGATTCACACACTGCATGGGAAAGGAGATGGTTCGAATGTAGTGTGGATGTAAGCAACAGACTTCATTCTCAGTGGCTCTCATGATAACCTTACTAAGTGTAAAACTATGGATTTTTTCTCAGAGTAGGATTTTAGAGAATATGGAGTGCCCAAGAAATGTTATGACCTAATTGGATTTCTAGATCAACATTAGTGGTTATGGACATGGAATGGTCATTAGTGGTGGAGTTGGAACCTCTCCTCAAAATGAGAGAGTTATCATCTTCTTTGAGGATGATATTGTCTGGTAGGGTCTTGGAGAACTCATCTCACATCTCTAATCCACAAGGTAGCTCAGTTTTTTGATTCCCTCTATCTCAAGGACATAAATTGTATATAGATTTTTCATGCAATAATGGACAGAATTGTGGGGGTGGGATTTTTCTTAATTTGGATGGCTCAATGGTCTTTTCATTACACACCTTCTTTAGTCTAGGTGATTCCCTCTTGGACAAAGTTTATTTAATGATTAAGGGTTCAAAGGTTTCCATATCTCATTCCAACATTTTTAATGAGGCTAATATAGATTCTTCTATTCTAAACCGGTCCATTAGGGATTATTTCCAAGCTCCTTGGTCTATCAGTTAAATCGTCCATAGATGCAAAATCATTATTCATATTGCTATGAATCTTACTCAATAATGGAGGGAGTGTAATATGGTGTATGAAATCATCTTCAATAAAGCATCACTAACTTATGAATTTAATATCATTTCTTATATTTGATCCCTTCCCCCTTATTTTATTTACCTCATTAGAGATTATTCTTTGGATATTCATTACATTAAATCAACCCAACATTGTTTTCCAGTAGCCCTATATTGAATAGAAATTTATTAATGATGGATGGATGGATGGTTATTAGAAATATTCTTGGAATTAGTTGATGATGGTGAGAGTACATTGATTGTTCAATGTATATTTTACATTACATACACATTTTATACTTCCTTGTTTGATATGAGAGATTATGTTCTGTTTACATATGCTTAAATTATTAATGACCTTCACTTTTTGAATAAGTTTTTCTTGTATCATTATAATGATTCATTACTCCATAGGCACATTCTTAGTATTGTGCACGTGATTGACTATGAGGTTGTATGGATGGATACTAATTTTTTTTGTGGGTCAACTAATGTGGATCACATTCCAGAGTAATAATGTTTTGTGGTGGGGAAACTGAAAGGCCAAACAAGGATTTGATTGATCAAGGAGAAGGGGAGGGGTGAATCAGTGATCAATTTTTTTTATTTTTTATTTATTTTGTAACAACCTTCACCAAATATTAAATAATTACAAAATTATTATTAAAAAAACTCACAAAAAAAACTATATGATCATAATAATTTATAAGGACCAATACTAAATAAAAGTAGTTATCCCTTGGAATGGGTTGGAAATATTCCAATACCAAAAAATACACTATGAATTTTTTTTATTGTGGTTATAGAAAGTAGGGTATATAAATATTCTTTCATTTCACTATGATCATTACGATAGTTCATGTGTTTCTTTGAAAAAAAATACTCATCAATAATTTTTGTAACATCTTTTTTAAATTCCACCAATTGGATCAATATTTTGTCACCATGATTCTTGTACTTCATCACCTTTTCACTTCTTGTAAAACACATCTTCTTCACTTTCTTACCCAACATTAATTATTAACTTCCTCTATCCACACACTATTAATGTGATTTATTTATCTGGTTTTTTAATTCATAATTTCTATTAAGATATTCTTTACGGCGCCTTCTGATAATTTAAACTACTTTATTACATTAATTTATAAATCTAATTCCACCAAATAGAATGTTTGTCAAGGTGAATAATTTTTTTTATTCACTGATCAAAAAAACACTAATTGATATTAACGTCATCCTCTAAGTCAACAAAAATATTTCTTGTTTGGAAACATCATGCTCAAAACTAGATTTCAGATGTTTATCTAGTGTCTCTAAATAAAAAACTTTTTCAACACTTCTAATTTTTGAATCCATGAACAGTACCCACACCGTACAATATACTTCCATCCATTTATTGATGGTTTTTAATTAGAGATGGGTGGAATACCAAGTAATTTTCTTACTTCAAAAAAAATGAAATATTAAAAATCCATCTAAAACAATTTTTCAAAAACACTTCATGATGTCAACATTCTTTTAGGACCTTCCCAATAATTCAAAAAACAAAAACATTAGTACTTCCTAAACTAGAATCATAGATCATACATCCTCTATATTTCAAATTTTGAATGATTAGTATAGAATCATCATATTGAATATCTTTACTAAATATTTGTAAAGATCTTTTGAACATGGAAAATTTTATTTATCTAATACATTTTATTGTCCTATCTATCCAATTCTTCCAGCCAAAACATTCCATCTATTATTGGTTCCTATTTTCATAGTTCATCCAAAACATTATACTATTTATTCATTATTATCTATTTGAACTTCATTAGAATTTTTCGGATAGTTTCCAGTATATTTTATATTCTATCTGATAACCATTATACCAAATGTTCTTCATATCATCTTATTGAAAATTCATCTTCAGCACTTCAAACATGTATTTCTAATAGTCATTATAAAAAAAATTTCTCAATGGACTTGATCTGATGATTTTTTTAGATTGACTATTTTAGTAGACTTTTCCATTTTCATCATTCATCAACATTTTCACTTTTATCATTGATGACATTTACTCACCCCATAGTAATTAAAAAGACATCAATTCAGTCTTTATAGATATGACATATTTATAAACACTGTCAAAAAATATAACAATTGAAATTAAATAGATCTTTATTGAAATAAAATTTCAATTTTGAATGGATTCATTCGATGAAACCTTTTATGATAATAAATTTTCAACAGCTACAATTTTGATATTTAATAACATTTCTATTTTCAACAAAATTATCCAAAAAGATATATTTTCTTTTTTTTCTAATATATACCTTAGAAAATCATAGTAAAATTATTTTACACATGAATGAATTTCAACCCCTTTTAAATTAAAAATAACACTTCAATCCTCCACAGCTTCTAAAAATTAATAAATATATTTTTTTGTAAATTTTTTTGTCCCCCTTTACATATAAAAACCTTCATTCACTTTTCATAAAAATATGAAATTATCTACCTTTTACTCAATCTAAAAACATTATATTTCAAGAAACCATGAAATAATGACCTCTGGAACAACAAAGCATTGCTGGATATAATAATTTAACATTCCATCTTTTCAAAACATTATAAAATTTAAAAGAGAAAAATTAAACAAAACACGTCATTTGATATCCTAAATAAAATAATAATCTTCATGGATCAGGTTAAAAAGGATTTTTCTGATTCTCTTCTTCTGATTCCACCTCTATATAATTTCCATTATAAGAAAAAATTACTATGTTATTCTGTTTTGGATAAAATAATAATAGACATCCATTCCAAAAAAAACATATTTTTTTAAAAACAATACAAAAAAACTTCTTCAAAACCACATATTGAAATCTAAAAGACTCATTCGGACAACATGCCCTGAAGAATCAACCTCTTGGGATTTTTTCCTATATACGATCATAAATCACCAAAACATTTTAGATCATGATATAAATTAATTATCCAAAAGTTATACACTTATGTGAGAGAACTAATTGAAGGAAACAAGAGTAATTGAATAGAAAACTCATGTTGTCTATAAGAAGTGACATAAGGATCCTCCTCTTGAACATTAGAAAATTCATCACCTTTTAACTTTTTCCATTAAAAAATATTTCCTACATAAATGTGAATAATTTATTAAAACAAATATCATATGATAAAATCATAGCTTCCCTTTTTTAAAAATACCCCAAAATGTGTAAATTCATTTCAAGGTTTAAGGTCCAACCAATGGATAGATTGTTCTTACAATATTACCGCCTAAAAATACACTCCAAATTCTATATGAGAGCAGTGATGGATTAAGATACCATGTATTTGAATAGAGGGTGGTAGTACACCCATGTTCAACTTTATCTTATAAAATGTCTCTTCAGTAATGGATTTCAAAATATATCTGCAACAATATCCACTATTGAACCATATTCTAGATTTATTTCATTATTCTCATACAAATTATTTGATGATCTGATATTAGATATCTATATTCTTTGAATGAGTTTGTTTTTCAATAATTTCTGTGAGATTTATATCACTTTGATTATCACAACACAAGTGTAGGGTTAAATTCACTTCCAAAAATAACTCATCCAACTATGCCATAATGCACATGAGTTTATTGTCACTTGAATTGTATCCAAATTCTCCCCTTTAGTTATATTGAGATTTAATGAATTTTTAGTCTTTTTATGATAGATCACAAAACTTTCTACTTTGGAACATTTTTTGCTACAAAGTTTTTGTAATCATTTGATATTTTTTCCTTAGATTATATTTTTTAGACTTAATAGAATCACCAGTAGAAACTATTTTTTTTAGACAATGATGTTTTCAAAAATTCATATTTTGTAACTCAATTATTTTTTGATAAATATATAGTATTATAAATTTATATTTCATATTATTATTAGAAATATTCATATTAAACATTGAGTATAATTTTTTATGATACTTCTTTGGTTTTCATATTTCATAACCTTCATAAATTTCTATAACTGGGTTTTATTAATTCAATATTCCTTACTCATCTTTAAATGTTTTTATTGAGTAAGTTAAATCTATTTTCACTTTACCATAAACATTTTCTCGATATCAATATTGAGATTTTAATATCAATCAATTACCTTTTTCAGAACATAAATATTTTTAAGATACATGCATTTATATTCAAAAAAATTATGAACTATTTATTGAGATACTATATTTATACAACATATTATTATCCCTTTCAAGTATTTCGTAATTTTGAAGAAATTATTTTAATTCTCATTTCAACACAAATTCCATCATATTCCATTATTCTTTAAAACTATTACATCCATCATAAGTGATCTTTCCATAATGAAAATTTGAAATAAAATTATATTTATAATATTTATAAATTATGTTATAGCTTACTCTTCAATGTTTCTATATTCTTCATCCATCGAAAAACAACTTCTCATTTTTGATTTAGAGAACATTTTATCCTTTACCTTTGAATATATATTTTTATTCATTTTTATGAAATTATCTTCTACATGTTATTTCTTCTCAATCACAATCTTCCAATTATTTTATTCTTGGAAAATTTGCAGTGAAGTGACCAATAACAATAAAACCAAAACATTTTAGTGGTAACTTCCATTTGTACATTCATGTGCCACTATTATATTTTTTAAAAATAAGAGCATAACTTCATAAAAAAATTATGATCTTGTTTTTGGAATAATATTTAGTAACTTTTTCATATTTGATAAAATTATACGAATTTCCTTTCATACAAGATTTAAATGAAATTTCTCAATGAACCTTTTCTTTACTCTTGATAACATTCTCTCTTATAATTTCACAAGTGATGAGAATTCTATGTAGATCATCTATAGATAGATTTTTAGGATATATATCTTCCAAATATGAACATTTAACATAAAAAATATTATGAATAATTATAAATATCTTTTAACCTATGTTGGGAACTTCAAATACCTCACCAAGACATATTATTGTGTTTTAAATTTCATTCAACCCTATAAAGAAGACACCAAAAGATTCACAATCACCCATCTGCTGATCTTAGTTATTCCGCCTCTAGATTTATGTATTGGATTTCCTATCCTTAGTATTTACTTCATATAGGATCTTCACCTCCTCTTAAACAACCTTATTAGTCTCAACCCATTTAACTCTATGAAACTCAAATTCAATGAGTTAGAATAAAATAGAATTTTTGGCTTACCCATATTTCACAAAATATATCTTATCAACAGTTGTTACAAGAACAGACTTTGTATAAGGAAGGAATATATTTGTCACATATTTATGAACTACATATCCAAGAATCATATGATAATGAAAAGTTAAATCTTTATTGATATCATTGTCTATTCCATTGAAAATTGAAATCCAATTTCATTCCATAGAATTTTGAACATCAATAGAAAATTATATTTTATTCCAATGTCAAAAAATATTAAATAAATGGAACCTTTTCTCTAATACTAATTGAGAGGACACAAATGGGTTTCTGTAATCACATAGAGGGAGAGGTGTGAATCATTGATCTATTATTTCATTTATGTTTCCTTTCATTTTAAACTACATTCTCATATTATAATATTGTTATAACCTTTATAAAACAACCTCACAAGAACAACCGTAGGAATATAATAACTTACAATCTCAATTTATCAATAAGAGTATCTAGTCTATGTAATGGTTTATAAATAATTAAATTCCACACAGTCCACTATAAAATAATCCATTTTATGTGTTCACCAAAAGTAGGGTATAATTGTAAACTTGAATTGCAGTATGAACATTAAAATAGTGCATGTGAGTCTTAGTATTAAATATGTGAAAATGATTTCTATAAAAACCTTTGAAAAACATTCAAAAACTGGCTCATAATGTTTCCATTGTGATAATTTTACTTATTCACGTTTCTACTATTTAAAAACACTTTTTCATCACATTCTTACCTAGTAGATGGTATAAACATCCCTTATCAAGTCATATTTCATATGGTTTCTTTGTCTAATTTTTCAAAATGATTTTTCCATATGAAAAGTACATCCAAAAGTCACATCTAGAAACTTTTGATAATCAATACTAATTTTTTACATCACTTTGTACATCTTATTACACCTAATAGAAGTATTTTTCTAGTGATTGAATCCTTTATACATTAATAGATAAATAACCTCTGATCGATATCAACTTCTTCTTCTGCCTCAACTATGATTTTCCCTAGTTGGATACTTCCTAATCAAGACATTCTTTCAGAAGTTCATCCATAGGCTCTATCTAGAAATAATTATTCATAACCTAAACTTTTTTAAATAATTAAAATTACCAAAATTGTGAATTATATTTCCATCATTTTATATATTTTTTGGAATTATCATATGATTGAATTACACTTAATTTTACTAATTGAATTAAATTTTGAATTTATAGACTCTTTCTCAATGGGTTTTACTAAAACTCCTTTGTAATTCTGCATAATATTTATTCTTCACAGAAATTAAAACATTATCTAATTCACTTATTCCACATTTGTAATCATGCATAATCCTTCCAAAAAATTTGGATCCTTGAAAAAGCATGATTGTATCATAATATTGAATAAATTTTTGAAAAAATTATAAATAACCATTGACTAGAAAAAAAATATCCTTCTGATACATTGTCTGGAACACCCTATTATATTCTAATATCCTAAAAATTCTCTGTTATATTCACTCATATGGTGAATAATTTTACATTCCATTAATCTATTTAATATTTCTTCATTATATGACTTGCATCTGAATACTTTAGATAGTTACATTTTTTTAATGATTTTCATATGAAATGTTCATTTTATTATACTATAACAACTTCAACTTCCTGAACTCAAATATGTTTATCTCATATACATTATAAAAAATAATTTGTCATTTAATTTGACTAAATACGTTTTCCTAAGATGTTTATTTGATGATTTTTTCTGATAAACATAATATGTAGACTTTTTTTACCATTCCTTAGTATTTTACATTTTAACATTGAAAAAAAAATTAGATATCCCCTAGAATCAAAAAAACATAAACATCTTATCTTTGAAAAAAAATCAAAATCATAGTAAAAAACTATGTCTAGTTAACTTCTATAGATATTCAGGGAAAGAAAATTTTTCATTAGAATGACATTATCTAATGGGACTATTTCTAATGAAATATCTTCAACAACTCCACTTTTGAGTTTCAGTAACATTCAAATATTCAAAAAACTTATTCAAATAGACCATAAAATGTTTTTATTATTTCATACATATAACTTTTTAGTGGAAACATTTCATATAAATATGATTTTATCACCCATTTAACTTACTATAAACACTTTAAATATCTATATCTTGAAAAAATTATTGAATATATCTTTTTTGGTAAAAACATTTATCTCCTCCTTTAAACATAAATACATCTCTCAATATTCATATAAATATCATATTTTAATCCTTTTACTCAATTTATAAAAATTCAATTTTAAGAACTCATGAATGTAGGAACTTAAAAATAATAATAAATTTCCATATTTAATAATAAAAAAATCCATCTAATAGAAACATTAGAAACATTAGAAGTTAAAATTTCATCCGAAAACATCATGAGATATCATTTGTAAAAAAAATATTCATTTTATGGACTTGAATTTGAAAAAATTCATTGGATCCTACCTATATAATTTCACATCTATATGATTACAATTTTCATAAAACATTACAATGTGATATAATTTTTGTTAAAACAAAAAAGGTATCCATTTCCTGAAAACAATTTTTTTATATACAATCTAACAAAAAAACATCCAAAAAACATCCAAAAATCTAAAAACTCGATCATGCTACTTGGTCCCAATATAAATAGTGCCACATTCATGATTCTAGTGGAAGAATAATTAGATCCAGTATGAATCATTCATGTGGTAGTTATATATTTTATCTTCCTGGCCTAATTTCTCAAGCAAGTTTCCTAGAGATTCATATTAATGATGAGAAGTATTTTAAAGGGGTTAATGAAATGATATTGGATTATATTGGTGAATTATTAGTTAATTTCATCATATTTTTTTGATGTTTCGATGAATGCGTGGATTTTTATGAGTTACTAGGGTTTTTGGTTCTTTTTAGAGTGTTTATGAGGCCTTTATGGTGTATTATTATAGAACAGTCTGCCTAAATCCTGATGATTCTCTAGGAAGGCATGGATATTTTCTAGAGGTTAGTCAGTGGTGAAACGTGGAAACATTTTTAGAGATTAAAATGAAAATTTCTATAGAAACTATATGGATAAAGACAAAAGATAAAATAGTGGTTGGCGTATGGTTTACCAGACCATGCAACCAAATAGTGTGGGTTCTTAAGAGAGGAAGATAGCCTTATAAAGTTTGGGAAATGATGTGACAAAACCATGTTCATAAGTAATTAATGATCTAAAATCTTTATTTATGGATTGAAAACTATATGTTTTTAAACATTTTTCCTCCAATTAAAAAGGTTCTCAATCTTAGGGACTCTAGAGTCTCTACACAATGAATTCCTCACTTCCTTGTCTAATTTTGGTCTTTTAAGAACCATTGACCTAATGGGAATCAAGTTATGAGATCCATCATTATCCATTCCTCATTGTCCTTATAGATCTGACCTTGTTCCCTAGAAATGAATCATTGATTTGGTATTTCATTGGAGGACTTATGGATTTGGAAAATATCTAGGGGCAAAATCTTGGATTTTTGAGGGATATGTTGCTGGATGTGGAGAATTTTCATCTTTTCCTTGAATGAATCTATATCCACACTTTACGATGGATCTTGTTTGGTATGTTGAATGGATCCTCATAATGTATGACCTTTTATTATATAATATAATTCTATAATCCATTTTTTGGTGAATTGGAATTGTTTCTTGGGATCCATGGAAATCTTGATAGATTTGGTTTGTTATTGGGAGTGAATCAATTATCTACTCTTGATGAACATTGATGTTTTCATCATTTATATTGAGTTAGGATGTTAAATAACATTTATATTTGGAGTATATGATTGTTTTATTCCTATTATGTTTGGTTCTTATGTGCATTTAGACCATATTTTAGGTGTGATGAAATGTGTGTGTGTAGCCCATGCGACCCATGTTGAGTTTGATCATATGTCTTTGTGTATTTATGGATAAAAATATATATGTTCATTATTATGTTGTACCTATATTTATTATTCCATGTTATGTGTGATGTACATACTTTTGAGTTTTTCATCTCGTAGTAAATGGTTGGTGGACCGTCATGGATTAGTTTTCCCCTAGTGAAGGAGCATGTTAAGATGTGATGATAGTGTATGTAGACCAAAACATAAGGAAAGGGTATGATATCCATGATTCATGACTCAAGGAAGTTTAATGATACAACATACTTGTGGCCCATCGCATAGTGGAAATAGGATATGATGACTATGTCGTCTGGCATGTAGATGTGATTGTGCTTGATAGCCTTGTGACCTAACCAAAGGCACATTATCCTTGTCGATTTTATGAATTGTTATATTTTTTGTTATTGTGAGGCACAAGTTGGGAACATTTGGATGACTCTAGTTCATGATATTTTCAATTATTGTCTTCTTCGACATTTTCTAAAAATGGTACGGTCAAAGATGAAAGCTACTTGTTCAGTGCATGTACACTTAATACAATTTTGATTGTTACGTACATGTGAATTTTTTAATACAACGTGATACAACCATACTCATGTGAACTTATAATAGATAAGAATTGGTGGTTTACTATTGGGTTTATACATAAAACCTACATAGGTATCCTAGTGTGTGTACAAACATTAGTATCTAGGATCCAGGGGAGGGAAATGCCCCAGTTGTAGGATGATGAGGAGATGGTGTATGGTTACAACGGTAGTACCAAGATAACATCTAGATTGATGTTGTTATTTCTTCACTTTTTTTCTTCATATTTTCATTTTACACTATATCCCCTACCACACCAAGGACCCATGATTTATTTTATGAACGAATTACATTCTATATTTTGTAGCATTTGGATTCTATTTTATCATGTTATGTTGTTATGAGATATTATTTATGATTTATGTATTTTTGGTGTATAGATCATGATACAAAGGGTATAGTCTCCCCCACATGTGTATGGGGACCATAATTTCTACTCATAAACATATTACTTATCGGGAGTGGAATATGATGTTAGGTGGAACATGAGACTAAACTAGGTGATTCGGGTTGAGGAATTACACCTGTGATCCCATATCATATAAAAAACACATATCAACCAAATATTTTATATAGATCAAGGATGGAGGCCTTCAATGTGTTATGAGGTATTCCATGTGTTTCATAAGGTATCTAAAAATCAGGAATTATGGATGTTCAATCAAGGAATCAACATATCATTGAGGTTTGTTTTTCTATTTCAGATTCTATATAGGGTGGGTGAGGTTTCTTATTGAATCAAGTTTCCCAAATTGCAAGATTGAGTACACAATGTATTTTTTGTGTCATATCTAATGAGATATATTCACTCTCTAATTCTCATTATCAAACAGGGTGAGTTAAACCTTGAGGAGGGAAAGTCCATTATAGAGTACCTAGTCGGTATTTTGGATCTGTGTGAGATGAACCTTTATTTGTGTTTCAATTCATTAGTTTTCATTCTATTGCTTCATGGGAATCTTCAATAGGGATCAAGGGGTATGGGAATTTGATGCAAGATTTCTTCCCTCATCTTCATGAAGGAGTTATTCTTGTTACGGTGAAATATAATGAAGGCTGGGTTGATTTTGTGACATAGTTTTTTAATTTAATCTCATTGAATATTTTTTGTATTTATAATGGTTTTCATGTGGATAGTTAATTTTTATAGGAATCATGGGTCTTCAAAAAATTCATTATATAATATTTTTTTTATTCCTTGTTCACATTGATGATTAATAACCCCTAAACGGATCCCCAAATAGAAAATTTTGACACTGTGACTATTTCTATAATTGGAGGGTTCATAAGGAATGTACCAATAATATGTTCATGCTTTGGGAAATAGGCTTATATTTATTGGGTATCAATTTATTTTACTTATTAGACAAAATTAAATAATATAAATTAGTTAATAGTTTCATTTTTGGTGGGATTATCTATCATCTTTGGAGGGGTTACACAAGAGGGTTTGAGAGGCATGTTTTTGATAAAAAAAATTCAATTATTCAAGGATCCAACACATTCAAAAAATTAGGATATGTTTTTGGAGAAATAATGTGTAAATATAATGGAAGTGTATCATACTAATATTTTTATAACCATTTCAATAAACTATGCTGATTTTAATCTTGAAAAAAATTTATTATCTCAGTATAGATGTTGATAATTTGATCTTAAGTTTTTATTGACCATTATTATTCTATATTTATGTTTTATAATGTGAATTGAATATTATTATTAATATTATCAATATTAAATTTTCACCAATATGAAATCATGTTTGAAAAGTGATGAATAGTTAATAAGATATGGTCATTTGATGATCGACCATAGTTCTTATATTCTCTTGGTTTTCCCTCCCCACCTCCACTCACATGAAGAAAAAATTTCACCAACGGTATTTTCAATAGAAGCTACATTGATGATAGAGACTTGTGATCGTGGAGTGGTATGTAATGGGTAAGGGAGAAATCATTTAGATTTTGAAGTAATATATAGAGTGCCATCGGCCGGCAGTGATGATGAATGTAATGTGATGGAGGTTCCTTGGGTGATAGTTTTGGTGTGGGGAATGTATTCATTCATGGTAACTCATAAAATATCAATTTTTCTAATAAGGTGTAGAATGAATTACCACCATACATTTGACAGTGACAAAAGAGCCTGTGAAATAGAATATCAACCGTTAGCAAAGATAGAAATGGAAGATATGAAAACTCTAATAATTAGTCTAAAGGATTCAAGATTTTATAAGGGAAACATCACTACATAGAATGTAGTTTTGAAATTACATATCATGTTCGATTTCACCTATAGTGGTAGGTATTTCATGAAATGATAACTATAATATGGTGTGTGGATCCTAAACAAATTCCACCCTTTATTTACAACTATTAGATTTGGGTTTTCTAGACATGAAAATACAAAAAAAGTGTGTGACTATAAGTTACTCAAAATGACCTATAAAACCACATGACTTGGGGTTTATTAGAGTGATGTCTTTCTAATCAACCTATCCCCACATGTTATATTGTCTAGTGGAAACACTGTTTAATTCAGTAAATTGACTCAAGAGATGATCATAGTACATGGACAACTAACCCATTGTTACCCCACACCATGTCACTCACATTAAATTCCATATTGGTAGACCTTACATGATTATAATATTTTTTTAAACTCAGTTATCACTTGAGTATCCCACATCATGTATAGAGGAGAACATTTCACGTAGATGAAATTTCCAAAAAAAAATTCTCACCTCTACCCAGCAATTTGAGCGAATCAGATAATAAATTAGTCCATTTTGATTATTATTTCACACAGAAATCAATGTATCATCTCTCCCCATCATTAAGAGTTATTTCCAAGGTGTGTTGGGTAATGTTTAGTTATTTATCATTATATATAAAATTTATCATGTCTCCTATCTTCATGAACTAGTTGATAAGTCAGAGGTGAAATTCATGCTTACATCCCCATGAGTATGTGATCAGTTGTCTCACAAGTCTCCTTGAATTCATTGATACATAAATATCCATTGTGGAATGAGTATATCATTCTCCCTCATCACAATATTTCAGCTACATGAGTTTCACCTCCTTGAATGAAACATGTGGAGCACAGTTACACCTTGACCATTTCACCTCACTGTGTGGTGTGATGCATCGAACCCTAAAGTAGTAAGAGGAATTCATGTTATGGTATGTTTTCTAAACAGTAAAATTCCGTAAATTTATTTTTTAAATACATCACGAACTAGGAAAAATCATTATTTATGATTATATTTATAATCTATTCCTCAACTAGTTATGTTTCACCATGTGTATGATGAGTTTCACTAACCTCTCCTTGTGCACACAACATAATAATGAACATGTCACCAACTTCATTTTTTTGTGCAAGGGAATAATAATTTCCCCCAAATTCTAGCTTCAATGGGAGATATTGTTGGGGATGTTTGTGGAAAATGTCATGGATGAGCTAGTCCCAAGACTCATCTCCCTAATGTATCTAGGTGATTTATGAGGATTCAACGAGAGATATTGGTCACTTGATGAATCCATATAGAATACCAAAAATGATTTTTTAATTAACTCTTCCTTCAAAATGAAAATATAGAAGAGTAAAAATAATAAATTTTATATAGACATCAACCAATCTGTCGATCCATCTCTAAAAAACCCTATGGAATAGGGGCCCAATTTAGAATTAACTCAAACTGAGAATATATCATTAGGGCCATGACTAGGTAAAATGCACATAATACCCTTCATAAAATGGAGTAAAATTGTTTAATCCTTCATGGATGTGAACATAATAAGGTTATTCATCTATGCAAAGGAGAATACCATTTTCATGATCTTGGAGAATAAGAAGCTACTAGAGGTTGAGTAAAAGAACTGTCCCATGTATTTCCCCAACCAATGATTCCTTGTAAACACCATTCAAGACTGAATCAACCCAGAATAATCACTCCAGGACATGATAGATCATTGAAAAATGTACTTAGGTAACCCATCTGTGTATGTTATGTGCTTTTAATGATAATGAATGTATTAGGAAATGACATCAAGTCTATGATAAAGGAATTTTAATTTCAATGATTAGATTTCTAGAATGTTGATCACTACATCCTAAGAAAAAAGTTGGTTCTATTTAAATAAACATCCACCTTCGATTTTATTTCCCTCCCCATCAGTTTCACCACCACCTTTACAACCATTCATTGGTTTAAGGAGTCATATTTGGCATCACAGTGATAGTAATGAGAACCTGATAATTCCCCAAATAGCATGCACCCTCATGGATTTCATAACCACAATACTTAGAATAATCCCTATGAACCATCAAATTTTAGATAACTCCTCTAATGATGAGAATGGGTATGAGGACATCAATGATAATAGATTTTTGGACCACTATATATATCCAAGTGATAAATCATATCAATAATTTCCCCCATCCTATTTACTAGATTCTTATCGGAAGGGATAACACCCCACTGACAAGCATAGTACCCAGGTTGATATCTAAAAACATTTTATCTATGATACTAACACCATAAGATAAGATTTACTCAAGGATCAAGAAGAATATCTTCATAAGGAATCATCATATAGTTTGGATCTATAATCTATCTGATTGGTTTGTCATTTGCCTCAACTTCCAACCTCCAAAGCTCAAAGAAAACCAACCAACTACCAAAATAAATTTGATAATTACATCCTAGTAAATTTACCATGGCCAACATGATCGTCGATAATTAATTTTAAGAAGTGATCTCTTGGGGAAAAACATATTCTCGTATCATGGAAGTATCGCGTACTCAAGCACCTTTCCAAAAATCTGTATTAGCTTTAAATCATAAATTCACTTCCCCAATAACACGAGCCTCATGAATCCATTTCAAGGATATGATGAGACCTCTTTAATTTTAGATTGAAATTGCTGCTACTAATGTCTTTTTTGAAGAGGAATCCAGTCTTAATAAATATTAGGAAACTATCTCCTTCCCTAAGGAAGATTATTGTAAAATCATCCAATGGATCATTCACCCCATTTATATATTAGGAAATATTAATGACAGTAAAGTCAATCAATATTTGGTGGAAAATGTCTCTAGGACAAAGCTCATCTTGGATCAGACAATCTACAAGATATGGTATACATATATTGATTATTCCGCATCTAACATAATGATTTGGAGACATGAAAATAGAGATAAGAACCCAGTCTGTAAGATGCATATGAAGTTCTAGTTTAGATATTTCATATCAAATACTAAGTGTATGTTTTTTCATAAGACGCCACTTTAAATGCACTATAGTGAAGGCCTTGAATCCATTTTCAGGGATTCATACCCTCAACATATCACCAATGCCTCAAATACTTCTTAAATGGTTTATTTGGGGTTATCTATAGTGAAGTATCTCTATTTGAAATATGTGAATCTAGATATCATGAATTTGGGTCTATAAAAGTGAAATAAAATAACCCCAGATGAGTTGAAACCACAATGAATATTCAATTTATCCTACCTATCCACTACTTGGTTTAAATAACTCATGACCTAGGATACTATTTCCTTATCCCCATGGAGGTGTATTGTTACCAAATAATTTAATTATCCTATTAAGGGTATGTTCCCTTTAATCCAAGACAAACAAATTTTGTTATATAACAAAAAATCCCACCTCTTCCAATTGATATATTACTTCCATTTGTCGACCATTGGGAAAAATTTACCCAATGGAAGATAACCAGGTCATGCTGTTTTTATATCAATGATAGAATTAACCAATAAAGTCCACATGGGTTAGGATCACTAGCCTTAATTTATATGATTTTTACCAAACCAAGAGGAAAATAATCCACTTCTTGAGATTCCTCCCATGTAATGGAATATAATATTCACCCATAGTCTCTTATAGTAGAGGATTTGTATCCTCGCTCATGCTCATAAATTTGTGGTAATTGGACTTTGCTAAATCAATTATTTCCATTGAATAATGATTTTACTTCACCATTGAGGAGATGTAATTGCAGAATCTTGACACTGAGGAAGATTCGAAGTCCACATTTATTAGTACCATATTACATTCTAAATTTTAACAGAAGTACGTTTCATTCCAAAAAAGGTTCATTATATAATTTAAAAGCACAATAATGAGATATCAAGGATCAATACATATGTTTTCATCCACCATATTTTCCATCCTATTGGACACCATGGAATCAAGTAGGCACTAAAAATAATGCATCCCCATCATGATGTAGTAGTAAAGGTGTATTTTGATAAGTTTAACTAATATAATATCAACAGGGAAGTTCATTATGCTATATAGATTGAAAATATCATCCTAGTTATGAAGAGGAATAAATATATCATATTTTATGTTGACTTATAAGACCTCAACTAGCACTTTTAAAAAAGACAATTCCTCTTACTATTTAAAAAGATTATAATTGACATAACTATTTGATTTCAGGACCATTATTTCATTGAAAGATAATCTTGGTATATCCAAATATAGATCACTCTGAAACAGAAACAAGATACTAAATCATGGAATCTTTATGGAACCTACTAATGTTAATTTATATCCATTATCATGAAGAACATTAGAGAAAGAAAATAGAATTACATGTATCATACTGTCAAGACTCTCCACAGAATAATAATCTATTGTTATGTGGTTGAATTTTTGGTCAATTACCACTGACATTAATAATATCTAAAATTTCATGAGAAATTTTTTAGCATGTTCCACATTCCCCACGAGAAGATAAAAGCATTGAAGTATGCTTTGAGGGTTACATATATCAAATTTAATAGATACATTATTCAAACAAAATTAATTTATAGTGACCAACAAAAATCATATACATCATTGTAATTCCAATTCCACTCAATTTGGGAGTATTGTGAGGCCTCCATGACCTACTTGGGGAATTTTGTCTCTAATCTGGTAGGAAAATTTTATCATGTTTCCATGATGACTATGAAACTTGTTACCCATTAGTGGGATGAATAATTAATCATTGTTCAATGATATTAAAAATTATAAACTAAATTCTCCAATTTTGATTCGAAATATCTTGGGGAAACTGTTAGGCCTCTATGTGGATTCCTCATTATGATCCCTTGGTTCTCTTTTAGCAGAGAAGAATAATGATGGAAAAGAGAAGAGTATATATTATCTTAGTCTCATGCAACCACAAACTGAGACACAATATTCAAATTTTTATTAGTATAACCTTGACATGGACTTCATGTAAAACATGGGTCATTTTTTACAACATCATTAGGTATAATTCATCTCCAAAATTGACCCACTGATGTACATCATCATCCAAACTTTTTTGAATGGATAATTTTCATGGTGGGAGGTGTTCTATTAGTAGTTCCACCTTAGTTTATTCCATCATATGTTCATAAAGGTTCAAAAGATGGTATATTTATTTGTCGCACACCCATCCTCTGATGAGTCTGTCCTCGATATTGGATTCCCAGATATGAACATTCTTCCACATCAAATAAGGAACTCCATGTTTGAATGTTCTAAAAAACAGGAAATGCAGGAAGGATATTACAAGCTCTAATTATTTTCAAAATATATGATTAATCTAACAGTAACATAGTGAAGAACATCAGGAAAACATAATTGAATCATCAGTTAATTAACATGATAACATTATAACCAAATATATGATCATCACATAACTCTTCTTACTTAATTTAATAATTTAATGAATTACATTGTGAAGATCTATTTCTTTGTTGATGAATCTGGATTCTCTAAATTTTACCATCATTTCATCACATGAATCAAGTGTCGATTCTATCCAGTTGTGATCCACACATGAATTATGTACCTCAGATAAAATCTTTAGTAATCATCAATTTCTAGAATTGATGGTCATAAGTCTTTCATCGTTTTTCTATGATCACCAAGAGAATCAATTCAAATATAGAATCCCCTTGATCACTCTAGAATCAAGAAGGGCGGTGGAGGTTGATTGTTCTCAATTTGTGAGAGTGTTCATAGAAAAGACCTCTCTAGGGCTAGATAGGATCATTCAGATGACATTCTATACAACCAAAACTAATACCTTGTATTGGGTATGGAAATAATATAATTGACATGAAATAGAACGTGGGTTAATAAATTATAATTGCATATGCTCCATTATTGAATAAAAAATCCCATCAAAACAACTAGTTTACATTATTATTATTATTATTATTATTTATTGAAATGTGCAAACGCATAAAATATTTAAATATCATTTCATGAATTGATTATTTAAAATTTATTCAAATAATATTTTATATAAATTATTTCACATCTAGCCTTTAGAATCAGTGTTACATTACACCAAAAATGACATTCATTAAATAATAAATATTCATTTAATAAATAAATATCAATTCATTATTCCCCAATAAATAAATAAATACTATATTTACTAAATGAAAAATAAATTTCTATGAAATATTCTCCTCAATAATATACAACAAAATAAAATGTGACTGAATATATGAGATGATGAGAACATTACAAACTATTAATACAAGTACAATAATAATATTTAATGAAAATATTAAACAAAATTTAATATTTAATATTTAATTTAGATTCTGGATACACTTTGTGAGTGATCCTCCATGATTCTTTCTTAGTTGAATTTGGTGGGCCTGAACAAAGTCCATGATTAGTATCTATAAGAATCCCAAGGAACCCATAAAGAAATAAGTTATTTTTTCCTTAACATAATACCGCACAGGAAAACATACCTTATAACAAAATCCTTTTATAATCACATCTCAAATCAAGTAGGCTTCATACTTGTTTCATTAACATATGTTTTTGAAAAATCATTCTATGGATTTATAGAAATGATCCTACCCACATAAAACTATAGAAAGTTTTTTATTTAGGTTTCTTCATTCCCATTAAATTGATACAGATATCAACATCAATTAAATAAAAAACGGGAAAAATCATTTTTGGCATTACTCATTAATGAAATAACAATCATGATGCTCTAATTGAGTTCTATTTTACCACAAACATACGTTTTTGTAGTTTTTTGTCAATATAAAACTACTTGACTATTAATATCCATTAATAATTATCAGAAAGTATAAGGATCAATAAACACATTCTCAAATATGAACATCCAATGAATCATATAGATGAAAACTTTCTACTCACGATTCATATTCTCAAAATTTCTTATATTGGAAATTATGAAGGGAATGCTCCATGATAAATTTTTACTATGTCCTATGATTCTCCACCACTGATTTCCGATATAATTTTTATCATATCAAATAATATCATTCACATATATAAAATATGTTTTTAGAATATTACTAGTGTACTTCTAGGTTCTCATCATAAAGGGGAACTATTATGACCCTTAAGTGTGACAGTTCAATTAGTATATTATTCTAATGACTGAATAATTTTACAAATTAACTTACTTTTGAATGAATAATTAATTATTAAGTGTTATAGTTCTAGAAAACACATGAAAAATTTTGGTCAGTTTGTACCTAATATAATATATAGCATGTCATATTTAAATGACCATTATGAATATTAACTATTCATAATGTATCTTATGTATACTGACCGATAATACTATATATATTTATTTTTATGAAAAATTATAATTTAAAAGTACATGAGAGATGTCCTAAACTTTTAGGATCACACCGTATGAATCCCATTTTTTGGATCTTCTAATAGAGATGAATCACTATGATTTTTCCTTAACCTAGACCAAACCGAAATTTAGTAACTAAATCATAATGAAAATTTTTTATGGGGAGGATTCAAGATTATAAAGATCATTAACCAAATAATGTTCCCCAAGAGACCCTATCAAAGCCCCGCTATAATAGTACTTACCCTTAGGGTGTGCATTGGTGTAATAAGGCATTACTTATCTTGACCCCACTAGCAACAATTTATATATTTTCCATTTTAATAAAATAATGATTATATTTATCCGTTTTCATTAGTAAAATATTCTATTACTTCATCAAAATTATATATTGATATAAAGAATGAAAAATTTTATTGTAAAAAAGTATACAATATTAATTAAATCACCCTTTTTGATTACATAATTTAGTGAGGTCTAATATAATCTTCATAAGGTTAAGAAAACTGTTACTCACATAAAAACCTATATTTCTCAATAAATGAAATTTTTGATTTGAAATTGAAAATTATATGATTTTTAGATTTATTTGGAAAAAATAAATATTATTTTTCAAATCATTACATCAATATTATCCAGTTTTTAATTTTCCATAATTTTTAGAGATATTCAATTTTTTTGAAAATTAATTACACTAAATATAGACTACATAATATGGAATCATAATATCAAAACAAATTGGTAATAAATAGTATTAAGGAAATTCTAGATAAAAAATATGTTTCCACATTAAAATAATTTGTTTTTTGTTATCTTATTAACATTATAAACCCAAAATAAATCATCCAAGACCCATAATATATTTTACATTTAAAAAAAATTCTTTCTAAATATGACTCACTTCCACATCACCAACGGTGTTATTTGACAGTATTTAGTTCATTTCAATATGAAATATTTTTAACCAATTATTTTTTCTTGAAACCTTGGGAAAAATAAATGAATGGTTTCAACATTAGCCTGAATGGCACGATGACCTTCATTATTATTTATTTTTGATAACCCTCCTTTCAAGGGATGAGGGGGAACCCTTACAAGGCCCTTAGGCTCAAATATTACATGGACCATCAGATTAAAATATTACATGACCCGAAGGACTTAGGGAATTCAACCAGACTATCTGCAAGTAACTACCCCTCCCCAGCTTCTGCATCCTGATAGTAGCTCTCCACCTTTGCATGACCTTTTGGCTAGGTTTCCCGTGCAAGAACAGGTCAGTACCGATGGCATAGCCATACCCTCTCATTCTGGAAATCCATTTGGCTCTGCTCTGAATCCTCTTCTCAGGTTGCTCCTTTCTTGTAGTGTGTATGGGGCCTGCATTCATGTGGCCCGAAGGCCTTGGGGTGGCCTGAATGCCTTGAGAAATAACTGGTCCAAAGGCCTTTGGTGGCCCAAAAGCCTTGCAGGACCCGAGGACCAAACCGGTGGCCCGAAGGCCCAGATGGATGAATTGATCCAGCTACTACAGTACCGAATAGTGCATGGTACCATACTTCTATAGTACTACTACAATGCTGCTACAGTATTACTATATTAACCCAGAAATATGCCTCTACGCGGATTTGATCTTGGGTCTCTTGGATGCACCTAGCGAGTCAAAAAACATATGTTTTGAAATTATTAAAGGATTTCAACTTCTTTTTTCTAGAAACACCTACCCAGAATCTCACTCCTCTTTAACACAAATCCATTTATCACGACTTTACTCTTCCTTTCCCTCTTTAAATCACTCCGAATGTGATCACAAAATCATAATAAACTCCTCTCATGTTTTAATATGTTTACCATAAAGGTAAGGGACTCTCTCATCTTCTTTTTCTTTCAAGTAATTTATTTGTACTAAACCATTTTTATTTCTAATTTTCCATGTTTTAATGTGTGTTTACACATATATTAACTATCCTGATGGTTTCCCTATAATGGGATACCACATTTGACTCCCATTAACCCCTTCCAAAGTCCTTTAGGTACACCAATTTTTAATCCAAAATTATCTTATGATTTTCCTTTTCAAAAATTTTTGTAGTAAATAACCATGTATATTTCCATTGAAGGGAATTAATCTCATTGTGCATATCCCTCATTGAATTGGGAATCCCATGTATGTATCTTACAGTCCATATTTATGGGGTTAAAAGTGATGAAAGGCATTCTTGTGTTGTATGAACCATGTGGCATAAAAATTCATGGACCTCATATGAATGTGAAATTTGTACCAAAAAATTATATATCCATCTAATGAATTGGGAAATGATTTTATCTTATGATATTTCTTGTATGTCTCTAGGCGTTTTATCCTATGTACAATGTATTATGATGTATTCACAGTTATCCATTACCTATGATGTCATGTTTTATATTGTTTCAATGTTCTAATGATTCCATGATGTTATCATTTTATATATAATTCAATGATCATGTTTATTATTCAAACACATCTTATGTCACCTTGATATGCATATCAAATAATATTTAATTTTTCATCATGTTTTTCTTTGATTATTCCCTTATTGGGAATTATAATTAACCAATTTGTTATGAACATCCAAAAGTTATCCCATAATGTAATTGAAGATATATTTAATAGAATATTTTTGTGATTTTATTAAAAAAAATTACTCATGTTTCATATTAATATTCTATTTACCAAATTTTACAATGAAACTAGGCCTCATAATCATCGTTGATTGTGTTATGTGTGTCTTAAGGTAATAAATCATGAATTAATGTTTATTAAAGATATGGGTTGTCAGAGTTGGTATCAGAGTGAAGATTATTTATTTTTTGGGATTATGACTATAAAACACTAGTGAATGACTAAATGATAAGTCTAAACATAAAAACAAATCCTTAAAATTGGTTAAATTATAGATAAAAATGTTTCTTGGAAATAAAATCCTTTTCTAGACACTACATCTTAATGTATATCTATAATAGTTTTGTGTAGGGATAAAAAAACTAAATAGGTGTATTGGGAATTGGCTTGAGAATCATCTAATGCATGAAAAATAATCCTTACTGCACAACTAGTTTGACACAGCCATGGGATATGATTCAGTAAATTGAGATGAAAATTATGAATAATAATGAAGGGAAGAAGCACCCATAAAATTTTATGTTAGGAAATAGACCATAGATAACATTGATTGAAACTTAGAAATTCATATTATATATATAATATATATCATTCAAGAGTTATCATGTAAATGTTCATAGTTCCCATTTATGTGCTTAATAATTCTAAAACATCGATAAATAATTTTCAATTTATTATAACCATGGACTGGAAATAGGAAGAACCAATTAAACAACAAATTTAAAGGGAAAGGTGATGACTACCCTAATTATATTCCCAACTTGATGGAAGTAACAATTATGAACATCATGATAAAAATTTCTCAAATAACTAAAATTTTGTATACAAATGTGAATTAGTAGGATCATCCCCATCCTTATTTGAAAAATAAGGTTTCAATTAAGACCTTTAGGTGAAAAATTCTTTCCAATTTTACTGGATCTTATAATTATATAATCATAGTACTATGGATAAACTCCAATGAAATGATCTTTCAAGACCATAAATGCTCTAAAGAAAGTAAAAGTTACACTAGTAACATATCATATAGAGGGAGAATTTAATAAATAGGGTATGATGATAAATAATACAATGATCAAGGAAGATACCAAAGTGATGCAGTTGAAGTAATTATAGAAAAAAAATTGATATATATTTTCCCCATAGTCTATGACATAAGATGGTGATGGATTCTCTTGAACTCAAAAAAAGGATGATGAATCCATCAGGTTGAATGAGGTGAAATTCACAGTACATTCATGATATACCTCCGACATTCAAATTTCATCCAAATATATAGTTTACCTCTTCTTTAGTGGGATAATTTTGAGTCTTTGAAAATATTTGGTGATTCAAGACATTGAATGGATTGAAGTAATTGTATAATGTTCCATAAAATAAATAATTTATATTATTGAATATCATAAATCTCATGGGTCACAATATAATAAGACAATAATTTATTTCTATTCTAGTGATGTGATGGAAAAATTCCATGGGGGAAAGAAAGTCCAATACAACACATGTAAATAGTGTGGGAAGAAGAATCCTAGAAATTTCCTTAAGGTAAAAAGTAAATTTATTAGGTTTGTGATGTATGGGAACCAAACTAATGAATGATCGCAAAATAAACACACTAATATGACAAAATAAAGGTAATATCATATAAATCATCAAAATTTTATCCTATATTTAAACATTAATGAATAAGGAGACTATGATAATCAATGCACTAAGACAAAGGTTTTTTATGATAACTGATGCCAAAAACACTATGGAATTGAGAGAAAGGGTGATCTTATGCCATCAAAACTACTGAGGTTCATCCTAAAAATGATGGTGTGATAGTTAAACTAGTTATTTATTCATTAATTGAAAACATACTATTTTATTATTGTTCAACGGATTCTTTCATATCATTAATTATTAGTAGAACTATTCAAATACCACTACAAAACATGGAAGTACTGTTATTGATGATATTGAAAAAGTGTAAATTATTAGAAAAATATATATATAACTCCTCCCCTATCAACATTTGTAGGTTGGACTTCCAATTGGATGATATTATAATTCCTTTAGAGTAATATGATATTATTATAGGTATTGATTTTCATTCCTTATAGGGAGAAACCATAAATTACTAAGGGAAGTAAATCACCCTCTATTTCACAAATATATCTATGATTATATAAAACTACAAGGGTGAGGATAAATTTACATTAGTATCATCATATCAATAATGGATATTAATTCCATATGAGAAATTGTATCAAACTCAAATGATTGAGGCTAAGTAAAATACCATTATTATTGACATGATAATTATGAGGGAATATAATGATATGTTTCCCAATGAATTATCTGGTCTTCCTTCTAGATGAGAGGTTGAGTTATCAATTGAAAATATAATAAATTAATTGAAAATATCCAAAAATCCATATATAATGGACGCAATTGAACATTAATATTCAATTAAGAAACTATAGGAAAATATGGATATATGGTTTTTATGCATTTGTGATTCACTATGTGGTGAAAAAATTTTCTTCATCAGGAATAGTGATGGGTCAATGCGCCTATACATTGATTATGGTTAGAAAAAAATATTGAAATAAAGAATAATTATCCTCTAACACATATTTATGACATTTTTGATAAGAAACATGGATCTTAGTGCTATCTAGGATGGATCTTTGATCAAGGTATTTTCAACTATGGTGAAGAAGGAAGATATCTCCAAGACAACTTCTCATATAAGGTATGTTAACAATGTCTTCATTGTAATGAAATTTGGACTCACTAATTATCTATAAATATTCATGGACTTATAGAATAGAGTCTTTAGGGATTACATCAACAAATATATAATAGTCCTTACAGAATATATTTGTATCTACTTAAAAAAAAGAGGATTTGCATGAGGATATTATTAGTGTTGTATTTAATACCATGGGAAAGGAATAATTACAGTTGAATTATAGTAAATGAGAGTTTTGGATAGAGAAAGTTACATTCCTATGGAATGTCACCAATATAGGGATATCTATAGATACATCAAAAAAAGAGTCAACTAAAGGACATAGTAGACCAATATCTATTATGGAGATCCATAGTTTCGATAGAATTTTTGGGTATAATCATTGATTTATTAGAAATTAATATTGATTTAGAATACCACAAATCAAGATAAAACTAAATGGAGTGAATACTTTCTGGATAGATGAATGGGAGGATATAATCAAAGAGTAAAAGAAGAGGAAAATAACTCTAATTATTATTTCATTTCCCACCAACATGGACTAATTTATAATCTATGGTGATATGTGTAAAAAGGATTGGTTTGTACACCCATGATAAATGAAATAGTGATAGCCTATTAACACAAAAAATTAATGATCCATTATTATAAATACCCAAAACATGATATGGAATTAACTTTAGTGGTCTTCAAAATAAATATTTAGTGATATTATCTATATAGTGAGAAGTGTGACATGTATATTGATCATAGAAGCCTATATTATTTACTTACACATAATATTTTACCAATGAAGGCATTCAGAGAATATCAACGATTATGATTATTTAATATGTTACCATCCTTGGAAGGATAACATATTGAAAGATTCTCTGAGCAGAAAGAATCATGAAACCCTATCCATGATAAAGATTGAAATGGATCCAATATTCATGGACAAGAAAATGAAAGACATAGGAATAATAAAATTTTATCCATACTACCTCAATAAATTAAATACTCATTCATCCATTATTGAGTAGATCAAGGAATCCCAAAAAGATTATGTGTATCTACAAAAAATGGTAAAAAATATTACATAGTATAAAATTTCCAATGACGTAGTTATAGTATTTAGAACATAGATATGTTCCACATAAAAACTATAAATGAAGAGAGAGATTCTGGGTGATGTTAATTTCCCATAATTCTATATACATCTAGGAATAAATATGATTTATAGATATTTGGAGAAAAACATCAACTGGGATAACATGAAGATGGTTATTATAAAATGTGTATCTTGATGCTTGGTATGAGTACATGTCAAGTATGATTGAAATACGTTTAAGAGAATGATGAAACCATTGACCATACCATTATTAAACTTGAATGAAATAAACATATATTTAATTATAGGACTACCCAAGACAGACAAACTGAATAATTCCTTTCAGGTGAAAGTTGATCACCTTCCAAAATCTGTACATTTCATTCAAATTAAAGAAGATTTGTCTCCTAGAAAATTCACCCCAATATACATAAGGTATGTGATGATACTACATGGAGTTACACCCTCTATTTTATCATATCAAGATTAAAAGTTTACCTCATGGTTTTAGAGAAGCCGTCAACAACAATTGGATACATATATAATTTTCAGTACTTCACATAACCATCACACAAATTGTTTATTTGGGATAACCATTAAATTTCTATAATATATATTGTGATATTTTTTGTTGGATTTTAAAGGATATTGGAATAATCACCTTCCCCTAGAAGAGTTTTCTTATAATATTAGTTTCAATCATATAATTAAAATGGAACATTATGAGGCTCTATATTAGGAGAGGTTCTGAACTCCAGTATTCTGGGATGAATATAAAGAGGGGGATATTATAGGACATTATCTTATCAAAGAGATGATAGAGAAGTTCCAAACCATTAAATGTCATACAAAATATGCAAAAATTTGACTGAAAATCTATATAGGAAATCGTCGATGAGGCCTTATGTTTGAGGTCAAAGAAAAAGTGTTCCTTCATATATCATTATAGAATAATGTCAATAGGTGTGGGATGAATGGAAATTATATACAAAGATACTTAATACATTTTTAGATCCTTGATCACATAGGATCTATTTCCTATCAACTTTCACTCCAATCAAACCAATCTCATGTATATAATTAGTTATATGTATCAATTTTGAGAAATTACATAGCAGAACCCTAACATGTACAGAATCTAGAGGTTGTAAATTTGGAGAATGATATTTTATAAAAGGAGTGGTTGGTGAAGATCATAGATCACTATAAAAAGTTTCAATGAAACCAGAAAACTCACTAGGAAAAAAAATTTTGGTGAAACCACATGTTTGAGGATGTAACATGGAAACCATAGGAAGTGATGAAACCGATGTACCCACAAATGATTTAATATTTGAAATGAAAATTTAATGTGTGAAATTTCTAAAGGGGGAATAATGTAATGATCCAAATATTTTATTAATGAAATTCCCTTGTGACTAATAAATTTTATTATTAATTATTATAGTTACAGAAAACACATTCACTAACTTAGTTATTATAGACTAATTATAAAATATAGAATATAGTACTTAAAATAACATTGACAATATTAACCATTGATATTATATTCATTGAACATTTATTTTTATGAAAAATATATATTTATGGTTATGATGTATTCAAATTTTCATAGATGGAATTAGAGATGGCCTTGACTAGTCGGATTGTACACTATAAATGTTGTTTATCAGATATTTCATGGGATATAGAATAATTGTTCTTTGAACTCGACCAAGATCTAGAAAAAATTGATCATCTAAATCATCAATAGAACTTTTTACGGGATATGTCCATGCATTTCGATATCCTGGCTCAAACCATGTTCACCAAACCACCCTAATAAAATTCCACCATTGAAAAAATTACTCTTAGAGAAAATAATGGAGTAATATTGGTTTATTGAGGTAGACTCTAGTAGTAATAATTTTTATATTTTTCATATTATTAAAATAATGATTATATATATCCATATTTATTATTATAATTTTATATGATTTGATTGAAATTAGATTTTAATATGATATAAAAAAAATCTTTTTGGAGAATATAAAAATTTAATTAAATAACCCCTTTTAATGACATCATGAATTTTGTGAGAAATATTAATTTATTATAATATCCAAATAAGATAAATTTATTTAGATAAAAATGAAATTAAAATTTTGTGAAGTCCAATATAACCTTTTATGGGTCAGAGAACTGTTATTCTCTTAAAACAAAATTTTTCATTAAGATAGATTATTCGATATAAAATTTATACTCAAATATTTAGAGAATTATTTTTAGAAAATAAATATAATATTTGAAATATGTATAAAAAAATTATCTAATGGTGAATTGCTCATACTTTTTTGAGACATTAAATGTTTTTTCTTACAAATTAAGTATGGTATAAATATACAATATTAACTATGACATAATAATATCCCAAATGGATTTAGTAAATACTATAAAGGGAATAAATTACCAAAAATATGTTTCCACTTTAAAATAATGTGTTTTAGAAGTTATTTGCTTAATTTTATTATACTATAATGAATCCTCGAAGACCAATATTATATTGTAATGTTTTAGAATCAATTAAATATAATCATTACTCACTTATAAATCAATAATGATTTATTTTAAGTGGATTGGTTCATATCCTAATAAAATATAGATAACCATTCCAATTTGGTAGACAACATTGGGAAAACCCAAATTAAGGACTATTATTTGGATCATTTTTCATATAGATTACAAAAGTTAAATTTCTAAAATAATAAATAATTTCCCTATATTTTGAAATAAACATCCACACAACCTCCCAATAAAATTCACTCAAAACCCATTGATCATTAATTTTATCTACCTCTATATCTCTCTAAATGCCATCAAATTTATTCTCAATTGCTTATGAAGCTCATCCCCAACATTTAGCGTTTCCCTATGAAGATAAAGGATTGCACCTTATTCTTTTTTTCATGTTATTTCTTTTTACTAAGACCTTATTACATCCAATTATGTTTGTTGTAATGTTTTTTTACACATATCTTTACTTTGATTATAATTCCCATGTAATGAGATACCACCTTTCACTCTGATTCACTTATTTCATAAACCTTTATATATACACATTATACTACTATTATTGTCTTACAATTTTCCATTCCAAACATTAGTGTATTGAATACCCACCCAAATTTCTACTCAAGGTTATTAACCTATTTTTATCTTTCTTACATTGATTTAAAATTCCAAGTATGTAACCTTAGAAACATAATCAGGGGTTTAAAATCGATGAATGAAATTCCTATGTTGTATAATAAATGTGGAACACAAATCCATGTACATAATATGAATCTGATGGGTGGGGAAAAATTATATAGAACTCCAATGCATTGGTTAATGATTTTATCTCATGAAATATAATGTATGGTGAAGTAGAGGATTTCATAAGAATTGTATATTATGGTTTTTTAGCAGTTATATTTGAATTATTCATATGTTGTCATGATTTTTTTGTCCCTATAATTTTAAAATACCTTTATGTTTTCCTCTTATATCCTGATTTTATTATCATTTTCATTATTATAACCCATTTTATGTAACTTCGGTATTCCGTTTAAAATTTATTTTTTCCTCATTATATTATGCTTTGATTATAGCCTTGTTGGGATTTATAGATTATCCATTACTTATGTATTCCCCGAAGTTATCTCATGTTGTATTAGAAGATCGATGGTGTATAATGGCATGTTTTATAGTTTTAAAATAATGTCGGTATACCCATGTTTCTTATTAATGAGATTTTTACGTAATTACAAAAATATTCTAGGACTCACGATATTATAGGATTGTATTATGAGTACCTTTATATATTAAATCATAAATAAAATTTATAAAAGGCATGAGATTCCCTAATTATCTCAAACTACATCACATGGAAGAATAATAATGATGTTATAATGTGTTTATTAATATTCATAACAATGAATGTATATAATAATAAAGTTGGGTTCTAGGGATCCAACTCAAATAGACTCCAACTTTTATGACATCCAACTATTAACGACCTTCATTATTATAGGTATCACATGATTCACATGATTATGATAATATAAGACATTATTCAAGGTATCATCTATTTTTCATTCATGGAATATCTACTCATCACAAATTCACCCACTATTAAAAATATATCAAAATTAAATACTTCCATACTATGTTATTTTTCAAATTCTATGACTTAGGTTCCTTTATGAGTTCCACTACTATAGTATTATCATAATATAATGTGATAGGTTCATTATTTCTAGGAAAATAATTTAACTTTGGGAAAACATTTGGTATCTAAACATCTTATTTGAATGTATAAAATACATCTATATACTCATAATTTTTTGTATAATTAGAGACAATTAAATTCTTTAAAATATTTTATAACACAAATCTTTTGTTGAGATTAAAGACATATCCTGCCTATAACCTTATATCCTTCTAATCCTTTTGAAATATAGAATCAATATAAACCTTGATTATAGATCCTCATATCCTCTATACAAAAATAGCATAACCTTAGTTCCTATAATAAATATATGGATATAAATTACAAAAGAACAATTTTGTTCAACTAGATCATCTCGATATATTTCTACCATGATCATAGAATAGGTATCATATGGCCTACTACAAAACATGTAATCCATTATTTATCCTATCACTGAATCATATGGAGTCTTTGACATTCAATCTTTCTCACTTTTGGTTATGAAAAAAATATTCTTATAATATGTATAACATGTGACACTTGAATCATTAATCTCTTGGATTGATCCATAATAAATATCATTTTTATTTTTTCAATGTGTATTCCTTGACATAGTCTATATAGCCTTCTGGATCTAGCATAATTGATCTTGATCCATTGAATATAGGTTTCTTCACCTAAGTCTTTCATGGAGAAGTATTTTTTAACTTGTACTTAACAAAATGTATGACTGGTATACTATTTTCAATATGTAGTATTTCATTAACATAAAATCCTAGAATAATTATTTCACACTCCTTGAACTAATTGTAATCTCACTAAACATATTAATTCTTATTGAAGAAAAATTGTTTTATATATACATTGAATAGAATTCTCCATAACCTGAATTCTTATTTAATTTTATAAATGGTTAATTTTAATTTTAAACCATTTTTTGAATTACGTGGAGTCACCAAACATTCTGGTTATTTCATATAGAGAGCTTCCAAGATTTTCTTAGTAAGGAAATGTATTTTGACATTTATCTACCAAATTTAAAATTCATGCTATACTTTTATAGAAGATATCATTCTGATGGATTTAAACATGGAAGCTGGAGAAAATTATTTTTCATCGTCAATTCCTTAACGTTGTTTATACCATTTATACACTACCCTTGCTTTATAGGTATTTATTCACCTATCATGTCTATTTTTTCTCTTGAATACGCATTTTTACTCAATAATATTTACATCAACTGGTAGATCAACTAGAACCCAAATATGGTTCTCATATATGGAATCTATCTTAAAATATATGTCATATTTTTATCTTTCTACTTTAGATATCTATACTAAATATTTAAAGGATATTAGTTCATTATTCTCAATCAATAACAAGTCACCATATTTAGTGACTATAATACTATATCTTTAGATTTCCCATACCAATCTATTACTCTTATGCAATACATGTTTTGGAAGAATAAAATATTCTATGGGGATATGTCAAATTTTTTATTGTACCTACTCTTTTGTACCATGAGAAAATAATTTATCAAAGTTAATATTTATCTTGTTATCTATCTAGAGGATGTGCTACTTATCATGAAATATGTAATGTCTTTTGATAATAAATTTCTTGTATATGAGGTTATATATATATATAAATAATATTCCTGAGTTTCCTTAAATTATCTAATAAGTATACTCATCATTCCTTGGTTTTATGGATTATTTCCAAAGGAATCCTTAAAAATTTCCTCACATCCCCAGACAAATGTATGTGAAAAAATTGGTTTCATTATATACTATAACTCAAATGGAATTATATTTTCTACTTTATATGGTACTCTATATAGTATGTATGTCATAGTTCATATTGAATATCCCCAAAAGGATAATGTAATATCATCATCAACCTTACCATGTGTTTCAATATATAATTCCACCTTTCACTAAAAACATTTTATGTGCTGTATAAGGTGGAGTATGTTGATACGGAATATGAATATCACGAATAAATTCGATAAAATCTTGGTTATGATACTCCAAAACATGATCAAATTGAAGTTTATTTATCTTAATAATGACTTGATTCAACACGTCATTTTTGATCCCTTTGAATTTATTAAAGGTCTCAGACATATACCTCATCAAGTAAAAAAACCCATATCTAGTCAATTAATAAATAAATCATTTTATGAATGAATATTAACATATTCCTCATACTATAAAATATTTACACCTATTAATTTTTACCAATCCTATATCTTCTATGGTCCTTTCCCCCTATCCACCGATTAGTGGTTTGCTGATGTTTCCTTACAAACAAGAGTGACATCTTTCATGTGGTCTTACCATTAAATATTCTAAATAACATCATTAATATATGCATTTTAGTTGCTTCTTGTTTACATGACGAAGATGATGATTTCATATCTGGATGATATATGAGTTATGATAACATGGTATATTATCTATTTACAATAATTAGTTTCATTATTTAGTACATAAATATCATTGTTTAGTTGGTCTATAAAGTATAAAATGTTTTATTTATGAAAGAGATATTCATTATTTCCAAATTATAAAATAAATCCATCCATACCAAGGAATGAAAAAATGGTGACATTATTAATAACAATTAGAAAAAAAATTATTGTTATTAAAAAAATCATTCTATTTGTAATATAAGGTTGTAGTCTTTTATATCCAAAGATGGATTCTTTCTCCATTGGATACTCAAAGATCCATCTCTCCTCACGAAATCATTTGAAATATACTTGGTTCAAAATTATATATATATATGACTTCTAAAATATATATCTAATATCCCCATTTTAGATGTATAAAGATTACACTCAATAGTAAATTCACCTTTATCATCCCCCTTCCTTTTGGGTGTAGTTATTCATCAAGTGGCCAAGATTTCTATATGAAAAACATAATGTATTTTCTACTTCTACTACCATTAGATATTATTCTTCTTGGAAGGATAATTATCATGATATTTATAATTAGTATGGGTCTTAATCCCATTTTCAATATTCTTCCTTTCATATCTCACTATACTAATTATAGGTTAATCACAACCTATGTCCTCATCAACTTTGTGAATGAGATTAAGAATATTTGGAAAGAGACTTCTTGATATTTATCATGTTTTAATACACAATGAAACTATAAAATTATTTCTGTAGTGATTATATTATGATATATTAACATAGATAATATGGGATCTGAAATCCAATTAATTATAGTTACTCTATATAACCAATCATCATGACTACATGAAGCCCTGCTATCATCGACACGTTATGATTCCATGTGAATAGTGTATTATAGATCTCATATCGCTCTTATGTCATGTTGTATTGATAGACATCACAAAGGTGATATAGGATTATATTTTCATCCATATCCTTATGCTTCTTTAAAATCACATTAGACATGGATGATAGCCTAAAACATTATAAATCAATGGAATTATTCAAATTTTTCATGTAGAGAAACAATTCTCCCACACTGGATTGTTGTCCAAGAACTTCAGGAATATGTTTCCAAGAATGTATAATTTTATTTATTATATATAATAACATGTATGTTCCATTTCTATTATAGAAATATATTTTCAGTGATAAGGTTATCTTTCTCTTGTATGGATCCTAATGGTATGGTCAATGTCATGGGGAATATAATTTTAAAATTAAAGAGATCATGATTATTTTAATTTATAATTTTTATAAAAACTGACAATATATTTTCAATTTATTTATCTCTAAGTACTTTTAAAAAATCCAATGTCCTTCACGATTGGTATCAAGATATCATGTTGTTCAGATAATGTAATTGAAAGGAAACAAATTTTCCATCTCCTAACCCAAACATTTTGCTAACAAGTTATTTGATGGGTTTTAGTTATGATTAATTTTATCAACTCTATTAAATTGTAGTCCCTTGTTATTTTAATTAGACAAACTAAACTATAAATACAAAAATTTTATTTCTAAAAACTATTTACTCTTAGTTATATTAGGTCCTAGTTTATATGTTAAACATGATGTGAACTAAGTTAAGTCAAAACAGAAAACATGTTAAAATTCCATGTTAATTGGAAGCACCCACAATTTTTCTAGTTAATCACTTTGAACTATGGTTTGATTTTAATGAAATTATTTGGAGGCTATGACAACATAATATATATAATTTATGGATTTTTATCTTTATTTTTAAATTTACCACTTTTTTATTTTTTATGTTCTATTTGATATTAAGTTGATTTACTAAAGTGAATAACAATGTTATAGATAAAGGTTACACATAATCCACTTTATTTTAGTCATACCTTTAATGATTTTTAATTCACGGGATAATTAAGAAACATCCATATTTAGATTAATCATGAAACTATATTGAAATTAAATAATTAGAGTATTATGATCATGAGATTTCCCAAATGTTCATTTTATCTAAGAGATGTTTTAATAACTATCAACCTTGGTTAATAACACTACGAAGCATGGAATGTTTTATGTTGTACATTTCCACTTTTCCACCCATATAACAATTGGATTGGTTTTTGCTCATCTCCAATCATTAACCACCTTTGATCACTTGGGATCTATATCTATTACAATTTTTTTTCTCACATGCAGGTGAGGGGTACCAAAGTATTGGTTTACAGAGTTTTCAAAGAAATAAATTTTGGGAAAATGGCCATTAAATAAAAAGGGGATGGATAAATAGAAGGATGCAAATTTAATTTAATAATAAATTAAATAGAAACTAATATCATTAAAAGATCTAGTTTATTCAAAAGATCATCCATATAAAGGAATCTAATTACGCATTTAATAAACCTAAAATCATCCCAAATTTTTATTATTTAAGATAAATCCTTTGTGAATAAATTAATATTATTTTTATATTGATCTGTTATTTTATATTAATTATGATACAAAAATTATTGTGATTCACATAAATAATTATGTTAAATAAATTAAATAATATATTTAATATCAACTAATTACAAAACATACAACTTAGAGGTAATACATCATGTACCCATTTGAAATACCTAAAATATATGATATTTGTATAAAATTTAATAATGAATAATTTAGTGTACACATTTATCATGTAGTTTCATGGAGTGGGCTATCAAATAAATGACACATGGGCCCATTTTTCTTACATAGTGTACAATTTTTTAATATGCATACAGTAATCATCATATAATATATTGTACAAAAAATATTTTTTCAAATATGATATCGAAATTAATTATAAGTTTAATATGTAAAAATATATCACGTACTGTGTATGATTTAAATAAATTACACAAAGAACATATGTTGATAAGGTTTAAGTATCATAAATCTAATTTTAAATTCTACATAATCTGGTAGTATTCATTGAATGAATAGTTATTTATCTTATATATGTGGCACATGCCTCGGGAAAATGTGTTTTATCCTTATATAGACATTATTTTAGTACATAACATGTGCATGAGATATTCATCATCAGTTATTTATGTGACATGGTAACCATAAACTTTTTTAATGTAAAAAACACATGGCCAATAATTAAATAATGCAATACATGTATTGTATTCAAATTACATACCATGTATTCTGACTTACCATGAACTTGAATGTATTGGTGGAAACATGGTTTCTATTAATTAATTACCATGTGAAATAAATTCACAATACTACAAAATTAATTTGTGAGACACCCTAATGGAATAATCACTGGTACACCATGTGGGACATCGTGTAATATTTTTTTTTATCTAGCCAGAACCCCCAACACTTCCGAATGAGTTCTTTGAATATTATTAATTAATAATTAATTCAAACATTATTATATTTATGAAAATGAATAGGAATTAGATGATAACTCATGATTAATATTTAAATAATGATTAATCAATATTTAAAACTAATTATAAATTTGATATCAAATAATTGGTCTCTAAATAATTATAAATTATTATACTACCTATATGACACCATATGATGGTTCCCTAAATGGATTAAACATCTGTAGGGTATTCCCAAATCATATTTTTACCATAATCCATGAATTATATGAGATTCACATGATTAATATTGTCATGACCAATGGAATTTAATAAAAGAATAATTGATATGAGAATGTTGGAACCAAATGCGGGATGATTACATAATGTTTTAAAATTATTTTAAGTAGTTAAATAATTTCCTTGTGATGTATTCATTCTTCACTGATGTATTTGATTCATCAACATCATATCATTATTTTATCGTAGAAATAAAGTGTAGATTCCCTCAAATGGTGATACACTGTAATGAACCAAACGTTTATCAATGGAATTTCTGCTATCTTATAACAACTTAATATAATATAAATCTCATGTAATCACATAGAGACCACAAAAAACTTTATAAATGAAGAATTAATAAAATAAGAAGTATTTTTGGTTATTAAGGAACCAATACCAATAAAATAGTACCATGACATTGGGAATATTAATATGACCTTTATGAATAGTAAACCATAAAAATTAATAGTAACTCCACCCATGAAATTATAATTAAAATTTATTAATCATAAAAATGACATTATTGTATAATGATAACATATACTAATTAATTAAATGTTTTAAAAATTATTAATTGAGTGTTGGAATTTTTGTATGTCGTAAATATTTAATTAAAATTTTAAATTAAATTTGATAATTTAAAATAAAATTTATTTTCAAAAAATGAACCCATAAATTAATATATTGATGTATTTTGATTTTATGATAGTTTTATTTGACCTTGAGTAAGTTTTAAATGTTTTACAAAATCAATTATAATTTTAAAATATTTATTTTCCATGTAAATGATTATTTTAAATAACTATTAGGTTAATAATATTTATATATTTATTTTCATGAAATTGAGTTCATTTTTGAATTCTACACATCAAAAAATGGGGTGGGTGAATATTTTGGATTTTAATGGAATACATGAATTTTTGTTGGATTGTAAATTACAATAATTTCCAAAAAAGATAAATACATGAATTACAGAGTCATGGATGATGTAAGGATGATTTAATCCCAAAATATCAAACTATACTTCATTATTTTAATATATTTAGTGATAATTATCAAATTATTCATCGTCTTCAGTGAAAATAATAAATTAATTAATATAATATTGGGAAAACACCCCTCTCCTCCTCTATAAATACCATCCCTCACCCCTCTTCTCCTCGCACTTCTAAAGATTTGAGACATACCTATATTCTATCCATTACTCTCCCCTAGTCCCAAACCCAAGTTCAAGAGCACTTGGTGTCATGAAAATACAAAAAACATTCCCTAAGGAGGTACTCAAGGAGGATAAATTGAAGAGGTAAATCATCTCTTTGTTTCTTTTAATTACCTTTCAATTTCATTTCTTTTCTTACTCTATCCACAAATACCTTTATAGAAATGGAATTATAACTCTATTATGTTTCATATAATATAATTGCATCATGTAAATGGATTATCCATCAATAAACTCTACCCTCTCTCTCTCTCTCTTTAAAATCAATGTGGATCCCTTGATGTGTCAATTTATCAACATCATGGGCGATGCACTTTCATGTTCTATTAACACCATAAATGATGTTGATAAAACCATTGACTGGTAGAAAATAAATTTTAAATTTTATTTTCTATTCATATTTATGTACTATAGCTAACTTACAGAAAATACTAAATGATAAAACTAACTGAATTCATTGTGATTGAACAACCGCGAAAATTAATCTAAAATGATCATCATTAACTTGTATCTAATGAATCATCCTCACTACACAAAACCAAATTCTTTATAATATCACTAATTTTTTTTAATATCATTAATAAAATATAAAAACAATTATGGATATTTATCACCATTTTACCCAAACATCCTTTCATGAATACAAGTGAACTGGTCATGAAAACCATGAAAATGATTGCTTCCAAATGATGAAATTAAATTCTATAACACATGAAATGGACCATAAAATAACATAATAAAACTATAATGAATAAAATTCATGTATAAAATGTACTTTAATTGTTTATTAATGCATCTTATGTGATTATACTGGATATTAAATTAAATAATGCATTTGAATGCAAGTTATAGAGATTTCATGAACCCAACTCTATTTCATTGGGGTTTCCCACCTTCACCCCATTTTTAGTATCAAAATTCAATAAATATAAATTACTCATAATTGTCTTACCTTGTTTGTATACATGTTTTCTATATGAGTTTATAAAAAACATAATGTTTTCCAAAAATAATTATTCTTTCAAAAATCAAACATTTTATATCACGAGATTGTTTCTTCTCCACTCAAGGTTGATGATTATTATATCAAGTATGTTACAACCTCATTCATTTGGGAACCCAAATTTTTTGAGTGTATTATTTATGAAATGAAACCCATTTTATTAAATGTGTTATTATATATTCAAGATTTATATATTTTCTATGGGGCATGCATGACAATGTAAATGTTATGATGTGATGGGTGCACTAAGAATTTTATAGCACAATGTTAATGTAATGATGTGATGGGTTCACCCAAAATTATATATAGCTTAAATTAATTGTGTAGTGTTATTTATCTCATGAGAAAATTGAAATATGTGTGATAATGATGCTATATTTTTTCACAACTATGTGTGGTAGATGACCACTAAGACATGATGTTTCATTTCTATGCATTGCCACATTCCAAGATGTTTCTTAATTATTCATCTAATGATTATGATCCAATTTATATGTTAGGATTATTCTCACCAAATATTATATTATACCATGTTATTTCTATCCTCTACTAGGATTTTTTCTCACCCCTTTTTGATCTATATCATTATGTGATTACATGATGTAATGAGAATTAAACGGTAAATAGGAAACTAGTGAATAAGAAATTAAATAATTTTTTATGCTTCATTTTGTAAATGTTATATATGGTCCTAATTTTCCCAAGACACTAAACCTTTTCATCCTCATTGAGTAATTATTTTATTTTATTTATCTTTAAAATGTTGTAATAGTAATGTGTGAAAAATCAAGGACTCTATTGTTGGTATCATAGATTATTTAATTTTGTAATTATGATTAGAAAACCTTAGTTAAACCCCTTATTGTGAGATAATGTGTAAGTGACCACCCAATAATATTTTGTTGAGAAAATTCTAAACATAGGGACCCCAAAATATATTCCTTAACAATTAATTTCACAATGGAATAAATTATTAATTCATGACTTGATGAATTATATTTCATTCTATCGATTTATATTTTAGAAAATTATTGGAACCGGGAGAAACTAGTCCATCAACCTATGCATGGGACAATGCACTGATTTCCTGATTGACATCCCCAATGCTTTAGGAGGGTGAGTTCAAAATTTGATGGTGATTCTTACCCCTATATAATAGGTTATTAAATATAACAAGAATAATGTGGAACATAGTCCTTCACCTAAGAGGGAAAAACTAGCTATCATGTATTTTATGTGGCAATAAACATCAATGTGTTGTGGATCTTCAAATATACTTGTTGTGTAATAGTGGGTAAAATAGATGTAGAAGATATTTTTCATTCATCATTATTCTGATATGGTGATGGCGAATCTTGTTGTTTATTGTATAGATAGAGAGTTAGATCGATGGTGGTATTTGATTAAGAACATCATGGTGAGGAATGAAATTGAAGATATGGAGTTGGAAGACATTAAGATAATGTTTTTTAATAGGCATTTCCCTCAAACTCTTCAAACAAAGATAAAGATAGAATTTAAATATCTCAAGAAAAAAGAAGGTGAATTTGTCACATACTATGAAGAAAATATCACAAGGCTTTTAAGGTATACTTTGGGTATTATTATCGATAATTATAGAAAAATTAATAGATTATTTAGTGGATTAAAACCACAAATTCAAATGGATATACAAATTATAGACATTGGGAGTTATGAGGATGTTTTTCTATGTGATATTAAGGTTTATATGGAGTTTTGAGAGTAACCCCATAGTTATGGTGATAGAAAATGAATTATGGGGTTTCATGATGGAGGATTTCATGAAAAACGTTGAAAGAAAATTCAACCACCCACAAGTCAAAAATTTGGAAGGAGGCCTCATGGGAACTGCCTAAAAGGAAAGGGTAATTTCATTAAGTGTAGGATAGAAGTCTACCAGGGTAATAAACGTATAAAACACATGAAGAAGTAGTATAATATGGTTGTTGAAATGATAGAACCACCCATGTCCCAATGCTACAAATATATGGAGAAAAGGAACTATGAAAGATAGTGAACTAAGCCTCAAGTCCTCAAGGGGAACTAGTGTCAGCAGCCACCAATTACAAAAGATCAAGGCAAGTCTTATCCTATCACATTTTCCAAAGTGAAACAAAAAAACAAATTCGTAAAAGGTACAGTTCCTATTCACTCAATAATGGAAAATGTGTTATTCAATTTAGGTTCAATTCATTAGATTATATCATTTTTGTTTTCTAGAAAAACTGAATCAATGCCTCAAAATAATGAAGTAGAGATATTTATAAAAGCACGTAGTGGTTCAGTTAATAAAACCCAGGTGTTAGACTATTCTCATATTAGCTTGTGTGGGGATATTCCTTTAGAGAATCTCATAATACTTCCCAGGATGTAATACGCCGATATACTTGGGATGGATTGGATCTTATTATATAAATAATATATAACTATTGTGAAAAGAAAATATCTTTTCATAATATGAACCATCCCATTATCATCTTCAAATAAAATGAATATGATTACTCTCATTTGGAAGATCTCACAATAGTGTGTGTATTGATTCACTATAAAGAATCATACCTTGAAAAGATGGCCCAGTTAAAGGAAGGTGGCAATATGTGGGAAATTCTAATCATGAGGGAATGTAGTGATTTATTTCCTTGATTGTTACCCAGACACCCCTCAGATCATGAGGTAAAGTTATCAATAGGACTCATATCCATATCTACTCAAATATCAATGTGTCCCTATAGGATAGATCCTATCGAACTGGTGGAGTCCTTAAAGCTACTACATGAGCATTTGGACAAAGGGTTCATACACCCTACTTAATCACCTTGGGTTTCACTAGTTCTCTTTGTCAAGAAGAAGGGTGGATCAATGTGAATATGTATTTATTAATACAAACTCAATAAGATAACCATAAAGAATAAGTATCTTATTCCAAGGATTGATGACTTGTTCAATTAGTTGTGAGGAGCTCAGTACTTCTTGACTGAAGATCATTGTTCTAAATACCATCTGCTAATGTTTAATAATGAAGATATTCTGAAGACTTTATTCCATACAATTTATGGGGAATACTTGTTTTTGGTGATGCCTATCAGACTTACTAATTCCCTGAAAATATTCATGAATTTTATGATTAGTTTCTTTTGAAGTTACCTCAACAAATTTCTGTTAGTGTTTATCAATGATATTCTCATCTTCTCTTAGAGAAAGGTAGTACATCATGAACATCGAAGGCTTGTGTTGGATACATTAATGATGGAGAAGTTGTTTTCCATGTTTATGAGGTGTGAATTTTGGATGAAGAAAGTCTCATTATTGGGACTAGTGATAATAAGTGAGGAAATTTTTGAGGACCCTTAAAAAACAATGGAAATTGAGGAATGACCTAGAACCTCCAATATCACAGAAATACGTACTTTTCATAGATTATCAAGGAACTAATGATGTTTTTTGAGAAATTTATCATGCTTTTAAATCCCAAAAAATATGTTAATAAAGAATGGGGTAAAGTATTTATATACAGAAGAATTTTAGGAATACATCATGTAGATAAAAAGAAGGCTAATCATTGTACTTGTAGTCACATTACAGAAAATTGAAGAATGTATAGTTATATATATTGATACTTAGAAGAAATTATTGGGTTGACTACTCATGAAAAATGATAATTTGATAGCCTAAACCTCATGTAAGTTCTGTATCCATGAGAAAAACTACCAAACACTAGATCTAGAGATAGCTTCTGTTATTTTTACCATGAAAATCATGTAGAACAACCTCTATTGTGAGAGGTGTGACATATATACCAGTCAGAAGAGCCAAAATTATATATTTACATAGAAGGAGCTCATAATGGGTAAAATATACAATTAAATATAATTAAATACTATGATTTCTCTATTCAGTATTATCTTGGAAATGTGTATAAGGTTTTTGATGCTCTTAACAGAAAAGAACATGCTACTATATACATTTTGGGGATTAAGAAGGACCATATCTTGATGGCTGTGCAATGGATAGATTTAGAAATCATAACCACGGTGAATACATCATACCTTTTCCAAATGATTTTCCAACTATCTATCCAATATAATATTAAGGAGGCACAAATTGAGGATCTAATGTCACATAATAAGGTGAATGTAGTAAATCAAGTGAAGCAGCAAGAGTTCCATATCGATGATGATAGTGTGATTCAGATTGGAACAAGGCTCCGTGTGACTTAATAACATGGGATTAAAATGATATACTAGAAATTTCACTTAGTTCAACTTTATCTATCCATCCTAGGAGTAACAAGATGTATCATGATCTCTGAGAACACTTCTAATGGGACAATATGAAGAAAATTATTCCAGAGTAAATCTCAATGTTCTTGATATGTCATCAAGTTAAAGAGAAGTTACATAAGTCCAATGGTATGATGCAACCAATTCCTATACCCATCTGAAAATGGGAGAATATCACTCTAGAATTTTTAATGGATCTCTTAATTACATCAAAAAGAGATAATATGATATGGGTTGTGGTGGACTAACTCACCATGAATGCCATCTTTATCATAATTATAGAAGATATATCTCTTGGGAAACCTTCTACGATGTATGTGAAGTAAGTGGTGAGACTGTATAGAGTTACAATATTTATTTTCTCTGATCATGATCACAGGATCATATAAAAATATGGAGGATTCTGAAATATTCCTTGAGTAATGAATTGAATTTAAGCTTGACTTATCGCCACCAAACTGAGGTCTAATATAAAAGGACTATTTAGATGCTTTAATATATCCAAAGAACCCTGAATTTTGAATTTAACGGTGGATGGGATCAACATATCTCATTGGTTGAGATATCATACAATAATAACTTCCACTCAAGTATTAAGATGGAACCATATAATTCTCTATATGGAAATTGATATAGAACTCCAACATGTTTGGGTGAATTTGGTGTATGAAATATACCTTGACTTGATCATATACAAGATATGATAGAAAATTTCAATCCTTATAAAAACATATCAAATCTGCTCAGAGTTGGAAAAAGATCTATAATGACCACTATCAAAGGGACTTGGAGTTTGAAGTGGCTGATAATGTCTTCCTTCGAATATCACCAATGAAGAGGGTCATGTAGTTTGGAAAGAAGGGGGAGCCAAGTCCAAGGTACATTGGCCCATATAATAACCTTGATCTCAAAGGATCCATGGCTTATCAGACATCACTTCCACCGAATGTGGATCTACTTCATAATGTGTTCCATACATTACTCATAAGGAATTACATACTAGATCCCTTACATTTACTTAACTCAGAGGTGGTATAACTAGAAGAGGATCTCAATTATGAGGATCAACCAGTAAAGATTCTGTACAAGAGGGATATGATACAACACAACATGAAACCCCACATTTTCAATGTGTAGTGTAAAAACCATAAGTATGATGAATAAAATAAGAAACCATTGGAAGCGATGAAGGATAATTACCACCGCCTCTTTATGATAAAAGAAATTTTGAGTGCGAAATTTTGAAAGGGGGAAGAATATAACGACCAAAACATTTATAAATTGAATTTCTCCATTCTTGTAGTAATTTTCTATATGATAAATATCATAAAATCACTTAGCGACCAAAAACATTTATATATGAAGAATTAATAAAATTAGAAGTATTTTTGGAAGTTAAGAAACCAATACTGAAAAAATAGTAACTTGACCATAGGAATAGTAATATGGACCTAATGTAAATTGATAAAATGAATAGTAACCCCACCCAAGAAAGTATAAATAAAATTTAATCATCTTATAAATGAAATTATACTATAATTATATCATAGAAAATTTAATTAAATGTTTTAAAAATTATTAATTGAGTGTTAGAATTTTGTTACGTCATAAATATATTATAATAATTTTATAATTAATTTTATAATTGAAATGAAAAACTATTTTCACAAAATGTATCCAAAAATTATTATTATTTTGTCTTCTGTTTTTAGGATAATTTTATGGGACCTCATGTAATTTTAAAAGTTTTAAGAAATCTATTATTATTTTAAAGTCAGTACTTTCCATGTAAATAAATATTTTAATTAAAAATAAAATTAATCATATTTAGAAAATTATTTTCATTAAATGTAGTTCACTTCTAAATTATACCCATTGAAAAACTGTTAGGGTGAAGTTTTTGGATTTTTATAAAATACATGATTTTTTGAAGAATTGTAAAATATGATAATTTATAATAGAAGAAAAATATATGAATTATGGATTCATAGATGATTTAGGGCTGATGTAAGCCCAAAATATAGAACATTCCAAAATTAGTTTAATATATTTAGTAATAATTCTCAATATATTCATAGTCATGATCAAAAATAAGAAAATAATGAATATAATATTGAGAAAACACCTTTCTCCGCCACTATAAATACCACCCCACTCCCTCTTCTCCTCACACTTCTATATAATTTAGCCTTGAGTATATTTTACCCAATAATATTCCCTAGTCTTTCCCCCACATCTAGGTTCCCTTTATCTCATCAAAATGCCAAAACCTTTCCCTAAGGAGGTTCTCAAGGTGGATAAATTGAAGGGATAAATCTTATCTGTTTCTTTTAAGTTCCTATAATGAAATTCTTTATAAAGTCATTTAAACATCTAGAATATGATTAATGACATAAAAAAACTCTGTTTATTAATCATAATTATACACAAACATCGATTCTTTAAATTTCATTTCTTCATCATTTTATTAAATTTTATTGGATATACATGTTTTCTATATGAGTTTATGACAAATACAATTTTTACCAAAATAACTCTTCTTTCCAAAAACACTCCTTTTACTTCTTGATATTGTGTCTTCTTTACTCATGGTTGATGATTCTTATATCATGTATGTTATTCTATCTTTCCTTTGGGAACCCAATGTTTATGAATCATTCTTTATTAAATTAAACCCATTCCATTCCATGGGTTATTATATGTTCAAGATTGATATATGTTCTATGTTGCCTGAATGATAATGTAAATGTTAGGATGTGACGGGTGTACCCAGAATTATATGGGACATTGTTAATGTTATGATTTGGCAGGTGCATAGGAAATTGTATATCACTCCAATTTATTGTGTAATGTGATGTATATCATGAAAAAATTGAAATATGTGTGAATATTATGCTATATTTTTGGAAGCTATGTGTGGTAGTTGACCACTAAGACCTGATGTTTCATTATTATGAATTTCCTCATTCCATGACTTTTCATAATGATCCCTCTCATGATTATGATCCTATGTATATGTTATGATAATTCTCACCCCATTTTATATTGTTTCATTTTATTATATATCATATTACTATTATTTTAGAACACTCCTTTTCGATGTATATGCTTTGGTGATTACATGAACTAAGGAAAATTCGAAGTCCAATAAGAATCTAAGGAAGAAGAAATTAAAAAAATGAATATGCTTTATTTTGTAAATGTTATATATAGTAATAATTTTCCCAATTAACTTATCATTTGGATACTTGTTTTTAATGATTTTATTTTATTTTTCTTTATAATGATTTAATAGTAATGTATGAAGTGTAGGGTCACTATGGTGACACATTCCTTACGAACCATTGAGAGATTTCATAAGATTTTTTGAATACTAGTGTGTAAAATCCCAAGGCTTGTGTTATTCATCTATCATCACCATAACAATTGCTTAAATGAAGGACTCTCCTGGTCTCTCTAGAACAAATAGGGGTGGTAGATGAGGTTTGTTCTATATTCTTAAAGGCATTTTTTGAGAGGATCTCTTGAGGGCATGAGAGGATTCTTCATATGTCATTGTGCACAACTAATTTTTTTGCCAGAGTTAGGGTTAGAAATAATAACAGTGGGTTTAAATAGTTATAAGGTTAGAAAATGATAATTGGAAATGCACTATTATTATTTCCTAAATCCCAAAATAACCCACGTGTACAGTAATAAGGATATAATTTATTGACATGTACAAAATTAGTGAATTAATTGAATTTTTTTCTTAAATAAGTGTTTTATATTTATCCAAATAATTTCTTATATATATATATAATTTCTCATTGTACCATTAAACATGATCTACCATTCCTACGCAATATTTACTTGGGCTTGAATTATGACTATTTATTCAATAAATAAATATTATTTAATTTTTTATTGTTAAAAAATTAAAAATATATTCACTAAAAAGAAAATAAATATGAATTAAATAATATACTCACAAATAGTCTCTATAGTAACAAGTTATTGGATATATATGATCAAGAAAACACAATTAATTATTAAACAACACATGATAATAATACTTATTCTAAATTTTCATCAATTAAAAGAATTTAACATTTAATTTTGGTGATAGATAAACTTAGTGTGTATCCCACTAGGCCTCATTCTCAGTTGAATAAAGTGGAGCTGACCTCTATCCAAGTATAGAATCTTAAAACAAACCAAGGAACACTTAGTTAAAAATATAATTTCACAATGATATAAAACCTCATCTAAATTCTTACTATATAATATAATCATTTTATCATGGTATCTCTACTCAAGTAGGTTGCATGCCATTGTCACCGACATATGTTCTTGATGCCTCTTTCTTTGATTTTTTTGGCAATGAACCTTACAATAGAACACCATGGGAGTGGATTTATTTATGTTATCTATTCCCATAAAAAGTATCGAGATTGAAAGTACTATTAAATAATGAAAGGGAAAAATCCTTTCTTAGATTATTAATTAATGAAATATTACTCATGATGAACCCTATGTATCCTACATCACCCTTAATATATTTTATAATAGTTTTTATAAATACATCATATTATAATACTAATAGTATCTATTACTAATAATCATAAATTTGATGGATAAATACACACATATTAATATATGAATATCCAAAGACACATATAAATGTGAATTTCCTACTAGAATGTCACATTCTCATAATATCCTACACTAGAAATTACTAATGGGGCACACTAAAAGAATGTTACTAAAATTACATTGATTATCTACCCCTGATAGATTGTATCATTTATGTGTGTAGGAATTTGGAACACCCTGATAGGGGAGGTTTGAATCAGGTTGTTATCCTTTTCTTTTAATGTGATTGATTTTGACCCCATACTGGACGTAACTTTTTAAAACTATATTATGGAATCATATTGTAATAAAACATTCACATGTTGAGAGAGAACAAAAAAGATTTACATGTTTCACTAGTAAGGGATAGTCCAAATATCTTACACCAACCGTGTTTCATTCATACGTAAATCCATTAATATTCTGTAGTTGTGGAATAAAAAAGTTGACACAAATTCCCTCAATGCGAGGAACACTACAATTATATGATTTTAGGGTTAGTTAACTGCCTCACATAGAACACTTCTCTTGACTCCCCTATATCACTTGTTTTTGTGAAATCATACTTATATTAATGATATTACGGTATCTTAAATATAATTGAATTGAATATATTTTTGTTTACTAGGAAAGGACTCTTCTTGCATAGAATTTATGAGTTGATGCACTTGAAATCACTATTCACCTAAACCTGATGTTCAGTACTGTCTTCCACCAAGATCCTTCACAAAGCTCACTACCTTCATAATGAAAAATATCTTGGTGAAAAAACCATTCCTCAAGATGCACAATGTGTCTTGAAGGAAAAAATAATCATCTCAGAAATCCTTTTTCTAAGATACCTAAACATTGGCCATGATAATAGAAGTATTTTCGTTATGCTCAATCTCACTTTGTATACATGATTTGAGAATCTATTGGACTTTGTGAATTTTAGGTGATTATGCCTTTTCTCCAAATATTTTCAGGTGTAATGAAGTAGGGGAAGCCTATATATGTATATATATATGCTTAGACCTTTGTGAAGATCCCATACCTCCATTTCATTTATTGTGAACCTCCAAAAACATATTCATGAAAATCCACCCTTTAATAAACTCTAGTGAGATTTTAGGAAGTCACGGAGAATACATTCAAATCATAATGCATTAGAAATTCTCCAATTCTTATAATCATGAAGAACTTCATCAACTATGAATCTCTATACCTTCATGAAGCTCAACCATTTTTGAACGTAGTCTTCCAAAAACCCATGCCTTTACAGTGTTTATGATGCGTTGATTCTTGAAAAAAACCTTTTGTGTTGCTACATTCTTCCCTAAAAACTAAAGCTCCTTCAATATTGTAGTCATCTTGTATTGTAAGATAACTTTCCATGAAAAATCCCCCATCATCCTTGTGTGGATTGACAAAAAAACACAAACAATACTCCATTTTCAACAAATAAAAACCTTGGTTCCAACAATCATTATACCAAATGAAATCATCTCACTATAGAACATAAATATTTTATGAATAGTATTGTGAAACATCTAGATTTTGAACATATGGAAAAAATGATAATCACATAATATTTATAGTTTCTCCTTTAAATTTCTACATATTACATCAAATAGAAAAATAATAATGATGTAATAATATGTTCAATAATCAAAAAAGTGAATATAGTTAATCATAAAGTATATAGATTTTGGTTATAGGGAACCAACTCCAATTATTCTGACATATACACATCAAATTTTCCTATTGAATCTTAACTAGAAGAAGTTTGAATAACACAAAACATAATATGTATATCCAGGGATATTTCTCCATTTCTCCCTCAAAGGCCCTCATATCAATATCATTCCGTCACATAGAAGGTTTCACCAACAATGTGGTTGAGTACTGAACCATCATCACTGGTCTTGAGTCGGATCTTAAAATTAGAGTTTTGTAGCACCACTTGAATGGGTACATTGAGATATTTTTCAAGATAATTAATGGTGACTACACTATCAGGAAACCTGAGCTCCCTACCTTAATTGATAGAACCCTATAATTGAGCATGGAAAATCATTTTCAACTGATTTTCTATCATGTACCATGATCCATGAATTTTCATATTATTTCCCAAGAAATATTATACATACCTCTCATTGACACAAGTCAAGATGAATTGGTATTCAATGTGGGGCATTAGAAAGTGATGGCCCTAGTTTTTTATTCTCAGTGGATCTAATAGGAAAATCAAATCACTACCATCTCTTCTCAAGTTGTTCCATTAAATTCATTTCGGTTACAGAAGGTTTATAGTTTTTTAAATTCTTTTGATCATGTACATCTTATAAGAATTATATTTCATCTGACCGATCTTAGGGTGATAAAATTAATCATAGTGGGGTGATGTTCACCCTTTATGATAGCCCCAACCTTGAGGTAGTCCTCAACAGATAAAAATTTTATGGATTCCTTATCCATTTAATTAAATAAATTTGAATTACTTATATTTTTAATGAGGTGAATTCTAGTTCATGTGTGGCTCACTTGTAGGGATTGAACCTCTCAAGTTTTCCTCTTTCTATCCCACCATAGTTCATTACATCAAGAAACTAACCATCAAGTTTCATGCATGTCAGATTCATGAAAAAATTATGAATCATCGACCAGATATTCTCCAAACCATAATGTATTCTTATCCAATCAGTGATGGTTGAATTTATATCATCAACCCTACCCATTTGTGATATATTATTAGTTGCAGAACATCATTACTACAACATATTTATTTTTAAGTGGCATGAGTTCATTCCCCTCATGGAGGATGAAACTATAACCATGATCAAAATTATTAAATCAAATATTTTTCATCGATTTTGGATCACTCAAACCATTATCTTAGGAAAATAACGAATTTCTAATCCATAAAAATGATGAATTATTATTCCATTTATATAATCTGGTCTAACCACTCTTCTAATTATCACATGTAAAAAGGGACTAATTGTGGCATCCAAAAAAATATCTAATATAATAAGGAAGATAGTGGTCCTAAATAGGGATATATATTCAAAAAATCTCTCCAATTCCCTATGGAAATATCTAAAAACGACTCAAACCTCCACCTTGGAGAATCCTTACTCCATGGTATATGTAACTAAAGTAGTGATAGCTATTGATTTCCATATTTCATCACTCTAAAAAACCATATATTATGATTTGACGTTGAATAAAATATCATAATACCATCAATCCAACTGGAATACCATAAAGTGAATAAGCTCTAAGAACAGTACAATCTTAAGGTTCATCAGAACCATGTGGCTGGAGCATTCAATAATAAGGTTCATCTTCACTCCTTCCTCCATGGTGACATGGTTTGAGATATGATAATTCCAATGATTCCTGAAAGGAATACACAAAAGATGAAACCCATGTGGGAATGATCCTTCACCGTATACATCGTTTCCTATAATGGGGTACAATTAGGGATCAGTAAGTATGGAGAATGCATCATTCCTCCAACATTTCAAGAATCCTCAAGAAGTAATTTTCATAACCATCTCATTTTCATATGTCCAATCTATATGATGCTAAATTGTAAAAAAAATTCCTCATAAGATAATTTTAAATTTTGTTTTAAATTTAATCATTGAAATATGTTTTACAACATATTCATTGTCTAAGATACGTGGCCATTGATTGCATGATTCAAAAGTCCCATTGGTAAGACATTAAACTTATTGGAAAATTTCCTCATCATCCAACCCACGACTATATGGGATGTGGTCTTGACTATATGACCCTAAACTATGTGCCATTTTTTCTATGGTAAATGACCATAAAATTCACTACTAAGGAATTTTTATCTGATTTTTATATATGGAGTCATATAATTTTCCTATCTCAGAGGATAGTCCATCCATTATCATCAGTCTCCTACTACACCATTTCAAATAACTACATGTGAATTAATTCTCATTTGATTGAATAAGTAAGAATGAATGGATCTCTTATAATGTAAATATTCATAGCCACAATTTACCCAATGACATGTCCTCAACCTTGAATTTTCTTAATGGTCAATATCCTTCCATTGATTTGCTTTTTCTTGATGGCATCTAATAAGTTTCTCAGTTATAGAGATGTTTTTGACCCTCACTTATACAGATATACCCCATGATGTTCTCAACACATAGTAGAATAGAAATTATATTATTAAAACCTACCCAATAATATTATTCAATTCACCTTCACAATTCGAGTATTCATTAATTTGGTTCTCTATTGATCTTTCATATTTGAGCATGCATCCCTATGGTGATTGTATAATGCTTTAAATTTTTTCAACCCATATATATTACATACCCTTGATTGGAATCATGTTTCAAAGTCATGTTTATTGGACAAACATAATTTTCACTTCCCATTCCTTGATAATAAATTAGTCGAGACTTTTTTTGAAGACATGGTCAAAAGTCATCTTTAATCCTCTTTTCATCCTCCACTAGGATTAAAGTCTCATAATACAAGATTTTAATTATCATCCCTCATTTATTCTGGTGGAATTAAAATTCACATGTAATTAACCATCTCATGAATTCATGAACATTGGTAAATAAAGTCAATCTAATAAGTTCATTCCTCAACCGGCATTCCATTTTGTAAGTTTTATTCTAATGTTTAATATGTGATTCCAACTTAATCCCTTCCACTGATATTGTTTTCCCATGGAAAATTGTAGGAATTCTTATATTCCATATTTCACAGACCAAGAATGAATCATGTTGTATTAGTAGTTTGGGTAGATCATTCTTTACATTATTAAAGAATTACATTTTTATAAGAAATGATCCATTTTAAATCTGGAAGTATGGCATCGAACTACATAGCCCCTTTTCTCCCCTTCTAAGGATGTCTATGTAACAGTATTCCCACATGTTCATGATGAGTTTTTTATTCCCATAGTATTATATGTATAATATCACAGCTTTTTTTTTAAATCAACATAACATAAAATTATTTCATCCCCCATACTGGGACCATGTTATCAGTAGATGTTTTTTGGATACTGGTTGATGCATTTTTGGTTTTTTATAGTTTTTATTAGGAAAAATAAATTCACATTGTACGTTTTGATTATCAGATGCAAGGGGTACTAGATTTAGTTAATCAGACATAATGTGTTTTTTATGATAATCAATTAGTTTCATTTTAATGTTCTGAATATGTTTTTTGAGTGAAATAGTTTTCAGACTCAAACTATGTCAGGTGTGATTATTTTTATTAGATTGAAAAAATTTATTAGTTTCAGGATATCCTGATACCAAATTAGATTATACAATGTTGTTTTTTAAAATTACAACATCATGAGTTAATTAAAACATATTATCCAGGAATTTTGAAAGAATATAGGAGAAAATGAATTTTATGCCACATGAATTTGTGCCAATATATATGTTCTTAACATCTTGATGAATCATGATACCAGCAAGGGTTTTTCGATAAAAATAGGATACAAATTAAAAATCATTTGGTCACTGATAAGCAATGTGCAAATCACCAGACGTGGGATTCCTAGAAGGGTTGGGAAGTGTGAATTAGTTGGTGTATAACTTTTGATGAAGTGGTGATCGATATATCCAAAAAACTTGTTGACCCATCAAACCATCTGATCCGCTAAACGAACCAATCTAGAGGATCAATCACCAGTTAAGAAAGATATTGCATTTGATACTTGTCTATTAGACTTGATGTTGCATCAATCCATCATAGGAGATCTGAAACTAATAAACCAAAAGAAGGGTATGTATCAAATGAGAATTGGATTCGTAGTAATATTGGATGCATAAAAACATTTATGTGATTGATGGGAAATGGGATCATAGACCAATCGACCGTATGATGTCCAAAAATGTAGTCAACCATTTCCATCAGAATAAAAAACCCATGTATTTTTCAGTGTGTCAAAAAAAATGATGATTTGTTTTGTAATGGGTCAAGATTAATACAAAAAACATTGAATTTGATTCAATGGATGGAAACATAGACTAATCCATCATAGGAATACAGACACTAACAACTCATCAGTATCTGGATTTCATCAGATGAAATCTAAGGAATTGGTGAAAAATGAACAAAATGAGTATTGTGTTGAAAATTTTTATCAAAACAAAATACGTTTAAGAATGAATAATGGTATAATATCCTACTCCAGATATATTTATGGTATGATTTGGGATGTTTTGTTAGGAATAATGAATAGTTGAGAACTATTAAAAGCATTAATGATGAAGTCCAAATGAATTTCAAATTCAGGTATATTAAAAGTTTGTGGAGCAGGAAACATAATGTGGTTTAAACCCATTCTATTACATGTTTTCAATAAATATAAATAAGTGCATTGAAAATTATGATGATTTTGTTACTATTATCATGAAAAAGAGTGAGAGATAGAACTGATGTTTTAGACATAGAGTTGGTAGAATAAATGTATCCCGATAGAGGATTGTTGAGAAACATCTCTAGACATAGAGGAATGAATGTAGAAGAGTTTTCTAAGCCAGAATGATTCATTAGACCAAATGTTTTTCAGACTAAGAAACAAAAATGTGAATATATTTCAAAGAAGAAGAAAAGAATAATGGTTTTCCAAACTAAAGGAAAATTATTAAATAAATTCTACTAATAAAATGATATTGAACCATCAAACCGAATTTCCTTAAAATTTCCAGAAAGGTTGTTTCTAGATACTACTGGGAAGGAATGTGGAAAACTGGTTTTTGATGTTTTATAAAAGTAGGAGTTGTTGATGTAAAATAGTGAAATGATTTCAATCAACTATTGAAGGTTTATTCACTTGTTACACAAACAGATTTGACAGCATTTGTGATAAAGGAATCACATTTTCTACTGTATTGATCATAATGATACACATGTGTAAGGGTATTTAGTTTTTGTTTTATCCATAAAAATATATTGTTCATTATTGGAATGTGTGGTATTATATTACTTAAATAACATGAAAATGAATAGTTACTCATATTGAGTTGTGAAACTTGTCAATACTTGTGTTCCTATAGTTGTGTGAATGTTTTGTTTTAGTAAGGTGATAATTCTATAAATGGAGGTATTTGTTATTGTAATAGAAAATTAACATAAAAGAAAAAGATATCACTGATTCACCCTCAGCCCCTTTTAGTGATGCATTAACCATGTCTAGATCATTTTAGGTGGTATTAGACTCAAGGTTCCCTTCTTTAACTATTTTCTAATGTTTTTGAAGAGAATTTATGAGGGAGAATTTGAATTGTGTGAATAGTAATGGAATTCCAATTTTTGATAGAATGAACTATCACATCTCAAAGGATAAAATGTTTCCATATCTTATGTATCGGGGGTATGTTGGATTAGAATATTTTACATATTTATTTCCACCTAAGGATGAAAATGGTCCCCCAATTTAACGTCCTGGTTCTGGGTGCCACTCAATGGGTGCCCTGAACCCGGTTCGACCCGTGACCTAAAGCGCATTTCCCCAAATGCCAAAGGCTGCTGACTAGCAACGATGGCCCAGGACTGATAGTGGGGAAACTATGCCCTCATTTGTCAAAGTGTAGCGCAGCAGAATGAAATATATAACATACAACAAAAGCAGAAGCAATAAACCATTTACATTTAAAATAAAAAACTGCAGTAAAAGATATCCAACAGTTATATAGATAATGATGCAACATTTCTCAATTTCTAAGAAAATAGCCAGAACATGTTACACAACAATCCAGTACAGTACAATATAGGGTACAACAAAGCAAAAAAAAATAGCTGGTATCATCGCGAGCCTATGACCGGTACCATTCTCCCCTACTCCTCATCAGCAATCAAGTACCTGTATATGGACCCTTGCCCTTATCCACACCTATAGAAATGTAATCTGTTTGGGATGAATACATGACCCAAATAGTGTGTGAGAAATAAATCCCAGTAGACACCCACCAAAGGCCCGTGCCCAACTGTGTGAAATTATGCAACAACAGTGTGCAGTATTAAAATGCAATAAACTAAGCTGTACTCAAAAGTAACTAACTTTACCAGTTATATTTCCATTTTAATATTCATTTAATTGTTCATTATAAGGAAACCACCATAGTGAGTTTCTATGTAAATAGTCAGTGTCTTCAGACACACAAAACCCTTACCCTCAAGTGATCAGAATTTTAACCTGATGGTAATTGCCCACAGGCATAACAGATATTTCCCTCAGGTGTACAATGTTTCGCCCTCAGTCACAAAGTCTATTGCCCATAGGCACGGAAGAAGTTTCCCTTAGGCTAAATGATGCACTGCCCTCAGGCTATGTAAAACACTGACCTCAGGCTAAACAAGTAATCGGACCATTCCCAACATGTAAAGAAACAATACACATGCAATTTCTCTCAACAAAATTCTATAATCCTTATTATAAAGGCATACCATCGGGTATCCTGGCCAAATGGCTAAATAGAAGAATGCACACCCCCGGGGTGGTCCTGGATCTAAGAAACGATCCCAAACAGCAGTTTATTATCACATTTAATTACCTATACAATTCTAGGTATTTAAAACAACTAAGGCCTCAGCCACATGACACCCCAACATGGGTTAGTGGCACAACGATTCACACAAACACACAACGGTTGGAAATTAAACACCAAGCCACCTACCTTAAACGCCCCTGAATGGTATATGCGAATGACGATCCTCGAATCGTCCAAGAACGATGTAGATCTAAGGTAAAATAAATCCCCATTCAAATTCATATAAATTCCCTTAGAGGAATAATTATAAAGAATGGATAAAGGAGAGTTGAGGGCATACCCGTGCGGTTCCAACGAGATTGTTAGAGGCGAAAATGGATTCCCGATGCTCGATCTGGAGATCCTAATAGGTCTGGCCTCCTCTATAGACTCCTTCCTCCAGTTCTAAGACAATCCTGTGAACAGGGTTGACTACTATCCATTTTATGTGAAAAAAAACAAACTACAATGCATGTACTATTGACTACACAGCATGTACTTTTCTCATTTAATTGTTCCTTTGGCGGCACCTCCACACTGCACTCCTATCGATATGAGTACACGGCATGTATTCCTGATTACACAGCATGTACTGTAGCACAACTGGCTGCTCCTTCCACGACCTTACTATTTGCCTACCAACTAACTAAATGGTGTATAAATATCCACTACACGGTGTGTAGTCAGTTATTACACCTTTCATCCTCAACAGGGCTACACACCTTATGTACTCATCCCACATGGCTGAAGTACACAGCGTGTGGAAAAGTCCACGGCGTGTAGTCCCAAAATTTAGGATTTTTCTCCATTTTCCTTATTTTCTAAAAACCACTTAAGGAAAAGAGAAAAGAAGAAACCCGTACCTCAAAAATAAGAACTGAGTTCTTCCAAACATCCCCCCTTAAAGAAATTCATCCCCGAATTTCCCTTCAAAAGGTGGCAATGATAAAGCTCAGAATAGATCTGGCCACTGAGCACATAAATTGGTCTCCCACTCCCAATATTTGTCCTACACTCGGCTATGCTGCCATACCACCCATACGAGAGGAACTGACTGGACTAGGAGATCCTTCATGCTCCTATCAACAATACGAATCAAATTATCCTTGAAGGACACATCTACCTCGATCCCAACATCCTCGGGCTGAAATACGTGAGACAGGTCTGAATGATAGCGGCGTAACTGAGATACATGAAAGACATCATGCATTGCTCGATACCTCTCTGGTAACTACAACCGATAGGCAACCAGACCAACTCTCTCCAGAATCTCAAATGGCCCCACATACCTCGGTGAAATTTTACCCTGTCTCCTGATCCGTATGTGTCCCAACCTCTGCGAAACACGTAAGAATACCTGATCCACAACCACGAACTCCAAGGGTCGTCTACGACGATCAGCATAATATTTCTGACGAGACTATACGGTAGCCATCCGCTTCTGAATCAACTGGACCTGCTCAGAAGTCTCCTGCATGAGCTATGGTCCTAGTAAAGCTACCTCACCTGCCTCTATCCACCAAAAAGGTGATCGGAATTGCCTACCATATAAAGCCTTGTAAGTTTCCATCTCTATAGTTTCCTGAAAACTATTATTATAGGCAAACTCTACTGAGGGTATATGCTTCTCCCAAGAGCCCGCAAAGTCTAGGATGCATGCATGAAGCATGTGCTAAAGCACGTGTATCGTATGCTCTGACTGGCCATCGTTTTGAGGGTGGTAAGCTTTGCTCAGAAGCACCTGGGTACCCAGTTCCCTCTGAAAACTCTGGAAGAAATGAAATGTATAATGGGCATCCCTATCTGAAATGATATAAAGAGGTACCCCATGAAGATGTATGATCTCTCAGATATACAACTTCCTGAGCTCATCAACACCGAAGGTCTCCTTGATCGGAAAAAAGTGAGCTAACTTTGTGAGTCTGTCAATAACAACCCACATGACATCATTGCCTCGAGGTGGCCTCGGAAATCGAGTCATAGAATCCATCACGACATCATCTGATTTCCACTCCGTGATGGGTAACTACTGTAACAGTTCGGCTGGCCTCTGATGCTCCGCCTTCACCTGATGACAGGTAGAACATCTCGTAACAAAACCAGCTACATCCCTCTTCATACCCGGCCACCAGTACTGACGTCTCAAGTCACAGTATATCTTGGTAACCCAGGGATGAACTGCCCAAGCTAAAGCATGAAACTCCTGCATCAACTCCTCTCATATATCCCCTGGAACCCACACATGTCCATGGAAACACAGAATTTCATCATCGCCTGTCGTCCAACTAGGAGGAGGGTCCTCACTTTCCACCGACTCCAGTAGAACTAGGCCTTTCGAATCAAATAGTTGTCTCATCCTCACTCTATCCAGGAGGGTAGAAGTCATAGCTAAAGATAAAATATAGGTTTTCCCCTGACTTCCATGAACCTCCAAATGCATCTTAGAGAACAAAGACATGATTTTCCACTCACCACTGGCCTCCTGCACTGCCTGTATCTGAGTCCTCCGGCTCAGTGCATCAGCTACTGCATTACTTTTACCAGGTGTATAGGAAAGCTCAAAGTTGAAGTACTAAAGGTATTCGACCCACATTCACTGTCTCAGATTCATGTCATGCTGAGTAATGATATACTTGAGACTTTTGTGGTCAGTGAAAACCACAAAATGTTATCCCAAGAGATAATGTCTCCAACAGCGCAATTCATGAACAAATTCAGCCAACTCGTGGTCATGCGTTGGGTAATTCCTCTCATGTGGCCTCAACTGTCGAGACCCGTATGCAACAACTTGATTGCCCTGCATCAACACTGCTCCCAGCCCAATACCTGATGAATCATAGTAAAATGTATAGATCCTCCCTTGGTCTGGATGTATATTTAATGGTGCTGATGTCAATCTTCCTTTCAGGTCCTGAAAGGCTGTCTCACAAGCTTCCGACCAAACAAACTTCACACCCTTCTTAGTCAAACTCGTCAACGGCACTTCTAAGTAGGAGAAGTCATGTATGAAGCCTCTGTAGTAACCAGACATCCCTAAGAAACTCCATATTTGAAACACGTTCTTAGGCTGCTCCTAGTAAACTACTGCTCTCACCTTCTCTGGGTCTACTGCATCTCCTGCCTGTGAGATGACATGACCCAGGAAGTGAATCAGGTCCATCCAAAAGTGGCTCTTTGAGAGCTTAACATATAGATTATGCTCTCTCAGTGTACTAAATATGATATCATGATGTGTGGCATGGTCATGTTGAGTGTGAGAGTGCAACAAGATTTCAACCACGAATACTACCACAAAAGAATCCAGATAAGGATGGAACACACGATTCATCAGAGCCATGAAAACTGCTGGCATGTTCGTGAGTCTAAACGACATAACCAAGTACTCATATAGAACATAACTACTGATTTTATTAATATTTTCATGACTTATTATATTCCCCCCTTACTGATTTTATATGAAATGTGCATAATTTGTGTGAAAATATTAATGTTTTAATATTATGTATAATTTTTGAGCATTTGTAGAAGTAGTCCAATTGAGTCAGTTTAATGTTTTAATAATAACTGTCACTATACTGATCAAAATTGTGTGGTTATTGTTTTTTAGGATTCTCCTTTCAATATACAACATTTCATTATAAGGTACCATGAGCCAATTCTGCCATATGAAGGGTCATATGGTCCTCACAAACAAGACCAAAGAATCTGTGAACAAACTGGACTAGCCTTGAAGATTGATTTACTGGGCTCCATCCAGAAGTCCAAGAACATTAAATCTACACAATAATTTGGGGGAAAGTACATTTCATCTTGTATAAAAATTTCAAGGCCCAAATCCAAGTACAATGGGCCCAAATGAAGCATTGAAGTCCAACCCACCATTCTGGACGAGAATTAAAATCAGTATAGTATTCATGACATATTTCATGATGTAAGCATCAAATCGAGCTGAGATTTTGCAGTGGGAAATAAGAGATATAGACAGCCGACTTTGTTGAAGAACACATTCGGTTTTGAAGGAATCATCATATTCAAAAACCATTTCACATTTTCAATTTCAAAAAGACTGGGTTGAAATGGATAGTTTTTCTTTGTTTAATCAACCGGCCATAAATTTTGATCCTTAAGTCCAAAGGCCTCCAAAGTTTTTGAGTAGTCGTCCAAATTTATTATATACAAATGTTAAGAAGGATATTTGTCGATATTAGGCAGTACGGATGTCCATATCTGCGATCCAAGTGGAGAGGTATTTCTGAAATGTAAACAGTCCACTCCTTGGGCTATAAATACTCTCCCCTTCTCTCCTTGAGAGGGGTTGGCATTTCAGAAGAGAGGAGAACACATTGGAACGACCAAGGACTTTCCAAAGGCTTTGGAGGATCTGCCATACTCAAGTTTTCACTTGAGAGAACTTTCCTCCTCTCTTTGTTTTCACTTAATTTCGTGTTCTTTGTTTTTGTAATTTTGTAAGTCTCTTTCTTTGTAATTTTGTTTTAATGCAAGTTACTTATTCAATATCTCTTATTCTAATCCACCTCCGGTAGTTTAATTTTTATGTTCTTAAAATAGTTTAAATACATTTGAATCCCCTCCCCTTCTTCTACTTCCTCATTCAATCGAAAATCCATTTTTAATTTTCTTCATCGTTTGTGTGTGTGTTCGGCGCACTACTCTTATCTTGTCCCTTTCTTTTTCTTCTCTTTATAATTCACCAGCATAATCATTATAACTAGATTAGTAATCATTTTAATGGCTGGGTAAATCTTTATTTGGGGTGAGTTATAATTTAGGTATCTTAAGTGATTGAGAGCTTTTGCTCGACGAATGTTCTTTAAATTAATATTGTGTATGTTGAACTTTATATGTCATGTATTAATGACATGTTTTGTTTAATATGTGGATTCCATGGATTATTGGAACCACAAATACACTACCATAAACAAGTAATGGTAATGATTAGAAACCTAAGTTAAGTTACGGCTTGGATTAAAGCTTTAGCACTTGGGAATTCCGATCAAAATCATCTTGTGACATGGGTGTTAATTTAATGAAATATAAAGCAAAGTTCAAGGATATCACAAGCTTAACTACCTAATGATGAAGTCACCCCAATCTTTATCAATTTTTTAAATCAAACACCATCCATAAATTATTTCATAAGCTCTGCAAAAAAACCACCCAATCAGAATACAATCAACTAAAAACAAACGACTATTTCAAAGTATCATCACCGACGATTCGACCCGAGTGCTACTATACACATTAGCAGAGCACTGGAACTTTGACCGGTCGATAAGCGATAATCAGCCGTGCGTTTCAAATGGCGTCATTGCCGGGGATTCGACCCGAGTGCTGCTATACACATTAGCAGAGCACCAGAACTTCGACCCGAGTGCTGCTATACACATTAGCAGAGCACCAGAACTTTGACCGGTCGATAGGCAACAATTTTCCGTGCATTTGAAATGGCGCCATTGCCGGGGATTCAACCCGAGTGCTGCTATACACATTAGAAGAGTACCGGAACTTCGAATCGAGTGCTGCTATACACATTAGCAGAGAACCGGAACTTTGAGTGTCCACATTTTCCATTTCTAAATTTGAGCATGAAAAAATTAGTTAGTTTTGGAACATTGTTTCTGTAACAACTTGTGGTGGAATTCAAAATGGATGAGTGAAATAGTCTAAACCTCCCCTGATTAGAGAAAACAAAATTTTAATATCTGTTGGTGAGTAAAAATGATTTTGTCATGTTTTTATATTTTTTGCACACGAGGACATGCACAAAACTAAGTGTGGGGGAGTTGATGTTATTAATATTTTCATGACTTATTATATTCTCCCTTTACTGATTTTATATGAAATGTGCATAATTTGTGTGAAATATTAATGTTTTAATATTAAGTATAATTTTTGAGCATTTTTAGAAGTAGTCTAATTGAGTCAGTTTAATGTTTTAATAATAACTGTCAATATACTGATCCAAATTGTGTGGTTATTGTTTTTTAGGATTCTAATTTTAATATAAAACATTTTATTAGAAGGTACCTTAAGGCAATTATACCATTTGAAGGGTCATATGGTCCTCACAATCAAGACCAATGAATCTGTGAACAAACTGGATCATCCTTGAAGATTGATTTACTGGGCTCAATACAGAAGTCCAAAAACATTAACTCTCAACAATAATTCATGGGACACTACATTTCATCTTGTATAAAAATTTCAAGGCCCAAATCCAAGTACAATGAGCCCAAATGAAGCTTTGAAGTCCAGCCCACCATTCTGGACGAGAATTAAAATCAATATAGTATTCATGACATATCTCATTATGTAAGCATCAAATCGAGCTGATATTTTTCAGTGTGGAAGAGGAGATATATACGGCCGAATTTGTTGAAGAACCGATTCGTATTTGAAGGAATATTCATATTCAAAAACCCTTTTAATATTCTGGAATTCAAAAAGACTCGATTGAAATGGACAGTTTTACTTTGTTTAATAAACCGGCCATAACTTTTGATCCTTAAGTCCAAATGACTCCAAATTTTGAGAGTAGTCAGAAAACTGTATTATCTACAACATTTAAGAAGGAGATTACTCGATATTGGGCTGTAATGAAGTCCATATCTCCGAGCCAATTGGAAGGGTATTTCTGGAATGGAAACAGTCCACTCCTTGGGCTATAAATACTCTCCCCTTCTCTCCTTGAGAGGGGTTGGAATTTCAGAAGAGAGGAGAACATATTGGAACGACCAAGGCCTTGAAAAAGTCTTGGGAGGATCTGCCATACTCAGGTTTTCACTTAAGAGACCTTTTCTCCTCTCTTTGTTTTCACTTAATTTCGTGTTCTTCGTTTTTGTAATTTTGTAAGTCTCTTTCTTTGTAATTATGTTTTAATGAAAGTTACTTATTCAATATCTCTTATTCTAATCCAACTTCTGTAGTTTAATATTTATGTTCTTAAAATAGTTTAAATTCAGTTGAATCCCCTTCCCTTCTTCTGCTTCCTCATTCAATTGAAAATCCATTTTTAATTTTCTTCATTGTTTGTGTGTGTGTTCGGCGCACTACTCTTATCTTGTACCTTTCTTTTTCTTCTCTTTATAATTAATCAACACAATCATTATAACCAGATTAGTAATCATTTTAATGTATGGGTAAATCTTTATTTGGGGTGAGTTATAATTTAGGTATGTTAAGTGATTGAGAGCTTTTTCTCGACGAATGTTCTTTAAATTAATATTGTGTATGTTGAACTTAATTTGTCATGGATTAATGAAATATTTTGTTTATCATGTGGTTTCCATGGATTATTGGAACAGAAAATAAAATACCATAAATATTTAATGATTGAGATTAAAATCCAAATTAAGTTAAGGCTTGGATTAAATCTTTAACACTTAGGAATTCTAATCGATGTCAACTTGTGAAGTGGGTGTTAATTTAAATGCAATATAAAGCAAAGCTCAAGGATATCACAAGCTTAAATCCCTAATAATGAACTCACCCCAATAATTACCAATTTGTTGAATCAAAAATCATCCATAAATTATTTCATAAGCACTGCAAACAAACCCCTCAATCAGAATACAATTAACTAAAAACAAACAACTATTTCAAAGTATCATCGCCGAGGATTAGACCCGAGTGCTTCTATACACATTAGTAGAGCACCGGAACTTTGACCGATCGATAGGCGACAATCATCCATGTGTTTCACCTACTCTTGAAGGCTATGAGAGAAATATCAGATGGTCTAATGTGCAGCTGATGATATCTGGATCTTAAGTTAATCTTCAAGAACACTCATGCTCCTCTAATTTGATAAAAATGATCATCAATCCTTGGTAAGGGATATCCGTTCTTGACCGTCAACTGGTTCAACTTCTGATAATCCACACAGAGTCTGAGGGTACCATCTGCCTTCTTCGCAAAAAGGACTGGAGAACCCCAAGGAGAAGTAATGGGTCAGATAAAACCCTTTGCATGTAACTCCTCTAACTGCCTCTTGAGCTCCTGCAACTCTTGCATGGCCATCCTATAAGGAGGAATGGACACCAGTTCTACTCCTGGAACAATATCAATAAAGAAATCCACCCCATCCTCCAGAGGTAAACCCAAAAAATGTCCGGGAAGACATACCTGAAACGATAAACCACTGGAGGGAAATCCGTCCAACAAGTCCCCAGATCATCTAGATGTAAACTCGCAATCTGGGCTGTGAGTCCACCTCGCCCACGATGCTCTGGTCCATCTCAACTCACCTGAACATCCCATTCACCCTTGTATAGAAACTCTCCACCCTCTGGTGACGTGAAACTCACCATGCGATGATAACAACCTACAAAGGCTTGAAAGGGAAACAACCAATCCATCCCGAGAATGACATCATAGCTCGTCATCTCTAAGACATAGAGGTCCCATAGAAAGTGACACCCACCAACCTCAAGGGGGAACTCTTTACACGGACACAAAATAGTCGTTCTAGTCCCCAACGGAGTGTCTAGCCTCTTAAAAAAAGAAGAAAAAGAAACATAGATCCCGAGGCTCTCCACAATAGGTACAGATATAAAACAATGCATAGCACCCATATCAAAAAGTATAGAACATAAGACAGAAGCTACTAGAATAGTACCACTGACAGTAGATGGTTTGGGATCCTACTCCAGCTGGTTCTGTTGCACTGCATATGTCTTCCCTGTGTCGTGGCCCTTCTACACCGCCTGGCTACCCTGAGATGTCCCGCCCTGCTGCCTCTGAGATCCTGGTGTCTGGCTACCACGACCACGACCACCATCCCTGCTTGCATGCCCTGACGTATACGAGTTTTCCGACTAGTAAAAAACTGTTGGTCCTACTCCCTCACACGGAGTCTGCATAGAACCCCTCTCACTAGCCACTAGTAGAAACGCTCTGTAAAATCACTGCAGATGACACATCTTGCTGCAAGCTCGGCACTCCACTGGGTCTCATGGACACTGAGGTCTCTTGTTCCCCTCCTTACAACACTGGTAGCACAAGACCTGACCACCTGACACATTCTTCTGGCTGGTACTGCCACCCTGAGAGAAGTCCATCTGTCTCTTCCTCTTGCTAGTCGAAATAGTACCAGAAACTGGTGTTGAACCGCCCAAGCCCACACCACTAGCTTCTCGCAGGTTCCTCTCTATAATCAGCGCCTGGTTCAAAATATCATGTGCTGAAGGCAACCTGAAATCATTCACTACTACTTAGATGTCATATCGAAGACCATCCTCAAAGCATCTGGCTCTCAATGTCTCATCACCCACCAGAACAGGTGCAAAACGCTGAAGCTCGGTGAAACAAGGAGAATAATCCATCACCGACATAGTGCCTTGCTACTGGTTCCTAAAATCTCGAGCTTTAACTTTCCTCGGTGACTCTGGAAAGAAGAAGTCATAGAAGATTGCCTGAAATATTCCCATGCCATGTATATGTGTTTCTCTGTCTGAGTGGTAACATCCCTCCACCTCTTGGCGGAATGACGCAGCATATAAGTCATGAGCTTGAGCCTCCACCCTAGAGGTGTCTAAAGATGCTCGAAGATAGTCTGCATAGACACCAACCAAGAATCCACAGCATGTAGTCTGCCATCCCCTAAAAACGTAGGTGGATGCTGCTGCTGGAAGATGCGAGTCCGCTCAGCCATTGATGTGGTAGCCGGAGGTTCTCCCTAAAAGGTGTGCATGAATCGCATAAGGCCATCACATAACTGCACCTCTGTGCATGTGTCTGGTATAACAGCTAGCGCTGCATCTGGCTCTGCTGGAGGATCCAATGGTAGCCCATGGCCCACCATCTATGGAATATAATTGCTGCTGCTCTCTTGGCGAACAAAACATGGTCGTCTCGGTGGCATGACTCAACATGGTCAAACACACACCTTAGATCCAGATTATCAAAACTGAAAACAAAAGGACCAAAAAGGGTACAGGGGGAAGAATACATTTCAAGATTTGCAAAACAAGACTACACAGCGTGTATACTGACTACACGGCGTGTACCAGACATCTCTTCCCCTGCCCAGATCCTTCTACATGGCTAATCCACACGGCTCCTGTTAAAAAAACTACACGGCGTTTATATAATCTACATGGCGTGTATGGTGTAATTTGTTTTCCAACTTCCCATGTCGTTTGTAACACGGCCAACTACTCGGCGTTATACTACACGACGTGTTTCACCCGGACGTGGCGTGTACACCACCCCGTTTCCCAGCCACATGGTCAGGTCCACACAGTCTGTCCTTGGAGAAGACTACACGACATCTTACACCAGCACACGACGTGTACTAGATGAGCTTCGATGACCCGTGTTGTTTGTTACATGACCTGATACATGTCTCATACTACATGCTGTGTTTCAGATGGACATGGTGTGTACAAAAGGATTACACTGACCCGTGTTGTAAGTTACACGGCTGGATCCCAGGTCAACACTACATGGCATGTACTACCGGTACAAGACGTGCTCTCCCCAAGCATTTCCCTTCCCCGTTTCCCCACCAACACGGTCTATGACATGGGAAGAGACTTACACGGCGTGTACTTAGGGTACACGGTGTGTAATCAAAAAGTTTTCTTTTCTACCCGAACATAAGAACACACAGCGTGTGTCCAAGGAACTACACGGCGTGTATCCTGGGTTTTTCGGACAATAAGGCTTAGATACTATTTCGGAACCCAGAAAATAAAGAATTAACAACACCTAAGTGCCAAATTATGATCCCTGAGGGCCCATACTCCCCGCGAATCAAAGTTTTGAATCTTATATGTGTTATAAAAAGATAAATAGTTAATGTTCCACCAAATTCCGGTCAATGAGGGCCCATACTCCCCAAAAACCAAAGTCTGGCGTTCCTTCTATAAACCAGCTCACAAAAAAATACCCTATCACATTGCAGGTATTTATGAAATAGCTATCACCACAGCATGCTTTTCTAGCACAACAACTATCACAACAACATGAAATTTCTAATGCACCTACATGGAATGGAACTATTCATGGAATGTGATTTCTAATATGTGCCTAAATGATGCATGAGATGGAATACCCTCATATCATCGGGTTGCAACTAAATAGAACCAATTGATAAAATATAAACAACACAATCACAAGTGCGTCACCCAATGGTGAAAATAAAATCAACTGTAAAATTTGAAAAATCAGAAAAATTGCAAAATTATGAGGTAGACTGGCTTTTCCCTATACACGGGTTAGCTACTCCCGGGCACAGATTATTACCAACTATCGTTTTCGTCTTATCCCTGACTACGAATCCAAATAGTAAGTCAAAGAAAAGAACCCCTATGATACCACTTTGGAACGTCCCAGTTCTGGGTTCCACTCAACGGGTGCCCCGAACCTGGTTCACCACGTGACCTCTAGAGCATTTCCCCAAACACTAGAGGCTGCCAACTAGTAGCGAGGGCCCAGGTCTGATAGTGGGGAAACTATGCCCTCATTTGTCACAGTGTAGCGTAGAAGAATGAAATATATAACACAAAAAACAGAGGAAGCAATAAACCAGACACATTTAAAATAAACAACTACAATAAAAGATATCCAACAGTTATATAGATGATGATGCAAGATGTCTCAAGTTCTAAGAAAAAATCCAGAACATGTTACACAACATTCCAGTACAATACAATACAGGATACAACAAAAAAAAACAACTGGTAGCATCGTGAGCCTATGCCCGGTCCCTTGCTCCCCTACTCTTCAACAACAATCAAGTACTTATATAGGGACCCTTTCCCTTATCCACACCTGTAGAAATGTAATCTTTTTGGGTAGAAGACATGACCCAAACAGGGGGTGAGAAATAAATCTCAGTAGGCACCCACCAAAGGATCATGCCCAACTATGTGAAAATATGCAACAATAGTGTGTAGTATTAAAATGCAATAAACTAAGCAGTACTCAAAAGTAACTGACATTACCACTTATATTTCCATTTTAATATTCATTTAATCGTTCATTATAAAAAACCACCACAATGAATTTATATGTAAACAGTTAGTGTCCTCAGACATGCAAACCCTTACCCTCAGGTAATCAGAATCTTAACCCGCAGGTAATTGCCCACAGACATAACTGATATTGCCCTCAGGTGTACAAAGTGTTGCCCTCAGGCCCAGAGTTTATTTCCCAGAGGCATGGAAGAAGTTTCCCTCAGGCTAAAAGATGCACTGACCTCAGGCTAAGTAAAACACTACCCTCAGGCTAAACAAGTAATCGGTCCATGGCCAACATGTAATCAAACAATACACATGAAATTCCTCTTACAAAAATTCTATAATCAGTATTACAAAGGCATACCCTCAGGTATCCTGGCTAAACAGCTAAACATAGGAACACACCCCCCGGGTGGTCCTGGATCCAAGGAGCGATCCCACACAATAGTTTATTATCACATTTAATTACCTATACAATTCTAGTTATTTAAAATAGCTAAGGCCTAAACCACATGAAACCCCAACATGTGTTCATGGCACAATGATTCACACAAATGTACAACAGTTGGAAATCAAACACCAAGCCACCTACATTAAACGCCCCTGAATGGTATACGCGAACAACAATAATCAAAACATCCAAGAACGACGTAGATCTGAGGTAAAAGTAATCCCCGCTCAAATTCAAATAACTTCCCTTCGAAGAATAATTGGCAAGAACGACTAAAGGAGAGTAGAGGGATTACCCGTGTGGTTCCAATGAGATTGTTAGAGGTGAAAACAGAATCTCGACGCTCGATCTGGGGATCCTCAAAGGTCTGGCCTCCTCTCCCGACTCCTTCCTCCAGTACTAAGCCAATCCTATGAACAGGGTTGGATACTTCCCATTTTAAGTGAAAAAAACTACATGGCATGTACTATTTACTACACGACATGTACTTTTCTCATTTAACTATTCCTTTGGTGGCACCACCGCACTGTTCACCTGTCGACATGTGTGCACAGCCTGTATTCCTAATTACACGTCATGCACTGTCGCGCAGCTGGAGGATGCTTTCACCACCATAATATTTTCCTGCCGAATGACTACACAATGTGTAAATATTCACTACATGGTGTGTAGTTGGTTTTTACACCTTTCATCGCCAACAAGGCTACACACCCCGTGTACTCATCCCACATGGACAAAGTACACGATGTGTGGAAATGTACACAGTGTGTAGTCCCAAAATTTAATAATTTTCTCCATTTTCCTTATTTTCTCAAAAACACTTAAGGAAATGAGAAAAGAAGAAACTTGTACCTCAAAAATAAGAATCAGGTTCTTACACCCAACATCTATTCAGAAGAAATTTAGGGAGAATTACTGAATAGATATGAATTATTTACACTCATCAATTTCATAATGTGATTTTCTAAGAGTGAATGGATTTCCAACCACTACAGGTATCTGGGAATAGTTGAAAAAACAATTATAAATGAAATTTTATGGTGATGAAGGAAAAGTAAAAAATCACGAGCCTTATGTATGAAGATATAAAAATGGGTGAGTATGAATCAGTTGGTGAGTTATTTAAAAGGTTGAATTATATTGTTAGCACCATCAGATATATTTGTGAAATGTTGATTAACTCAACCATTATTGAAAAGATCATGATAATTCTTCTTGAAAATTTTGATTCCAATGTTTTACCATTGGAAGATACCTATCCTGAAACTCTATCATTGGATGACCTTCAGAGTACAGTCATTTCTTATGAAATAAAAAGGTAGAACAATATGAATAGAAAAACAAAATTTGATCGTTAAATGTCCTTCAAGGTAACAAAGAAAGGGAAGTCTAATAAGATTCATTCAAATTAATAAGCTTGTGTTTCTCAACCCAAAAATGACGTCAGTAAAAATCATGATGATTTTTTCTCCTAGTATTATTGAAATTTTTAAAGAGGTATAGGGAAGTATAAATTGAAGCTGCCGACTAAATGATTCTAATGTTTCTCCATTGGGAACTTTAGTACTGATTTTTCCTTAAGGAAATAATGAGAAATATAATGATGAAGTTGAATAGAGTCTTGTAAGACATTGGATGAAACATGTTGGAACATCAAAATGTTATTCCAAGTGAAAAAATAAAAAATTATCCAACTCCATAAGGATAAGGTTTTTGTCCAAAGATGATGAAGTGGTTGATATTTATATTAAGGATGAAAAGTTTTCTGATTTTTCAAGAGAAAATGTTGTCCCATAAATAGTTAATGATCAATTTTTTGGATTATAACCTTTATAAGAATAAGACACTGAGACCGAATTTCAAAAGAATCGATAGTTGAATGATTGTCTTAGAATCAAATTATGACTTGAAAAATAAATCAAGAATATGAAAAAGTAATTCCAAATAAATTAGGAATTTTCTCTTGATGAGAAAGTTATGTTACTTAGATTGGTTGATTTTATGAAGATGTGTTTTCATAAGGAATGAAATTAGAATTAATATCATGATGTAATGTTGATGGTGATGGAAGAAGAATTGTAACTTATTCGTCAAAAGTTTTCTGAAGATGGAAAGGGATTTGAAACATTAAAAAAAATATTTCTATATTTGGTGAATTTTTGGGAAAGGGTGAACCTAATAAGGATCCACAAAATTTAACTTCAATGGTTTAAAAAATATTAAAATCATTCCTAATAAGAAGAAGTCTTAGAAAATCATTTTTGTGGCCAAAACTGACAATGATAGAAATTAATATGTTTTTAAAAATTAGGAGTCGAAAAAAATATTACTACTTCCCATTTAAATAAAAATAGAATGAAAGAAAATTTGATTAAGATTATAATGGGTTATAAAAGAATTATTTGGGCTCAATAATATTCTGATGTGATAGATGTGAAAGTCGTTGAGAAACATGTTCACAATTTTAAATAGTATGGGAGATATAGAGGTAAATATTAATTATTTGGTTACTATAGGTATTGTAGTGGATTTGGTAATACATAAAATATGTTTTGTATCAATAAAAAACAATAAAACAATTCCATGAGTTATAGAATACAATGATAAAAGGGGATTTAGTCCTCTCATAGGAATAAATATGAGAAAGATGTTCTGAAAGTTGAAAATAATTATCAATCATTTGAAACTATTTGTGAAATATGTGAGGAACCTTGAAATAATAAAGAATATTTTTTTTGTTAGTGTTACAATGAAAGGTTTATAACAATTACAAGAAGTCTAATTTAATTAATTATTTGAGGAATGAATAAGGACTTGTTGTATGAAACTCTCTCAAAGCTACAAGAGGAGAATGACCCTAGATTATTGATAGTGGGTACAAAAAATATATGAAAGAATATTTGATTCTCTTATATAATGTAAATAACTTAAAATAAGGATCATTTACATTTGGAAAAGATGAATCCCTCATAATCAATGGTGTTTGATATACTATTATTAGGGAATAAAAATTGAAATCTGAAAAAGTTATGTAATTTTTTGGGTTGAATTTTTTTTTTGTAGTTTCATAATATTTTGATGTAGTAAATAATTTTTTATTTGAAAATATGTTTTTTGTGGAATGGGAGGAAATCAAATTTTTTTATAAACAGCCAATGCACAAAAAGAAACTTGTTTCAAGCGGTAGATGTTCATTATTCTAGTTATATAAGAATGATGGAATAAAATCATTTGTGGCATAAAATATTGGGGATACATTTCAATGAAATAGGATAAAGGTATCAAATAAATATGATGTCTTTGGTATTCTTAATATGTTACGATAAATAGATTCAAACTGTATAATTTTTCAGAATTGGAATATTATAAACTATATGCATAAGAAATCTTATAATAATTCAATCAGATCCATAAATATTATTAATTTTGATATCTACAGGACAATGAGAAAAAAAACTTTCTAAGATAAGTCATTCATTTGTTTCATTTTTCATTTGACTCAAAATACTTGTGATATGTATTTGAAACAAAATTCAGATTATTTGAAGATGTTTGAAAGATCTAGGTGAAGATCTGAGATGAAATTTGGGGTTTCTATCAAGAGGTTTAGAACTGTTAGTGGTGGTGAATAAAATAATGAAGAGTTAAGAAGTTATATTGAGAAAACTATAATTTGGAATGAGTTCAACACACCATATACCCCACAACAAAATGGTGTCACTGAATGGAATAACAGTTGCTTATTTGAGATGGAATGTACAATTCTACTTGAATATGGTCTTTCATAGAAAATTTGGAGGCAATAAATGAGCATAGTTGTTTATATTCAGAATAAGTGTTTGTAAAATATATGTTCTAATATGAACACTTAATAATTTTTTATGAAAAAAATCCATGTTTATATCACCTTAGAGTTTTTGGGAGTCCCTATATCATAAAGAAAAATAGTTGAAATATTGGAAAGTCTTATCAGATATGTCAAGATGTATATTTCATGGGTACTCTCTTAATGAAATAGGATATAGATGTTTCAAAAAAAGGAAATTTTTTCCTATGTTGATGTAAAAATTCATGAAAACGATAAGGAGGATGTTCAAAAAATACATGTAGATGATGAAGATGAATATGATGACGTATTTTTTAGGAAAGATGAATCATATTTTAAAAACATTGATGACATATAGGTGGAGGAATCAGAGTCATATATTTCTAGTGATAAGGGTGGATTTCACACATCTCCTCTTAGGATGAGCAATCATGTGGTATTTCAAAACATTATTTGTAATAGACATCGAAATGATCAAAAAATCCACTAAAGTTTTTTACACATACTTATTTATATTATAAATATGATATGAAAAAAATAAATATAGTTTTTGAGAATCATAACTTGATTCAGTCTTAGAATGATGAGTCAGATTTTATTGAGAAGAATGGTACATGGAAACTCATGCCTAAACCAAATGATAATATTATTATTTCTAAAAAGTGGGTGTTCTGAAACAATTTGAATGAAGATGGTGAAGTAATAAGAAACAAATTAAGTATAGTTTGCAAAGGTTCCTCATTGATTTATTGAATATATTATGATGATACTTTTTCTCCAGTTTCAATGTTAGAAAGAATAAAAATACTTCTTAGAATTAATTCACAATGAAATTATAATATTTTTATGATGGATGTGATGTCAAAATTTAAAAATGTAGAGCTTTATGAAGAAGTTTATGTTGAAAAACCATGTGTTACTGTAATTGGGAAGGATGCAAGTTATTATTACAAGATAAAGAATGAATAGTTTGGGATAAAAAATTCTCTGAAGGAATCATACTCCAAATTAGATATATAAATAAGAAAACCCAACATTAAAAAAAGAAAGAGTTGATATTATTTTCTAAATCAATGAAAGTTAGGATTTTCCCAATTTTTTTTTCTATATTTTGATAATATTATCTTCTCATAAATGATAATATAACTTATGAATGGATTTCTAAAAAATGAAAACGTTTCTTGAAATGTCAATGCATGGGAAAATGAAATACATTATTGGGATACAAATATAATAAAATAAGAAATATTTATTTCTTTATCAATAAATGTATGATAACAAAATAGTTAAGTTTGACATGGAAAATTTGATTTTTTTTTCCACACATATTTAGGTGGGAATCTTGTTGACTTAGGATGTGTAAAGTAAGGAAGTTGACTCTAAAGAGTTTCATAAGATGATTGGAAGTATTTTATATCTGACTACCACAAGACTAGAAATAATTTATATTGTTACATTATGTGAAAGATTCCCAATGGATCTAAATGAATCAAATATCATGGTGGAAAAAGTGTTCCCTTATATATCGAAGGAACAATAGATTTTGGAATAATATATGATAGCTAAAACAAATTGATTTGGTTTTCTATACAGGTGATGATGGGGTAGGAAGTATTTATTATATAATATCCAAATTTGATAGATTTTTACTTCTGGTGGAATAATTTCTATGTCTTCATACTATGTAAAAAATCATTAACTCCTAGAATGGATTAAGATGTGTATGTTTCTACCACTCAAGATGAAACACAACATATATGGATGAATACTTAGTTAGAAGAGTAAAATGTTGAGTTTATGCTACCTCTACACATGGATTGGGATAATAAGAGTTCTATAAACCATATATGAAATCCATTAAAACATTATCATTCAAAACATATTGATACCAAATATCACTTAATAAAAGGGAATGTTGAGAAGAATGAACTCATACTGGAGTATTTCCTATATCAGAATGTGTTGTTGAAATTTTCAAAAATATTTACCAAATGATGAATTTTTTTATCTATGGTTTCACATGGGTGTCGAACTTCATTATCTCTGTGGTTGAGTTATGTTTTTATATCCCCTCTCTTATCAATTATTTTTATAGTGTTGTTAAGGAGGAGAAAAATGATGTTTCATACATATATCCATTTGTATGTGCTAAACAATTTATGGAAGAATTTATGTTGAGGGAGTTATTATTAATCTCTCAACTCAGTATGTATGTGTGTGAAATTTTTCAATAGTTTCTTGAAGTGGATATATGAAACATTTTTTATAGGAAGAAAGAATGTTGTGAAGAGGAAGAAATTTTAACCAGTTACAGATGAACCTAAGTAAATACTTATGGATAGAATATTTTTGTATCAATGATTATTATTTACAACATTCAGTACACTCACATAGGTTTAGAATTGATGAATATTGATAATTAGCTATAGGTTACAATGTTTAGTGATTTATGAACTTCGACTAATAACTACATCCAAATGGGGAGATATTTGGGACCAAGATGACTGTAGATGAGTTTTTGATTCTTGTGGTAGTTTTTTTTTCTTATATTTCTCATTTTGATAAGTCAATTCACTTTATAAGTTTTTATGAATAAATACAGGCTGTAATATACTCATTTAATTGAATGAAAATTTATTATGAAAGTCTGTTGGTCTTGGTTTTCTGTTTTAAAGATGTTTTCCGGGTAAAAAGACTTATATACACAAATTATATCTAGAATGATTTTTTTGATTAGAATGAAAAAATGTATAAGAGTCTAGATATCTAAATATAGAATTTGATGGTGCTATGTGGTTTTTTAAATTTCCAACATCATGACTTAATCAAAACCTGTTATCCATGCTTTGTGAAATAATGTCGAAAAAAGTGTTTGTATATTATATGATACTATGTTGATCTCTATATGCGTAACATCATGCAGAATTAATGATACAAGAATGTGTTTTTAGGTGAACATATTATAGAAAGTAAAAATATCTTGGTTGATAGTTATTAGTGAGAGAATCACAAAAAATGGGATTTTGTTAATTGATCGGTAGTTTGAATGAGTTGATTTTGATGTTTTTATAAAGTGCTGGTTAACTAATGCATTATAATTTATTATAAATCAGACATTATGATCCAATGAATGTACCTATCCAGATAATCAATCATTAGTTATGGAATATATGGTTGTTGTCATTGGTCCATTAGATGTTGTGTGCCACAGATCCATCAAATGAGTTATGAAAACAATCCATCCGACATAGTATTTGTTTCAAAAGGGCATCAGATTGAGAGTTATATTAGAGACAAACCAAATTTTTTGGTACTAATGATAAATGGGATCAGATACCGATAAACCTGATTATGTTGAATAATGTAGTCAACTATATTCCTCAGAATGATATATTTAGGTAATGTTTGTTTTTAGAGGGTCATGAGAAAAAGAAGAAATGATTTTTCGTCAAGTGGTCCAAGAGTCATCAAAAAAACATTGAAACTGATACATCATATTGAAACAGAGGATATTCTGTCAGATGTATGCTGACACTGATAAGCCCATAGCTGCTGGACATCATCATACATGGTTTAAGTAATTGTTAAAAAATTGAAGAAAATGTTTTTTTGTGAAAGGCATTTTCAAATAGATTTCAAGGGGTTTGGAAGATTACTGAATTTTAAACAATGTTTATTGTAGAAAATTCAATGTTTCAGTTGGAACATAGGGGTGGGAACTTATTATCCTTACATTTTCACAATATTTTAAATGAAGATGGTTTGAAAAGTTGTAGAAGAATGACATATGTATCAAACTAAATAATTTCTTAACAATCTGCTTTGGCTATAGCTGTGAGAATATTCAATACATTTCAAGAAGAATACAGAAGTGTTTAAAGGCACTGGAAGAGTAAGAATGAATTCAAATTAAATTTTAAATTTAGTTTTTTTTGGGAATTTGGTAGAGTGGAAAAGGGAAATTAGTTTCCTAACAAATCCATTTCATAGTAAGTATAAATAGAAGGACGTACACTGTACCTTCTAATAAAATATTCACTATTCATTCTTGGAAGAGGGAGAGAGAGCACTAAAATTTCATAGAGATATTTAGTTAATGAAAAGTCTCAAGATATTGGTTTCTTGAGAAACATCACCGAAAAGATTAGAATATAGGAATAAATATTTTTTCAAAACATATTAAGTCATTGGGCCAATAGTTTTTTTACTAAGAAAGAAAAATGTGAATAGATTCTTGAGAAGAATAAAATAAGAAGGGGTTTTGGCAAAAAGAATCTGATTGAAGGAACCAGAATGATGAAATTAGATAGAGCCATCAAAATTAGTTTTTAGAAAAAGTCTAGATTTTTGGTTTCTACCTGCTATTGGGTAGAAAATTGAATGATTATATTTTTAAGGTTTACATAATTTGAATTTTTTGAAGCATCAGAATGAAATGTTTGGACCTAATTGCTGAAGGTTTCATAAATAATTAGAAAAATGATTTTACATCATTTTTGTTAAAATAAGCACATGATTTGTTATATTTATCATAGTTGTACACATGTGTAAGGGTATTTCCAAATTGTTGTATCCACAAAAATTGATTTTATAGTGAATTTTGAGGTGTTTTAGTTTTTCAAAATCATTATAAGGACTTGATATTCTTGTTCAGTAGTGAAACATTTATATAATTATGTTAATATAGATTTCTGAATATTTTGTTTCAAGCATAATGATAATTATTTAACAGGAGGAAAAGGTTTTTTTGAATGAAATAAAAAAAAGTAAAAATATTTCAGTGATTCCCCACTTCCCCATCTCAATGATATATTGATCCATGTTGGAAATTTTCACCCCTTCGTCTAAGAAAAATGACCTTCAATAGTGTTCTCCCCCATTGAGGTTATCTTCATACAATTTGAATCTTTATTCCTATCATGTTTCTCTCTACCTATCATGTTCCACATACTATTCAACTTATTTGTTAAATAAACATCACCTTAATCTCTATAAAATCATCATTTCCTTATGATTTTATACTCCATGTTCAATTCCCATTCTACAATATGTTATGTTTATTTATATAGACCCCATCACATGAATAAAAAATGAATTATATTTTGAATCCTCGCTAGGGGGGATACCCCTTCTAGTGTCAATATTGTACCTCACCACCTCCTAGACCAAATTTTTACTTGATTCTTATATCATGCGATACATAGTGATTCCTAGTTATGTTGTCTCAAGCCTAACATCAAGTTACCCATAGCCTCTTCCTTGTCATGACACCTAGCACTACATTGTCTAGTCTCATCTCCCACAGACATTTCATGGGTTTTTGCACAAATATATAATCGGTATGAAAAATATAACATGAAAATTATAGCTCCACATTTTTCGAAGAATCATGACATTAAAATTATGTTCATTCCCCTATATGGTTTGATAGTGATGGAATATGGGTTTCTAATTAATATTAATTTTTTCTTTCTCATATATATACATAATCAACCTCACTCGATCCACCCACCACAACCTCAAAATAATGTTCATCCAATTTTTAGATGTTATTAAAATAGGATGAACATATAAGAGATATTTGGATCTAATTTGTCCCTTTTAACTATGTAGGCCATCTCATCCCCCCTATTTTGAGTTCAGAGACATTAAACTACAAATTTCCCTAGTATAAGTTTCATGACATTAATTCATAGAAAATATTTGGTTCAGGCATCAAGACATTAACACTTTCTCTTTTTTCCTTGAGGGTAGTTCATATTAGCATGTGTATTTTGTAATTAATTTCATGACTATCTCTTCAAACTTGATATATGGGATATTTCATCCATTCATGATACTCCACAAACTGAGACCTGTAGAATTCTATTCTCAATGTGGTATAAACATAAACAATATAAGCCTCTAGGTCAAATCAATGTGACCTTAAATCCTATCACTCAATAGTCTAATGGGAATGACTCTAAAACACCCAAGGAATGAGGTTCAATGTAATTTAAGGATGATATATCATATAGGGATACTAAAAAAAATACAAGTCTCTACATTACATGTTCTCTCTTTTAACTACTTCTTAAGAATGTTAGGAGTAAAATGGAAATGTAAAAAATCGTACGAGGCTTACCTTATGTCCTAAAAAGGCCTATCTATGCTCCTTAGACCCACATTATTTGGGAAAAGTTACAATGAATCTTCCTCCCCTTTTCCCCTATTGTCCTTGTATATATGAATTCAAAATATATATATTCATGTACGTGTCATATGATGTTAAAAAATATGGCTCGAGTCTTAGTTGAAAAGGCCTTAAATGGCACATCCATTTAGTATAAGAATCCAGATTTGAAATTGTGTGTGGGATATTTTGGAATTATCTATATTATCATTGGACTCTCCATTTCTTGCTGGGTTTGTTCCATCTATGATATATAGGAAACCCCACTCTCAATACAGGAATCATGACCTTAAACTATATGAATCACACAAAAAACTATTAATTATACCAATGGACTTCCTAATTCATGTTGGGTTTGTTTTTATCAAGATTGGAAAATAATTTGTCAACTAGTTCCAGGGATTATGACAATAAAAAGCATGAAATTACACTTAAAGATAATATATATATCAACATTGGTATGTCTAATTCACATTATGTTTTTTACTTTACTTGTTTTATGTAAACCATCTCCCCTTCGTACTAAGATCGATGACCTTAAACCTGTAACGACCCAAAGATTCATTAATGGAAAATCCCTCTTGATCCAGTTAAATGTCTCTTTATAAAAAAATGTTTTTATAAGATGTCAAATTCTTTGGTTTTATGATAAGAGTTGTGAATGTTACTTTTATAGCTGTTGAATAGTGACCACATGATTAGTATAAATATAAGGCTTTAACGAACCCAATTTTACTCAGATAAAGGAAGTGATGGCCTCATCCAATAGATTTGCCCCATAAAAAGCCCATTTGTCAGAGCTCGAAAAAGAGGTGGCATCCTTGGGCTTCTCCCTTGACCAATCCCAATCTGATCTTCATTATGTCAAGCTCAAACGTGACCGTCTACAGGAAAAGTGGATGTTTATTGAGATTACCACTCGAGCGATGTAATCCGAGCCACCCCAAGAGTTTGTCACCATCGCACACCTTACCCTTAGGACTTATGTGGCTGTTTTAAGGGGTTATGTAACAAATAAGTAGTACTATGTTCATGTACATTATTTTTGTATATAATAATGAATATAATTTCAAGTCATTTTTGATACATTGTAAATAGTTTTTAAAGTAAAAATGGTGTTTTTAGTTATTATTTAATTAAGAAATCTATTTTATTAAATTAAGGGATATTTGAATTAAATAATATTTTAATAAAATAATAATATTTTTATTAAATTAATTAAATATAAATGATCTTATAAATTTATGAATGCAATTAAAATGTTATATTAAGGTTTGAAATCCATTTCTGTCAAAACCCGTGAATTTTCGATAAATGTTGGTTTTTATTTTAAAAGTGAAAATTAACATATTTAGAAAATTTTTAGATAAAATAAATGTCATTTATATAATCAGGACATTGAAATTATCCAACGGCGAATTTTTCATAATTTTCTGAGACAGTCAAATTTTTGGGTAAAAATTAAATACCGTTTAAATATATAATGTGTTTTATGACATCATAAAGACCCAATGGTGGTGTAATAAAACACTATAATCCTTATGTTCGGCCAATATATGTTTTAACATTAAAATAATTGGATTTAGGGTTTTTTTGACTTACTTTTCAAATCATTAATGAACCCCTCAAGACTTATTCAACACTTTGCCTTTTTAAATTAATTTCCATGGGAGTGTGACTCACCTCCACATAAGCAACCTTATTATTATAATATGTTCGGACCTTGGCCTTGTAAAATATTTTTTTCCTATTTCCTTTTCCAGAAACCATGGGCAAAAACCATGGTATGGTTTGTGGTTTTTATTAGTTTAATATAAGGGGTCCCAAACCTAAATAATAAAGAATTCTCTCACCTTTCCGATATAAACCCACCCAATCTCCCACTTCCTCCTCACTAAAATCCTTTGGAGTTCGTCCAATCTCTGACCTACTATCTCTAGAATCCTCCCAAGGTTCCCCAATCTCCCAAGAAGACTCTCACAAGCCACTCTCTAGCCTTTGGAAGCACATATACAAGTAAGGGTTTTTCCTTCCTTTCTCATTTTTTTCAATTTTCTTTAAGTTGTATTGCCCTTTTAATTTAAATTATGAATGTTGGGGTATGGTTTCACACCTCCCCCATACTTCCCTCTTATTGTTTGAATGATGGGATACCCCTTTCTCTCTTATTAAATGCCTCCCATGTACACCCGTTACTATGCCGAAATTCCGAAAGGGACTTCTCTCTCTTCTTTTACATTCAAGCAATAATTTTGTATCATGAATATAAATTTCATTAAAATTATTAGTACATGTATATATATGACCTCCTTACTGTCCATTACATGTAAATATGATGAGGAACCCATTTCTCTCTCATCAACCATTTTTTATGAATTCGTATGTCACGCCGTTACGCTGCCGAAATCACACCAATTTTCTAAGCCAATGTCATTGTGTAGTGAATACCATTCCCATTTCTACATCAAGGGTATTCACCTTTATGAACATTTACTTAGTGATTTTAAAGTTTCATGTATTAATTCCACATTCCTTTATCGTGAAATAAATGATTATGTTTTATGAATCCATGTTTTATGATCCATGTGGCACACTTATGCATGAAATGAAATGTTTAAGAAGGGTGAGCCCTTATAGCGCTCCAATGCATTGGGTAACGTATAGTATCATGATATTTCATGTGAAATTATGGTTGAATCATGCTAATTTAAGTGTGACGAGGGTTTACTCATGTTTCATGTGCAATAAGGGTTTACTCATGCTCCATGTGCAATGAGCCACGGCTCATGCTAATTCAATGTTAAGTGTTGTTGCCACATTTCCATGTTATGATTATCATGATTTATCAGGCCTTTATGTTCATGTTTCTTTTAGGCTCTATTGATATTCCTATTGTCTAACATGTATTGTAGTCCTCATGTTATTCCATGTGTACTCCCTTACTGGGCTTTATAGCTCACCCTTTTCTTAAGCATGTCCTCAGGTTATCCAATGCAATGCTAAGTACGAGGGAATGTAGTGGTCATGTAAAGGAAGTTTTCAATAAAGATGTTGTATTTCATGTTTTAAGTTTTATGTAATGATCCTAAGCCCCAAAGACACTAAACCTATCGATCTTCATTGTTGTATCACGTGAAGTTTTATGTATTAAATCATGTTTAAGTTGTAATAAAAGCAGGACTATCATAGTTGGTATCAGAGGATAGGTTTAGTTATTTTTGAGATTAGGAAACCCTAGTAAAGCCTTAGATACAAGACTAAGTATAATAAAAACATCCCTAAGTTTTGGTAAATATTAATTTTGTGGTTTTTCAAACAAATACATCCCTGTCTGGATATGAGCAGGTAAAGGCGGCTCTGGCACAGATGTGTCCTAGGGGTAAAACCTGAAAACACCACTTTGAGATAGACTCGAATGGGAACTGGTGCACGACAACGGGCCTTGCTGCCCTCTTGGTTACGACACTCCTGGGGGATATGTTTTGATAAATTCACAATCTTGGTATGAACCCTTATTAAGGGAAAAATTCCCCTAAGAATATATGTTAGAAAGTAGATCATGAAAATCCTAGATTGAATCCTATAGACTCATGAGATAAGGAAATAAATGTTTATTTATAAGTCATAAACTTTTGTCTTTGGATTACCCTTTATGTGTTACCCCTAACATTCCTTTTATTCCAATAAATGGCCGGTAATATGAGGACTCGGGCTAACAACCATTGTGAAGATCAGTGTGATGATTGTACTAATGAGATTCCAAATCCAATGGGAGCGGGAATCGTGAACTTTGACACGCTTCTCTCTCAGCTAACTCATGTTTTGAATAGAAACACGGGTCAAGAGGAACGTTCAACACCCCCCCCCCCCCCCTAAGAAAGAACAAGTTGCTATCGAGAGCTTCATGAGACAAAAGCCTCCTACTTTTAGTGGATCATCTGATCCCACGATCGTTGAACAATGGATCAACTCCATTGAAAAGATATTCTCCATCCTCCAATGTTCTGAACAAGAGAAGGTTCTCCTGGCGGCTTATCATATGGAGGGTGAAGCTGATTAATGGTGGACATTGATCAAAAATACGAAGCCTGAGGAGGAGATCAAGGCTTTGCAATGGAAGGAATTTTGGAAGATGTTTTTCGATAAATATTTTCCGCGCACCCTCCATCTTAAGATGGAAAGGGACTTCCTTTCCCTCAAGCAAAAAGATGAGGAATCTGTGGGAGCGTATGAGGAAAACTTCACAAGGCTTGCACGATACGCTTTCGGCTTCGTCGTTACCCCCGAATGCAAGGTTAACCGCTTCTTTGGTGGGCTGAAGCCTAGCTTGCGGAAATCATTAGTGATCCGTGACTTCGAAAGCTATGAGGAAATTGTCCGATGTGCCCTCAAGGTCAAAATGGAGATCAAATAATCACATGGGTATCATGGGGAAATGAAGTGTAAGGTGGACTTCAATGTTGGTGGTCCGATGGATAAATCCAATGGCGCTAAGAAGTTCTAGAACCCCACTTTCCAAAAGTGCGGAAAGAAGCAACCTGGAAATTGACTTAAGGGGACGAGAAAATGCTTCAGGTGTGGAAGAGAAGGGCTCTTAGCTATTAACTATCGGCAAGAAGGATCCGCGGCTGTGATAGAGGAGAGGAATGCTCTGTTTAAACCTCAACGCGTTGTTCAGTGCTACAAATGAAAAGAACAAGGTCATTTTGCTAATCAGTGCCCTAATCCAAGGGTTATCAGAGGTAACCAACAACCTCCAAGACAACAAGGAAGAGATTTTGCCATCACTTCTGCCGAAGTGAACCCTGACCATGAAGTGGTGACTTGTACGCTAGTTATTCATTCAATAATAGAGAACATAATTTTTGATTCAGGTTCTACGCATTCTTTTTTATCTCGAATTTTTAGTAGAACAATCCCGGCACCACCACAAATCATGGAAGTAAAGATGTCGGTGAGTACGGAAAATGGGGCAATAATTGCATCCCATGAATATAAGTCCTCCCCTGTTATAATATGTGGATTGAATTTTCTGGAGAACCTCATCATACTCCCTTTGGTGGAATTTGATGCAATTCTTGGCATGGATTGGCTTTCCTTATATAGAGCCAACATAAATTGTCGGGAGAGGGAAATCACACTCCATATGGAGAATCAATCCCCGATTCTTTACAAGTGTCAGGAGGAAGATGAATCTCCTTTAGCTCCATCATCTCAAGAATGGATATTACCGCCCTATGAGCATGTGTATCTGGCTCAGATGATTGAGTCCAAAGAAGAAACCATCCTTGAAGAAATGCCTATTGTGAGGGAATTCACGGAGGTGTTTCCCGAGGAACTGCCTGGTCTTCCTCCAAGAAGAGATGTGGAGTTCTCAATTGAACTTATACCTGGGGTGCTACCAATATCCAAGACTCCATATATAATGGTTGTTTTTGAGCTTGAAGAGCTGAAGAAACAACTACAAGAGAATCTGGATAAAGGGTTTATACGCCCAAGTGCTTCACCATGGGGTGCACCAGTCCTCTTCGTCAAGAAAAAGTATGGGTCAATGTGGCTTTGCATCGATTATCGTGAACTTAACAAAATCATGATAAAGAACAAGTATCCACTCCCATGAATTGATGACTTGTTCGATCAGTTTCATGGAGCACAATACTTCTCCAAGGTGGACTTGCCATCAGGATATTATCAAGTAAGGGTGATGAAGGAAGATATCCCCAAGACTGATTTTCATACAAGATATGGGCACTATGAATTCATAGTAATGCTTTTTGGACTCACCAATGCTCCAGAAATATTCATGGACTTAATGAATAGAGTATTTAGAGATTACCTTGACAGATTTGTGGTAGTCTTTATTGATGATATTCTAATATACTCCAAAACCAAGGAGGACCATGAGGAGCATTTAAGAACTGTACTAGAGACTTTGCACAAGGAGAAGCTCTATGTAAAGTATAGAAAGTGTGAGTTCTGGTTGAAGGAAGTCTCATTCTTGGGCCATATCATCACAAGAAATGGGATATTTATGGATCCCTCCAAAACAGATGCAATTGAGGGATGACTGTGGCCAACATCGTTAACAGATATCTGGAGTTTCTTGGGGTTAGCTGGATATTATCGATGATTTGTGAGAAATTTCTCACGATTGTCCAACCCTCTTACCAAGCTAACTCGAAAGGGAGTAAAGTTTTCTTGGAGTGATGAATGCGAAGAAAGCTTCAAGGAGTTGAAAAAGAGGCTTATCACTGCGCCCGTGCTCACTTTACCCACAAGTGGGGAACTTTTTGTGGTATTCAGTGATGCCACAAAGAAGGGCTTAGGCTATGTGCTGATGAAGAATGATAAAGTGATATCCTATGCCTTAAGGTAGTGGAAAATCCATAAGAGAAACTATCCAATGCATGATTTGGAGTTGGTGGCGGTGATCTTTGCCTTGAAAATATTGCGGCGTTATCTCTATAGAGAGAAATGTGAGATATATACTAACCACAAGAGTCTTAAATATATATTCACACAGAAAGAGCTTAATATGCGCCAGAGAAGATGGATAGAGCTCATCAAGGATTATGACTGTTCAATACATTACCACCCTGGGAAAGCGAACAAGGTGGCAGATGCCCTAAGTAGAAAGGATCCAGCGATTCTATCAATGATGAGAATTGAGAAGGATCCAATCTTCTTAGATATGATGAAGATGGACGTGGGAATCAAAAAGAAGGGAACACCATCAATCCTTTCACAAATGATTTCTCAAACATATCATTTGGAAAGGTTAAAGGATGTTCAAAAGGATGATGTGGGAATCCATGAAAAAGTGGAAGCTATCAAAAAGGGGAAATCCTCGGATTTTAATCTTAATGAAGAAGGAATTGTGCGGTTTTGGAAAATACTATGTGTTCCATCAAGTCCGGAGCTGAAGAAGGAACTTTTGGATGATGCACATAGTTCAAATTTCTCTATTCACCCAGGGAGCACAAAGATGTATTGAGATCTCCGAGAAAACTTTTGGTGGGATAATATGAAGAAGGAGATCACTGAATATACATCAAAGTGCCTGGTGTGTCAGCAAGTGAAGGCAGAGAGGTAGAAGTCTAAGGGGATAATGCAACCATTGCCCATACCAGAATGGAAATGGGAGAAAATCACCAAGGAATTTGTCACTGGACTTCCGAGGACATCCAAAGGCAACAATGCAATCTGGGTTGTTGTGGATCATCTTACAAAGACTGCACACTTCATTTCTATTCGGGAGGATTCCACATTGGATCAAATGGCACAGATATATGGTGGTAAGGTTGCATGGGGTACCACTATCTATTGTGTCTGACCGTGATCCAAGATTCACCTCTATGTTTTGGAAGATTATTCAACATGCTCTGAATACTGAACTGAACTTCAGTATGACCTATCATCCTCAAACTGATGGCCAATCCGAGTGGAGTACCCAAACACTTGAGGATATGTTGAGAGCGTGCTCAATGGACTTTAAAGGAGGATGGGATCAAGATCCTCCTCTGGTTGAGTTCTCTTATAATAACAGTTTCCACTCGAGCATCCAAATGGAACCATATGAAACCCTTTATGGGAAAAGGTGCAGAACACCGGCATGTTGGGATGAGGTCGGTGAACGTAAGCTGCTTGGAGCAGAAATGGTCGAGGAAATGTTGGAGAAGGTGAAAACCATTCAGCAGCATATCAAGGCATCCCAGAGTCGACATAAGAGTTATGCAGATAATCATCGATGAGACCTTGAATTTAAAGTTGGAGAAATGGTGTTTCTATGCATATCTCCATGGAAGAAGTTCATGAGGTTTGGAAAGAAAGTGAAGTTAAGTCCAAGGTACATCGGCCCCTTCGAGGTTCTTGATCATGTTGGGGATGTGGCCTATCGACTAGCACTTCCACCTACCATGGCCAAGGTGCATGATTTCTTTCATGTATCCCTCTTAAGGAAGTACATACCGAACCCTTCACATGTACTCTCTTCTGAGGTGGTACAATTAGAATACGATCTTTCTTATGAGGAGCAACCAGTGAAGATCTTAGATCATAGAGAAAATGTTCTACAAAATAAGACAATGCCCTCATCAAGGTATTGTGGAGAAACCACAAGTTTGAAGAAGAGACTTGGGAGTCGGAGGATATGATGAAGTTGAGTTACCCACATTTTTTTTAGTGTGGGAAAAGGAAAATTTCAAGGCCGAAATTTCTTAAGGGGAGAATATTGTAACGACACAAAGTTTCATTAATGGAAAATCCCTCTTGATCCAGTTAAATGTCTCTTTATAAAAAATGTTTTTCTAAGATGTCAAACTCTTTGGTTTTATGATAAGATGTGTGACCATTAGTTTTATAGCCGTTGAATAGTGATCACATGATTAGTATAAATATAAGGCTTTAACGAACCCAATTTTACTCAGACAAAGGAAGCGATGACCTCATCCAGTAGAATTGCCCCATACGAAGACCATTTGTTGGATCTCGGAAAAGAGGTGGCATCCTTGGGATTCGCCCTTGACCAAGCCCAAGCTGAGCTTCATTATGTCAATCTCAAACGTGACCGTCTATGGGAAATGTGGAAGTTTATTGAGATTACCACTCGAGCGATGTTATCCGAGCCGCCCCACGAGTCTGTCACCATCGCACACCTTACCCTTAGGTCATATGCGGCTATTTTAAGGGGTTATGTAACAAATAATTAGTACTATGTTCATGTACATTATTTTTTTATATAATAATGAATATAATTTCTAGTCATTTTTGTTACATTATAAATAGTTTTTAAAGTACAAATTGTGTTTTTAGTTATTATTTAATTAAGAAATCAGTTTTATTAAATTAAGGGATTTTTGAATTAAATAATATTTTAATAAAATAATAATATTTTTATTAAATTTATTAAATATAAATGCTCTTATAAATTTTTGAATTCAATTAAAATGTTATATTAAGGTTTGCAATGCATTTCTATCAAAACCCGTGAATTTTCGATAAATGTTGGTTTTTATTTTAAAAGTGAAAATTAACATATTTATAAATTTTTTTAGATAAAATAAATGTCATTTCTGTAATCAGGACTTCGAAATTATCCAACAAAAAAAATTTCATAATTTTCCGAGACAGTCAAATTTTTGGGTAAAAATTAAATACCGTTTAAATATATAATGTGTTTTATGAAATCATAATGACCCAATGGTGATGTAATAAAATATTGTAATCCTTATGTTCGGCCAATATATGTTATACCATTAAAATAAAGTGATTTTGGGTTTGTTTGACTTACTTTTCAAAGCATTAATGAACCCCTCAAGACTTATTCAACACTTTGCCTTTTTAAATTAATTTCCATGGGAGTGTGACTCACCTCCACATAAGAAACCTTGTTATTTTAATAAGTTCGGACCTTGGAAATGTAAAATATCATTTTCCTCTTTCCTTTTCCAGAAACCATGGGCAAAAACCATGGGATGGTTTGTGGTTTGAATTAGTTTATTATAAGGGGTCCCAAACCTAAATAATAAATAATTCTCTCACCTTTCCTATATAAACCCACCCAAGCTCCCACTTCCACCTCACTAAAATCCTTTGGAGTTCATTCAACCTCTGCCCTACTCTCTCTATAATCCTCCCAAGGTGCCCCAAGCTCCCAAGAAGACTCTCACAAGCCTCTCTCTAGCCTTTGGAAGCACACTTCCAAGTAAGGGTTTTTCCTTCCTTTATCATTTTTTTCAATGTTCTTTAAGTTGTATTTCCCTTTTAATTTCAATAATGAATGTTGGGGTATGGTTTCTCACCTCCCCCATACTTCCCTCTTATTGTTTTAATGATGGGAGACCCCTTTACCTCTCATTAAATGCCTCCCATGTACACCCGTTACTATGCCAAAATTCTGAAAGGGACTTCTCTCTCTTCTTTTACATTTAAGAAATAATTTTGTATCATGAATCTAAATTCCATTAAAATTGTTGGGACATGTATCTATATGACCTCTATACTGTCCATTACATGTAAATATGATGAGGAACCCATTTATCTCTCATCATCCATTTTTTATGAATTCTTATGTCACGCCATTACGCTGTCGAAATCGCACCGATTTTCTAAGCCAATGTCATTGTGTAGTGAATACCATGCCCATTTCTCAATCAAGGGTATTCACCTTTATGAACATTTACTTATTGATTGTAAAGTTTCATGTATGAATTCCACATTCCTTTATCATGGAATAAATGATTATGATTTATGAATCGATGTTTTATGATCCATGTGGCACACTTATGCATGAAATGAAATGTTTAAGAAGGGTGTACCCTTATAGCGCTCCAATGCATTGGGTAAAGTATAGTATCATGATACGTCATGTGAAATGAGTGTTGACTCATGATAACTCAAGTGCAACGAGGGTTTACTCATGCTTCATGTGAAATGAGGGTTTACTCATGCTCCATGTGCAATGATCCACGGCTCATGCTAATTCAATGTTTAGTGTTGTCGCCACATTTCCATGTTATGATTATCATGCTTTATCATGCCTTTATGTTCATGTTTATTTTATTCTCTATTGATATACCTATTTTCTAACAAGTATTTTACTCCTCATATTATTCCATGTGTACTCCCTTATTGGGCTTTATAGCTCACCTTTTTCTTATGCATGTCCTCAGGTTATCCCATGCAATGCTAAGTACGAGGGAATGTAGTGGTCATGTAAAGGAAGTTTTCAATAAATATGTTTTATTTCAAGTTTTAAGTTTTATTTTAATGATACTAAGCCCCAAAGACACTATTCCTCTCGATCTTCTTTGTTGTATCAAGTGAAGTTTTATGTATTAAATCATGTTTATGTTGTAATAAAAGCAGGGTTGTCATAAAACCGGTAGCACGCTGTGGTCCGAGATGGATGAATATAAACCCTATTGTATAGAGAAAGAACCTTGTCCAACACAAAGAATGGTTGAACCACTTAGTTATGTCTCTTTTGGGATTAAACCCTCCATGATTAGTTTACCTAATAATAATTTCATATGAACAATAGTGTATCCCCATAGTTCTTAATCCTCTCCTGGAGATATTTTCATTCCTATCAAAACTTTTTGCCCTTGGAGTTTTAATTTTCCCATTAATAAGTAATTTCCCAATGGAACCTCCTATAGTGAAATAACAACACATAAAATTCCCTCCTCCCAGCTAGGGTAAACATCTCACAGGATTCATGGATTTTACATAACGTTTTTGATGTTTCAAATATATAGTCATGAGTCATTTTTTAATTTTTATATATTATTGATGAGATTTAAGTTGAATTAGGGTTTTGAATTTTTTAGGTGGTCATATGTATAATATATATCACTTTAATATTAATTATAATTCTTTAATAAATAATAAAACTTTGTTAACTATAATTTCCTCAAGAAGAATCTTAATAACCTTAGTGTTATCTGGTCATACAATTTTGGTTTGTTTGTAGATTGAACCAGCCCTGTGGAATCATTCCCAACCTGTTTCCCTTCTTTCATGGATTCTCTCATTGGTTGATGTATCATTAAAACATTGAATCATTTATCCTCTATGAAACTCAAATATATCATAATCAAAACCCCATTACTACCTGCTTCTCACAACTAACATGAATTGCATGAATTTATGGTTTATTTAAACATTTTTCTTCATTGACATGATTGAGATGACCTTTTTTTGATCCCCACCCTATTATATTAAGTGATATGATAAATATATATTACATATGACAATAAATAACATAGTGGAATCCCTATAAAATTACTTAAAATTGAATGATATCCTTTTTCTTTCCTAAGAGGATAGACCCTATGTTCCATCAGTCTCCGATCAAGCCCCACTTATTGTGATGTCTATATATCACACACTCTATAGAACTATGTGTTGTTTGATTATCACATCTTGGGATATATAGTGACATATGGGAACCACTACCAAAACAAAAATATAATCTCCGACCTCATTATATTCAAGATCATGGGCTTCTACACCAACTCAACTAGAGCCCCATCCACCCCCGTATCTAAGAAAATTCACCCTATATTCCATGAATGAAAAAAATATGTGGGGAATGTGTTGTTTTATTTTTCTCCACTGATGAGGACATTCCCTATTCACATAAGAGGTTTACTTATTCTACACCAGAGCACACAAGCACTTCACCCAAATACTCTTATGCACGATCTTAATCAATACAAAGACAATCCACCCTTTAAAAAAATACAAAAATTCGACCTTATACATCGCTTAAAATAGGGTTTTCTCAGCACTTCAAATGAACTGATATTTTGAGTGATCCTAAAATCCAAGCATTATTAGTGCTCAAAAATCACTGATACAGGGTGCATCTATTAGCACTAAAAAAGTGTTGTTAAAGTAAATATTTGTTAATTATTTTTTTAGAAATTATTAATGGTTGATTTGTTAGAAATGTTTTATCACTGATAAAGGGTTTCATTATCAACATGCTTATAGAATTGTTAAAAAATAAAAAATAGAATTTTTTTTCACAAACCCCCAAAATCCCCTTTATAAACTTTTACACCCTCCCTTTCAATGTTATTTCTACTCCCCAACCTCCAACATTCACCCACCACACTCTACCATGTGAGTCTTGTTTTATATGTTTCGACATTTCTATTGATTTTTATATATTTAGAAATTTGTTGTATATATTCACACAGTTATATTTTTTTAAATATAGTATATATTAATGTTGATTTATATGTATTATAATATAAATATAAATTTGTATATGTTTATTAACACACTCACATATGTATATATAAATATTATATTTTCATATTAATGTATATTATTATGTAAAGGAAATGATTTTTTTACTTGAAATAAAATTAATAAAAAATAGTTATTTCAATTTGGTTTTTATATTTAAAAATACATTTTTATTTAAAAATATTTAAATATGTATTGATGATATTGATTAATTATATGTAAATTTAATAAATTAAGCCTATATTTAATTATATATAAACTAAATTATTAAAAATGATAAAAACTAAAAACTGTAATATCAAAATGAAATTTATCCATGGGAAAAAAGTTCAGCATCTATTAAAAAATGATAATAATACCCCACTAATAGAGGCTAAAATACAATCGAATATTAATAAATTTGGATACTCAGACTAAAAACATGGTTTTGGAGGCCTTATAGGACTTTTTTTCTTCAATATATGTTATTTGAGGGCACCTCAATCACACGTGCATAGATAGATTTGTAGGATTCCATTTGATATATGGTAAAGCCCAAACTGACTCCTCGATCAAAAGTTACACCCGTTTGAAAATCAAGTAGTATTTTTAACATATCTTTGACCCTTAATTAATTCTTTTAATTTTAAATTTCATCTATTTGTTTTTAAATGACTATTAATCAATAATAATTATCCTATTATTAATAAAACTTATTTTCTAATTATTCTATATGATATTTTTCCTGAAATATATTTTATATTAAATAAAATTTCATATTTTAATTTGTCTAAATCATATTATAAAAAAATTATATTTTTATTTATATAATTATAATTATATACTAATATAATATTTTTAATTTTATATTTTTTTATTAAATATACCCTTTATCAGTGCAAGAAAAAATATGCTGATAAAGGGGGGTCTTTATAAGTTCTAGTAGAAAGGTACTGATAATGCCCCACCCCTCTGCCTTTATCATCAATATCTTACTAGTAATGATAAAGGGGAATCCTTTATTCGTGATATATTTATTTCATGTATACATTTTATGGTGTTTTTAAGTATTCATTTCGATATTTAATTGATTATGATTTCAAATTTTTCATCAATTTAACATGTTTTATTTTTTTGGTAGGATACAATGAATTTTTGAAAAAAGAATGAAAATGGATGAATTTTGGAGCTAAATAAACTAAGCGTGATGAGTGATGTGAAGCAACAAAACACTAGAATAATGATGTTGGAGCGCTACTGGAAATATGGATCATAACAGTTTCACAACGTTTAAAAAAATTACATGATGTGAATTCATTTGTATGATGTCTCCTCCAGTACAAGTTGTGACAAAATTTCATGTTTTGAAAGTAAATTACTTTTCTTGTAAACACATTACATGACATGAGTTTTTTCAGGATAGGTTTTTGGAAGTGATATGTCAAGATTCACGATGCCTAGAAATTAATGGATAACACGATGTGGAAACACATTGCGCATCGAAGAAATTGTTGAGATGAGATTAGAGTCACCAGATTCACCATATCTTTGTTTTTTTCAAATATATTATAATGGACCCATCTCGTACCTCATATGGACCAAATATTTATGATATTAATTAATATTGGTTCACATATTGAGCCTATAAATGGAGGTCTAGGCTACTAATGTTGGGGACATTGGATTTGGAGTCCAAAGCTTGGAGTGAGAATTTATGATGTGCAAGGGCCTATACAAGATTATATTTCATTTATATATGGATTATTTTCTCCTTCAGTATTATTATCTCATCACAAGGATGTGGGGATAAACCCTCCTTGTGGTATGGTAATGTAATAGAAGGGGTAAGGTGGGTGGGATTTGTTTCATTCTATTTATTCTTGTATTTGGTTTGTCATAATTAAATCATTAACATCCTATATGTTTCTTTTTATTTTATCATAAGGATTGATATTTGAATCTAAATGGAACATAAAAATTATGAAACTGGAAACTCTAAAGAGGGATTGACCATTGTCAGCTTTAGGGGAAATCAGGATTAAAACGATATCGAGAAAAACTTGTTAAAGAAAAATACTAAATTTTTAGACTAAGGGAAATAGGGTATTTCCAAATCAAGTAGGGGATACTCTTACCATTTGATCATTCTTGTATTGACACCAATACCAATATTGAATTATTAAAAATATTTTATTAAATCCAATTTCACCCAAACGCTAAAATTACAAAACCCTGGCATAGGTCTCAAATTGTTTTAAAAACTAATAAATCAATATGCTTTATTTTCATTTTTCTCTCTTGAAATCAATTAAAAAATATATATATTTTCACCTATTGAAAAATTTAATAAAATTAAACTACTTAAAAACTAATAAAAAATCACCACTTTTTTGGACCGATCACGACTAGCAGTTATACTCATTTAAATTAAATAAGTTCCATTGTTTTAGTATTTATAGAAAAAAATTCATAGACCTATAAGGAATTAATGACGCCCTCCCAGACTATAAATAAGTGCTTTTTTAGTAGCACTCATAAAGGGGGCCTTCATTAGTATCTTTTTATCACTGATAAACACCACCATTATCAGTGATTTTTTTTGTTCTCATATATCCTAGCACTATAAAAGGTCCAAACTAACTTTCTTAGAACTCCATGTATCTTGATTACGATTCTATGGGATATATAGTTATGAAAATATATTATATCATGGGTCCATCCATGAAGCTCCTACTCCACCCCACACCATTTTGGTTTTTGTTTTCTCCAATGGGTCCCCACTTACTCACCTATTATCAAGACGATTTAATTCTCTATGGAGATATTCTACGCTACATGAACATAAAATATTGTCCCCTTTATAGTCAATGTTTTATGAACATAAAATAAAAAAACGATTGGTATAGTCACACTGACCATAAACTCTATGCACCATTGATTATGGAAGTCCTAATGATCCATAGGTTTTAAAATAATGTCCAATTAATTTTCCCTAATTTATTTATATATAATCTCATCTCATTTACTTGTATTCTCAAAATTAAAAGACACACCCATGGTTTAAGTTTATAACTATAATCATTACCACCTTTTCGGTCAAAGTTATTTGGAAATAAACAAATAATGCTTTGGTTCACCCTAATTTAACACCTTTAGGAATCATATAATCATATTCTTATGTCTCTCAATTTGATGGTGATTTATCCCCACATACAATAATTTCCTTTCCTTTTTTGGTATGCCCCTTCCATATACTTGATGCATGATAACATAGACATTAGAGTGGTCATACTATTCATGAGAATCCTTCTCTCTCCCAAGATAAATTTGGGCCGCTTAATTTGGATCAAAATCCACTTTCAAGTCCAAATATCCTCCTCTATAGTGATGGAATAGTTATCCAAAGGCCCGACTCCTATCCAGGGTACATACCCTAGAAGAAAAATCCCCATAATATCTTAATGTACTCCCCTATAGTGACGAAACAATTATAAAAATGAATTTATACTATTTGAGGTACATGTTTCGGAGGTGGTGTTGAATGCATATCACATTATAACCCATTTTTCTAATGATTTTAACAGTCAACGTCATCCTATCTACCCCATCACCCATCAGTTTAGATTCTTGGAGAGAAAACATTCATATCATCATATTCCCTTTTCTCAAGTAGCATTCTATCATAATTTGTTTTCCACCCCCATGAATCAAACATGTTAATAAGGTATCAATGTATTTTAATATTTCCCATGTAGTTCCCACATTTTCATGAGTTTCTAATGGTGATCGACCCAACATTCAAAACCTGACCCATTGAACCCTAATCGATGCTCTCGTATGCTTGAATGATCTTCTATTTATCTCAAATATCTCATCTAGAGTATGACTCACATGGGGTTATATTTTTTTAAATGGATGTTTTATTAATTTAATAGAGATACAAATTTCATCATCATTAATTCAAACATGTAACAATGTTTCTTTTTCACAAAACAAATTGTGGAGTTTCATCCACAGATGTGAGGTTATCCTCAGTTACAAAATGCCCCCTATTACTCTTCCAAGGTAATATCATGATCATGATTTTATAGAATTTATTTTTATGATTCATCAATTTTTTTGTATCTAAGTTAGTTTTGTTACTATTAAATATAAACATGGACATAACTTGGTAATTATCACATTAATCCTACCTTTATAAGCCTCACACTTTATTACCAAAGATACATCCTGAGCTGATTTGGTCGTGGATACTACCAATTGAGCCTCAAACACTTTCAGTTGAGATTTTAGGTAGTTTATAGTCTCCTCCCTGGTATATATAACAACTTATTACCAATTTTATTCCATCTTTATATGAGAAAAATCATGTTTGGTTATTTTAAGAGATGTGACATCATTTTATTAACCTATTTCTACCAGTGGATGATCATAACCATTCAATATATGGCTTCTCTGGTAGATAATCTAGAACCAGTTGATATAGTTAATGGTAATCTGCCCCATTAGTTCCCAAGATCATTGTATAATTTTAAAGTAATATCATCAAACCAATCACCAAGATATATGGATTTCTAGTGATGATATTTTTGATGCTCCTCCATGCATTGTACTACATACCCATTTTTTCAACAATTTATAGTCATGGGTCATCCATTTCCTAATTTATAGTTTCATACAATGGATGAACTATAACTTATATATATACATATAGGTTCAATTTTGGAAATAGAGTAATCTAAACTATTCCCAATTTGGGATAGGTATTTTTAGCTTTGTCCCCCAAGCACAACGACTACATTTTTTTTTCTTTATAACCATTTGTTCCCTAACAGATGGTTTATTATGTGAAACTGGATCCTCGTGGATTTATTCTAAAGCCACGGTGATGAAAGGTTCACCATCACATTATGTTGGTGGTTAACCTACTATCTTTTTCCATATATCCATCAGGATGATAGAAGGAGCCTCAATGACCATTAGTGTTCCTTGTTGTCACTCCATAGGAGGTATCACCTTATCACCCACTATCATGGAATATTGAAAATTAGTTCAACCAATGATAGTACCAAATATTGAAATATTTTATTGGAGTGGATAATTACATTACATTGTGGAATTAGGGATATATACCTTCAATGGATCCATAAAACCTATGACCAGGTCACCTTGAGCATCGACTATGCCTACCAAGGGGCCAAGGACTATGTCTTTAGAAGTGAGATACACAATTGAATATCCTTCTATATCATTAAGAACCCATTATGCTTCTACAAGGCTCTGTTAGGTTGAGTGTGTTGGGCCTGATTAATGGAGAATTATGTATTTACTACAAAATACATGAAAATATTCAAAAACAAAGGGAAATCAGAGGTGGGAAAAATAAAAATTTACATCATAGAATTAGAGTGATATAGAGGATAAACCATTCTAGGGGGAATGTTCAATTTGAAGACGAAATTTCTCTTTGATTCTAGGAAACTTCACTCCATATATAACCTATATGGAAAGTGAATCAAGATATCGTGTTCTATCTTGCTGCATTACCTCCCCCATTGGTTTCCCTAAGGGTGATTCACATGCTTTCTCCTCCTCAATTGTCATGGTTTCATCCTCTTAACATTACATATATAACATGGATCATTTAATTCATGATATTAGCACTAATATTTCATTTAGAACAGAAAACATGAAATCATGAGATTTACTTTTATTAACATAAGCTCGCTCAAGCTATCCACAAGAATGATCTATCATCTTTTAGTAGGATAAAGATAGTTCTCCACAATGCTCCCTAAGAAACATTAGTTATTGGTTTCCCCTAGCCCTTCCTCATGAAATTGGGCTTCATAGGCTTAAAACTTTCATTATGGTGACTCATCAAGTCGCCCTCTAAACATGATGTGAAATCTGTTAGTGTAAGGATCATCCTTTTTATGAAAGTGCATCAATGACTCTAACTCAAGGATATAGACCGTATTATCCTCCTAGTCAGTGCTAGAGGAATTAATTGAAAGGAAAAATATATGGAATAATTCTTCCATATGCCATGAATTTTCCCATGGAACTTCTCACACATTATAGTCATCCATTGCTGATCCCACTATTCCTAGAGCTTAGGAAGTATTGAGATTTCATCAACTTCTCTCTGGTGGAATATATGTTTTCCTAGAGCTATGTAAGAGTTGTAAATAGTGGACTAGGAACATTCAACATTCACCATTTCACTATTCCTTTGTAAACCTCCACCTATATAAAGCAGAGAACTAAAATCCCCAACCAAATGGTGAATGGGAGGCCATTAGGCTCCCCCAGTAGTCATTTTCATCACATTATACACCATATTTCCAACACTGTGATCTATTTTGGGTACATCCAACCTTTTTCTTGTCCTACCATGGGAATTCTAAAATAGAGTTCTTCAGGCCACTAATTATCTGAACACTACTCATGGGTACACTGATAACTAGTTCTTCATGTAATCATAGATCATGCCAATGAGTACACCATTTTTCAGAAAAACTATATCCTTAAAAGTTCCCAAATAGAAAAAAATAAACTAGAGAATTAATAGGTTTTTATGGTTTCTCACTAAGTAAAACATCGTGTTAACATGAGTCATGTGGAAATAGATATAATAGAATTTATGTTTGACCCGTAATGGGATTTTTAGATCGCAGTATATGTTTCTTTAAATCTGTGTGACTATCACCCCACCTCGGAAAGATTGTCACTACAATCAAAATTTAACATATCTCCACTAGTCAATAATAATTTTCCCAACTAGGATTAATAAATGATTGAATTTGGAGATGTCTATGGAAGCAACCATAGAGACCAATACCATCTCATTGAATTACCATGGACCAATTATAATGATGTGGAAGAGGGATAGACTAAAGGATATATCTGATACACAAATTAAATATACATAGTCGTATACTCTAAAGTTCACAGTGTCCTATCTATATATAAATCATATTGGGTTTAAAAGGTTCCTAGGAATATCCCTTGGGCTAAAATTCCCATGTAAATCATTGATTCTCGAAATTACTTGAATGATTAGATTAATCTATTTTCAAAATTCTAGAGAAGTATCCATAATGATAGTGACATTCATGAACTCCATGTGTGTGTATCCTATAAGAAATTGTTATATAACTAATAATTATACAAAATACATTGCAAAAATTACCACTAAAAGTTATTCTTTCTTTTTTTCCCCACTACTCATATAGGAATTTATCGAGAATGATATAATATGATATTAACTTTGAAAAATTTTAGAATCATGGCCATTTAACATAACATTTCCCTTAAAATAATCAGGGTTTTCTCTACCTCATCCCATGAAATAGATGTCAGCAGAAACTCATAATAAATGAATATGATGATAGTGATCCCACATATATAGTAGACATCCCACAAGTTGATCCTTGACTCCCCATAATGAATATAAAATGTATTTATATCATTTTACTACCTTTATAGAAGCTATGAGAGTAATACCAAGTTTTGATACAAGTGGAACTGGAAATTCAGCACTACTTCTTATAGACCTACATGGCATTACTTGTCTCCAAATTCCTTGAACATGTAGAAAAACCGGCATTTCTAGACCCACCCATTGATTAAATTACACCCTTGGTGTTGTTATAATTCATTTGTCCTTCCCAATTGGCTATTTAAAATACTATCGTAGAATATGATTCAATAGATACAATGGAACACCTCAGTGGTTAAAAGTGAACCACTAATAGTTTTGTTCTTATTACTGATCTTGAATATAGTCATAAGGTGTTGAACATTAATTGCAAGACTAGAAACAATATTATTCCCTAATTAGAGCTTGCTGTGACTCACAAAAAAAAATCATAGAGTATTAATTACCATGTATCAAATGATAAAATCACCAATTAGCCAAAATCTATATATTGGTTGATGGATTCTTATGAGATATTCTCTATGCCCCTAGTTGAAAAATCCAACAGAATTGGTTTCCCCAATTAAACACTCCCTGCTAATGAAATCTTATGATTCTTGACTATTTTATTTATCTTTGTAGTAAAGGAATTATCATAATGTCTAGTCATTTATATAGTGATATTAAAATCATCAAATTTTTATTCACACAACTCTACTTCATATAAGGTTGCTTTATGCAGGTTTAACTCTGTAGGTGGGGAAATTATACTTCATGCAACTATTATTTATGCTAGTCTAGTTCACCCAATTTTTTCTGGTTTTTAGAAAAATTCTATTTCTCTAACATTTTATTTTTGGAAATTTCATTGTTTCAAGTGAATGAGTATAAAACCATGGATTTGGGTCATAGGATGTTTACACATGTTTTAGTTTACTGAAAAGAGATAATTCAATAGTTTTTTCATGAAAACTCATGGTCTCTACTAGTCCCCTACACCTGTTAATAAATGAGAGGCTTTCCAAATTTGTGAAAACCTGGGACACAACTTGCACGTAAAATAGTGGAAAATAGATAAAATTCATTGATTCCCCCAAAATTCAATCCTATCATTCATTTTTAGACCTCATTCTCATAGGGGGATTTTGTTGGTTCTAAATGTATACATCTATGAACTCAAGAAAAATGTATGGGGTGTATCAGGGGTGGAAATATTCATCAAATTTATTTTTAAATAAAAGGGTATAATCTCATTCAACATGAATTTTCATGAATATATAACTAGTGGTTCCAAAAAAGTATAGAGTTGTGTGTATGCCTCATCCATCCTAAAAATATTAATTTCCAAAATTTCACAAAACATGTTATTTAAAAATATTATTGAAGAGGTACTGATAAACATTAGAGTTGTGTGATCATGAAGAACTTATATAAAATATTTGTCCCTAATGAAATTGAGTCCTATTAATAGCCTAACACCATATAATTTTATTGATGATGTGTGAAAGTTGAAGGTTCATGCTCGAAGATCATGTAACATTAAAGACTCATGTATCCCTATCGGTGTGAAACGTGTGTGAATTACCTAACCTGATTCCATTTATTTATTATATTTTGTTTGAAATTAATGTCATGATACTCTTTTTCATGGAGAATAAGTCCATGATAGAGGCTGAAAATCATGAAATTCTATGTTATTCACAACATAGGACTTGTAAAAAAACACATTCATTAGTTTCCTGAAAGAATATTTATACTAAAATCCCACGTTCCATGCACATACAGGGTTATTAAAATGAGTCACATGAAAAATATCCCGTTATTACCTATTTTACACTTCCTTTATGATGCATACATACATAGTATTTCAAAACATATAAGTCCTATATCCTAATGATATAGTCTTAATCATTTAAAATCTATACAAATGATCGAAATTTTAGAATTTTATGCCCAATTACTTTGTATAAAACAAGTTATTGGATATTTGTATGGAATTTTCTCCTAATAATTGGATGGGTAGCATCTACGACAACTAAACATCATGAAGCAATTTCATAATCCCCACTCACACTCTCCAAAATCCTAATCAATTCGTGGGTCTCCAATTAGGTGTAATCCCCAATTATGGAACAATCGAGGGAAAATTTCATTGTTTCATAAACAATCCATTATCCCCATGGTTATATTGATACATATACACCACATGTTCCATAATTTTTAACACATTCACAACATCATAATCCTCATTGAAATATTAAAACAATACCTTACCCATTATGGGGATTATATAATTCCCTTTGAGATAAGCCTAGGATTTCAATTGTGATGAGCATGACATGCCTCATGTGATTATCATGAGATGAACCAACTGCACAAGCATTGAAATTTATAAATTTAAAGATATATATTATTTTTTCCCTTTCATGACACATGAAATTTGACTCCATGACATTAAACTAAATGGTATTGTCTCTTCAAAACATCTCAAACTATGAACCTAAAAATTCATGGGTTCTGACCCCTATCATATGGTAGGGTATATAAGATTCCTCGGTGAGGTTCAATATTGTCATTACCTTTAATACATCCCTACTTGTGTTGAAGCATCTCTAAATCCTGATCATATTCCTTTGGAATAGAAAATACATCAAAAAATAACTCTGTAAGACTCTAAATGACATTAAACTGAAGGTGTCCCACTATAGACATAAATTATATACCCAATGATATTTGAAAAGTGTGTGTAGATTTATCCCCAATGGATCATTGTATGTGTCGATCCTATAAATGGTGATTATACATGGAAGTGTCCCATGATTACTTTAAACTATGAACATCTCTCATATGATGAGACCAAGATGTCAAATATGACGAGCCAAGGAAAACACTACCAGATGCATCAATACCCAGTCCTAAGTTAGAATCCCAGGGTTTATTAAGTTCTAAGGCTATGATTCATTATGTGACAAGAATATGAATACTATATGATGTGTATAAGATCACTTGACCATAATCTAAAATGATAATAATGGTATTATTTCCTCATGTGATGTGAATTATTTTCCTTACATAATAATCATAATAAGCCTTTATGATGATATTGGGATCTCTCCACCACCTCCTTAGGTGCAAGACTATGTTAATTTCTAGGTGTGATGAGAAAGAGAATCCTTATGAAATGAGCATGAGATTCCATATGTGATGAGAATAATAATCCCACATGATGAACATAATATCTCTTTTTTCACTAAGGAGATGATTCTATTATTCTATCATTCCCCCTATAATGGGCATGGGATGATTTGTACATCAATTATACGACACCATTAGCGATGAGCCATGGATTCCTTAGCATAACATCCAAATTTTTGTTATTTGATGTGAATATGTTATATCATGAAATTATCACTGGTTTTCTCTACTGATGAGCAAGAGTTTCCATAGGTAATGAGATTTGGATTCCTTATGTAATGTGGATATGTTCCCTTATGTGACGAGTTTAGGATGGATAATGTCATAAATCTATGATTACCTATGTGGAAAACATAGGATTCTATCATGGTCTATCCTATTGAATATATTTATTGGTTTCCATTATACTGAATTATGTAATATGAAGCCCAGATACACATATTCTCAAACCAGAGGTGTTCTCCCTATTAAGTCATCTATTGATGTAATTAATTAATATCCACATGAATATGGATTTGATAACTAGAATCAATAGAATATCTTAAATCTATTATTGGGACATGAAATATATAGCAAGCTCTATAGTGGAACCCACATATATAGTGACTAATATTACATCATCTCATTTGGATCAATGATTTGACACCATCAACCCTATTGGTAATAGGCCACCAACATTGGATTATAGGAAAGTTGGTACATAGGATCACTGATATCTAAAACATACACTATTTTCCTGATGTTAATGAGTGAAACTATTTAAAAACGTATAAAAAATTGGTTTATGACATAAATTTCCGAAGGAAATCATAAGATCTAAAAAATAATTAATTTATGTCTATTATACCCAAAATAGAAAGACACGAAATAGATATACAGACACTACTTTATATGATCTAGAATCGAAACCACTAGATAGTAACCCATCTAGAGAATCACAAGAACATAAGAATGTATCTTATCAAGAAATATGATAATGAATGGAAATGAGGGTCAATGGTGTTTTCTTAGGAAGACTAAACCATCATGATGGAGTGAAACTAGAGAAAATGGATGAAAAATACACCCAATAATAATAGGAATATGAAAATTCCAACAAACAAGAATAATGTAATATAGAAAAAATGTTTTTATTTAAGAATCCTTCCTCTTCATTTCCCACATGGCTGATCACAAACACAAAATATAAAAAAGGGAAGTAAAATTCAGAAGAGTATCAACTACAATCCCCAAGACTCACCTCATCCAAATATCTAGAGTTGTACCAAGATGTATATATAGTCCATGTAATAATTTCTATCTTTATTACCTAATCCTATGAACATGATATCTGATCTTGTAAAAAAGTTTCACAACCACCAAAAAAGGGTGTGAGTGAATCTTAATAGACCAACAAAAATAATTTCCTTTACAAAACTAGTAAAAAAAGTGTACACACAAGTGATATGATCATTAAAATAAATAGAGTGCATAAATAAAATTAAATAATAACCATCGATCGTTAAGATCCAAGGTGAAAGAAAAGGTCACCCAAATCTAAATTCCCACTATTTTATGTATATGATCATATTGAATACCCATTGAGGGAGATTGAATCCAAACCTAGAATCAGTATGCACAAAGTCATTTGGGGGATAATTCCTGACCTAAGAAAAAGTTTATAATATCCTTAGGCACTAGAGGGAATACCTACTACATACACTAGAAACATATATCATAAAATTAGGTGCTCAAGGGAATACCCATTCCCTACTCTATAATAATATATCATATCATTAATCAGCCATGGGAATACCCTCTCTCTAATATTCATTTATATATCATATCATCAGGCACCTAATGGCATTCTCATTCCCCATCATTGAATCATATATGACATCATCAGGGACCTGGAGTATTTTCTACTCCCCAACCTAGTATTATAAAATATATCATCAGGCACCCTAGGTAAAACACTCTCCCTTTCCAAGGCTCATATATCATATTATTAAGAATATAAAGGCATACACTCCCCAACCCTAGAATAAAATAAATTATCATTTGAAACTGAGGGGAATACCTTCTCCCCCATGGAAAAATATATTTTATCATTAGAAATATTGGTTCATATTCATTCCAAATCCTTTAAATACATATCACCCTCAAGGAGGTCATCACTGCACCTGAACCCCCAACAAATCTCATAGGATAGCCCCTCAAAAACACAACCAAGACCCATAAATAATTGTTGATCTCTCAGCATCAAGGAACATGTCCTCATCTAAATATTCACATAGTTAGATACCATAAATACCATATGATCCATATAATAACAGCAAATTAAAACCATATTCATCCTCATCTTCCCTACTTGTGAATTTCCAATCATCCTTTATAACCATCAATGTATCCAAAATCTAGAAATAAGTAATCCCAATGAAACTCATGACCAACACATAGGACATATAACACACCTCCATTAGGGAATCGATCAACCCATCACTTCTAGAAAACCCTCCTTTAAAACCAAAAAAATCATTAATGGACTTATCCCACTCATGTCATTAATCATGAATCTAAATCAACCTCAAGATGGAGTTCTCTGTCATTAATGAAAGGAACGATCTTCTAAAATATCACTTCAAGGCATAATCCTCTCATGATAACCCATCAAGCCTTTAGAAACTATCCTATGACATGTTAATCAAATAACATTATTGTGGAACTAAATTTTTCCTCTCTTAAATATATATAGAATATTTTTCCCTTCCAAAACAAATTTTTCAAGAGATTCCATTTCTATAAACATCACTAAAGCACCAGTTCTGAACATAGGGTTTTAAAGACACTTGATCTCCAAGTATATTGATTTCATTAAATTTATTTATTCCCCATTGAAGGTAATATTTCATAAGGAAAATATTTATGATAAATCCATTATCCATCATCAGATGGTTTACCAAACTATTTTTCAAGGGCTTACTATGGACCTTGACACTTCATTCTAATTTGTGCGATATAAAATAAAATTTTCACAATAATTTAAAGTTAAATAACATTAAAATGGTAACAACACATATAGAATGAACATAAAAGATCATAATACTAGGGGTGTGTTTTGGGACTAGCTAACCAATTCATAGTTATTCTCTTTAGGCAAGATAGGATACCTTTAATTGAGCTAATCCATGAATGTATCAACACCAATGATCCTCTCTCATTCCAAAAAATTAAAAATAAATAATTATAAAAACATAAAAATAAATTATTAAATTTAATTCATCCAGTAATTAACACTAAAAATATCATAATGTAGTGTCCAAATAATAAATATAAATTCAATGTCTTTTCAATGTCATGTGACATGATCAAGATATATCTATAAAAAATTCAATCAACTAGAACCCATTAAATCAATAATTTCGTCCAATTTAGTCAAAAAATTATAATAATTCATAGGGTGACATTCCACTAATGAAATAAAGTTAAAATTCATGAAATCATGTTATCAATATGTCCTCTAATGATTGAATTTAAATACCCAACATTCCGTATTAATTTCACTATAACTAAGAGAAATTTTCATTTATACCCTTACCTAGGATAATTAAATTATGTACTTATGGCTATAAAGAATAATAAAATTATATGATGAATTTACCTCGAATATGGAATCATCATAAAATAATCTCCCTGTAAGGGGAATTTAGTATGAGGAAGTGGGTGGTTATCCATAATAGTGAACTTCATATCCTCTTTACATCATATTCATAAAAGGGGATAAACCTTAATTCAGGATTCATTTCATTTTTTATAAAATAGTTAGGGGAATCATCCTGTAATGACCAATATAGTTCATAGTGTGATGGCCTTATAACGAACCCATTAAGGCATGACCCCTTGTGTCATGACATGAAATTAATCCCTAATCCAGAAAACATAATCCTTTAAACTACCCATATAGTTTCTGCAATCAGGGAGTGGAACACTGCCTCTAAGAAGAACCAACATCATGATTACATGACCTCAATGGTGTATAAGTTAATTATTTATTTTTTAAATTAATATGAAATTGTTAAAGGCTCTATTTTTTTTATGAATTTTATATTTGGAAGTTATTTCCTTATTTTGAACTTGAAAAATATGTTGATGGTTCATGTGGAGTGCCGAAAAACCTAGTTTTATAAATTATGGAATTAAAAATTTTTTGAATTTATTATTGATTATAATTTGGAATATAAAAAATCCATAATTATGAAAGCATATTAAATCAATCATTATTCAATCATATTACCAATATTTATGTTTTCAAAGACACTCATGATGTAAACATTATAAAATCATTATTATATGTGGTAAAAATGATGCCAAAAAGAAGAAGTTGTAATGATTGAAAGAGTAAGAACATGTTATTTTATAGAAATAATATCACATTTATAGAATATTATTTATTTTAAAAATATTTTATCAATGATATAAATTGGATTTGAAAATATTCAGATGATGATGATAAGTAATAATGATTAAGAAGAGGATAACAACAACATTTAAGGCTTCCGTATTCTCTTTTAGAGCCTCTTTTAAATGGGGGATTTCAAACCTTTTATTGTGAATATATTTTACCAGAAATTAGGGAATATTTTTAGGGAGAGAACATATATATGGATTCAATATTAAACCAAATAAAATGTGTGTTTTGTGGTGGACATAGGAGGAGTCATTTTATAGGCGAGCTTGAATGAAATTTTATTAAATATTAATTCATTAATGAATTACAAATGTAATTTATAATAGAAAGTGGATCCAAAATGGAAAAAAATTGATACTGGATAATTTTAGGTTAATAATTACCACATAAACTCTTTTATATATAAATTTTATAATATTTTGGTACATTATCACTGAGGTAATCCATTTTACCTCATTTTACATTTACATTTGTAATTCAATTTTGATATTGATAACATATCTTTATGACACAATCTAATGTTGAAAGTATTAATTAATTTATCCCTAGTGATTCTCAATATAAAATTTAATTAATTATAATCAATTTCTAAAATTTATAATTATTTAATTTAATATAAGAATTCATAACACAAAAAATTATTCTACGAAAAATGTATTTTGATGTATAAAAATAATTTTATTATTATTCCATGAAAAGGTATAATATTTGTATTATTATATTTATTAGTTTAATAAATGATTATAAAATATTTATTTTAATTAAATCATTAATTATTATATAATTTTTTTAATAATTAATATAAAAAACCAAAATATTGGAAAATATACTTCTATTAAAAAATAGAATTTTTTAACATTAAATTATTTAATCACATGCCCTTAATTATTTATCATTTAACCATTAAGGTTTATGAAATTACTAGTATTAGAATATTTCTTCTAATTCTATAATCACATCATACCCTATAAATTATAATAATTTCTAACAAATAAAAATATATGTTTTAATCGATTATTAAAATTTTATTTTAGATCGTAATTATTTTTTTATACAAATTTTTCCCTAAAATATATGCAAATTAACTAATTTTTTTTAAATAATTTGATCTAATGACAATATATCCAATGATTATATATTCATTGACCAAATTTCCAATAATAATATATATAATATTCATATTATATTCGTTTCTATAGAACTACATAAATCTATAAAATAAATCAACAAATTCATTTAATTTATTCTAAAATTTTATATTTTATTTATAATGTTTTTACTTATTTTCACAATAAAAATATTTGTGTTAGTTAGAGAAAACCACAAGGATTTTGATTTCATGTTCACGGTATTTTTATTTACTTTTAGTTCTATTCCTATTATAGTTTTCTTAAATATGTTTCATATTAAATTTTTATAATTTATAGATGTTTATATTTCACTGTAATAAATTATCTCAATAATATATTTTTTGGTTTTTTATGTTTGGTGTTATATGTGAACAATTTATTTAATATATTAAAAGAAAAAAGAAGTGTTATATTTTATCCCCCTAAAAATATTACCCCTCAAAATTTCAATATTCATATGAAAAAATAACCATTCTTCTAATTAATAACATATTTTGGTTTTAATACAGTTTCTCCTATATTATGATACCTCTGGAGAACATTAAATAGCTGTGTAGTCAGTTTTATGTTACTTTTATCATTACTATAATAAATTATTATTTTTTATTCCTAATATGTGATATCACATTCCAGTTATACTACCTTCGAGTTATGTACATTTGATGCATCATGTATGAATTTTCTCAAAGGAGATGCATAGAATACATCCTTCATGTTGGAGGGATTTAGTGAATGAGAAAGAAAATAAGATATCATCCAAATGTGATCAGGCACATCAAAAGGAAAGAATTTATATAGGACTCAAATATCCCTTTTCTTGAATCTCAAAATCCTCTTCCATAGTGATATTTAAAGGAATACAATTCCATTAACATAAAATTATAAATCTTTCTTTTGAGTATCATCATTTCCCTTTTTTGACATTATGGAGTTTTTTGAATTCATGAATGGTTTAAATATTATATAACTTATCTAGAGAAATATTTGGTCCTAGAAACATTTTTTCTCCATAATCATCCCAACATGTTGAACATTTTCACCTATTCATATACAAAGCCTCTTATGGTTTCATTTAAATACTATAATATAATATTTATTTTTATGATGACCTTATCAGTGAAAGGTGTTGTTCCATTCCTCATTTAAAATCCATTAAACATGAACGAAATATATCATAAATTTTTTTAACATTACTTTAAAACTAACTATCATTCTGTGGATGAAAATACATATTTATCATATGTATTTATTCAATTATTTTTTAATACTTCTCAATTACATCGAGGTAATCCTAGGATATCGATTAAATACAATCGATTTTGGTAACCCATGTAGCCTAAACACTTTATATATATATATCATGGAATGATTTTCTTGTAAAAATTATTCATGACTATCAATGATGATCTAAATCATAAATAGATCTAATATAACCCAAATATCATTATGGAATTTTGAATTCATGGGAAGTCCAATGATGAAATACTTGTTGATGTTATCCCTTTTCCATTCATGTATGTGTGAAAAATAAATAACCCCCTTATACTTCTATCATACTTCCTTAACGTTCTAACCTACCAATCATTGAGATATATACTCTCTAATTTCCTTCTTCATAGATTCCCCCCAAATATTATCCTTGGGTTCTCAATATATCTTTGTTCTTCAAATATGGTTATAAAATGATATTATTTTTGAATCATCTTATAACTCCATAAATATTGGTATAGAAGGGACAAATATTCATTTACAATGTCTTATAATTCCATAAATTTAAATATTGAACACTAGAATATTCAATACATTCTATTATAGGTTCATACCCAACTTCTATTCTTCTTAAATATTCAAGAGGATGGATAGTTTATAATTTATTTGGTAATTATACTATTTCTATCCAATACATACAATTCCAAGTTTCATCCTTTGAAATCATGGAGTATTGGATCTCCTTTAATCCCCTTTATTTGTAAGGTAGCATGATCCTTCCTATGTAGTGAATCACCCTCTATGTTCTACTTCCTAGGGTGGTGATGTATTTAGTAGTCATAATACTTTATTAGCTCCAACCAACACCTCTAGAAGTTGTTTAACTTCTTCTACGTGAATATATATATTTTTCTCTTATGATCAATATAAATATAGAACATTTGACCATAGTGATAATTCATCTATATCATTAAAATAAATATTACTGATATTATTTCCTACTCAAGTATCATTCAACTGTTCTCATTTTACTAAAATATATCTAAGGAATAATATATCACAATGTTATTTTTCATAATGTTACATCAAAATCCCTTATTCTATACAAAACTACATATCACAATATACTCTGTACAGTGATGTTTCATTAGTACAATTGTAGTGAATAACCTTCAATTAAGGCCCTTGGAATTTTCTTCTCATTCATATATATATTGGGACTTGAATCCCATAAAAGTAAACATGGTTAGTGGATTTTAAAAACATGACACATTTCTGAAAAACTATCTTTAATATCTTTCAAATCAAAGGAAACTACATATTTCTATAATAGTGGATGGTCTAGGCCATTTATCAATAACCTATTTCATTGAAATATCCTTAGATATTCCCTCACTTGAAATTACATGACCCAAGAATGATACTCTATGTAGCCAAAATTAAAACAGTCTAATTTTGGCCTACAACTAATTATTCCTCAATACTTTCAACATTATCATAAAATGATCATCAGGTTTATCCATGTACTTGGAATATTAGATAATATCATCTATATATACTACCAAATATTAATCATGGTAATCTCCAAAGTCTCTATTCATTAGATCCATGAGGATGGATGGGGGTATCTATTTCTAAATTGAATAAATATAAATTAATAGTGTATATCTCTTACTTGAAATGATTCATTGGGGATATCCAATCCTTTCACCCTTAATTGACGATATCTAGAACGAAAGTAAATTTTTTAGAAGTATTAATCCTCTCATAGTTTATCAAATAAGCCAATATTATAGGGTGGAGGATATATTATCTTGATCATTATTTCCTTAAGTTCATGATAATTAATACATAGATGAATTTAAATATCATTCTTATTAATAAAAAGGATTGGTTCATGCCATGGTAATGAACTCATGAATCTAAAACACTTAAAAAGATTCTCTTGGACTTTGTTCTTCAATTCTGCTGATTAAATTAGGTATTTTATATAACAATAAATTGATAGAGATTTAAAAATATGTATGAGTTCTAGGAAAAAATCAACCTCAAGAAAATGGGGAAGAATAGTCAACCCTTTAATAAAAATACCAATGTACTAAATTACTACTGGGTATCCCCAATATTGAGTTTCTACCAAACTATTTAAGCTAAATACCACTTATTATAGTGTTTTATGACCCATATAATAAAACTAATTCCCATATGGTGATAATAGTAATCATTTCACTAATAAAGGGTCATTGTTTGATTTCAGATAACAAAAATAATTTCCATATCCCGAAAATCTAAATGGGATCTATATATAGAGATTCAATCCATTACAAAGATGAAATCAAAATAAATTAAACTAATAAAAATATGTTTTTCATTAAGAATATTCCTAAAAACCACTATCGAATAATATTTATTAAATTTGGATTCAATGATCATACCACTATAATTGTATACTGATCATTAAATACCATGTCATTAGAGTGGTTATTTTTTTATCCTAGAAAAGATTCCATATATGAAGTAGTGGTTCAATATATAATCAAACTATACATTATTTTTCCTTGAGGGGATAGTGAAAATAATTTTTATAAATTAATTTTTATGACCCAATTATGTATTAGTGATTATGTAACAATTTCCATTTACCCAAGTCGTAGGAGGCTAAAAATATTGATTATCACCATTAACCCTTCAGTTGATTAACTAATAAGTGGAATGTATAAAATTTTATAATTTAATATTTTTATTATGGGATCTATTTTTGGATGATATTTATTTTCATATATTTTACTTGTTTTCCACTTTATATCACATAAACATTCAGGTGTAGATGGCCTTATTCTCGACACATATATCATTTACATGTTCCATTAAGGCATTTCCGTCATGCTTATTCCACATTTTTTAAATGTAAGAATATGGATCTTCTACCCCACATGGTTTTTATAATTTTATTTTTCACAAAACTCAATTTTAACATTCTTACCTTGAAAATAGTGAGAATAATAGTGGTCACCAATTTCCATCTCAACATTAAAATCACATCGAACTAATTCTTCACAGAAACTAAAGTAACTTATAAGTATTGATTTTTAACGAATTGGTTTTAAGCTACATCATAAATGAGTGATTTTTCATTCAGGGACAAGGATAAAACCAAAGTTATACCTAGTGAGTATTAGGATGTGAGATTTAGAGTTACCAATGGATTCATATTCCATCCATTTCTTATCAAGGAATACCATATCCATTTTACTTTAAATTGATCCTTGAAAATATTTATTGAAAAATATCATCTTAAGTTTATCCCATTCAAGGGAGACAATTTCATCACCATTCCATGTGTTCTTGATCAAGTCACTCTATTGATCTGACTCTCTATACAATTATAAAAAAATTTCAACAACCTTTTCATCCTCTGTGTAATAATGAGGGGAAAATATCATTTTTTTGGTTTTGTTAATCCATTACAATTGAATTAGTGGATCTGAAGACCCACTAAAGGAGAGTGGATTCTACCACATGAATGAGTTAATATAGAGTTGTTAATTTCATGGTTTATTTTTTTAGTTCAAAATGATTCAAGTTATTATTTATTGCTTGATAGAGTTAGGTAATAAAATCCATTATTTTTTTCACTCTAGATTCAAACCTATTTGGTTTCTCATTGGGATAAACATATCATTGTACATTGAACTAATTGTTAATTATTTTATTCCTATTTTTAGCCATTGAATAAAACCAAAAATATTAGTATTGTTATTAATAAATATTTAATAGTGTCATAAATAATATGATAAAGGAAATATATCATAATATGTCTTAAATTATGAAATTATCATTTCAACCAATGAAATTTTAGGTTCATGCTAAACCACATTTTGTTGAATATAAGTTTTTATATGTATTATTTTTTTTATCTTAATAAAATAATGAAAAATATAATTAAACCACAATATAATTTATACACAGATGAGAAAACTATAACATACATACATATTAAATCATTTAAATAAATATTCATTATATATCATAATATTTCACACCCTATAACATATAGGTTTAGTGCCTTCGGGTTCTAGATACAAGATCTAATTATTTCAATAAAAGTCTTAAGCATATCCCATAAATAATGAAAAAAAGGATACCCTTTTTAACATATCAAATATAATTCTATTTTTAATTATTATAGTAATGGGGATATAAGAAAGGGGTGATCTTAGCTGCTTAGTAAAGGGTGGGAAAAAGATATATCAATTGAAAATGACAAGTGAGAATAAGATAAACATGTGGTTATGGGAATGTAATCAAGGGGAATAATCATAGTATAATAAAATATTACCCAATAAGACATAGATTATAACATGATTGATGGAATAAGGATTTTGGAATAACATATGAAATGAGTCATAGGACTATGGAAACTTGATTCCATAACAATATAATATTTTTTTAACATAGAAATATAGCATAACATAATCATAGAAAATAATTTAGTATATGAAAAATTGTTTTCACAACCATCAACACATAGTGTAAAGAGTCCCATATTGGATTGGTTTCACTCCTCAATCCCTTGCATTATCTCTCAAGAGTTATAAGGCTTTACCCAGTGCATTTGAGGGAAATATAATTTCAGGACCACTTTTCATATAAACATAGTTTAATGGGTTTAAAATCTAGTCTATTACATGTAATATGATCTAATTTGAAGCTTTAAATAATTTATTGGAGTTTTATACAATTTTGGACCAATGGTCACATAATAAAAAATCAGACATATGTTTGTTCATGTGAAAACATTGTAAATTCAATCATAGTATAATTTACCACTAAGAATGAAATGTATTTAATATTTTTTTTATAATTGATGACCATAAGATATCCATAGAATGGATTTGGATCGTATCATTAGATCATTTCCCCAGTTAAGAATAGTAAATATAAAAGGATGTTGGAATCTATGAAAGACACTTCATAAGAACATTATTAATCTCCTTGAAAAATAAAATTAAATAAAATTTAGATATTTAATTTTTTTATTAAATTAAATTAAAAATTAAAAAATGATTATTTAAGAAAAAGAATGATAAATGTAAAAAAAATTACTTTGAAAAACCATGGAAATATATAAATGATCCTTAATGAAGATAACTAATTAAAAATGGTAAAGAAAATAGAAAATGTGGAAAATGATAAAAAATATTACATTAAAATTTTTATGAAGAAATTAAAAGATTATAAAATGGACTAGATTAAAAAAAATTGGATAATTAAATTTATAAAATTATATTAAAAACATGTACATGAATTTTAAATAATATCAACTAGAAATAAGTGATTAGGTCTAATCCACTTACAAGCATCCTTTCAGTTAAATTATCAAAAAAGGGAGTTGAAATTATAAATAGATATATAAGAAATATAAATATCCATATTTGAATAATATAGAATGTTTTTAAGTCAAATTTTAGAAAATATTTCCCGAATGGAAATGTAGACACATAAAACCTCTAATTCAATGTAACGTTGGAAAAGAAACCCTTAAAATATTGGTAACGATTTGATAAAATTTCCTTGAATGTGAGAACATGTATTGGATTTTTAATTAAGATTAATTTTATTTAAATTTTTTTTATAAAAATTATCTATGGTATATACATATCACAAAATAAAAAAAGTGGTGGATATGTATCTCACCATAATGAATACAAATCGAGATGGGGAAGCATTACCTTAAACGTCTGCTTAGTTGAATTCACTTTAACTCCCCATATTAAAAATTTAGGTGTATTATTCATATTTATAATAAACACAGTCATATTCATTTTATTTAATAACATTAATTTGATATTATTTAATATTCACATAGTAATTATTTATTTCTAAAATTAATTTTCGAGTGTTAAATATTAGGTTTTTTCATGCATTCTTATGTCTGGTAGTTCATATCCTTACTTGTTGATCATTGGTTCATCACATCATAAATGTTAATGAATATTTTTTTTATATTTTTTTTATATAGTTCTAGGTATCCATGGTTATTTCATGGAAGTTATTGTGATTGATTGCATGTAATGCTAAAAAACATCATTTTTTATGATTTTTCAATTAAGAGAAGATTTCAATTTATTAGTGACTATACATTGGAATATTACAAGTATATAATTACGAATCTTATTAAATAAATCTTTATATAATCATGTTATCTGTATTTATGGTTCATTATTCATTCATGATGCATATATTGTAACATCGTTCATGTAGGTTGAAAACCCAACCCAAATAAGAATAAATTATATGAATTTAAGGAGTAATAAAATGTTGTTGAATAGTAATACAATTACATTTACATAATATTAATTTTTTGAAAAACATTAAATTGAAAGGATAAATATTATTTAATAATTTTTTAATTAATAATATACCGATGTATTATTAATGAAAAGATAACACTTATGTTGATGAATTGAATCTTCTCTTAGAGAGACTATATGAAATGAGGTATTTGGCACTCCTTAATGTGACAAGAGGTTCACAAATATGGGGGAGGATTTTTAGAGAGATTATTTGTAAAAAATTTAAGAAGAAATAAAATGAAAAATTGGGGGATATATAGTTAGATGTGGGAACCTTTTATAGGTGGTATTAAATTCATTTTCACAAATACTAATTCATTAGTGAATAATGGATTTAATTTATTAATAAAAGAGGGAAAATGTTGAAAAAATAATTAATATTGAAAATGGTTAGTTTTTAATTACCTCCTACACTCATTTACAGACAATATTGCATGATATTTTAGACCATTAATCTTCATTTAAACCAATTTTCCTCATTTTTCATTTATTGTGGAAACACATTTTTAACCTTCATAATTTATTTTGATGCCAAAAAGTGAAATTGACCTTATTACCTAATTTTGAAATTATGATACAAAACTTGATACCCATTTTATATTATTCAATTTATTAATATAATAAACTTAATTTTACTATAATAATTCATTACATATTAAAATTATTTTTTGGAAAATGTGTTTTTAAACATAAATATTTATTAATTTTTATTCCATATCATATATTATTCATTAAATGATTGCTAATTTATTTCAATATATATATATATATATATATTTATTTATTTTAAATAATTCTATAACATAGATTTGTTTTATTTTCTAATATAAGAATACCAAACTTATAGTAAAAATAATTCCACAAAAAATATTCCTCATCAACATTAAATGAATTTAATCAAATAAAATTAATTATTTATTTTATAAAAATAATTTTTTATCAATTAGATGGTATTATAATAATTTATTTCATTTTATAAACGCATCAAATCATAAAAAAGTAGTAATATATAATGAGTAAAACAAATATTTTTAAAATAATACATTTTTATAATTTAATATATTTTTATTTCATTATTTAATTATTTATTAAATATGGATTGTATTATTTTTAATTTTTTAATAAAAATTTAAATTAAATTTTAATATTTAATACATTTACATCCAATGAATATATTGAAGGTTCCATTGTGTAGAGTAAGCATTTAGTCCCATACCCAATAATGGGTTTTCATTTATTTCTTTAGATAAATCCTCGAGACATGAAAAACATAACCCTGAATGATTCAATGAGAATATATTTTCTATATAATTTAAAAATAATATATATATATATATAGATTACATTATAGTTTAATTATATACCCTTTATTTGATTAGTTTACCTTTAATATCATACCATCATTGCGATGAAGTATCCATGTGTGGAAAATCACTAGTGGTATCAACACATGCCCCAAAAATCTCGAAACATCAGCATTCGATATTTTGGTGATAGATTGCAAAAAACCCACTTGAATAATTAATTATTGATCATAAGAAGAATCAATTATGGTCTTGAAGGATTCTATTTAGTTCTATTGATCATTAGAGGGAAGAGGTGATCATTATCTCTTATTCATGAGACGTTGATGAATGCTTTCTCTCTAAGTATTCAGAGAATTTTCCCTGTGGAATGTGATGTGAATAGAAATCTAATCACACAATAAACAACATAAGATGGATTATATGTTTATATCATTGAATTAGTTTTGATAAATAATAAAGTAACTAATATATTAATTCTAAATAAACCATTCGCTGAATAATAATAATAATAATATTATTATATTATTGACTTGTGAAAAAATTATGTATATTTAAATATGATTTTTTTTTAAAAATAAATAAATTTAAATGATGTTAAATAAAATATATCATTTCATCCTGATCCTTAACATATCCCATGAATACACCTCTATATTTATCAAACCATGAATAATACACATTTTTTTTAAAATAAATAAATATAATTGCATTATTCATTAAATAAAATAATAAATAAATATTATATTCAATAATTTTTTAATGAAAAATTATTTACTATTTAAATCACATATATACCGATCCAAATAACTGGTGATTGAATTTATTCAATAAATATAAATGGAATAATTATTATTCTTCAGAACATGGGAATAATATATATTCTAATATTCAATTAAGATTGAATTTGACTGAGGTTTTGGATAATCATTATGTGTTACCCCCTTGGCCTTATTCGTAGTGGAATTTCGTTATTTGGAAAAAATTATAAGATTTGAATCGAGATACATGTCATGGTATCGTAGAGTGTGATATTAATTTCATAATGAAAATAACCTCCTATAAACCCTTACTATATGATTAGATTCATTTTCTCAAGCATCTTATCAATAAGGTTTCATTGCTTTTTTGTGAACGTATATTACTAATCTATCTTTCATTTAATTCATGTAAGGAACTCATCAATAGACATACTTGCAAGAAATACATAATCAGATAGTTCTATTTCAATAAATGGTTTAGATATATCTACTTAAATTAAAATAGTAATGCTACATCCATTCTCAACTCATTCACTAATTTCACATCACTTACGACACACCCAATGTAACTTACTTCATTATCAGCATATGTTGCCATAGTTTTCATCAAGATATAAAATTACATGATTAGGGATATAAATTAATATAAATATCAAATATAATTCCCAATAAAATCATCCACATATAAGAATACCACATCACACATATGTCATGTTTAATTCCTATTATCGGGTTTGTTCTCATGAACTCCTCTCAAAGAGATTTCCATGTGAAAACTTCATGAGAATAAGTTTAAATGGAATATAAGCAAAATAAATATAATATCCAATGTTAATCTATGTCTGATAAAATATATTTCATCCATTAAAAGAATATATACATAATAATATCATCGTAAAAAATAAATGTTTAATCAAAGATGATAATTACTGTGACATTTTAATGGAATGGATGTTCTTAGGACAATATCACAATAATGTTACATATAATAAAACTCATCTTGTGATAAAATATTTATTGATATTTAAGTATTTTAATATTTAGGTAATAAAAAGAAAACGTTAGTTTGTTTTAAATCACCAACTCATATAGACTCCCACTTACACTAGAACCAACTACTAATGATGTTTAGTCCTCTAAATATCACATGATATTCATTAATCTGCTAAGATAATTTGTCAATTTTTCTTCCTTATTAACCTCAATAGAGGTTATTCATTCCATTAACTCACCCCTTCGAGAAAAATATATCATTATATGAAACTTTTGAAGTGAATTATTCTTCTCTTTTTGTGCCATTGGCTCCTTATTGATGACCACCAATAGAGTATTATCATAATATAGTGCGATATGGTCTTTCCTATCAGGTACCACATCAAGAACATGGAAAAATATTTACATAAGAAATTATTCCTTAGTAGTATTAGAATCCATAATATACCTATACTATATTGTATCATTGATCACTATAGGCATCTTTGAGATCTTCTAGACCAAAAATCCTCAATTAAGGTAGAATACATATCCACATTGTGTTTTTATATCATTTTAACATTCTAAAATAGATAATGTTTAAATACCATAATTCCTAGATGTCTATTTCCACCAAAATCATGGATCATATCCTTATGACACCTCATACACTTTATAAAATTCATCAGATGATTCGAATTCTTATTTATAATGACTACACGATATCTACCTACACCCCTTAAGGCATATGAAAAATTGATCCCAGAATATGGCATAGACACATAATAGATCCCATAATTGATATTTAGGATCCCAACTCTCTCTTATTGTGTATGTGGACATATTTTTAGGGAGAGATTAATACCACATGATACTAACAAAAATACCTCTTTTATTGTTCTATATAGAATCTCTTTAGTACTATCTCAATATATTTACCCTATATTGTCCCAATAATCCACTTATATCTATTACAAATAATCTTGATCAATAGAATGTAAGATAAATTATCCTAATACTTTCATATATTTTCACATTTTTAACCATTTATCAACTAACTATATGAATGGAATCTCACATCCTATTAGTAATATTACATTGGCATATGATACTAAAAAATGACTATAATACCACTAATCCTTTTATAAACACAGAGCTCACATTATTTATTTATTAAATGAAATTACATTATCAAATTATCAAAATGAATTTCTCATAAAATAGATTCTTGATTTAACCTCTGAATGGATATCTATAAATTTCATACCTTATTAGTACCCTTTGGAGTCATAGATGTAATATACTTATTTTTACAATGATAATAAAAACAATATTGTAATAAATTTCTAATATCATAAGTGGGAGATATGATTTATCTTTCAAATAACTTAATAATTTTTTTAAGGTTGTTCGAAAGTTAAAAATCCATTAACACTTTAAAATATTTAATGGAATATTTTTGTATTTAGACACTGAGTTAGTGTGAGATTGAGATTCCCAAAAAGCTTTTACAAAGGTTGAAAAAATATTAAATATTTTATATTAAGAGTGGGGAATTTTTATAGAAAAATTGGATAAATCCAAAATGGACTGTCTTATGAAAAATTGTATACCACTGAAAGGTCGAGACATGGTGTTTACCCAGGGAAGGGTAAAAAAATTATGCGTCAGAAGTTTGGATGAATCTATCATGAAAATAATTTATTTAATAATTTTTATTATATTATATTTGAATATAATTTATTATTTCTATAATATTGTGTTGTATGGGAAATTTGAGACCATCGATAGGTCTGGGACATAGTGATTACCCAAGGAATGGTATAAATTTTCTAAGCATCAAATGTTTGGATGGCTCGCGCGTGAAAGTAAAAATTTAATTTTTAATTTTTTTAATCTATTTTTTAATTTTAAATAATTAATATGTCTCAAATAGTGTGCTTTATAAGAAATATGAGACCATCATTGGTTTCAGAATGGGTTGTTTACCCTGGTAAAGGTATAATTTCTATATGAAATAGTTGTTTAGTGTGATTTAATTTATAAATTAAATAAAAGATTTTATTAATTTAATGTTAAATGCAAATTTAAAAAAATTAAACAGAATATAGTTTTTTAAGAATCTTCTTCTTGAACAACACTTTCTCCATTGATGATTCCTGGAGGATTTGAAAGCTCCATTTTAATGCATTTTGAACTGATTAAAAATAGGTAATTCCTTATTGGGTGGAATTAAAAAACTACGTATAGATTTCTAGGTTGAATAATGATTTGAAATAGATTATTTAAATTCATGAACTTATGAACAAACAACTTTTGATTTTCTATATCAGTGATCTTATCCTTGTGATTCATGGTCGATTGGATCGAGTTCAAACTACGTGGGATTCCTTGATGCATTTGGATTGATGACTTCCCGTTAGATCTTCAGGGGCGGTGACCACCACCTCCTCCACCTTAGCATCCGACATTTCATATTTGTTATTAATTTTATTTTATTTTAATTATCTTTTTGTTATCCCTTTCTTATTCCTTATTCACATCTTTGATATATCAATTTAAAATAAATGAAATGAAATAAAATTAAATAAGATTTTTTTCCATAAAAAATGAATGAACATAAAATTATGAAATGATATTTTTAATTGGATCATAAAGAGATAATTTTTAAATAAATTTTGAAAAGATGATATAAACAAGATTTATCCAGACAGTAATTATTATATAGATTAACAAAGTATAGTTACAAGAATTATCGGATGATAGATAAAGAGTTAGGAAATGATAATTATATAAAATATTAGAGGATATATATAAATATAAATAAATTATCAAAAGACTAATATTGTGAACCTATAAAAAGATAACTATAAAGAACTATTGAAAGATAAGGGTAAAGAATTATGAAAGATCAATTGCATGAAAATATTGAATATAGTTTTTTTTTTAAAAATTATCAAAGGATAATGATGAAGAATAATCCAAGAGTAGTTTCACTAAATTATCAGAGGGAAATTTTGGAAACCAACAATCATAATATAATAGAGGAATGACATATTTTATGGAATAATTATTTGAATATAACTACTGAAATTATTAAAGGATAATTATTAGATAATTTTACGTGATAAGATTATAAAAATTATTGTAGAATAATTATGTGCATTGTTAAAGGATAATTAATATAATTATAAAATGATAACTTGAAAAAATATCCAATAGTGATAAAATATTATCATATTTTATATTTTAATTGATTATTTGAAAATTATTGAAGAGAGATAAAATATTATTTCATTTAATATTTTAATCAATTATTTGAAAATTACCCAAGAGATAGAATGTATTATCATGTGTGATATTTTAATTTTCCTTGAAATAAAATAGTTGTTTTTGTATTAGGAAACCCTTTATATACCTCGATCATCGGTGTTCCAAAAACTTAAGACTTTTTTGTGTCACCTTTGATGATAAGAAAACCAAAAATAGTATTTTCTTACAACTTTTGGGGTCGAAAGATTACCATCTATTATGATCTCATTTAAAAATGTTTCCTGTATTTCATTTATGGGTTTGCTTATTAGAACTTATGCTTCATTGTGATCTCATGTTAGTGTGTGTGTAGCCCAAGAGACCTATTGTGATTCGTTGAGTGATATTATTGTATCCCATTCGATGTTTGATTTTTATTTCATGATGGTTTGTTTTCTTCTTTAATTCTCATGATTATATATTATATTGTTTTATTAATTGTATTTTATATCCTATATTTAAGTTTCCTTTCTATAGAGGTACCAATTTGGGTGCTCAGAACAGGTGGATAATCGTGACATGATTACCCATTATAGGGGAGTATGCTCGAATTGCATTGTTTGGGAATGATGGACCTGAGCATAGGCTGTAGATAAAATGGAATTTTATGTTGATGATATAATTGATGCATATTTGTTAGGATTCTCGACAGATAGTTGATCTTCAAGGAGCACACATGATGCATAGTTGATTTGAGAGTAGCATGCTCGAGGTATAATTAATTTTCTAGTGGTGTACTCGATTACTTGTTTATTTTCAAGATAGATTCCATACTTTATGTCAATGATATGATTATCATGGAGTAGTATTGAAGATGCCATTAGGGCTCTAGGAGCCATGTATGGGGTTTCTTGACGTCTCTTTTATTTTGGAGTATTGCACTTGATTGATAGTTGATCTTAATGAGGAATTCTTTGTGCCTAGTTGATTTGAGAGTGGAAAAATCGATGAGTAGTTTACTAAGAACATGAAATATTTAAGGACCAAGGTGAACTAAGTTCCCTGTACATACGATATCATGAGGTTGTCAATCAATAATGTAATAGTCCGGTGACATGTTTGGTTAATAATAAAATTTTTGAGAGATAGATTATAAGCACAAGAACTTGTCCATTCAGAGATGGATTCCAAGCTCCATTTACTTTACCATTCAAAGATAGATTCTGAACACCATGTGCTAGTCCATTCCCCTTGAAAACATTCAATGATTATTTTCTGTGGTGGTGACGAAACTGGTATGACCAGAGGTTTGTGGAAGCATGGTTACCTTACCACCTCTTTGTTTTGATTGATATGTTACACATTTATTTTTATTATGGAATACTCTTAAATACTTGAGAAACCCAAGTAAGGATGCATTGGTGGTTTCCTACAGAGTCTTGTACTCACACCCTACATGGGAAATTAGGGGCGCCTATAAATTTTATTACCATAGATCCGATGAAGGGAAAAGTCACTAGGATAGATTGTTGAGTAGTGGAGAATAGAGCTGTAGAGGATTGATAAATACACTAGAGTGCCCCGAAAACTGATGTTTATTTTCATTTGCCTTGAATTTGTCTACTGCTTTAAACTCTAGATAGGATTACCATTTAGGGAGCTCTTATATATATGTCGTCATTTTGTTTTTTCATTTACTCAGATTTTTTATAATTTAGTTTATTCTTTATTATTATTCTTATTACATGATACAAATGTTATAGTCTCCCCAATTTTTCACTTGAGACCCTTGCTACTAGTCAACAACCTCTTATGTATGGGGAGGCATGTATGAGGTCATGTCGTATTTTTGGATCAAAACAGGTGGTTTGGGTCAGGATGTTACAAAATTCTATTAGAGAATCAAGACCCACTAACATGTTTCATCTATCATGGGTGGTTGGGACAGTATAGATCAAAGATAGGAAATTGGGACACATGTAGAGGAATTATGAAAGTGTCTGGCCAGAACTGAATAGTGGACCTTCGAGTTTCTTAAAAGTGGGGAATTTATGTTCCGTTATGATTATGATTCACCTTTATTGAGGAACATTATGTTATATGTGATTTATGATATTATTCATATGTTCATGCATCAAGACTAGTCATGTAGGTTCACATGACATATCTATACATGTTGTTGTGTTGCATAGTAGTTCATTAATTAAATGCCTTGATTTGTGTTATCTGTTTGAGATAGCTTCTTTATAAGATATAAATTTGTTTCTATGTTTTGTGATATATCTATATTTACCGATACTTAAACAGTTCATGATAAAGTTAATACAACAAGAATTCACTTTCTTACATTCCTAGAGATCATTTTGGTTTTGAGTTTTAGAGAGTTATGTCATAATACATACATTGCATACCGCATTCATAAAAAGAGGATACTACTAAAACAATATCCATTTTTTACAAAATATAAAACATTTAGAATTAATCAGGGATCATTTTATATTTCATCACAAATCATCATAAAATTCAATATGAAATAATTCTTTCTTTTAACAATCATTATAACCTTTGAAAATCATTTTAAAACATTATATGAGCACAAAACTCTGTTAGGGGTATAAAATGAATGAAATATTCCTTTAGTCTATAAATTCATATATGTATATAAGATAATTTCCAAAAATACATACTTATCACTAATAACATATCGTATATATACTTTTTAAAAATAAATGATTTCTATAAAACATTGAAAAAACAAATTAATATAATAAGGCTGACTTGTAGAATTACTTATGAAATATTGTAACCCTCACATATACCATTTGATTTTTAACCCTCATGGATACCTTACAATGTAACCCTCTTGACTACCTTATGGTGTAACTGTCACAGTTATGCTTAGAGTAACCATATAGCAAACCTCCATCATAAACATACTAATTGCATTAGATGGAGATATAGGTCACATAATTAATTATAGAGAATTCAAAAGGACCATAATATAATCATAAAACCTTACAACTTTCATAAATACATTCCTTTTTAATTTTATATAAAATAAAAATTTAGAAGTTGTTTTTTAATGAAAATTCCCTTACATATACATTATCAATGAAAAAAAATTAATAAAAATAATGGAAAATGTATACTCACTATAAATAAAAATTATAAAATATAATATAAAAAATCATTTCCAAAATAATCTTTGAACAATAAGATCAAAAAAGTGGATGGCTAACCCAAATAATGGAAATTGGGTTAAGAATTCCTTGACCTTGGATTTGTCTTACATTAAATGTGATTAAACATCATGTAAAATGGTTAAAGGTGTATTATTAATATTTTCAAAATAATATTAATTTTTATAAAACCTTATATGATACTGTTATGACATCATTCCACCCATTTATTTATATTATTTTGTTATTTACAATGTTTGGGTGTGTTCTTTAAATGGATTCCATGGTCGGTTCGTAATGGATATTCCTTTCAGATGGAAGAGATAATCCAGAAGTAGAATGAAATGTTATTAATATGTTTATATAATATATAATTATACAATAAATTAGTTTGTTTTCAGATATTAAGATGAATCACTAGTTGAAAAATTAATGATATTCATTTATATCATTTTGGAAGTTCTTTGATAATCCCAAAATAGTTTTGTTATATAATTTAACATTATGTATATTTGTTAATTCCAGAACCAAAAAGATATTATATAATAAAAATTTTAATATTATTCAACCATTAATTTGTTTTACGACCAGACATGAAGGTGTTAAATGATATTGAAAAAAAATCATCTAAGATATCAGTAATTCGACACATCACAGATGCTGTTTTTTTAGAATAAAATGGTGAGGAGAAGAAGTGTAATGCTGATTTTTTTTATAAACATCATAAAAATAAAGTATATATATGATACAATGGATTTCATTCCTCTTAGATAATAGGTGTTAAATAGTTTATAACAAAATAAAATGAACTGAAAAAAAAAATGAAAATGGTTGATGTTTTTACCTCTTGAATTATTGTCTTTGTGAACCTTCTTAAGGCCTTTGGTTTTCCCCTATTGGTGAGACCATAAGGTCATGAATGTAGGTAATAGTCTTGGGAAGGGATTGGGGTTTAAATTAATAAATCTAAAAGGATATTACGTGTGAGGATAAGTGGTGGTGAGGGGTTCTATTTATAGTTGAGGAGAGGGGTGTTTTCTCATTATTACAAACATTAATTTATTAATTTGGCTCAAGACTACGAATATATTGAGAATTATCATAAAATATATTTAAATAATAAGATGAAATTCGAGATTATGGTTCTGACATCATTAATGGCTCAAAGAATACTATATTTATTTTATAATGTATATATATCACCGTTTACTATATTTTACTATTCACTAAAATTCAAATATTTGAGAAAAATCCCCAAAATTCACTCCAACCAAATTTCAACATTTATAATTAAAAAATGGAATTCATTTAAATAAAATAATATTCTAAATATGAGAAGTTTAATATTTAATTAAAATTGTACTTTATTCAAAAATACATGTTTTAAAACAAAAACTAATTTGTAACACTTCGAAAAACTAATTATAGTTTTATAAAATTATCTTATAATCATAAGAAAACAAAAATCATTATACATGAAAATATTTTATAAAGATATATTTTCTTTTAAATCATTAAATTAATTATAAAATTATAATTAGTTCTTTATATCTTACAAAAATTCGAACAATTAATTAATCATTTCCAAAATATTTATCTACTTATTCCATGATATAAATACACTACGATTTTAATTATAAGATACATAAATTTTATTTATATTATAAATGGTGAGATTCATATTCTATTGGAAAATATTACTCTTCCTAATGGTCATTTTACTATTCCTATAATCAAGTTAAAATTTCATCAATATAATTTTTTTAATTTCTATAAATATCAATTATTTAAATATTAATTTAATATAATTTTTAGTAATTAATTAAATAATGAAAAAAAATATTTTATTATACCTTTGTTTTCACATTCTCTAAAACTTCTATAAATTACATCCTTGTTATATTTATTTACGTATTAAACAAATCAGGGTACGTTTCCATCATAACATTTTCAAATTCCCTTGTTTATTCTTCAACCATGTGGTTTCTCCACACAACCTTAACCTAATGAATTACATTATTCCATAATACATTCCCTCTACGATCAAGACTCCAAACATGATTTTTCACATAAGAGTGGTTATATTCTAACTAAACTAATTCTTGGATCAAAACATGATATGGATATGGAAAATTCATTTTCAACATCAAAATATGAAAAAATTGTGTACAAGTGATAAACTCAGAGGAAAAGTTTCTCGATAAGCGACTGGTACACTTTCTTCCAGAGTTAATAAGGTCTAATAAACCATGGGCATTGCTTTACATTCTTACCAAAATTAATAACACTTTTTCATGGTGATATTATAAGATAAACATGATCACCTACACTGAAAGAGAAGTATTTCCTCCTATTATCTACAAAACTATTATACCTTCATTGAGCTGTCAACATGTGTTCTAGATCATCTTAACTTTCTCAGCCACTTCATCTAATTATTATGGTTCTATCAACATAATTTCCCCTACTCTGTCCCAAAATTCTAGATTTTGAAACCGCCAACCATATAATTCCTCAAAAGGTGAAATATGTATTCTAGAATTAAAACGTTAATTATAAGAAAACATAAATAAATAAAAATGTTGATCCCAATATCCCTTGTAATCCATTCGAAAATATTGAATAATTTCCTCCATGGTTTGAATTGTTTGCTCGGTCTGTCCATCATATTGAGGATGAAGAGAAATGCTAAAGATTAATTCTATGCCTATTAAATTCTAGAGGCCTTTCTAAAAGTTAGAAGTGATCCCAAGATTTAAGTCAAATACATTTGATAGAGGAACTCCATGTAACCTTAAATAATTTTTAGGTACAATCGAGATTGTATGTCCAAAGTCATAGTATCTGGAATTGATGGAAATATGATGATTTAGTCAGTTAAATAAAAATAAATTAAATTGTATTTTTACCTAGAGAAATCTTTTGTTGTTCCACCAAGAATTCCAAGGATATATTTTCTCATTTCCACTCTCAAACTATAAAATTCATAAGCATCCACTTTGGTAGTTTTCACCCTTATTTAAACTGTTTACGTGTCAATCATTTCACAGTAAATTCTAAAATATCGCTTTTCATTCCATTGCACTAGTAATATTTCCAATGATCACTATACATATTTGTTATTACATGATGAAAAAAAATTGAAAACTATGATCTTCACAAAATAAATCTTTCATAAATAGTTAATCGTAAATCATACATAATATCATCCCAAATTTTAAAACACAATCATTATCAATGTTAAATTTTTGAAGCATACCCCTTTTAACCAATTATTGTTTTTATGTAACTCACATTCTTCGACATGTGCATTCATAATTCTACTAGATAGATATGATTTCACTAACACCTAAATCAAAATAGAGGAATTTTCTATATCAAAAACATCAAAGTCAAAATTCATCAAATCATTAATTAATGGGACTTGTTCCAAATGGAACATGGTTAACGATGCATTACGTTTTCGAATCAAAGAATCCACTACTCTATTTTATTTTCCAATATGATAATTTATCAGGTAATAATAATCCTATATTAGATTACACCATCTTATTTTCCTCATGTTTAATATTTTCTGATTAAATATATACTTCATCCTTTTATGGTAAGTATATATTTCAAATTTGGATCTGTATAAATTTTTCCACAAAATTTTCCAAGAACAACCCATAACTGCTACCTAACAATCATGTTTTGGATAATTTAACTCATGATTTTTCAGTTGTCTTGAAGCACAAACAGTTACATGATCATTCTGTATCAGAACAAAACTATGTCCCTTCAATGAAGTATAACTATAGATGAATAGTTCACAATTTATGGAACGTACAACCAAAATTGGGGCACTCACATATTCTTTCATTAGTTCCTAAAAACAAACATCACATTCTTCTATAAAAATAAATTTTACCTCTTTTAAGGTCAACTTAGTTAGTGGGATAGATAACCATGCAATGTTTTTAACAAAACATTACTAATAAATTTTTAATCCTAGAAAATTAGCCATCTCTCTAACATTTGTATGTCTTAGGAATTCATAAAAAACTTTTGTTTTTGTTGGATCAACTACCATTCCATCCTTATTTACAATTTTCCCAAGAAATAATTTTTTTTACAACCAATAATCACATTTGAAAGTTGTCTATATGACTTTTTTTCGTTGATAGATTTCAACAGAATCACTAAATATTTTTCATGATCCCCGTAAATTTTTGAAAAGACCAAAATATCATAAAAACAACCACAAAATTATCCAAATCATCATGAAATATTCTATTCATAACATATATGAATAATATAACGGAATTTTTCAAAACAAAAGCAATGATAACAAACTCATAATGCCAATATCTAGCAAGAAATTCTATTTTCAACATGTTATCCACCATCACCATCAGCTGATGGTACTGAGATCTCAAGTCAATCCTGGAAAAATACTGAGCTCCATATAGTTGATAAAACTAATTATCAATATGAGGAAAATGATTCATATTCTTAACAGTATTTTTATTGAAATACCTGTAATCATTGAAAAGACTTATGGAACCATCAATATTTTTAACATAAAAAATAAGAGAACCATGTGGTGTATTTATATAAAGAATGAAGCCTTTATAAATTAAGTACTGTAAAAAATATTAAATTAAATAATTTACACTTGATCCATTCGATAAGGGGATTTTGAAATTAGCTTAGCATCTTGAACAAAGTTAAAAGTGAATTCAACTTCCTAGTCAAGTATAACACTGGGAAACATATCAGAAAAAACATCCAAGTATTTATTTACCACTGGCGCATCATTATTCAAAATAGTTCCCCTACTTTAAACAAGATGAGAATGATAAGTTTCATTTCCAACTTTAAATAGTTTTCTAGCTTCATGATATGTTATCAATTGTATGGGTTCATTTATGTACAAAAACTAACACTCTTTCTATAAAACAACTTCTTTAGCACTAAAATCAATCATTTCATGATTAAAAAAAGTAAATCCATACATAAAATGACATAAAAATCTAATGAGTAAAAACAATAAGGTTTGAAAGTAATTTATTTCCAAATAAAACATAATGATGATTCTAATGAGTCCTTTTTTTTAAAATATTTTTTGCTGGGTGTTTTAACCATATGTTTTGATTTCATTTCTTAATCTGAAATTTCCAATTTATAAGAATGTTTTTTATAAATAAAGGAATCTTCAAACCCAATATCGAACAATATATCTGAAAAATATATGTAAAAAAAGTATCTAATACCACATCATTTGATGTACCAACATCTACTGACATAGTCTCATAGGATCTCACAACACCTTTATTCTTATAATTAGGCTACATTCCATCATTCATATATTTAATTGGGAAGGTATTTGCATAATGACACATCTCACCACATTTAAAACACATTATATTTTTTTATTAGGACTTATTTGAAGATATTTTTCATTAAAATATTTTGCCATATTTCCCAAATTTCAACATTGAAAAAAATTCCCAATTTTGTTAAGGCATTCCCTAGGGTTCTTTTTCCACACTTTTCAAAAACTAGAAACTGGACATTCTTACCATCAATTTTCTTTGGCTGGTTCTTACCTATCGCTTTCCATCTGGACCACTTATCTTGCTATTTTCAATGTAAATGTGATCATTATAAAAAACTATTTATACCCTCTCAACATATTATATTAGTTTCCTATACCTTTTTGAATTCACCAGACTCTAATTACCTTTGATATCTTGTCATCTATGTGGAGTAAAAAGGACCGATTTTTCTATTAAGATTTAGAATACGATTTGGATCATAACTTTCCAATTGGGGGAATATTTCATCCTACATGTCCATTGAATCCTCCCACATTTGTTTCAATTTAGGTAATTTATTTTCCATCCTATGTCAGAAAATCATTGGGAAATATTAATCATGGAAAATATTTTTAAATTTATCCCATTCCAAGACATAAATCTCGTAACTATCCCTGATATTCTAAACCACTAAAAAATAGTGGTAATCTTCATCTTCAATAAGATAAATGGAAGTAATATTTCTTTTATTATATAAACACCCCATGACATGAAATATCTTTTAAGGGATTTGATCCACACTTTAGACACCACAAGTTTAGGAGATCCACTAAAGTATGAGGGTGTTTCCTCATAAAATGATCCACTATCATCATGTTTCTTTGTGGTAGTTCTGCTTATTATATTTCATGGATGCCTCGTCAATTTATTTCAATTTTAATCTAATACATTACTATAAAAAACTAATTGATTCCAATCCTTAGCATTCCAGTTTGTGTATTCAGAATGATATTAGTCTTTTAGTTCCTTATAACTTTAGCTTCCTTATTTATTATGTGGAAAAGCATTCTGAACAGAAATATATTAGATGAAGCGACATGGTAATCTTCAAATTATATATCATTTCATCATAAATATAAGGAAATTTTTTTAATAATGTTATAATAACATCATTCTAACCCTGAAATTTATCTAAATCGTGATCTGATAACAACTATAAGGACACAACCTCAAAAATTACAAAATAAAGTTGATACAACTTGAATTCACATTATTAAATTCACAAAGATCCTTTTGGTTTATATTTTTAGAGACTTAGTTTATAATAAATACATAACATACCAAATTCATTAAAAGAGTATATTATTTAAATAACATCCATTTTCCAAAATTTAATATAAATAAAATTTATCATGGATCCATTTCTATTTTATCCCAACTCTAAATAAAATTCAACATAACTTAATTCTTTCATTTAACCATCCTTATAACCTAAAAAATACATTTTAAAAATTTGTATGATAAAAAAATGTAGTATGGGATATAAACTGAATTGAAGAATCCATTATTCCATAAGTACTTATATATATATGAAGAGATGTCCACAAAAAATTGATTCTCACCTATAAAGTGTTGTATACATACTTTTGAATAACAAGGGATTTCTATAAAACATAAAAAAACATAAATAATACCATAAAGTTATCCTGGTGAAATACTTACATAATATTGTAAACCTCACATCTATATAAATATTTTCATCCCTTATGACAACCTTATAATGTAATCCTCATGGCTAACAAATGGTGTAACCATTCCTGTTACATGGAAGTTACAATACATCCAACCTCCAACATAAACATACTCAATTCATTGGAGGTAGATATAGGTATGACCCTTCATCATAAAAAATTCTAAAGAACCACAAAATAATTATAATACATTACCACTATCATAAAAACATTCCTTTTGAATTTTGTAAGAAAATAGAAATTTATAAGAGGATTTTTTTTTTAAATGTCACTTACATATACATTATCATTGAACTAAGAATTAATAAAATGAATGGAATATGTATAATCACTATAATGGGTTAATATATGTATCGTAAAAGGATGACGGAAGTGGTTGTGAGTAACGAATTGTTATTGACTCAGTGAAAATGCCACCTTGATTATATATTGTTTAAGTTGAAAAGTACAATCAATAATTTCTAGTTTAGAATGGTTATCAATGAGATGTGGATATCTTATTGCTAAAAATATGGCGATGATGTTCCAAAAATATTGTTACTTGGAGAATCAATATGGACTCGTGGAATGAAATTGGATGTTATGCTTGGACATTATTTATGTCAATTTGGACGATTGCTGTACTAATCCCAAGTTTGAAGACATGTGTCAATGAATGAAACATTGTTACAATATTTTAATAAGGACATCCAATAATTGACTTCATGATGACTTTGGATGATCCAACCGATGGTTTCAGATTGGCCTAGTCTTGAGAAAATAGTGACAATTCTAAATTTTTAAGAGGATTCCAAAAAGTGTTTGTATATTTGGTACATTATTGGAAGTTCATTAGAATTATAATTCCAGAAACAATAGAAGAAGAGGAATTATAGTTATGGATGAAGAATCTTGGATTTCTTAGTTTGAGTGGAATGCATTTCATTTATAATTCCCATACATGTATACTTTGGTTTTGACTAAGTGTTTATATGGGGTTTATTCAAAAAAAATTATGGACATTAGACAGCCATGCCAACTAGCCATCCAGGGAAGCGACACACACCACTTAGTGGGAATCTGATCATGAACCCACCTAGCCACCAACATGGACGATCCATAGTCAAGGATCACATGGGGAACACATGAGCACGCCCATAGGGGTTCATGGGAGAGCCATTAAAGTTCCATAGTTCAGGCGACATGGCCGTACAAAGCATAGAGTGGTCGCAAAGTGCACCTGTATGAGAACACGATACGAGGTTGTACTACGGAGGGAAAGTATATTTATGATCCAATAGAAAAGTATCTAGTTAAATAAACCACAAGATCCATGTGTTTCTGATTTTATGTGGGACATCAAAATGCAGGTACAGTAACAGTGAGAAGCACCCACCATTTGATCATCTCATATATGATTAGAACCATTGAACTGTTTTAAAACACAGGGGTGTGACCTGCACAGTCCGTTTAATATTTTACAAGATCATGACTGTAGGTCTCATCCTGCATCACATGATCAAATCAAAACTTTAAATATCATATTTGTGCTGATCCAATAGATTATGAGATGAAACATCATCATATTCGACCTCTGATCACTTGATACAAACTAGCACACCAGAGATGAATCCAATACACCTTTATCAAACTGAAACCACCATTGTCGATGAAACTTACTGCATAAGGATCTTCTAGATTTCATGATACCATTCATGAAATTACATTTTTAGGAATAAAAATATAATTAATAAAATGAGTGAGTTGAGGAAAATAATGTTGTCTAAGGCCATGTTATTTTGTACATTCGAGAAGACGAGTGAAATGCTTCTCATAATGCATTCATGTGAGGACTACACCACAAAGAATGGGTCTATGATCAATAGAAAATATCCCTCAATTCTCATATTATCTTTTACCTACGACATAGAAATTTTTATTCAAAGGATCAAAATAATTCATATCCCAGACCTAATGGCATATCCTATGGGAAATGAACGTGGTGAAACATGGTGACCCTCACCTATAAATAGAGAGCCCTTGATTGAGGGTTTTGTTGTTATGGAAGTTGATAATAATATTGTTCCTAAAAGAATAGTGCACTATGGAGAGAGGCTGTACATATCTATTGCTTGAATGAGAAAGGATGGCCTCTTTGTGATAATCCTAGTTCAAGGAGAAGTCTCCCACGAGCACTCAATATGTGCTTTTCACTCTTGAGTTTCATCATGAAGAAATGGTTCTTGAAGCCATATAGGGATAGTGTGTATCACCTACCCTAATTTTGCAACACAACCTGAACCACAAAACCCTCTTTGGTTCTTATGTTTTGATTGAGAAACCCATGAGGCGGTCTTGAAGAAAGAATCTTTCTCAAACAAAAGGTAGTAATGGTATTTCCATGATAGAAGGTGACATTGTTCATGCTCATAGAGCTTACACCCATTCAGTTTTTGATCTCAAGAGGAATAAGGTTTGTGAATTTTCAAGGCATGGTATATATACACTTCCCCTTGAAAATAAGATGAATCCATACACACACAATATCTTTACTCGTTCATGATTGTGCACTAGAAGAAGTAGTTCATAAACCTATGTGATCCATCTTTGAATTAATCATGAGAAACATTAATAAAAAAGGGTTTAAAATGTCGAAATGATGGACTAGTTAGTATTCAGGTTGAAAAAAATATAATTAATCATACATCAATTCATCCATGCCCATGAACACGTGACGATGAAATTTTTCGTACATATTGAGTGAAGAAATTTAGTGGACAATGCATGTATGAGACACACTCATTGAACCTAATCTTTTGATACAAGAAAATATGGCGTGTATGGGTTGACAAAAAATATTTTATACATGCATGAAAACATGCATAATCACATGAACATGGGAGAAATTATTGAGATAAAAAAAACTAGGATGTGTGGATACCATGCAACCCATGTATGAAGTGAATTTACATTAAGATTGAAGCTGGGAAGAATTTTTGAACATATTATATCCGATTTAACAGTGATTGAGGATTCAATATAAACAGTTGCAATTTAGTGGAAGATTATTAAGGAAAATTGATATTCATGAAGAAATTATGTGCAAGACATTCACATAACTATGTGAGGCCTGGTCTTCATCCAAAGAATAAATAATTTTTAGAGAATTGTTGTGTTGAGGAACCTGATCAATAAAAGTGAACGTAATTATTGGCCATTTATAGTAGACTATTCTAAAGGCTGTTGAATATTATTGAATAGATACATGAGCATTTTTTATTTAGAAAATCTCATGCGGAGGGAGCATCAGATCAATCTACATTGAATAAAATATTTAAACAAAGGAGGAAATCTGGTCATATTACTCGAGAGCCAGGAGTACGTAGTGTGATTTAGGAGGAGGAAAAGTATTCAGTGAGACTCTTCGGAAAGCCTCTAAGATTTTGGTAACACTATGGGATGCAGTATAAATTACCTCATGTGTGATATATGAGTGCTAAAATGTGACAATGTATCAACCATTGTAATTGGTCATCTGATTATAGTGGAGAATATATGTTGGGGAGAATAACCAACACAACATGGAGTAGGACATTTTACCAAACCGTTTAAATATTTATGTTTAGTGCCTTTATATTTACATAATCATTCTAGGTTCAGTTGAGAGACACAAAAAAGTGGATAGAGGATTTCACCAGTAATAGAGTTTTAATTGAAAATAATCAATTTTTAAAAGTTTAAAAGTGATCACAGATTCACCCACTCCCCCTCACAGTGATTCCACACTAATCTGGGAAATTCAATTGGTATCAGAGATCATGTTACCTCTAAATATCAAATGGAGTCATTAGGAAGTGAATATTTAATGAAATGATTGAGAAACCTCATATGGATATTTCTACAAAGGCCCATAAGAATATGATGAATAAACAAGAACAAAAGCTAATGAAGAATATTACTGCTAATGGGGAGACACCATCTAATGAAGGTAATCAATAAGGTATGACATGTAATAATTATTTTTATTATTATGACTCTTTTAATGAATCCTATTCAAGTTGTAATGATTATAGATAAATTAATGATCTTCTGTATGCACTCAATGAACATCTAAACAATATCCCTAGTGATGTTGCAAGAAATATTTCTATAAGAATCAATCTTCTTAAAGATGAATAATTAAAACTGAAAGAATAAGTTGATTACAAGGAATATTAATTGGATAAAAGGATTGGAATATCAAACAATCTCAGAAAACTTGTGACCGAAAAGGAAGAAACAATTTATCTTTGAATTAAATAAATTCTGATGTTTATAATGAATTTAATGGAATTATTTGTGAGAAAGAATTATTTGAGATTTTATTTATAGAATATTACCATGAACTTGAAAAATTTCACAATGTTTCAATGGTTGTCCAAGGTGCTTAATTGGAAGATAATGTTAACCTGGTAATGGATTATGAAACATCATTGAAAAAATTTAGAAATATGCATGAATAACAAATGATAATGGAGAAGAAGAATTGGTATAGTATGTTGAGATCAGTTGATAATGAAAACTACTCCATTAACATGAAGTGTTGAGAGCTGGAGGTGAAATTGGCGAATCAAAAATCACCCCAAACTAGATCTTCCCAAATGGCTGAAAGAAGAGCTGATTATACTCAAGTTTTCATTGAGTAAAATGATTCTAGAAGTATTATTAGATCATATTGTAATCCAATGGCAACATCTCCTAATAAGAAGTTATCCCATAACAGAGTAATTTTTGTTTTACTAATGACGTTTCATCTTCATGTACAAGTTCAAAGATAAAAGCTGGGAAGATATGGATTGATAAATTTTTTGATACATCCATCAAAAATTCAATGGAGGAAATTGGAATGACTAAGAATAATAACTCCCAAATGGATAATCTATAATAAATAAAGACAATTCTAGATACAATGATTCACTGAATCTAGGAAAACTGATACTATAAGAAAAATAATATGATTTTATGGCTAATTTTGGTATTGTTTGAATATTGGGAATCAAGCCAATTGTTTTTGGCATAATTTTTCAGCATATATAAATTATGTAAGTCCTACATTTAGGGACTGTATATGTGAATACATGTAGTAACCTGCAATGCTAAAGTAGAATACATTGATGAATATAAATCTATCTCACAGGGATAGATTTGAATATCTTGAAATCTTTTTTAATAATTAAAATAGAATTGGTAAAAGTTCTAATGAGTGCTTGTTTATTCCAACCATGCATGATGAATATGTTGATAAGAATAAAGGTATATGACAAATTTAGAATAAAGAAACAATATTCAAAAAGGCCTACATTTGGAAAATGCATAAAATGATGTTAAGAAAAAAATAAAATGAATTATTACCAATAATAATTTTAACCTAGATTCCATGAATTTCATCTCAAACAAGAAAATATTATTTTACTATGGATATAAATGTCATTGAACGAATCACTTCAAATAATCCATTGAAATTAATAGAAGAAATATGAAATTAAAAGGAGATTCAATCCAAAAGAAGACAAGATTGATTGAAGGCATTACTGAATATGGTTTTGATAAGTTTTATAAGAAAGGAAACTTATATGCATTGAATAAGCCATGTGGAATATCCAAAACATAATTTTATACAAATGAGTGTTTCACTATTTGGTCTGATCAATTCCAAGTTTCTATAGAACTAAAAAAGATGAAGATGAAGTAATATCTAGATAAAAGGAAATGGCACAATAGATCATTCACCTGAATGAGAATTCGAATTTCCTGAGAGTTTGTAAACACAAGAAAACTCAAGTTTCACAAATTTATTGTGTGGATGGTCTAAGCTGGATGGACAGAATGCAAGTAAATGTATAACTATTTTACCAACTCAAGTAGAGCTGTTGAAAACCAAAAAACATGCACCAGCGTATCTAATTCACTACTGGTAGATGTGAGGACAAACAATCAAAAAAAATTGAAGGTGAATGGAAGAAAAGGGTATATGTTGACACTGAAAGATAAAAATGTAAAATGGAAAGGAGAAACCAACATGAAGAGTACCCAATAAATTAGAGCTACAAGGAATGGAGTTCTTGGAATATTCCACATTATAAAATTATCAATGTGAATATCTTGAAGATTATTTTGTTGATATTTTCCAACATGATAAATCAGTGGTACATCACCCTTTAGGGGGATAAAATATGAAGGATATGATATCAAGGATTATTTAATGAAAAATATTGAAATTGATATCATCTCTAGTTATTGAACCTTTAGGTATTCCAATCTCACTTTCATCCCTATTTATTAATTATATTCATCTTGTCAATTATGGGGGAGTTCATGAATGATGAATAGATGGGATAAAGGGGGATATTTATATTCTCATTTGAAAATTTTAATATGTTTGGTGATGTATGTGAATGATTTAGAATTTCAATGATAAAATTGATAATTTCCACCCCCTTGGATATGAATTGAATCTTTTTTATCATGATTTCACATGCATAGTTGTTTATGGAAAACATTGAAAACCATGGCCATATCTCCCTTGTTTTCTATACTGGGTTAGCCCATGTAGACTAAGATTTGATTAATTAAATGATCTTCTCTAGGTGAAACATGTGACATAATCCATCTACTATAAATATTACAAATATATTCATTAAAGGGAGGAGAACATATTTTTGGAAATTCCCCAATAAACCCTTTTCATTTGGTTTCTAATAAGGGGGAGAAAATACTGACACATATATTGACTCTTACAAAGTGTGTTCATAGGAGATATTGTCAAAAAATTTCAAATGGGTAAATTTTTGGGCATAATGTTGCATTTGTTGTCAATAATGTGTTAATATGTGTATGGTAAAATAATGATTGAAGTGGTGGTGAGTAATGAATTATTATTGACTAAAGGAAAATACCATTTTGATAATGCATTGTATTTTTTTTAAATAATGTAAATAATTACTAGTTGACAATGGTGATCAATGAGATAATAATATCTCATTACTATTAATATGTTGAAGTTGTTCCATATATAATTTTACTCAAAGAATCATTATGGACTCATGAAATGACATTGGATTTCATGCTTGGACATTCTCATCATCAATTTATATTATTTTGGAATTGATCCTAAATTTCAAGACATGTGTTAATGAAAAAAGCTTTGTTACAAAATTTTACGAAGTCCATGAAATACTTGATTTTATGATGATTTTGGAATCTCCATCTAATATTTTCTGATTGCATGAGGTTTGAGAAAATATTTTAGATCATAAAATTTTTAGATGTGTCCAAAAAGAGTTTTCACATTGGGTACATTCTTGAATGTCCTTTGGAATTATAAGTCCAAAAAGAATAGAAGAAGAGGAATTATGGTTAGGGATAATGAATCAGGGATTTCTAAATTTGAGTGGCAAGAATATCATTTTGAATTCCCTTAAATGTACACTATGTTTTTTATCCAAGTGTGTATATGGAGATTATTTAAACAATTTGTGGACTTTAGATCGACATGCAAAATAGTAATCTAGGGAAGCGACACACACCACTATGTGGGTGGATGTGCTAGACCCCTCGTAGCTTCCAGCTTGGAATAACCATAGACGAGGGGTGCATGGGGAACACATGAAAATTTCCATAAGGGTGCATTGGAGAGATATCAATGTGCCACCATGTGGGGTGGCCCGATGGCATGGAGCATAGAGAGGTAACGAAGTGTGCCCGAGGAGAACACGGTATGGGCCAGTACCGTGGAGGGGGACAGGAGATTTCTAAGCCAATTACAGAGTGGCTTGTTACATAAACTATGAGATCCCTGTTTCTCAGATTCGATGTGGTATATTAAAACATGGGTATAGTAGTAGTGAAGAATCATCCTCCATCCAATATTATCTTGTACGATTGGAACTGTTGATCTATTTTAAAAACACAGGAGTGATCTTCCCTATACATTTAATATCATTCAAGATCTTTACCACATGTCATATACTATGTCACACAATCTAATCCATGCCTCATGTATCTGATTTTATCTAATCAAATGGATGATGTGATGACGTATCGTTGATGCAACCTCCAATCACCCAATGCAAACCAGCATGCCAGAGATGAAGATAAGGCTCCTTGATCATACTCCAACCACAATTTTTGATTGAAATTATTGCATGAGGTTCTTCTATATGTCACAATACCATTCATGCAATTAAATTTGTATTAATTCGAATATAATGTTGAACATTCATGGGCTGAGGCAAATGATTTTGTCAGAGGCAATTTCATTTCTGGAATTTGAGAAGATGAGTTGCATTCTTTTCCTACTGCATGCACGTGAGGACTATATCACAAATAAGGAATCCGAAATTAAAAAAATAACCCCTGATTCTCAGCTTTTCATTTACCCATGACTTGGAAATTTTGAAGCCAATTATCATAGTCATTCAAAGTCCCTATCTCATGGAATATCCTATGGGATTTGAACATGGTGCTATATGGTGAACCTCACATATAAATAGAGATCCCTTGACTGAGGGTTTTGTTGTCAAGATAATTGAAAAACCGCTTGTTCCTAAAAGGACAGATCACTATGAAAAGAAGTTCCAATTATATCATGATTTTATGGGGAAGTTAGGCTTCCTCGTGATAATCCTATGTGAAGGATAGGGCTCCCATAATCTCTCATCAAGTGATTTTCACTCTTGAGTTGCTTCATGATAAACAGGTTCATGAATCCTTTAGGGACAATGTGTAGCACCTCGCTTGTTTGCGCGACACATCTAGAACCAAAAAATCCTCTCTGGTTGAAGTGTTTTAATTGATAAAACCATAATCTAGTCATGAAAAAGGAATCTTTCAAAAAAAATATAGTATGGTTATTTACACACCAGAAGGAAACATTGTTCACTCTTAGAGATTATACCCATTCAGTTTTTGAGCACAAGAGGAAGACGGTTTGTTAATCTTCAAGGTAGTGTACATATACACTGCCCCTTGAAAAGAAGAAGAATCTAGGAACACACAATGCATATAATTGTTTGGTTTTGTTCACAGGAAGATGTAGGTCATACACTTATGTGATCCTCCATTGAATTTTGAATGAGAAACATTGATAAAAAAGGGTGTAAAAGGATAAAAATAAGGGAATATGTCTATTTGGGTTACACCACACATATCTAAACAATATTTAATTATTGAATTCCCATCCACACATGAATAAAAAATTGTGTGTGCATATTGAGTGAAGAAATTAAGATGACAATTCTTGTATAAGACACACTCACTTAACTTAAAATAGTGATATATGAAAATAAGGTGTGTCTGAGTTGAGAATAAATATATTATAAATGCAGGAAAAAAAAGAATAATCCTATGAACGTCTGAGAAATTATTGAGATATACAAAACCTAGAAGTGTGGATTCCATGAAACCCATGCATCACATGAGTTTTTATTTAGACTCAAGCTGGGAAGAATTACTAGAGATATTATATCTGAGTTGACTATGACTAAGGATTCAAGGAATATAGAGATGATATTGTGCAATATTATTCTTTCATATTTATATTCATGAACATATTGTGTTCACCACATTAACTCATCAAAGTGAGGTCAGGTCTTCATTAGAAGAAGAAATAATTGCATGAGCATTGTTGCACCGATGCAACTGATTAGTACATGTGTTCAGAATTATTGAGAAAGGTCAATAGACCTTACCATAGTCTATGTGCGATTCTTTTAGAGATATATGGGATATTTTTATTCATATGGCTCATAGGGAAACAACATTGGATCAATCTACAATGAATCAAATATGTAAAAAAAAGTAGGAAGTTGCTCATGTGATTCAAGAGAATGGAGTACCTCTTGTGATTTAGGAGTAGGACAAGTCTCTATTGAGAGTCTGGAGCATGCCATTGGGATTCTAGTAACACTATGGGATACAGTATAAAGAACCTCCTATGGTACTCAAGAGATATATAGTGTAACTCTATATCGATTATTGTAATGTTTTATCTGATTATAGTGATGAATCTGTGTTTGGGGGAATAACCAATATAGAAATGGGTAGGTATTTGTAACAAACCTTGTAAATATATGTGTTAAGTGCCTTTATATTTAGAGAATCATTTAGGGTAAGGCTGAGGGACCCAAGAAGAGTGGATAAATCATTTAACCACCCATAAAGGATTAATTGAAAAGAATCAATTTGTAAATTTTTAAAAGGGGTCACTAATTCACCACCTCCCCCTATCAGTGAATGGACACTGATCTCAGCACATCAAATCCACATAGTAAAACATAATATAATAAAAATAAATTTCAAAAATAATCTTTCAGGATAAAATTAATGAAGTTTAAGGTTGACCCAAATAATGAAAATTGTGTTAATAATTCCCTTACTTCAGGTTTGTCTTACTTGATATGTGTTTAAACATCATGTGTAATGGTAAAAAGAGAGTTATTAATATTTTATAGAAACATATTAATTTTTATAACACCTAACATGATCATTTTGTAACATCCATTGACCCATTTAATAATAACATTTTTTTATTTCTATTGTTTTGGATGTGTTCTTTACATTGTTTCCATGGTCCGATCATAATGGATTTTCATGACGAATAGAAGAGACACACCAGAAGTGGACTAAAATGTAATTAATATGTTTCTAGAATATGAAATGATACCTTAATTCATTTTTTCATATATTATGATGAATCATTAGATAAAACATTAATCATATTCATTTATATCATTTTGGTGGATCTTCGATTATCAAAAAATAGTTTAGTTATATAATTTAATATTATGTATATCTGTTCTTTCTAGAATATAAACAAGGTTATATCATACAAATTACACTATTTTAAAACCTTAAAATGGTTTCAAGACCATACATGAATTATTCAATGCAAATTGAAAACATATCCTCAATGATGTCTATAATTTGACACATCAAAAACATTGTTTTAATTTTTAGAATAAAATAGAGGAGAGAAGAAGTATGATGATGATTTATTCCAAAAACATGATAAAATTTCAGTATATATATGATAATGGATTATTAATTTCTCTTCGATAATGGGATGTAAAGAGTTTATAATAAAATAAAATTATTTTAATAAAAAATAATATAAATTTAAAGAAGATTTTTACATCTTGAATTGTCCTCCTTGAAAACCTCCATAAGGCCTTTGGTTTTGGACTGTTGATGAGAACAGAAGGTCTTCAATGTGAGGAAGAGGATTGGGAAGGAATTTGAGATGAAATTAAGAAATCTATAAGGCTTTGATGTGTGAGGATAATTGGTAGTGAGGAGAGGAATTTATAGTAGTGGAGATGGATGTTTTCTCATTCTTATATTCAATAGATTATTAACTTTCCCTAGATTATGAATAGTTTGAATATTATCATAAAATATATTAAAATAATTAATATAATTTAAATAATAAAATTATTGAATCATTCATGACTGAAGGGATAGTGTATCTATCTTATAATGTATATATTCCATGAATTACCATATTTCACTATTCACAAAAAATTCAAGTATTTACACAATATCCCTAAAATTCAACCCTACAATTTTTTGACATGTAGAATTCAAGAATGAAGCCAACTTTTGTAAAAAAAATATCTATATATTTTAATTTTTTTAATTAAAATAATAATTTATTCGAGAAATGCACGTCTTTAAAATATACATAACATTATTACACTTTGAAAAATTAATTAAAGTCTCATAAAATTAGCTAATAATAATAATAGAACAAAAATATTATTTGATGAATCTATTTTATGAAAAAATATAATATTAAACATCTTTATATTAATTATAAAATGGTAATTAAATATTTATGGCTTACCAAAATACCAACACTTAATTTATCTTTTTGAAAACATTTATTCACTTATTGAATTATATAAATACACCATGATTACACTTATATGATAAATAAATTTTATTTATACTCTCTTAGAGGAGGTTTATATTATATTGGACAAAATTACTATTTCTAATGTTTATTTTATTATTCCTAAGGTCAAGTTACTATTACATCAATATAAATTCCTTAATTTCCATAAATATCAATTATATCATTATAAATTTAAAATGAATTTAAATATTTAATTCCATAATGGAAAAAGTTCTTGGGTTGTTACAATATCTTTATTAACATTAATTATTTGAACAGAGCATGTTGTTGTCTTAGTATATATATGAGTACTATGACTAACATGTATGGAATGCATCAAGGGTTAGTTCTATGAGGTCTATTCTTTGGGTTAAGGGTAGATTCTTTGGAAACCCTTATATGACCAAGACCACTAGAGATTCTTCTAGAGGATGAGACGTTGATAGAGGGTGTGAAATGTATTTTCCCAATTTTTACAATGATAATAAAAACACACTTGTGATAAATTGTTAATATCTTAAGTGAAAAAATAATTTATCAGTGAAATAACTTAATAATGTTTTATAGGATGTTCATTAAGGAAAAATCCCAGGTAACATTTTGAAATATTAAATTGAATATTTTCAGAGATATACACTAATTTAGTGTGAGATTTTAATTCTCCCAAATCCTCAATGAAGGGTGAATAAGACTATTAAATATATTAAATTAATCGATCAAAATTTCGTCAAAAAAATTGAAAACACCAAAACAGTGTTCCTTATGAAAAATGTGAGACCACCAATTGGTCTGAGATGTGGTGTTTAAATTAAGAATGGTATAAAATTTGTACGCATCAGAAATTTGGACATCTCACTCTAAAAAATACCTTCTATATTATTTTTTGTTATATAACATTGGAAAATAATTTAATATCTCCAAAAAAGTGCATCATATGGGAAATTTCATACTGCTAATAGGTCTATGATGTGGTGTTTACCCAATGTGGGTAATAATATTTTTAATCATTGGATGTATGGATGTATCACTTGAAAAAATAATCATTTTAATATTTAGTTAATTTTTAATCCCTTTTTTGAATTTTAAATAGTTAATATCTCTCAAACAATGTTCCATATAAGAAATCTGAGACCACTATTTGGCCTAGAATGGGGTGTTCACCCTAATAAGGGTATAATATTTATAGACAGTAGGCATTTGGTATTATTTAATTTTTATTTTTAATATTTAGTTTTACTAATATAGTGATAAATTCGAATTTAATAAAAATAAATGGAATTTTTTATGGTGTCTTCTTTTTCAACAACCCTTCATCCATTGATGATGCCTAGAGGATTTGAAATCCCCATTTTAATGAGTATCGAACAGATTAAAAATTGGTAATGCCATATTAAGTAGTAATCAATAACCCCGTATTAATTTCTAGGTTGAATAATGGTTTGATATAGAGTATTTAATTTCATGAATTTATGAACATGTGACATGGGGTTTACTTTATAATTGAACTTATCATTGTGATTCATTGTGGATCAGATTGTGTGAAAATGACCTCAAACACACTTTAAACCTTTGGATTGATGATTTTTGAATAGATCTTCAGGCGTGGTGACCTCCTTCGCCTCTAAATTGGTGTACCTCGATGTTAGTTTGTTATTCATTTTATTTTATTTTAATTAATTTTTTCCTTTTCACTTTATTATTCCTTATTCATATATTTAATTTAATAAGTTAAAAAATTAGATGTTTGTTCTATAGAAAAAATAAAAAAACCCATAAATTATAAAATGATAATTTAAATTGCATCATCAAGAGATAATTTTTAAATAAATTATCAAAATATGATACAATAGAGATTTATCCAAAAAATAATTCATAATGAGATAAGAAAAGTATAGTTACATGAATTATTATATGATATGTAAAGAATTATCAAATGATAATTATATCAAATATTATAGAATATACATATAAATAAATTATCAAAAGATAAATAAGGTGAATTTTTCAAAAGATAATTGTTAAGAATTATTCTATGATAAGTGAAAAGAATTATCCTAGATCATTTTCATGAAAATATCTAATATTATTTTGACAAAAAAATATCAAAGGATGATGATAAAGATTAGGAAATCAATAATTTCAAATAATTATCAAAGAATAATTACACTAAATTTTCAAGGGATAATTGTGGAATCCAGTTATCATAAGATGATTACGAATTGATAATTTATAGATAATAATTATTAGAATATAATTATAAAAATTATGAAAAGATAATTATAATGAAATTATAACTTGACAAGATTAAAAAAATTATCGTAGAATAATTATGTTTATAGTCAAAATATAATTATCAAAATTTTAAAAAGATAATTTGAAAAATTATCCAATATAGTTAAAATATTATCATATTTAATATTTGAAGTGATAATTCAACAATTATCCAAGAGAGATAAAATATTATTACACGTAATATTTTAATGGAAAATATGAAAATTTTCCCAGAGAGGCTATGTATAATCATTTTTATTGGTTATTTATTTTTGAAATAAAATAGATTTTTTGGTAATAGAAAAACCTTGATATAGCTCGATCAACAACTTGAAAAAAATTAAAGAATTTGATGTGTCACCTTTGACGATATTAAAACTATGAAGAGGGTTTTCTTCCAATTTTTGAGGTAGAGAGTTCCTTCTCTCTTGGGATCTCATTTACATGTGATTTCAATATTTGATTTATGTTCTAGATTATTTGATCTTATGCTTGATTGTGATCTCATGTGGTTGTGTGTGCAACCCATGAGACTTATTGTGATTCCATTAGTTTCATTAGTGTATACTTTCCATGTTTTATTGTTATTGTATATTGTTATATTTTCTTCTTTATTTATCACAATGATATATTATGATGTTATATTTATTGTATTCTATATTTTGTATGTATGTTAGCTTGCTTTAGAGGTACCATTCTTGGTGCTTAGAATAGGTGGACCATTGTGACATGTTTACCCCTTAAAGGGGGAGTATATTGTATTTTCATCATTTTGAATGATAAAGAAGAGAATCAGGTTTAGACACAATTTAATTCTATGTTGAAGTTGTACATGAAGCCTAAGTATCACATTTCTTGATGTCTAGTTGATTTCCATGGAGTGAACATGATGTTTAGTTGATTTGCAAGAAACGTAATTGATGCCCAGTTAATATGTGAGTGAAATTCATGATTACTAGTGAATTCCGAGCAGTATTCCATACATGTGGTCAAAGATAAGATGATCGAGGTGTAGTGTTAAAGATAGAAACAAAGAACAGGAATCCATGTACCATGTTTCTCGATATCTAGTTGATTTGTGGGTAGTGCCCTCGATTCCTAGTAAATATATGAGCAACATTCTTGATCCCTAGTTGTTTTCTAATTAGCACACTTGATGCCTTGGTTATGAACAACATGACATAATAGAGGCCCTTGGTGAACCGAGTTGTATATACACACAATATCATGAGGTTTTCATTAAACAATGTACTAGTTTGGTGACTAATGTTTTTAATATTGAATTTTTCTGGAGACAGATTCTGAGCATCAGGAACTAGTCTACTCAGAGTTAGATTCTAAGATCCATGATCTAGTCTATTAATAGATGGATTCCAAGTTCCATGTGCTGGCCCATTATCCTTGATAAAATTCCATGATTATTTTACAACATGGAGCCAAAGAAGGTATTGTCGGGGGTTTGTGGGATCTTTGTTAGCGTACCACCACTCAGTTTTGATTTTTATGTTAAGAATTTATTATTATTATGAAATACACTTGTATACTTGATCACACCATGTAAGGATGAATTAGTGGGGTCCAATTGAATCTTGTACTCACACGCTACATAGGAATTTCAGTGTGGTTGTATATTTTATGACCATAGATCTGGGGAAAGGAAAAGGTCTGATGGTAGACGAATGAGTGGTGGTGCCTGGAGATGGAGGGTACTGGGATAGACACCAGAGTATACCGTATATAGATGTTTATTTACGTTTATCATGTATTTTTCTAATTCATTATACAATATATAGGATTACCACTTTAGGATCTCTTATATATATGTGATTATTATATTTCATCATTTAAAAATATTGTTTACGATTTAATTTATTCATTATTATTGATCGTATGACATGATATAGAGGGAATTTTATCCCCATGTTTTCACTTGAGACCCTTGCTGTTAGTCAGCTACCTCTTGTATAGGTGGAAGCACATTTTTTTATCATCTAGAATTTTTGACTTTAACTTGGTGGTTCAGGTCAGGATGTTACAAAATAGTATTAGAGCATTCGGACCCACAAATTTTCTTGTCTCTTCCATTAGGTCAAGAAAAGTTAGACATGAGATTGTAAATTGTAGCTCAGGGAGGGGAATTATGATAGTGTGTATCCAACAACGAATAATGAACCTTTGAGTTTCCATAGAGTGGGGAATTTATGTTCATTTATTACTATTAATTAACCTTGGGAGACACACATGATGTTATATGTGATTTATGAGATTTTTCATATATTTTAGCATCTTGAAGCGGAATACAGTTTAACATTTCATATATATACATGTCGTTGTGTTAAATAGTAGTTCATTAATTAAATCCCTTGATTTGTGATGTAAATTTGAGACAGTTTCTTTGTATGATATATTTGTGTTCCCATGATTTGTGATATATTTTTATTGGAATTAATTATTTTAATAGAGCATATTGTTGTATAATTATATATAAGATGACTGTGACTAATGCGGAGGGAAAAAATATTGGTTTAGTTATAGGAGGGGTATACATAGGGTTAAGGGTAGAATCTTTGGAAAAAAATGTTTGAGAAAGACCACTAGATATGATTCTCAAGGTTAATAATTTGATAAAGGGGTTGAATTGTAATATACATATTTTTATAATGACAATAAAATCCCTCATGTGATAAATTATCAATATCTTAAGTGGGGAAAATGATTTATCTGTGAAATAATTTAATTATGTGTTAAAGGTTGTGAATAAGAGAAAAATCCCAGTTAACACTTTGTACTATTTAATGGAATATTTTTTAGAGTTAAAAACTATTTTAGTGTAAGATTATGAGGCATGAAATTCCTCAGTGAAGGATGAAATGAAATATTAAATATGTTATATTAAGTGCATGTAATTTATTAAAAAAAGGAAAACTCCAAAATTGTGATTTCTATAAAAACATATGAGACCACTGACAGGTCTGGGACATGCTGTTTACCCTATAAAGGGTATAAAATATGTACATGTAGGATGTTAGGGTTCCTCTCTTACAAGAATAATTTATTTAATAATTTTTATTATATTTTATTTTGATAAAAAATTTAATAACAAGAAAATGGTGCTTCGTACAGAAAATTTGAGACTGTCGATAGGACTGATACATAGTGTTTACCCTATGTGGGGTATAACATTTTAATGCTTTGTATGTTTATATTTCTCACTCATAAACATAACAATTTTAATGTTTAAATAATTTTCAACCCATTTTTTAATATAAAATGATTAATGTCACTCAAATGATGCACCGTATGAGAAATATGAGACCCCCATTTGGTCTAGAATAGGGTGCTTACACTTGTAAGAGTATGATTTTTATGTTCCACATGCATTTGGGGTTATTTAATTTTTATGTTAAATAATTAATTTTATTAACATAAGGATAAATCCGTGTTTAATAATATTAAATGGAAAATCATTTTTTAGGTATCTTCTTCTTCAACAGACCTTTCACCATTGATGACATTGAAAGGATTTTAAGGCTCCACTTTAATGAATTCCAAACTAATTAAAATTCAGAAACACATTATTAATTAGAAATGAACAACTTTTTGTTGATTTCTAGGTTGAATAACAGATTCAAATTTAGTATGTAATGAATTTATGAACTTGTGACATGGGGTTTCCTTTATAATTGAACTGGTCACTGTGATTCATTCTTTATATAATCAAGTGAATATGACATCAGACTCCCTTGTCGCATTTGGATTAATGATTTCTGGTTTGATTTTCATGTGTGGTGACCTCCTCATCCTCAACATTTCTGCGCATTGTTACAAGTTTGTTCATCATTTTATTTTAGTTTATTTTATTTTTATTTTTCTATTTCTTATTTCGTATTCAATTCTTAAATATAAAAAGTTATAAAAGAAATAAAATAAAATAAAATAAGATCTTTTTCCTAAAAAATTAAAATTCTTAATATTATCAAATGATAATTTGATTGGATAATCAATATATAATGTTTAAATTAATTAAAAAATGATAATAAAACCAATATTTATCTGGAAAATAATTTTTAAAAATATTAACAATGTATGGTTGCAAGAATTATTGGATGATAGATATATAATTCTCAAATGATAATTATATAAAATATAAGAGGATATATATAAAAATATATATAAAGAAATTATCAATAGGTAATTGTTGTGAATTTATCAGAAGATAATTTTAAGAATTATTGAATGATTAGTGCAATGAATTATCAAAGATCAATTTCAAAAAAAATATCAAACAAAACTTTTACAAATAAATTATAAAGATAATGATGAATAGTTATCCATGATAATTTCAATGAATAAATAATGAATAATTGCTATAAATTTTCATAGGATAATTATGGAAACCAATTACAATAAGATAATTGAGAAATTATTATTTTCATGCAAAAATTATTTGAATACAATTTGAAAAAAAATTAAAGGATAATTGTAAGGTAATTATAACATGACATAATTATGAAAATTATTGTAGAATAATTACATGTATTTTTAGAGGATAATTATTTTAATTACAAGAGGATTATTTTAAGAATTATCCAATTGAAAAAAATAATATCATATATAACCTTTTAACCAAGAATTTTTAAATTATCCAAGAGAGATAAACTATTATCACGCATAATTTTTTCATTGATAATTTGAAAATTAAAAAGGAGAGATAATTTGTCATTATGTGTGATATTTCATTTCTTTTTCTAATAATATATATGTTTTTATTCTAGTAAACCCATAATTTACTTTGATCATTGGCATGCCGATAACTCAAGACTTTGATATGTCACCTTTCATGATAATAAAACCACGATGAGGTTTTTCTTCCCTCATCTAAGGTTGGAAGTTCTTTCTCTCTTAGGATATCATTTACACATGTTTTTAATAATTAATTTATGTGTTGGATTATCTAAGAATATGCTTGATTATGATAACATGTGGGTTTGGGTGTAGCCTATGAGACCTGATGTGATTCATGAGTAATATTATTGTAGCCATTTCCATGATTGATTTTCATCTCATGATGTTATATTTTCATCTTTATTTCTCAAAAAAATATATTATGTTATGATATTCATTTTTTGATCTATCGGGTATGTATGTTTCCTTGTTGTTTTGATACCATTCTTGTTTCTCAGAATAGGTTGACCATCGTGACTTATTTAACCCTTGGAGGGGAAATATGATCGATTTGTGTTGTTTTGCAACAATGGACCTGAAAAAAGGGTGGAGATACAATGGAATTCCATTTTGAAGATGTAATTTATTCCTAATAATGAGGTTTATCAAGGCCTATTTGATTTTCAATGAGCACACTTGATTCTTGGTAGATTTGTGAGCAGGGGTCCAGATGCCTAGTTGATTTGCGATTTACTTACTCAATTCCTATTTGATTTTCAAGAATTATTCCACACATGATGTTTATGATCTGGTGATTAATGTGTAGTGTTTATGATTCACTTAGGGAACTAGAATCTATGTATCGTGTTGCTCAATATCTAGTTGATTTGTGAATAGTGTACTCTATTCCTAGTTGATTTGCGATTAATATGCTCAATGCCAAGTTGATCTTCAAGTGGCACACTCGATTCCTAGATTCCAAACAACATGAAATACTTGAGGCCTAAGGTGAACGTAGTTTCATGTACACTTGATATGGTGTGGTTTTCAAGCAATAATGTACTAATCTGGTGAGTAGTTTACTTAAAATTTACTTTTCTGAGAGATAGTTTCTGAGTTCCATGAACTAGTCATTTCAGCGAAGGAAACCAATTGCCATCCTCTAGTCCATTCAAGACAGATTATAAGTTCCTTGTTCTGGTCCATGCTCCTAAAATAAATTCAATGATTATTTTTCATCATGGGGATAAAGTATGTATGGATAAGGATTTTAGGCTTCTTGGATAGGGCACCACTGTTTGGTTTTGATTTATTTGTTACAAATTGATTATTATGATGGAATAAACATGAATACTTGATCAATAAAAGTAAGATATATTTGGTGGTGTGAAACTAATTCTTGTACTCAAACCCTACTAGAGCATTTCATTTTTCTTGTAGATTTTATGAATAGTGATCTGGTGGAGGGAAAAGGCCTTATGGTAGATGGTGGAGAGGTGGAGCGTAGAGCTGGAGAGGACCGAGAAACATGCCACAATACCCTACATATGTATTTTAATTTACTTCTATGTTTTTTTCTACATCATTAAACTCATGCCATGATTACCGTATTTGGAGCTCAATTATGTATGTCATTATTCTGTTTCCACATATACTCAATTCTTATTATTTAGTTTTTTCATAAATATCAATACTATGAAATGATACATAGGGTATAATCTCCCTTTTTTCAATTGAGACCCTCATTTCTAGTTAGAAACCTCTTCTATATAGGGAGACATGGATCAGGTCATCGATAATTCCTGGCTCAGCTCTAGTGGTTCAGGTTGGGATATTACATTCAAACCTTCTAGTTGTTATACATATACATATTCGATAAGAACCACAATAACAGTTTTTTACATTTATTTTAGAAATCTTATAAACATGATAAACTACTCTTGAAAAATAATTGGGTGTATTTTATCCTAAAAACAAGATAATTTTTTTCATAGTTTACATATCGGTGTTTCTTACAACCTTTAGCAACTAGATATGAATTATAGGGACTATCTTTACTTAAATTTTACATTTTCTTCTTTAATTATATTTAAACCCTATAAGATTTATATCTATTAAATGATCTACCAGAACCTAGAGAGGGTTGTAATATAAGTATTACATAGGTTCTCTAAATTTTATAACATCTGAATTGATAACTTTTCATTTACCCTCTCCACTAAATGTATCCTTAGTCATTTTTTCATTAAAATAATAATGGCACTTAACAATTGGTTATAGTTTTAAAGAATCTAAATATCCTTATTGATAACTATTTTTAAGAAATTCTCATTCATATGGTCAAGTCACTGGCACCAAAACATTGTGTAATATGTGTAATGTAATCTCGTTTTTTATCGAATTTCAATTAATGGTTTCATATCATAGTACATACCATTATTAAAATATGACATACTACAATATATGATATGTTTTTAAATTTAGAAAATATTATTACAAAATAATAATATAATTCCATCCATGTAAAAATTGTATGTTGATATAATGTTTCTAGTAAAACCCATTACAAAATAGTAATTTTTTAAAACAGGAATCATTCATTTCAGTAAAGTAATATGGTAGTATCTAATTGCCAGTGTAGTCAGTCTTATTATATTGAAAATTTGAAGATACAAATCTCCTCTATAAGACTTCTTCAACATGGTTTCTTTATTTTGGTACAAATTTGAGCACCAAAATTTATCTGTAATTCCCATGTATTTTAAATTTTCATTGTTAAAATAAAAAAAATCACATAAATATTCCACATTGTTATTTTTTAGGAATAGTTCATCATACAATTCCCCTTATTACCACATTAAAATAATTTTGTATCTTTTTTATTATCCAAATTATAGAACCTCATTATCTTAGTTAGGTATTTTAAAGAATCATTATACATAGAAGTAGTATTATCATCCTTCATATTTCCCATTATCGTGTTCACTATAAGGATTATAGGTTTTTCACATCACATTTCCTTCACTACATATAGAATTAATGTAAGGGGTTAGAGAAGTTACTTATCAATTTAGATCACATTATAATTCAACATAAAACTAGAGAAGCTCAAATTTAGTGCGTAAAATATCAGTTTGGACTACAATTCAATAGGTTGCATGAATCGTATACTTTCTAAATGTTTAATATACTCAATAATTTAAAATAAATGAGGTCCGTCTTATAAATCATCAAACCCACATTCATGATCCTGGTTCCATAAAAACATACATATACAATTATAATCCATTTTGAGGAAGAATATGGATGGTTAAAAAAATAAGTAATAAAAATTCCCACAATCAACCATTTCGGAAAAACAACAGAATGAACACCAATAATTTTACCCATGTCAATAAAAGGGTTAACATCATTATAACTCATCCAAATTAATATTTTTAATGGCTAACCAATATATATTAAACAAGAACATAATTTTTATTATTGGAAAAAAATCATATGAAACACAAATATTTTTCTCTATGTCAATAAAATAACACCCGTTTTAGGTGAACATCATTAGATCTAAATTATGTAAAATGTGATATTGACATCATATAGGGAAATGTGTATATGATTGAGTAAATATTTTAATTAATTGATCATAATTAATCCCTATAAATAAGTTGGATTGTTTCACAAGAATATATTTCTATTGTAATGAAGGGAAACTAGAAGTATATTGACATAGATGATAAAAAATCATTATAAAAGAATTATTAAATGATATTACCTAAGAAGCGATTGGGAATTAGGATATTTGATACCATGAGTTCATTTCCACAAAAGATAAATATATAACATAGTATAAAAATTTACACATAAACACTATTTGGTTAAATAATCTTTGATGTAAAAAATGAAATGTATTTTAAAACATAAAGAACATTTATAAATCATTTTTAACATTTCCATAAAAGATAATGTGATGGGTCACTTGTAAAATAATTTATTTGAAGAGGGGATGTGAAAAAACTATAAATACCATTACACTTTTACAAATAATCTTCACTTTTGGGGCCATGAAAATTCATAAGGTTTATCCATGAATAATTATCAATGAAATAACCCTTTTTTTAATTTCAAAACGCCCTTGTTCCAAAATCACATTATAAACAAGTGTAAAAAATAATTATTTTGGATGAAAATATATTTCCCCCATATATTTATGGAAATTAGCATAAAATAAAATATTAATCATGTATAACAAAATCATGGATGAAATAATTTCATGATGAAATAATATAACTAATGGAATGGAGGTTTGAGTTATCAATAATCCTTATGATAAACATAATCCTAGAGGTAATAAATATTTCAAAAAGGTGAATTATTTGGTATAAATATAAATTCATAGAAAAAAATAAAATTCCACATAATATAATCATTTTTAGATTGTATCCAACAATTATTTCCAAGAAGATGACCATAACTCAATGAATAAAAAATGGCCTATGAAAAAATTTACAACTCGGGTAAAAATTGAGAAAACTATTTTCATAAAAAGGATGATATTTGGTTTATTAATTCCCATGAATAAAATATATATGATAAACATACATCCATTAAAAATTAATACACCATTAAATTGAAAACATAGTGCATAAAATAAACAAGTCTTAGGGAAATAGAGTGTGAGCCAAAGAACCCTTAATGTTGAGAAACATTTTAATAAAAACTCCTTGGAAGAGTGGGATTGCAATTAAAATAAAATACCATAATTTTAATATAATTCATGATATTATATCTCTAATAGGACATATTTACATCAAATAAATTATATTAGGATCATAATACCAAACATGTTTGAAAAGGAAGAATTTGAGACAAAATACCTTACCTTGTTACCCTATATTGTTGATAACACAATAGAATCCTATAAAAGGAACATATATACCTCAATAATTTATTTAATGACACTATTTAAATATATAACCTTTTTTATCCACATTTTATAAATATTTATTATGGGAATAATGGTATGTTATAGAATATATAAACCATCTGGTGTTAATAACTTTCACCACTTCCTCTTCTTTTATATTGTTGATAACATTATGAATTATTTAATACTAATATCGCAAATAATATATAATTTATGATACTATAATATATAGAATATATTTACATAAAAATATTTTATGTCATTCCACATGTGTTTTAGTTATGGTGTGTGAAAAAGGAATTGGTTTTGGCTTATTTTGGTGATTTTTACAAACAATGATGATACTTTAATAAAAAGTTAATTACATAATATAATATTTCCATAACCATATACAATCATTATTTTACTACAATATAATAATAATATTATTATTAATTTATCCATAGTTATCCATGATATTTTTTATGGAATCATTCATGTATATTGTCGAATTATATCAAACTTGAAAATATTTTAAGTTGATGGGTTGGTATGGTAAACTAGGTCTTTCATTTGACATAATAACTATATAACAAAATAATAATAATTATTTTTTATGTTTTTATATTTTTTAGATATATTTTATTATTTATTTTTATATAATTAATATCTAGATGAAAAATAATTTTTTTGGAGGTGGTATTCTGCACACACTAATGATTGATGATATTTTGTTTTTATAATTGGATTGATATTAATAAATAAGGGTTTAAATAATAATATGAAAACATATAATTATAATAATTATAATTATATACTAATATAATTAGGGAGAAAATGTATTTGGAAAATTATTTTTTTGAATAAAAATATAAGAAGGAGATAATACAAACATTACAGACAAGATCTTTACTTCGAATACTCCTTATAATTAAATAGATTAGGTTAATATAATGTGTATGGGGGATTTGTTTAGTGGTAGTGGGTTATAGTGGAATAGAAATGGATTATTTTTTAGGAGTATCTATATGGTTACGTTTATTTTTGAAAGTGTGTAATATGTATCCATTTATAAGAGAAGAAAAGGGACCCTTTTTTAAACGGTCATCATTTTAAAATAATACCACAACATTATTCAATAGTTAAAGGATCAAAAGTGGAAAAATACATGGTATGAAAAAATATGAGGTCTAAAATCATATCATACATTATTATTGAGAAAATGTTACATCGATTTAAAGAATTTTATTTTTACTTTTAACCTTTTACCCAAATTAATATTTACTATGATAACTAGTTTCTAACAATGTAATTTATTATCTAATAAAAAATAAAATCTAACCCATGTAAAAATATTTTTAGGTGATGAACTAAAATTTAGTCTCCTTTTAATATAATTAAATTTATAAATTATAGAGAAATAAATTTTAAATTAAAATATATTATATATATTAAAACAATTTTTCTAGAAAAATGTTTGTTTCACCATTAAGTGTTCTAAAATATCTATAGTATTGATTAACTATTGAAATATGGTTAATGTGTATATATATATATTTAAAAATAATTTTATAATAACTATTTAAAATAAATTAATATAATGTATTAGATAAAAATTACACTTTTCCATTAAATCAATTCAAAATAAACCATTTCACTATTAGTATGGTAATTATCATTTCCCATTATAATTTAATTTTTATTCCTAAAAATAAAATTTTCATTTTTAAATATTATTAAAATAATGATATCAAATATTTGACCCATTTTATGTAATTAATTTTATAAAATTGTGAAAAACTAATTTTACTATTACCGCATATAACACCTAAAAAGCCAATATTTGAATAAGGGTCTTTTTAAATATAAAATTAATATATTTAATAAAATTATTTATGTTATTAATAATATTTTTATTAAGGAAATTATTATTTTTAAAATACTATTTATTTGAAAATCAAACAAATGCTAATCCTAATTTCCCTATGAGTAAATTTAATTAAAAAATAGATGTGAAATAGTTCTCAGAAAATACTACATGAATTTATGAAATGATATTAATGGGTTTTATAAATTATTGTAACTATTTTTAAATTATTAATTTTACTTTATAAATATATAATTTTTATATCAATTTTTTTCAATAAACATCTATGTCATATTAAAGTGACATGTATTAGAAAAAGCAGTTTTTTTAAATTTGTACATAAAAACCAATAATTTAAAAATAAAAAAAATCATATTAATCTATTATTTTTATTACAAATATAAAAATTATGTTAATTTTATCAAATTAAAATCATAAAATTTGTTGTTATTTTAATAAAATCATTAAAAAATAAAAAACTGTATGTTTTGGAAAATGAAATTTTCATATATTAATTATTATTATTCTTATTTCATATCATTTACCAATCAAATTAGCAATAAAAACGTACTACATGAGATATAATTTTTCATCATTAATCTTACGTTTCTCTAAATTTAAATTCATAACTCATAGAGAAAATTTAATAGAAAATAGTTTTTAAAAATAATAAATTATCTTATTAGTAATTTTTGGTAAACTAATTAACATTAATTTTTATTTAAAATAACCATTGTTTTTATTTTACATGTATTTCTTAAATAGGTTACACATTTTCCTTCTCATTAAGTAAACAGATAGGCTTTAATGTTCACACCTATATATTTATATTTTAACTAATTATATAATGGTTTATTTTAAGTTTGAAGTTATGTCTAGTGAAAGCTATCAAGGATGTTGAATTATTTAAAGACAATCATATAATAAGATATTATATTGTTATATTCTATCCACTTACAGAAATTTCAACCTCATAATTTTAATTATTAATCATTTAATATTGTATGTGAGGGTAATATTATAAAATCCATCCTTCGGGGTATAAAATCTAATATGACATGCCATACTCTATTAGGCTATATCATGGTACTTTAGTTTCAATAAATAAAATTATTAATTAATAAATCATACAACCATGTATGTTTACACTGTAATAATTTATTCTCTATAACACAACTTTCCAAAAATTATTTCAACCTCTATGTCAATAAACCAAGTGGAAGTTGTATATTCATCCAATAAATTATCAATATCATTAACCATAAATTTTTAATATGAATTAGTTCATATTGTCTAAAAATAATTATTATATATCCATATTAAAAAATTATTTAAACATTAACAATGAATTATCAACAATATCAAGGGTATGGATACTATATAACATAAATTTTCAAAATCACCCAACCACTTGTTATCTTGACACTAGAAATATAATAAACCCAAAAAATATTTATCCTTCAAAAATGTGTTGTTTGATTGTTGTCTTAAAAAACATAACCATTCAATAAAATCAGTTCTCATGGTTATTAATAAAATTTATTATATTATTTGAAAAAAATACTTGAAAAACTAATAAATAATGATTATTAGATGTTGCATATAATCCTTAGTAACATTTATAATATTCCAAAATAACATTGATATATATCACATGATTAATTAAAATTGAAAAGAGTATCAATAATTAATTTTTATCATGATATTAACCTCAATTCCCTATGTAACACTAGAAAACTCATTTTCCAATCATAATATTCATATACTAAAATTCAATACCATTTATAATTTATCTCTTATTATTTTTTAAGTCATAGTGGTTTCTAGATACATTCCTTTCCATGCCTAATTTTAATGATCCAGTGAAAACCAAATACTAAAACTAAAATGTTTATGATAATATATAAAATTTGAATATGAAAAAATCAATTAAAATATTCATGACACTATGTAACCTTTTTTATATATGTGCTAATTTTATATCCACATATGACTCTCTTTATTCAATACTAGGTTATATGTGGTAATATTCCTTTTATGTTATCTAACATAATTAGTTAATGACATACTCTAATCCACCGTGATGGTTCGTTAGGTAAAATTATAATAATTCACATCATATATATTTGGAGTTTCAACCAGGTGTGTTGTTTGGCCATATGTCCATATACTCTGCAATGATTGAGTTGGTAACCAATATGCCCTTTTGGGGTTATAAACCCTAATCACAAATATTACATAGCCTAAAAACCACATTCATTATCATAATAGGGATGAATTTTCTAGGAGAGCCACCAAATATCATCTTTTCCAAGTGTTTGGGATTTTATCATGTTCCTAGAATACTCTATTAGAATTATAACTATGGTTTTCAATAAAGATATATTATCATAATTCCCAAATAAAATGTGCATTATTACCTTATCATTAAATAATATACCATCACAAAGAATTACATATAACTTTGAAATTATGATAAACCTCAACTAGTTGACCCATAAACTACCCTCAATTATTATCCTAATATCTAATGATAAATACATCCTACTCTGATACCAATTGTGAGACCCTGGACCCACTCTCTTAATCTTGGTGATATAAAAAAATCTTTACATACAAGTTTTCACACCAATAGTATATTCCCAGACAGAACTAACCCATAATTAAAATACATATAAAAAATACTTCATCACATATATTCCCATGAACTTTTTATTATAGATTTATAAATTTTTTAAAAATCATAAAATAAAAAATCTCATGTTTCCCTAAATTAACTCATAATTTCTCCACTATATAATAAACTAATTAATACAAATGGATTCATCAAAATCTCGAAAAAAATATTCCACACATGATATCCTTCTAAAAAATCATGTGTATTAAAATTAGTTATAACCCAGTGAATGGAAACATAAGAAAGTGGTGATCTCAGGTTCTTGATAAGGGAAATTTATAACCAAATATATTAAAAACATAAGCATTTCATATATAATATAGAAGAAATAAATAATCTAAATAATTATATAGTCAATACATCAATACACATTCTATTTTGTATCCTAAGGAATTTCGATGGACCAGGACAATATAAAATTCATTGTCCCGCCATTCACATGATTATGTAAAATGCATTAACCATTATTTTCATAAAAACCTTTCAAACCATTCCTAAAGAACCTCTAGATAAATGAAAACATGTTTACTTTTATAATGAATAATATATAATTTCAATACATAATCAACATGTGTTAGTAATAAATAATCATCTGAAATGTCATCACTTCTCCCCTTGGTAATAAAAGGGATATCCGGATCTTAATCCATCTAGAAAAAGATGGGGGTAGTTAAGGAATGAATTGTTTAATTTTCTATAATCATCCAAATTGTTATAACAACAAACTTAACACCAATTGATTTTCCCATGTTAATAAAATGTTTAACTTGATCATAACCCATTTGGATAAAGAAGGTGGTTTCTTAAAAAAATTACAAATTCAAAATTACTAAAATCATCCATATTGTAATAAAAACATACATTAAAACAATAACTTTCTCCATGTCTGTATATTAACAGTATTTCTAGGTGACTATCATCAAATATAAATTATATAAAATATTATGCTCACATGTATAGTGAAATGAGTATACAAAAAGTCAAAAATATAATTACGTGATCATAATAAATCCATATAAATAAGGTGAATGGTTTCCAAATATCATATCCCAAATGTATCATATGTAACATAAAAGGAAGTTGAAATAGATGAAAAACATCCTTGCATAATAATGCTTAAATAATACGACCCTATAAGGGATCAAGAATTAAATTTTTTGGTAACATGATTTCATTTCACAAAAAGATAAATATATTTTAGTGTATAAATAGTTACAAATAAAACCAATTAGGGTAAATTAATTTTAGAAGTAAAAAAGGGAAATGGAAGTGATAAAATAAAAATACATTCTAAAATATTTTTAACATTGTTGTAAAAGATGATTTTACAGGTCATTAAGAAAGTATTATTTTGGATAAATTAAAAATATATGAAAACCATTAATTTTTTAAGAGCAATATTCATTTATATGGACTTTAAAACTCATAAATTTTATCTTGTGGAAATATTTATAGGTAGAAAAAACATATATATGTGAAATGAAAACAACCGTTTTATTATTTTTAAAACAACTTTTTTCAAAACTAACAACGTAAAAATGGAAAAAAATTTGTTTCTATATTAAAAATATTTTCCATATATAGTTATAGAAATTTCCATAGAATAAAATATTAAATTAGTATAATCCATGGATGAGAAAAATGAGTTAAAAAAACAATGCAACTCAAGGAAAGGTGACTTGAGTTATCAATATTACTTATGAGAAAAATACACCTTTAAAAAATAAATACTTCAAAAAATGGATTATATTGTATAAAAACAAATTAATATAAAAATATAATACAACATAATATATTAAATTAGTATAATTTACCAATCATTCTTCCACGATGATTATTATAATAGAATGAATGAAAATCCAGTGACCAAAAGCATTACAACTGGGGTATCAATTGAGTAAAATCCATCTGATGAGAAGGATCTAATTTGGGCCAATAATTAAATTTAATAAATATAGTTATAAAGGAAAATAAATGGATGTCTATAATCCCTTTAATGGAAACAATTTTGTATAACATAATCTTGTCTCAATGAATTAACGTTTGATACAAAGAAGGCTTGCAGATTCATAAATATTTCAATCAGAACCCCTTTAATGAGTGGGATTGTAATTTAACATCAAATAAAATGATTAAAATATAATTCATTGTATGATATATCTAATAGTCATCATATAGAACATAAATTATTTGGTTCCATGATACCAAACATGTCTGAATGATAGGAATTTTAGACGAAAAACAATACCTTATTTCCTTTCTTAGTTTACAACACTTTAGACTCCTATAAAAATCATATAAACCTCAATATAATATTTATTTTCCTTATATTTATATATAAATTTTTATATCCCACATTTATACATAATTATTTTGGTTGTATTTTTATGCCATATCTTATTTCAACCATCATGTGTTCATAACATTCACTGTTTGCGCCCATTTATAATGTTCATATCATTAACCATCCATTGATACCAAGTACATAATTTATATATTATTTTGGATAATATAATATAAAAATTATATTTATTCATAAATATGTCTTATAATTCCCAAAAGTATTTAGTAATTTTGAGTGAAAATGGAATTTTTGTTGACTAGCTACGTGATTTTAGATAACAAAGATGATACATTAATAATAAGTTAAATACATAATATAATATTCCCATAAATATATTACAATATTTATTTTAATATAATATTATAAAAAATTATTATTTATTTGACACTATTTATCTAAGATAGTTTTTATAGAATCGTTCATGTAAGTGGTTAACCCGACAAAAAACAAACACACATTATCTCAATTACTGGGTATGGTTAACGAGTTGTTTTATATGAAATTATAAATTTATTATAGATAAATAAAAATATTTTTTTATCTTTTTAAATATTTTTAACATAGTTTTAAAATTTTTGGATAGATAAATAAAATCATGATGAAAAATGATTGTCCCTCGTAGAGGCAGTAGTCTACACACATAAAAGATAAACGTTACATTATTTTTATAAATAAATGGAAATGCATAAATACTTATTATAACATTAAAATAAAAATATATATTTATACTAATAATAATGAATTAATAATATTACTTTGGTGATAATATATTTGAAATAGTATTATTAAGATAAAAAACATAAGTAGGAGATCATACTTATGTTGCAGACAAGATCATTCCTTTTAATAATACATAAAATCTAATGGATTAGGATAACCTAATGAGATAAGGGTATTAAAAAGTGTTATTAGATTATATTAGGTGATAATTTATTGTTATTGAATAGAAATAACTTTAAGGTGATGTCAATTTTTGAAAGAGTGGAAGTGGTGTCCTTTCATAAAAGAAGAAAATGGAACTTTTGGAAACAATCATCATTTTTCAATAATTTAAAGACATTATTTAAGGTTCAAAAGCCCGAATGGGAAAAATATGGGTTTGGGAAACTATAAGGTCTATCATCCTCTCATATATTCATGTTGAGACATGTCTAGAGTTATTTATGTATTTTATTTTTACTTTTAACCTTTTACCCAAATTATCTTTTCCTTTGTTAACTAGTTTTCAACAATGTAATTTTATACATTATTAAATATATAATGGATCCCCTATTAACTAATAAAAATTTAATTAAACTATATTTAACATTAATTTAATTCAGATAATTTTATAAATGATAAGAAATTATTTATTAAATTAAAATAGATTATATACATATAAACTACTTTTGTGGAAAATGGTTATTTTTACCATTTAGAGTTATTAACATATTTAGTACTGATTAACCATTAATGGAGAGTTATTATATTTTTATATATATTTTAAAAATCATATTATATTCATATTCTAAAATATAATAATATAAGTTATTAGATAAAAATTATGTGTTGTCCTTAAAACTATCCAAAATTAACTTTTCCACCATCAAAGTCGTAATTACCATCACCATAGTAATCAAATTATTATAATAAAAAATAAAATTATCTTTTGTAAATAATTTTATCATTTCTAACTAAAATAATAAAAATATATATTAAAATTAAATTTTTACATGTATTAAAATTAATTTTAATGTGAACGAAAATAACTCATAAAAATTCGTTTTATTATTGTGTGTTTTAAGCATAAAATTTATGTGTAGATCAAAATAATCAACATTATTACTTATAATTAAATTTATAATATAAATATTTTACAAATAATAGTCATGTGACATTAAAAAAATCCCAAAAAGATTCCATGTGCGTATATTTAGTTAATTTAATAGAATAAAAATAGGTTTCATAAAATATTATTTGACTTTCAAAACTGATATACATGGGTTTTATAAATTAAAAAGAGAATTTATAAATTATTTATTTTCATTAAAATTATATATTTTTAATATTAAAAATTATTCAAAAAATAATAAGACCTAAAAATTGACTGTATTAGAAAAATCAATATTTTATATTATTTCCCTAAAAAGAAAATATTTGAGAAAATTTCAAAAAAATATTATTAATATAATATTTCTATTCTAAATCCAAATTTAATGTTAATTTTTTCCAACTAAAATCCTGAAAATGTTATTCAATTTTTAATAACATAATATAATATAATATAAATAAAAAACCATCTTTATTGAAAAATAAAATTTTCAAATAATAATTATTATAATTATAATTTCAAATAATTTACCAACTAAACTGGTGTTAACCAATGATAAATATCAATATTTATTTATCATCAATAATTACATGTTTCTTAAATTAGAAATGAAGACCACCTAGAAAGATTTTTTTATAAAAATACTTTTCTAAACAATTAATAATGTTGTCAGTCATTTTAGATAAACTAGTCGAATTTCATTAAAATTCAAATTAGCATTAATTTTATTTATTAATTTATTTCATAAAGTTGTTACAAATATTTATACCCTATAATTAAATGTCTAGGTTTTAATAGTCATTATGAATTACATATAGTCTCTCAGGTTTCCATATCTTATAATTTTAAAAAAAAATTAAATTAATTCCTATACTTTATATACTATTAAAGAAAACAACGCTTACCAATATGTTCTATATTGAATTCGGTTTGGATATTTAACACGCCATGTAATGGAGGAAACATGTTTTCTAACCTTATGGATTTAAATTTCTTGTTTTTTAATTCACATGGAAGGTAACTATGATTTTTATTTATCTTTTAGTGTATATTTACTTACATGACATGTTGCGTACACATCATTCGACAATATACATGGAATGTAGTTTTTTTAATTCATGTAATCAATGATGAATTTATGACTACACGACATGACATCAGTTTATGTGGCATGTATCGCTGTAAATGATCATGATTTTCATTCTTTTTACGATGAATATGCATGTTATGTAGTTCTATAATAATGGAACAAATAATTGTTTTAAGCATTTAATTCCTTACAATCCCCTAAAAACCACTCAACGTGTAATTTTTGGTAAAACCCTATCACGTGACTTTTAAAATAGTTAGATGATATGAAATTAAATTTTAAGATATAATTAATATTTATAACACATAATAAATAAATAATGTATAGAAATTTTTTATGTACTCTTTATGAATAGGTGTGAGTAACACAACATGCACATCCTGTTACAAGTGGTGTTCTACATTCTCTAGCCACCCAAAAAACATTCCTAGGGACTCAGGTCATACTATTTATACGATTTAATGTTTTAAATGATGTGTACATGAGATACATGGTGTTTGAACAAGACCGGTCATGTTTCTTACCTTTCGGTAAATTTATGGAGTTAAATACATTCCACAAAATGTAACCACATAGTTTCTGTGATTCACAAGGGGAAATCTGTGTCATGTTCCAAGGGCATGAACATCAACTACATGTGAGGTAACCCCACAATATCATGTTATATATATATATTCAATAAATGGTATATAATGATTTCTGGTATAGTTCATCCATGTAAAATTCATTGATTTTTGTGGATCATCCTTGTGTACTTTACCACAGGTACATTGTGTGTACTTTTATATTACCCATATTGTATCCCAATAATTCATTTAGAATCAATGGAATATAAAGTTACGATCATTGAGAATTGTTTATATGTTCTTTGAATATTTTTTGATATGGAATTGGATGATCATATCATCAAGTCCATTGGTTTATTAAAAAATTGGAAATGAGATATGAAGAAATACCTAATTCAATAGGAAAATAATAATTACCTATAAATTATTATGTGACCACTTTGATACCACATGTTGGTTCTAGAGTGCATCAAATGTGGTTTCACCAAATGAAAATAATATTTTTTCTTCAATTTTTTTAGATAAATCCTTAGAAAAAATAAACACAACCATGAAAGATTCAAAGAGAGGATATTTGTATTTATAAATCATAATTAATTTTTATAAATAATAATTAACTTCACATTAAACGCTTTATTTAAGGTCAAATAAATTTAGATTTATTATCTTAATATAATTTTGATGATGGTTCTAAAGATATAATCCCCCTACTAGTATACACTCATCATCAATAAACATTGAAACATCACTCTAGGATCTGTAGGTGCTAGTTCAGATTAAAAAAACCACTTTTTTTCATCGATCAAAACAAGAATATATTCTAATCTTTAAGTATTCTATCATTTTACCTTGCTCTTGAGAGGGTGTATGATAATCATAGTCTTCTTTTCTTCAAACATTCATGGGATATTTCTCTCTAGGTGTTGATATTATTGTCTTCAGTTAATGTTTTGTGTAAAATAATCCCTTCACACTATAAATCACAGAGGATGAGTTATATATATTTAAGACATATAATTCGTTATTTCACAAATTATCGTATCTAATCTCTTAATTCTAAATTAGACCCACAAGTAACAACAACAACAACAATAATAATAATAATATTATATCTTAATTTAAAAAAAAAACATGAATGTATTTAAATACGATTTCTTAAAAAATTTATACATGTTTAAATTATATTAATTAAAATATTTAATTTCATTTAGACACTCAACATGGTATATTAATCTGACCAAAAGTTTATCAATAATTAAATAATAAATATTTATTAAAATAAATAAATTATCACTACATTATTCATTAAATAACTAAATAAATATCAAATTCAATAACTGTTAAATAGATATTTAGTTAATATTAAACTCAAAAATATATTCTTCTAAAAACCCATTGATTAAATTAATGTGATCAATATAAAACAAATAATTTTAATTCCAACGAACATGAGAATAATATTTATTCCAGTATTAATAGAAATTAGTTTTTAACTAAGGTTCTGGATATACATAGTGTGTGACCCACTACCCCACATTCCTATTATAATTAGACTATCTAGCATAAAATCATTGATTAGTATCTAGAAAAAAATCAATTCACCCATTTAGAAATATTGTAATGTCACGATGATAATAACCTACTATGGATATTGGTTCTATAATAAAAACCCTTTGTCTGGTTATCTCATGTTGTAGGTTTCATTACTTGTGTTATCAACCTATATTCATAACATATATTTCTTTTACTTCTTAAAATGAACTCAACAAAAAACCACCAAGGACATGGAATAAATAAAATTTTTCATCATCAATTAAATGAATATAGATATCTACTTACATTAAAATAGAATAGATAAGACCCTTTTATTTGATCATTAATGTTGTATCAATTATGATGTATCCAACGTGTCCTACCTCACCATGAGTATATTTTATCATGGTTTTAAACAATACATCAATATATGTGATTCATGATATATAATAATGATAATATAATTTCTATGGACCAAATACACATTGTTATGGATAGGATTATCATATAAAAAATATATGTATGGAATACATATTAGTTGATTTCTTTAGTAATATCTAATGATTGATATAACCAAGTGGGATCTTCCTGAGAATAAGTATTAATGATATATGAATCCTATATACCTTATATGGAAAAATTATCAGTGTCCAATCACTTTAATGTCATCTAGAAATGGAACATATTTTTAAGAATATTATGATATCACTTCATGGTACTCATCATAACTCATAATTTCTATGACCATTCAATACAATATATTTTCAATTAAAATAATCAAATTAATTTTATATATAAGAAAACTCTTTAAAGACTAGTAAAATTCAAGGGAAATTTTTTCTTAATTTTCTTTGGGATTTTACAAGAACGCGGTTTTTGACGGCACTTGATTCCGAGGCCTGGTGTGCCCGTAATTTTAATCCGAAGTTTAGATCGGGTATGTTCAGTGAACGAACGAGCATGTTTTTCTAACATTTGAACCGATGCTCGGAATCGAATTCCGAGGGCACCAATGGATTCGTAGCGCCGGTAATTTCTTAGGAACAACTTTTCCAGAGTTGCGTTTTCACGAGAGTAGTTGTTAAAATTATGGAAGTTAAAAATAAAAATTTGAGCTACAATTTTTATTTTTCTATAAGTGTTTAGCCTTTGAGTGGAAGTTGGGGTAACCAACCAACTTTCCATGGGAGGTTATGAGAGTGGTGGGGCCCACATGAACCCCACCTCTTCATCTTCCCTAACCTTCCATAACACTCCATTTATTAAGTCAAGTTGAGTTAATTAATTGAGTGGATTAATTCAACTTTTGAATTTCAAACTTAAGTCATGTTAATAAAATAAGGGAAGTACTTATTTTATTTTGGTTGGATCTTGTTGTGAGATTCTTTGGGAGAAAAGGAAAATCTCTTGAAGATCTTCTTTCTCGATGAAGAACGCGAAGAACGCGAAGAACGTCGGATCCTCGGAGATCGACGACGCGAATCCAACGGATCATTTCTCCGCGACGCGATGATTCTCCTTCCATGACATCTTCTTCCGCGATGGTTTTTTCCGTGACAAACCTCCATTAAAACTACTCTCAAGGTAGGGGTTTTATGTGTTTCTATTCATGAATTTTCTTCCATCATCATTCCTCCTACAATTGGACCACTCGTTATCAGATAACGGGAGGGGGCCAGACCGCACAAACATGGTCGACCCACCTCCCCTTTTTCTCTTGTCTACCTTGTGGTGGAAGGGAACAAGGATGGCACGGTGTTGTCGCACCACACGGGGTCATGTGGCATAGAATGCACGGCGTCGTCGCGTTGCATCGTTGAATCGAGAAAGATCGTGGCGCCGTCGTGCCGCGCCGGATATCCCTGAAGGCACCGCGGCCAGAGCAGGGCTGCGGCCGAGGGGCGCGGCGCCATCGCGCTGCAACGGGCGTATTAATGCCGCGGAGGAGTAGGGACCAGTGGCCGGTTCCGGGCCGCCGTCATCGGAGCAGTGGGACCGGTCATCGGCGGTCCCGTGGCGGCAACAGCCAGCCAGCCGGAGCGGGCCGACCGGACATGGGAATAGACGGGGGTTACGACCCCCGACTGTCCAGCATGAGCCGCCCCCCATTATGGGGCCTGACCCGGACCCGGGATGCATCGACCTGGTTCGGGCCATCCCAGAGGGTATCGGGCCGAGTCGGACCGGGCCTGAACCCCCTAATACCGGACCTCTCACAGTCTTTTGCCCCTAACATGGGCTGCAGATCTCCGATCGACGCACCATCAGCTACGATGCAATACTTGGATTTATGTGGTCATTTCGGTATATTACACTCAAGGTTTCGGAGTACTTTGGGTTTGGCCGAGTTGGTTCGTACACGAAACCAACCAGGCCCTCGGAGCGGAAACACTTATTACTTGAGTTCCGGACGTCCGATTGACGTGCGGTCGACTTTGTTGGATTCCTCTAACTGAGACGGACCTTTTGGCTTACTCTGCTCGAGGTTTGGATGAAGTTGGAGTATTGTCGGGTTGGTTTTGACTTAAAAATCAATCGGGCCCCTGGAATGAAAAATCCAATAACTCTCAGACCGAGCATCCGATTGACGCGCCGTCTGTGATGTTGAGTTCCTGTTGACGATACAGAACTTTGGGATACATCAACTCCGGACTATGTGTCAGTTGATGTATCAGCCCCTCGGTTCGTGGAGCAGACCCTCCCGAACGAGCTTGCTATATGGGGGAACCCTAGAGCTGCCTGCGACTGCAACTGCGACGACGATGACGACTGTACAGAAATCCTTCGTGGATTTGACGGCGATGACTACAACACTAAGCGATCCTACGTGGATCAGTTCTACTGATCCTGTGTGGATCAGATCTTGTGTGGGTCAGTGATCAGCGGTCCTGTGTGGGCCAGTGCCTACATATCCTGTGTGGGTCCGATCCTGTGTGGGCCATTACGGGGGTTAGTTACCTATCGATCCTGTGTGGGTCATTAAACGGGTTAGTTACCTATCGATCCTGTGTGGGTCTGACGGCTTAGATGAACCAGTGGCTACATCTTATCATCTCTATCGTCTTACGAAGAAGTATACTTGCGTGAGCTGAATCTTGACTTTCAATCCTTATCTTCGATAAGATTGACTTGATATCCTATGTGGATTACATTTTGCTTTCCTGTGTGGATTGGGTTGTGTTTTCCTGTGTGGACTGGGTTGTACTTGGGCTCAGATGTTGGAGCCGAACTGGAATGGATGACTTAGGTATATGTATGGGAATATACCTAAGTAGTGTCGGATGTTACTACATGATTGTATCTTTCCTTTGTGAATTATCCTTTATGGATTCTGGGAGACCTTCGGGGGTCTCGAGGACCCTACTGAGTAGCTTATACTCATCCCTGCATGGGATATGCCCGTACTACGTTGTGTTGGTTGCAGATGACGGACAACGCTGATCGTGGTTGAGGCTTGAGGAGCAGGTCGGTACCTGGATGTGGACCACTGGGCGGGACGTACTCGGAGCGGACGACTGGATGCGGGGAGCTATGGAGACTATCTGTACCCACCCTTCAGGTGGGACTTCCGGTGGACGGCTCGACGTTGTGGCTTTACTTTCAGTTGTTGTACTCTCATTTTAGTTGTACTTTACGTTCAGTTTGAGTTTGTATTCTGGCCCACTTACTTTTCCGCACTTACTCTTGTACCCAGTTTTTACTTAGTGTTTACTTCTGCTTTGTTGATCCGTGGTGTTTGTTTACTTTACATAGGCAATGCCTTCCCTTTTTATAGGGAATTATGACTTGGTGCTAGTCTCCAGCCCCTGGTCTATGGAAGACAGGCTTGGGGTAGTCACGACACGGGCTCCGAGGATGGTTCGTGACAAATTGGTATCAGAGGAGTTTGGTTCTACCGCAGAACTCAGGACTCTAATATTTTTCTATGTGAATAAATAGTGTTAAGAGTATTGAGTGTGGTTATCAGTCCAGGGAGTCTAGTGTTGGTGTGGCAGCCGACGTATCCTTACACCTGCACCCTGACTTCTAATTTCTGACTTAATACACGATAACATTGATTGCTTGTGTGTTTCAAGTTTTCTTTTTTGATTACCTTATGTCAGCTCACCAGGTATACTGTTTGACCGTGGTGCACCTGTTTCTTTTCATGAAGGCCCCACGACGGCAGCCAGCTAGGGTTCTGAGAGTTGTGCGTGACAACAGCCCACCGAGCGATGAGGCCTCGGTATAGGGCCCTTTGATAGCAGAGGCACTGGTGGTACCACTACCCTCTGAGCCACCGATGCTACCAGCCCCATCCGCTGACGATACAAATCAACTTAGTGCATTGCACGAGTTTCAGCATCAGCATCCGCCTAGGTTACGTAGGGAGATGGACCCTCAGGAAGCCGAGGATTTATGACCACTTTGATCAGCTCAAGGGAGCACGGTGGTTCTCAAAGATAGACCTCAGGTCAGGCTATCACCAGCTCAGAGTTCGGGATGAGGATGTGAAGAAGACGACCTTAATGTGTCGGTATGGCCACTATGAGTTCTTGGTTATGAAATTCGGTGTAACCAATGCTACAGCAGTGTTCATGGCCCTCACGAACATGATCTCTCAGCCATACCTCGATCGATTTGTCATGGTCTTCATCGATGAAATTTTGATATACTCGACCACTGAAGAGGAGCATGCCTACCACTTGAGGGTTGTACTAGACACACTCCGATAGCACCAGCTTTATGGAAAGCTCTCGAAGTGTCAGTTCTGGATACGTGAGGTCAAATTCTTGGGACTCGTCATCTCTGAGGCGGAAGTTGCGGTGGATCCGGCGAAGATCGAGGCAGTGCTAGCTAGGGAGCCACCCAGGAGCATGACGGAGGTGCGGAGTTTTCTGGGATTAGCTGGGTACTACCGGATATTTGTGCCAGAATTTTCCAGACTTGCGACACCACTCTCATTCTTGACGAAGAAGGGGAAACCCTTTGTGTGGTCATACATATGTCAGCATAGCTTCTAGGAGCTGAGACAGAGATTGACTAACGCTCCTATCTTGAGGCTACCAGAGGAGGGAGATGGATTCATATTCTACTGTGACGCATCAGGGATGGGACTTGGATGTGTCCTGATGCAGGAGCGGGTAGTGATCACCTATGGATCAAGTCAGTTGAGGCCGCATGAGCAGAACTATGCTACCCATGACCAGGAGTTAGCAGTGGTGATCTTCGCTCTGAAGATGTGGTGACACTATCTGATGGGCGAGTGCTTCACAATCTATTATGACCACCAGAGTCTCAGGTACATCTTCTCGCAGAAGGACCTGAACCTGAGACAGTGGAGATGGCTCGAGTTCCTCCAGGACTATGACATTGAGATAGTATATACTCCTGGAATGGGGAACATGGTAACTGATGCTCTCAGCAGAAAAACAGGAATTCACCTACTTGGGGAGGTGACAGAGTAGCTAGCCACTTTGTAGATATCCTTCGTTGATAGAGATGGAGTATCCATTCTTTATTCACTCACAGTAACTCCTCCACTACTGCAACGGGTCAAAGAGGCACAGCGTGGGGATGCAGACTGTGAGAAACGATGTGCACAGATATCCTCAGGACAGGCACCTGATGGTTTCTCTTTAGGATGAGAGCACGACATCCTATTCAGAGGATGTACCTTGGTCCCAGTTACTTTACAGGAGGAGGTGCTGAGAGAGTTTCAAACTTCTCATTTGGCGGTACATCCTGGAGTGGCGAAGATGTACCAAGATCTCAGACGACAACACTGGTGGCCAGGAATGAAGAAGGTTGTGGCAGAGTTCGTTTCTCGATTCCTCACCTGCCAGCAGGTGAAGGAAGAGCACCAGGTACCAACAGTCTTGGTACAGCCCTTGGAGGCCCCGTGGTGGAAGTGGGACGAGATATCTATGGACATCGCGACTGGACTTCCACACACTTCCAGAGGTCATGACTCCATTTGGGTGATTGTCGACCGACTCACCAAGTCGAATCACTTATTACCCATCTGAGAGAGGGGATCAGTGGAGATCTTGGGACGTCTCTACGTCCAGGAGATTGTGCGGCTTCATGGTGTGCCATCATCTATTGTCTCTGATCGAGATGCTCGCTTTACATCCCGGCTTTGGAAGGGGTTGTAGGAGGCATTTAGGATGCAACTACGTCTGAGTACTGCCTTTCACCCTCATAAAGATGTTCAGATGGAGAGGACCATTCAGACTCTCTAGGAAATGCTCCGTGCATGGGTCCTTGACTTTGGTCACAGCTGGGAGGACCACCTACCCTTGGTGGAGTTCGTGTACAACAACAGATACCACTCCACCATTAGGATGGAACCATACAAGGCGTTGTACGGCCGACCTTGCAGATCTCCTCTGTGCTAGACAGACCCTGGGGAGTCAACACTTGGTGGACCAGAGATGGTCCAGGCCATGACAGAGAAGGTTCAGATCATCCAGGAGCGGATGATGATAGCTCAGATCCTGTAGAAGTCTTATGCTGGTAGGAGGCGGAGGCCACTAGAGTTCGAGGATGGTGACCACGTCTTCTTGTGGGTCTCACCTCGACGTGGAATACGGAGATTTGGCCAAGGCGGAATGTTGTCTCCACACTTAATCGGACCATTCCAGGTCCTCAGTAGGATTGGCGAGATGGCTTATTGCCCGGTTCTACCACCTCAGTTGCACCGGGTGCATGACGTCTTCCACGTATCTCAGCTAAGGAGATACATGCATGACCCAACACATATCATTGACCATGGGGAGATGGACATAGATTATGGGGAGACTTTTGCGGAGGTCCCAGTGGAGATCGAGGATTGACAGGAGCGGGTACTATGTGGACGGTCGATTCCTCTAGTGCGCATCAGATGGCAGCACGGGAACTTCTAGGAGAGCACTTGGGAGCAGGAGGCTTAGATGCATGCAAAGTACCCACATTTGTTCCCCTAGTTTTTGATGTATCTTTATGGGGATGTAAATCCCTGAGGTGGGAGTAATTTAAAGACCTGTAAAATTCAAGGGAAATTTTTTCTTAATTTTCTTTGGGATTTTAGAAGAATGTGGTTTCTGATGGAACTTGATTCCGAGGCCCGGTGTGCCCAGAATTTTAATCCGAAGTTTAGCTCGGGTACGTTCAGTGAAAGAACGAGCGAGTTTTTATAACTATTGAACCGGTGCTCGAAATCGAATTCTGAGGGCACCAATGGATTCAAAATGCCGGTAATTGCTTAGGAACACCTTTTCCGGAGTTGCGTTTTCACGAGAGTAGTTGTTAAAATTATGGAAGTTAAAAATAAAAATTTGAGCTACAATTTTTATTTTTCTCTTAGTGTTTAGCCTTTGAGTGGAAGTGGGGGTAACCACCCAATTTCCCATGGGAGGTTATGAGAGTCGTGGGGCCCACACGAACTCCACCTCTCCATCTTACCTAACCTTCCATAACCCTCCATTTATTAAGTCAAGTTGAGTTAATTAATTGAGTGGATTAATTCAACTTTTTAATTTCAAACTTAAGTCATGTTAATAAAATAAGGGATGTACTTATTTTATTTTGGTTGGATCTTATTGTGAGAGTCTGGGAGAAAAGGAAAATCTCTTGAAGTTCTTCTTCCTCGACGAAGAACGCGAAGAAAACGAAGAAAGCTGGATCCTTGGAGATCGACGACACGACGCTGATGAATCATTTCTCCGCGATGCAATGATTCTCCTTCCACGATGTCTTCATCCGTGACGGTTATTTCTGAGACAAACCTCATTTCAAACTACGATTGTGGTAGGGGTTTTATGCGTTTCTATTCATGAATTTTCTTCCATTATCATTCCTCGTACAATTGGACCACTTTTTATCGGATAACGGGAGGGGGCCGGACCGCACAAACACGGCCGACCCACCTCCACTTTTTCTCTTTTCTACCTTGTGGTGGAATGGAACATGGATGGCACGGTGTCGTCGCACCGCGCCGGGTCAAGTGGCAAGGAATGTGAAGCACTGTCGCGCCGTACCGTTGAATCGAGAAAGAGCGCGGCACCATCGCACCGTGCCGGAGAACCCAGAAGGCACCGTGGCTGGAGCAGGGCCATGGTGGAGGGGAGGGGCGCCATCGTGCCGTGCTAGGTGGATTAAGGCCGCATACATAGGCCGCGGCGGAGCAGGGACCGGCGGCCGGTTCCGGGCCGCCGGCATTGAAGCACGGGGACTGGCCATCGTCGGTCCCGTGGCGACAACAGCCGGCAAGCCGGACAGGGGAAGAGACTGGGGTTATGACCCTCGTCTAGCCAGCATGAGCGGCCCCCCATTATGGGGGCCGCTATTATGAAACAGGGGGAAAGCGCCCCCCCCCCCCCCCCCCCCATCCGCTCGGCCGAAAGGCCGAGCCACCTGGCTGGCGCCAGCGCACCGGGCCAGCTACCCAGGCCGGACCGCGCCAGCCGGGCCGGGCCGCGCCCAAGTGGGCCGGACCTGGACCCAGGACGGGTCTACCCGGTTCGGGCCGACCCAGAGGGTATTGGGTCGGGTCGGACCAGGCCTGAACCCCCAAATACCGGACCTCTCATGGTCTTTTTCACATAACATGGGTTGCAGAGCTTTGATCGATGCACCGTAAGTTGCGATGCGATCTTTGGATCGAGACGGTCATTTTGGTATATTACATTCAAGGTTTCGGAGTACTTTGGGTTTGGCCGGGATGGTTCGTACATGAAACCAACCGGGGCCTCGGAGCAGAAACACTTATAACTTGAGTTCCAGACATCCGATTGACGTGTCGTCAACTTTGTTGGATTCCTATAAGTGATACAGACCTTTTGGATTACTCCGATCAAGGTTTGGATGCAGTTGGGGTACGGTCGGGTTGGTTTTGACTTAAAAATCAACTGGGCCCCGAGAACGAAAAAGCCAATAAATCTCGGACCGGGCGTCCGATTGACGTGCCGTCTGTGACGTTGAGTTCATGTTGACGATACGGAACATTTGGATACATCAACTATGGACTATGTGTCAGTTGATGTATCAGCTCCTCTGCTCATGGAACGGACCCTCCCGAACGAGCTTGTTGTGTGCGAGAACCCTAGAGCTGGCTGCGACTGCGACTACGATGACGATGACGACTGTACATGAATCCTCTGTGGATTCGACGATGACAACTACAGTACTCAGCGATCCTACATGGATCAGTGCTACCGATCCTGTGTGGGTCAGATCCTGTGTGGGTCAGCGCTCAGCGGTCCTGTGTGGGCCAGCGCCTACTGATCCTGTGTTGGTCCGATCTTGTGTGGGTCATTGCGGGGGTTAGTTACCTATCGATCCTATGTGGGTAATTGCGGGGGTTAGTTACCTATCGATCCAGTGTGGGTCTGACGGCTTAGATGAATCAGTGGCTACATCTGATCATCTTGATCGTCTTACGAAGAAGTATACCTGCGTGAGCTGAATCTTGACTTTCAATCCTTATCTTTGATAATATTGACTTGATCTCCTGTGTGTATTACGTTTTTCATTCCTGTGAGGATTGGGTTGTGTTTTCCTGTGTGGACTGGGTTGTACTTGGGCTCGTATTTTAGAGCCGAACTTGAATTGATGACTTAGGTATATGTATGGGCGTATACCTAAGTAGTGTCGGATTTACTTCGTGATTGTATCTTTCCTTTGTGGATTATCCTTTGTGGATTCTGGGAGAAATTCAGGGTTCTCAGGGTCCCTACTGAGTAGCTTATACTCACCCCTGCACGGGCTATGCCCGCACTACGTTGTGTTGGTTGAAGATGACAGACAGCACTGATCGTGGTTGAGGCTTGCGGAGCAGGTCGGTACCTGGAGGTGGACCACTGGGCGGGACGTACTCGGAGCGGACGGCTGGTCCTGAGGAGCTGTCAAGGCTATTTGTACCCACCCTTCAGGTGGGACTTCCAGTGGACGGCTCGATGCTGCGATTTTACTTTTAGTTGTTGTACTCTCTTTTCAGTTGTACTTTAATTTCAGTTTGGGATTGTATTTTGGCCCACATAATTTTCCTCACTTACTGTTGTACCGAGTTATTACTTAGTGTTTTCTTCTGCATTCTTGCTCTCTGGTGTTTGTTTACTTTACATAGGCAATGCCTTCCCTTTTTACCGGGAATTACGCCTTGGTGCTAGTCACCATCCCCAGGCCTATGGAAGGCGGGCTTGGGGTAGTCATAGCACGGGCCCCGAGGACAGGTCGTGACACACTCATCATGGGATAATAAATTTTTTAGTTTTTATCACATTGAATATATAGGTAATTAAATTAAAAAAAAATTGGTTCTAGGGATCCAACTCCAACACATATGTCCAACAACATTATCCAATAGTCATATGTCCAACAGCTATATATATAACTTTCATATTTATTTTTTATATATTTCCTTACATTCATCTCTAATATCATTTCTTATATTCACTTACTCCATTATAAAATATATTATTATACGTCTATTATTATTATTTCTTCCAATATTTATAACCAATTGTATGATCATAAAAGAAAACTACAAGGATGGTGATTTCATTTTCATGGTATTTTTATTTACATGTGGTTTTATTCTTATTGAACTTTCTGTAATGATGTTTTTTATTACATTCTCATTACGTATTAATTTTTATCATGATTTTTATATTTTATCTCAATAAAATATATTAGTATTTTATTTTAGTGTTGTTTGAGAAACTCTTTATTCAACATGATAAAGAAAAAAATGTTGGGTTTTACTAGTCCACACATTGGGTCTCTCATTATTTTAGGGGTATCTACACTCAATGACTCTCCCCAACAAAACCATAATTATTTGGAAAATTTTCTACCCTCATAGATGGTCATGGTATGACCAGGTGTTCACCCTTAGGGGATCTCCCCTTCTCAGCCCTCATCTTCCCCTACATTATATATCCATCACAACTAGGCACATTATCCACACCATCAATATCATCACCACCAGATTTTTCATCTTTTCCATTATCCCTATCATCATATTGTATCCCTAATGGATTCAAACCCACACTATAAATTTTATATCTCATATAGAACACAAAACATTCAATTTTCATATTGAATATAATCATATAACATATATATACCACAGTATCACCTTTTTCCACCACAACATGATCCATGGGAGTATTTCAATGCATCACACTTTTTCATCATATCCCAAGAATTACATTTTTAAGAACCCCATAACTGTCAAACACATAATTGAATTCCCCTTTTAACCATAGATCATCATTTACATCATTATTCCATATTCACAACTCTATTTATACATATAAGAGATGTTATTTAATATTTTATAATATATCAAATTATTATCACCACCATGAGCTCATCCAAAAATTTCCATAATACACCTGAAGAAAATTGTAATAAAGTATCTAGTTGTACAATGAATATTGAGTAATGAACAACCTCATGACATGGTGGTATACACTCTATAGAATTTATAACATCTTTTAGAAATTCATTTATAAAAATCAATTTTACAATATATAGGGAATAGATTTGTGTCTATAAAGGCTTGACATTTTCAATATAATGACATTGTGACCTTTGGGAGCTTGATGAATCAATATATACTTACTAGAGATAGGAATGGGTTAGAAATGAAATTTTAAATTGAAGGTATATATTTTTCAATGGACTAATTGGTTGATTCATGAAGAGTTTATTTGAGAATATGGGGTTTTATAGTCTGGTGTTCCAACTCATGAATCATTCATATATAGAATGGTTCTTATGTTTTTCCATTGGGTGTTCTCCATGTGGTTTTGGGGACACATTTTTTCTATGTGGAGGTCTAGTTTTGGAATGAATTGATTTGGTTATGACATGAAGAATCATAAGTTGTTCTTATGTTAGGAAGTTCCTACGATAATCTGATATGAGCCATTTTTAGTGTATCATACATGATCTTGGTTGTAGAGTGAGGGGTGGTATTGAATCATATTGGCCTTGGGGTGTTTTGGGTTCCTCATACTACTGCCTTTTTGCTATTCATCCCTGGGGGTAATGCCTAATGGATCTACTGACTATGTTATGTATATCTAGGTGGTTTGTTTTTGGGTTATTTTTATTTATGATATATTACACTATGGTGCATTACATTGGATTATGTTTTTGTTTTATGTTCACAAGGTTATAAGGAGGAGGTCGAGGATCGCATCATGATCCTCTAATGTTGAAGTGTTGTGGTGTAGTGTTATTTGTTTCACCACAACCCTTTTTATCATTATTGAGTTTAAATTGGTTTGACTATAATGATTCAAAGGATAACACATCATTATTCTGATATCATAGTTGTATTAATGCATGGAGACCTTTTCACTTTCTGATCCTTTAATTTTCAAAAAGGTTATAAATTTAGGCCTTTTTCCAAATTCATTATCATTTCTTAGACCATCCATGATCCCATGGATTTTAGAGGTTCATCATTATATATCTTTGTCCACCCATTGATTGGTTATGCCTTTTTCTTTATGATATACACCTATTTTGGGCCTTTGGTATGTTTCTATTCACTTTATATTTATTATCATCTTTCCCTTTCTCCTTAATAATGTTGTAATAATAGTGATTATTTGGTATATGTTTTTTTATATTGTGGTTTTGATAGATAATGGTTATGTGTAGGCCATTAAGTTTATCCTTATATTTTGGGTGGTGTTTTATTAGAGTCCTCATCTCAATCCTATGCATCAGTTTTCAATGATTCATTTAAACAGGGAATTATAAACAAATCATTTTTAAATTATGCATAAATTAAAAAATTTAATCATTCTGTTTTCATTTTTTTATGGTATGGAATAATCTAAATAGGATAATGAATTAGTGTTAACAGTATTTTTGGAAAGACGATGTTTCTTATGTGCCTTATGAATTTCCATGACATGTCACATATATTTATCTTTATATTGATTTTATTGTAAAGTGATGAATTCTTATTGATTTTAAAGACATTAAATGATTATTTATATATATTATAAGTAGCTTTCATAATTGGTTAATAACATAAAGTTGGTATTTAATTGGTTGTGCATAAATCTAGAATTAATGTGTTAGTGTCTGAACATGAAATTCTTCTTCAAAATGAAGGATTGTTTAAGGATTAGTTATTTAATGTGATTTTCCATTATATTTACTTGTTGTGGTGTTTTTGTTCAGTCATTTTATTATTATAATGGTGATAACTGATTATTATGCCTTGATTTGATTATGTAGTGTGGTTGTTAATGTGGCTCTAATGTATGGGCTTTGTATGGATTTTATTTTGGTGGTATAGTTGGTTGAGTAGAAAATAAGTGTTTTTCAGCTATTATGGGGACTGTTGGCATGAATTGAGTCACAGTTTATGTGGTGATAGGTTTGGATTCTATGATATGGTTTTATAGATTTATGGGGAAATAGAATATGATTGGAAAAAATGATATCGATTATGGGTGATAGGTTGGAATTGATAAATGATAGGTTGTAAAATAATTAATGATAATGGTTAGAATAGTTACTTTTAATATATCAGAATGGGTGGAATGAAAGTGATTTATATTTAATTTTTTATTCAAGGAATGGTTTACTAAATTATTCAATATTAAAAGTGGCTAATAATTAAAATGTGTATGGTAATGGAAATCCAAAAATATTTAATGTTAAATGGAATGGGAAGTCAGTATTGTTAATATTGATACATATGTTATTATTTGTGGCTAGTTTTTGGCATGGTAACCAATCTGGTTGTTAATGGGTGTATGTAACAACATGATTGATGATGTTGGTGAAGATAGTGTAGGTTCAGTGTGAATCCTTTTATTGGGAATGTGCGTAGATATATAATTTATATTTTTTCTTATTATTTCATATGCACCACCACCCGATTGTGGTAACCTGACCAACACCCGTAAGTGTACATGGGTTTGGAGTGTTTTCTATGTTATCTAAGTTGTATAGGGAATAGATATATAACCGCCCTTATTTCCCCTCTCCCCCTTCAATTGTATTATGGGTTTTGATGGATCCTGATAAAAGTATATATATAGGATATACTTACATTAGGTTATGGTGTATATATATTGGTTGACCTAATTATGTGGTTGTAGTGTGGATACATATTGGGGGTCATGCATGGTTGGAGGAGGTAATTAGGTTGATATATTTCATGTTTTTGATACCATACTATGATAAAAATGTTATTTAAATTTGTGATTTGTTTATGGTTTTTGGTATATAGTTATGATATATAGATGTGTGGATATATTAATAAGTGAATATATGGTTATATAAACATATAGAAAATTATAAATAAAAAGAAAAATGAATTTTTAGCATGAGGGACAAAAAATTTTTAAGGAATTGGATGGGGTTACCTTCATGAAATATATTATTTTTATACTATGTTACAATACATGGAAGTGATATTTGGTCATTGAGAATTTGTGTGATTGGGTTATAGATGAATGGATATATTTTTCTGTTGGTTATATGATCTATTCATTAATTCATTAGTTTTTTATTCCAATTTTTTATAAGTGGTATTGAGAAATATCCTATTAAGTATAATTTAATGATCACCATTATATATATATCGAATTTCATGGAGAGATTTAGTGACCAGGATGAACATTACTAGCTCGAGGATTGATGTTATATTTAGAGCCACTTACATAGTAGTTGTTTTTGGTATTTATTTTATAGATATTTTTTATAAATGATGTTTGAATGTAGTATGGGTTTGGAATAATTTTATATTATATGGATTTAATTGGTAGGTTATAATTATTCATTGGATTTTTGGGGTTAATGTATTTCATTTTTGTGTTTTATACCCTTAGTTTTACTCACCTACCCATGGATTATCAGAGGAAAGCTTTAAGGGTCACTATAATATTCACTACCATTCTATGAGTGGTTCATATAGGTATAAGGCCATGATAGAGTTGTATGAAAGACATAGTTAACAGTTATAATGAATTTTTGAGTTTGTCATTGGTGATGAATTCATGGGATGGTGGGGAAATGATATTAGTTGATGTTATAATGTAACGCAGCAAGAGAGACAAGATAAAACACAACCAATTGATTCCACCATTGATTATATGAAATGACTTTGATATTATAGAAAATTCTGGGAAAAATTATGTTGATTTCAGGGTAGTGACCTATAAGTGGAATATGCATCTGTCTTGGTTATGTTTGTATTTGTATTAGTGTGATTCATGGATGATAAAATGTATCTAAATAAATTGTGTTTAATTAATTCCTTATTCTAAGGATTATGAGATTTCCTTACTCAATTTTTTATATAGTTGGTAGTTATCAACCATTTCTTGTTCATGTTGTTAAGGTGCAGTAGGATGGACTGGTTAACAATAGGAGGATTGATATCTTAGGGGAGGATGTATCCTAGATGATGATGTTGCATGATTTTTACTGTTGGATCTTGGAAAATTATGAGGGCTGTGTCTTTAATCAAGAGATAGTTTAATGGTTGGAGAATTTATAGATTAATTTTTTTTTGATCAATTCTCAGAAGAAGTTGAATTTTATTAGATTTCATCCAATTGAGTGGATCATCTTATCATTAATGGTTTCTTTTCCATAGAGAGGGTGCGGAGTCAACAACTCCGTGGGATGATTTTTGGAATTTCATCCCCGATGGTTTTCTTTATTCAATGATGGAGGAAATAATGAAATAATAGATTAATTCACTTTAGTAGGAGATCATGATTTTGTGAGATATCATGATTTTATTCAAATATTTTCATCATTTCCCCTCCATCATTTCCCACATAAGTATTCGAGAAAATGAAATTTTGAGTGGGGGTTACAACCCACTATTAAATATCAGGTTACCTTGTTAATAATTTAAATATATTTGGACATTTTTGGAAAGGAATATATTTTTTAGAAGATACATTAACGGTATCAGTCATTATAAAAGGTTAGTTATCAAAATATCATGTAAAGATGTGGTAGAGATGGAAGATCACAAATTTCGGGGAAATTGAGGTTTTGACCAAAGAGGAGTATCTCTCAATAGTCTTCTAGGAAGTTATCTTGAGATTTAAATTCCCATGTATCCATTGGGATATCCATTACCACATTATTTACTTTTTTATACCAAGTTAATCAGTGGTTTTAGTGCCAGACAATTTTTAGTGGCTAGCATAGTATTTGCAGTCACCTATTAGTTTAGTCTCAATTGTATTTTCCTACAAATACTTATTATTATGGGTTATAGTATCATTTTAGATAGATAATGGTAGATAGTAATGTTAGAGGAAAACCCAATGATTCCCCTTGTCCTTATGGGTGTCAATCTAAGAAATGTTGTGATGGTGGATATTACACTGACTAGTAAGGTAGGGAAGTGGGGTGTGGTCAATTTCATTTCATTATGATAATAATTCCCTGATGGTCATAGATCATTTGAGGTAACATATACTAATATTATACGTCATATTATTCATTATTAGATTCTAGAGATTTGAATTATTTTATTACACCTAATTTGGTTTTATATTTTCGAATCAATGAAGAGAGGATTCGAGTTCCCAGAGGTAAACTACACTGATTAAGGGAAAGACTAGTTTTATTAATGTGTTTCAAAGTTGGGATTTAATGATAATGAATTAGTAGTCATTTGGTTATTTCTTTTTATTCTAGATAATTATATATTATTTCAATTTCGACATAGATTAGTTTTACATATTATATGTGTTCATTGTTTTATCCTATAGAAGAGTTTTGTTTTAGGATATAGAAGACCAGAATGTGATATTCATTAGCATGTGGGATGACTATATGGTTCTTAGATTTTTAGATCCCATATCTTCTTAGTTGATAGAATTTATGTTTTATCTATTAGAGGTTCAGGTAGAATCATTCCTTATTTTTGATGAGGATTTATTGGATGTTTTTATTGAATAGTATCTGATTTCATGCATATGAAATGATTTTTAGTTTAGGATGGATATATAACTTGATTTTTCTAACATTTAGATAGACCCTTATCAGATGGATACTTTTGAGTAATGGGAGTAGAGGATTTATGTCAATGATTTGGTGTTGGAGGGTTTTATTTAGCTCAATGTCTCTTTATGATGTGATCAAGTGTTATTCTACTAAAAGGTGGATGGTAGTGGGATGTTGATCATAGGCTACTACTTGTTGAAATAGGTAATGGTTAAGAACAATTACCCTCTTCTGAAGGAACATATATTTTTTGATAAATTAAAGGGATTCAGCTAGATTTCAATGATTGATCTGACGTTAAGGAATCTACATATTGGGGGTGAATGAGGATTATTTTAGTACCCCAGTTTGAGGTATATGGACTTTTTTATTCATTTTTTATGTTTTTAATGTGCATGGGATGAGTTGGGAAGAGTTTGGGAGAGTTTGGAATGGTTTTGTATGAGTTTGGATGCTTTTAAATGGGTGAACGGTTTGAGAAAGGTTAGTGGAAACCGTGCAGATTCTCTAGAAAACCCATGCAAGGGAGATAGTAGGCTTCACACAGCCTACGCATGGTTCGCCAAACCGTGCTAGGAAACCGTGCTGACCCTAGCTCTCAAGGCAGTAGCATGCACACGGTTAGTGCACGGTTTTCCAAACCGTGTGGGCTAACTGTGCGACCACTTAAAAAATAGGGTTATAAGATCCGGGCTCCCTCGGGCATAACCTAAAACACTCCAATATTCCTCCCACTCAAGCCTCACTCGGTATTTCGGGTTCTCAGTGGATGGTGGGGCTCTCCCACTCGGTTCAGAAGGATTTTGAAGAGGTTTCTTGGCGGTTTGAAGGTGTTTTCTCCCGGGTAAGTCTCTCCTCTTGTTTCTCTGGTGTTTTCCACTAGATCTACATCCCTCTCTTTCGTGGTTTTCAAGATCTACACTTGTTGTGTGTAGATCTTGGGATGGGGTTCCCTTTGATGTTAATATTAAGGCTTGTGGAAAAGGGATCTGGAGAGGTTTTGGTGGTGTGTTTGCTAGATTAGAGGTGCGGTTGTTCGTGGGTCGATTTCTCGAGAACCCTAAAGGTAGGTGGCATCTCTCTTGACTCCACTTGGTTAGAGATAATGGTTTTGGATACAATTGATTTTTTGTGCTTGAAATTAATTGTGTTCGAGGTGCGAAATTGGTTAGAAATCCCCAGAGTGATGTTTTGGGGATTTTTGGGAAAAAGAGGGCTTTGTGGTGAAATGCTATTATTGTGGATTTTAAAATAAAGATTTAAAAATGGGATGCTATGGTAAACTTGTGAAAATGATTGATGGAAATTGTTTTCAATAAAAAGGGTTGTTTTATTGAAATGGGGTTTAGCATGTAAAATGGTTTATGGGAATTTTCAATAAATGTTTGATTTATTAAAGAGGATTGGCATGTAATGGAAATGGTTGATTTCATGTTGTGTGGCCTTGATGGGTTATATGCTCGGTTATGTTGGCTTGCTTGAATGTTGTGAAAGTGGATGAGAAGGGCCACAATAAAAAGGGGATGGATAGTGGACGAGAAGTGCCACCATCAATGGGAAGTGGATGAGAATTTCCATTATAAAAAGGGGATGGATAGTGGACGAGAAGTTCCAGCATCAGTAGCAAGTGGATGGGAAGTGCCACCATGGTTTGTTGTGTGCATGGGTTAGACGGGAAGTGCCGCCATGATGTGTTGTGTGCTTGGATGGTGATGTTTTTAGATGGGTCTTGTGAGTGAACTATGAAAACGGTAATTGGTTTGTGTCATGGTTGATTTGGCTTCCTTGTGTGGCATGCGTGGCTTACAACATGATTGCTTGGCTTTCCCTGGGTTACTTGGTTTGGGTGAAATGGATTGGTAAGGGTTTGTTTGGATTATGGTAAAGGATGCACTTGTGATTGTTTTATATAAACTATTTTATATAAATGTGCTAACAGTTTTATCCTAGTGGTGTGTGTAGGGAAGTAATTTGGGGAAATCCTATTGATTTTTAGTGCTCACTCCCTGCTTCGACATGTTGGTGTCTTTGCAGATGTTTTGTATCGTGACCTTGGCAAAGGTAAGACATCACCCTCCTTTAGTGTTGCATCCTAATGTCTGGGTGGATCTCGGATCATGGAAATTGTTGTGGAGCCATGGAGTGTGTCTCGGCTCATGTTGGGTTTTGTTGTTTAGTTTCCACTTTGTTCTCTGATGTGGTATAGACATGTCTGGTTGTATTGGTTTTGGGATGTATTGTGGAACAACTTGGTTGTCCTACGAGAATAAATTCTGGGATATTTTATTGACATGCATCATATAGTGTTTGTTAATGGATAGTTTGGTTGGTTTTTTCTGAAGGGAAAATCATTCCCCAATTTGATCTTGAAGCCCTCGGCATTTATTGTCATCCTTTGGCGTATTGGGAATGTCTCTTAAGGCCAAGTAGCCCTCACTGCCTCCTCAAGCCTATGAGGTAGGGGCGGGGTGTTAAAAGTGGTATCAGTTTGTTCGGTCCTTCGGAGTTGATTCTCAGCTTTGGCGTTGACATTGATTCTGTTACATTCCTTGAGTCGGGATGGTAGCAAGGTGTAGGATTGTTGTAACTTCGAATGTATAGCATAAAAGGATGTAGATAAGCCTTTTATACTGAAATTCAAGTTACCAAGGAGTTGGGTAAATAAGTGTTTTGGAGACACTTATAGGCATTGGATATCTCATTGTCATGGGTGTAGCCAATGAGATGAGCATGGAATGCATGGTAGAAATGATTTCCCACAAGGATGAATATTTCATTGGGGTTTAATGATTTATGATTTGATATGAATGTGCGAAATTGAAATGTGAATAAATAGGTATTTTGAAAATGGTTTGGTTTTCAAAATTGTGAAACATGGAACATGTGGAAAATGTGAACTGGTGGAAAGCCTTGTTGTGATAGTGTTGTGTAATGTGATTTGAAATGGGATTTCGTGATGTCTATGGAAGTGAGACTCATGGTTGTTTGTTTTCTGTTTATAGAAATGGCACTGGGTAGGTGTCGTAGAGACCAACCGGAGGAGGCTGCTGAGAATGTGGTAGCACCTAACACTTAGGTGAACCAGCAACTAGTGCAATGCATAGTGCAAACTTTTCAAGTTGTGGAAAGTGGAAATAAAATGTATGAACCAAGGCATGTGGATCATGTGGTTCAGTTTCAAAAGTATAATCCACCTATCTTTAGGGGTGATTCAGAGCTGGAGAGGGCAGATGAATGGTTGAATAGAATGAACAAGATCTCGAGTTCTTGGGAACACCGGTAGAGTTAAAAGTTATGTTGGCCATGTATTTGTTGGAAGATACTTCCCTTCAGTGGTGGGAGTTGGTAGTCTAAGTAGGGACGGACAAGGGTGTGATGTGGGAAGGCTTTAAAGAATTGTTTAATAATTAATTCTACCCACATATGGTCAGAATTCAGCGTACGACTAATTTCATCACTTTGAAGAAAGATCCTATGTCTATGACAGAGTATGAAGCTATGTTTATGAACTTAGTGCGGGTTGGACCCGAGGTGGTGGGTAGCACGTCATTGAAGGAAAGGATCTTTGAAGTGGGATTAAGGAACGAAATCCGTTCAAAGATAGGGGTGCGGTGTATAGATGATTTCACCGAGATGGCGAATAAAGCCTCGGTGGCTAGAGATGGATTTGTTGGGTGCTTCGGGTGGAGGAAGCATGGTGGTACCCATGGGGAATAGTGGGAACTCCAATTCTGGATTCAAGCAGAAGAGGGACACTTATTCCCAGGGCAGGAATATGGAATATAATCCAACAATAGGATCGTTAAATCTTCCTCTGAAGAACCAGAGAAAGCTAGGATGTTTTTTAGTGTGGTTCGACAAGACACATCAATGTAAATTATACGACACAACCTTGAGCATGTAATAATTGTAAAAAGATGGGGCATCTGCAGTGTTATTGTCAGAATTATCCAAGGTCCGGTGCACGTGATACTTCTTAGGGATCACAGATGTCATATGCTTCGAAGGGATGGGTACAGCACCACACCCCTCGTCAGCAGAGTAAAATGGGTCATGGTGATTCTCAGAATACCACGACGCCTCATCAGAGCAATAAAGAGCAGATTGTGGCAAGAAAACATATGTTCAGAGCTGAGCAGGTTGTGGTGGATGATCAGTCGGGACCATCCACGGTGCAAGGTACTATTCTTTTAAATTCTACCTTGATGCAAGTGCTGTTTGATATGGGTGCTTCACACTCTTTTATTGCTGCACATGTGGTTGATTTTCTGTGTTTAAGGGTTGAAATGATGCCCTCAGTTTTGAAACATCAAACTCCTCTGGGTCTAAGGGAGTGTCGATCCTTCTTTTATAGAGAATGTTGTATCATTGTGGGTAAGGTTGAGATAGTGTGGAATTTCTCAATGCTTGAGATGGATGGTTATGATGTAATCCTGTTAATGGATTGGCTGGTGGCTTTTAAGGATCACATAGACTACGATACGCGAACAGTGGCTTTTAATACACATTATGGTGTTAGGCATCTCTTTAGAGGAGAGAGGCATGAAAGGCAGGATGCAGTGGGTTTGTTGGCACATGAAGTGGGAACGTTATCATATCAGTTGGCGGTGTTGTCGTTAGAATCGGTAATGTGTGTTGAACAGAGTGTCCTTCTGGCGGTGGTGGATTAGTTCATGGATATTTTTCTGGAAGAATTCTTTGAGTTACCTTTTATTGGAGAAGTGGAGTTTACGATTGATCTCGTTCCAGGGACTAGTCCTATCTCACTTCCGTCTTACCGGATGACACCTACTAAATTGCAGATATTGAATGTCCAGTTGGAAGACTTAGAAAACAAAGGGTTTATCCGGCCTAGCACATCCCCGTGGGCAGTGCCGATTTTGTTTGTGAAAAAGGCGGATGACATGTTTGGCTTCGCCGATGATAGCTTTGACAAGAAAAAATGTTCCATTCTAGTGAAATGAACAGTGTCAATAGTGTTTCGAAGAGCTAAAGGGTCACGTTACAACAACACCAATCTTGGTTTCGCCAGAACCAGGAAAAGGGTATGTGGTTTATTGTGATGCATTGGGATTAGGGTTGGGGTGCATTCTCATGCAAGGGAATCATGTGGTTGCGTATGGCTCACAGCTGCTGAGAGTGCATGAGAAGAACAATCCATCTCATGATTTGGAGTCGGTAGCAATGGACCATGCTTTGAAAGTGTGGCGTTATTATCCCTTCAGTGAGAAATTTATGGTATATATAGATCATAAGAGCTTGAAGAACATTTTCTCACAAAGGGATTTGAACTTCTGGTAAAGGAGATGGATGGAATATCTCCAGATGTTTGATTTTGACTTATTGTACACACCGAGTAAGGGAAATTTGGTGGCAGATGTATTAAGTAGAAAATCTTATGATCAGGTGGTAAAACAGGCATCAAACTAGTAGAGGTTGAAGTCGGTTATAGCTGATATGCGGTTGGAATGTGAGGACCAGGGCGATAGTGAGGTCTTCTTTCCAGTTTTGTTGATTCCTGACTTGGTTAGCCTGGTTAGAGAGGCACAGATATCTGATTCCAAGTGTGTGACCATGGGGTTGAGACTCAATGGTGGGGAAACCATTGAAGGTTGGAAACAGAATGGAGATTCAGTTTTGTGTTTTTTGAATCGGATGGTTTTACAATTTGTTTGTCAGGAGGATCTTCTCAGAGTGTATCATCATTCCAGGTGGGTTGTTCATCCTGGATTTCAGAAAATGTATTAAGCGTTGAAACCTCAGTTCTGGTGGGTTGGTATGAAAAGAAGTGTGGATGAGTTTGTTTCGGGATGCTTGACTTTTCAGCATGTCGAGGCAGAGCATTAGAGGCTTGTAGGAATGTTGTAGTCTTTACCAATCCATGTTTGGATGTGAGCACAGATAGAAATGGATTTTGTCATAGGTCTCCCAATAATGGTCTGAAAGCGTGATGCCATTTGGGTGATAGTGGATCGGCTAACGAAGTCATCCCATTTCATCCTGATTCGTGAATCTCATATGGTGGAGGATCTATCCCAAATCTATATCTGGAAGGTGGTAAAGAGGCATGTTATTCCAGTTTCGATTGTATCAGATAGATATATGAGGTTTACATCTCATTTATGGAAATCCTTGAAGCAAGCCCTTGCGACGCAGTTGACTATGAGCATGGTGTATCACCCTCAGACGGATGGCCAATCTGATAGGACGATACAAACACTGGAGGATATGTTGCAGGCTTGTGTCATGGATTTTGGTAGCTCTTGGGAGGAGAACTTATTGTTGGTTGAGTTTTCGTACAATAACAGATATCAGGAATCTATACAGATGGCTCCGTTTGAATCATTGTATGGGCGACCATGTCGTTCTCCACTATGTTGTGTGGAAACGGGTGAGTCCTTGATAGTTGGTCTGAGCCTTGTCCAGGAGACTATAGAGAAGATCATGTTGGTCAGGAAGAGAATGGAGATGGATTAGAGTCGTCATAAATCATATGAGGATCTTCGTCGATGGTCGTTGTTCTTCGAGGTGAGTGATCATGTGTTCTTGAAGAGCTCTCCTACGTTGGGATATCGTCGGTTTGAGAAGCAGGGAATGTTATCTCCGAGGTATATCAGACCTTTTGAGATCCTTGAGAATATTGGTGAGGTGTCTTATTGTTTGTAATTTCAACCTAGGTTCAGTACGGTGCAAAATGTGCTTCATGTGTCGTAGTTGAAAAAGTATCATCTGGATCGTGACTAAGTAATTCCATGGGACCATGTTGAACTAGAACTGAATTCTTCGTTGGTGCACATGCCAGTGCGGGGTGTGAATAGGAAAGAGAAAGTCTTGTGTGGTAAAATAATTGGTCTAGTTTGTGTTTCGTGGAAATGTGATCAGATTTAAGAGGAGACTTGGGAGCTGGAGAAAGAGATGGTCGAGAAGTGCCCCAAGATCTTTCGGTAAAGGGTGGGTTAACTACTTTCCTATGAAAGAATGTCCATTGGTGGGGAGAATGTAGTACCCACGGTTTGAGGTATGTGGCCTTTTTTATGAATTTTTTATGTGTTTAAAGTGCATGGGATGAGTTGGGATGAGGGTGGGAGAGTTTTTAATGGTTTTGGATGAGTTCAGAGGATTTTAAAGGGGTGCACAGTTTGAGCACAGTTAGTGGAAACCGTGTGGATTCTCTAGGAAAAACGTGCAAGGGATACAGTAGGTTTCGCACATCATGTGCATGGTTTTCCAAAACGTGCGAGGAAACCATGCGGACCCTAGCTCTTGAGGAAGTAGTGTGTGCACGGTTGGTGCAAAATTTTCCAAACCGTGCTGGCTAACCGTGCAGCCACTTAAAAAATAGGGTTATAAGTTCTGGGCTCCCTCGGGCTTAACCTAAAACACTCCATTATTCCTCCCACTCAATCCTCACTCGGGATTTCAGGTTCTCAGGGGTGGGAGGGGCTCTCTCACTCGGTTTGGAAGGATTTTGAAGAGGTTTCTTGGTGGTTTGAAGGTGGTTTCTCCTTATTAATCCTCTCCTCATGTTTCTTTGTGTTTTTTTCTAGATCTATATCCCTCTCTTTCATTATTTTCTAGATCTACACATGTTGTGTGTAGATATATGGTTGGGGTTGGCTTGGATGTTAATATTAAGTCTTTTGGATGTTATGGAAATGGATCTAGAGAGGTTTTGGTGGTGCATTCGCCGTATTTGAGGCACGGTTGTTCATGGGTCGATTTCTTAGGAACCCTAAAGGTAGGTGGCTTCTCTCTCGACTCCACTTGGTTAGAGCTAATGGTTTTGGTTACAATTTATTTTTTTGTGCTTTAAATTAATTTTGTTTGATATTCTAAATTGGTTAGAAATCCCTTGGGTGATGTTTTGGGGATTTTTGCAAAAAATAGGGTTCTGGGGTGAAATTCTATTGTTGTAGATTTTTAAATGGAGATTTAAAAATGGGAAGCTCTGGTAGATTTGTTAAAATGATTGATGGAAATGGTTTTCAATAAAAAGGGTTGTTTTTATTGAAATGGGGTTTGTCATGGAAAATGGTTAAAGTGCATTTTCAATAAATGTTTGATTTATTGAAGTGGATTGGCATGTAATGGAAATGGTTGATTGCATGTTGTTTGGCCTTGATGGGTTATGTGCTTAGTTATGTTGGCTTGCTTTAATGTTGTGAATGTGGACGAGAAGGGCCACTATAAAAAGGGGATGGATAGTGGATGAGAAGTGCCACCATCAATGGTAAGTGGACAAGAAGTGAAACTATAAAAAGGGGATGGATAGTGGATGATAATTGCCACCATCAATAGCAAGTGGACGGGAATTGCCACCATTGTTTGTTGTGTTCATGGGTTTGACAGGAAGCGCCACCATGATGTGTTTTGTGCTTGGTTGGTGATGTTTGTAGATAGGTCTTGTGAGTGAAATATGAAAAAGGTAATCGGTTTTTGGCATGGTTGATTTGGCTTCCTTGTGTGGAATGTATGGGTTACGGCATGATTGCTTGGCTTTCCCTGGGTTACTTGGTTTGGGTGAAATGGCTTGGTAAGGGTGTGTTTGGCTTATGGTAATGGATGCACATGTGATTATTTTATATAATCTATTTTATATAAATGTGATAATTGTTTTGTCCTAGTAGCGTGTGTAGGGAAATAATTTTGGGAAATCCTACAATGTTTTAGTACTCACCCCCTACTTCGGCACGTTGGTGTATTTGCCGATGTTGTGCACCATAACGTGGGCATAGGTAAGGCATCAACCTCCTTTAGTGGCACATCGTGATGTATGGGTGGAGCATGGAGCATGGATCTTGGTGTGGAGCCATGGATTGTGTCTTGGATAATGTTAGGTTTTTTTGTTTAGTTTCCGTTTTGTACTCTGATGTGGTATAGAAATGTCTAGTTGTATTGGTTTTGGGATGTAGTGTGGAACAACTTGGTTGTCCCTTGGGAATACATGATGGGATATTTTATTGACATGCATCATATAATGGTTGTTAATAATGGTTTGGTATGTTTTTTATTAAGGGAAAATCATTCCCCAATTTGATCTTGAAGCCCTCGGCATTTATTGTCATCCGTTGGCGTCTTGGGAATGTCGCTTAAGGCCAAGTAGCCCTCACCGCCTCCTCAAGCCAATGAGGTAGGGGCGGGGTGTTATAATTATATCCTAAATATTTATTTCATGTTTATTTATGATAACTTTGAGTCCATATTTATGTTTTTAGTGTCATTAATTCATTAGATATATTCTTGGGGCACCTGAACAATACAATTCATGAGTTCCTATATCAGTTCAGGATAGTTTTCATGAATTATATCCTCATTTAGTCAATGCCAATGGAGGCTCACATTGAGTATATGATTACTATATTACATGAAAAATTAGAACTATCTATTCATGAAAAGATATCCAAATATTTTTTAGGCCATATTTTGGTTCATGTGTTCTATCACTAGGGACTGGTAGTTGATCCAAGTAAAATATAGGTTGTTGTTTCTTTTGAATCACCCCATAATGATTTATAGGTTCATAGTTTCCTTGGTACTGCATGTTATTATAGGAGGTATATGTAAAGTTTCTACTATATTTTTACCCTTTTTTAGACTTTACTTTAAATTGTCAAGCCTCTATGTTGAAAATTAGTGTTAAGAAGCATTCGACTACCTAATGGAGAACTTTACCACTACTCTTGTTCATTAATTTCCATATGTAGGAAATAAATTATATTTTTATTATATTATTCTCATCTTAATTTGTATTATTTCATGATTCCACATTGAGTGTTGATATCATTTATATTTATGGATTCACATTCTACATTGAATAATTATTCAAAGAATAATCTTGATTGGGAGACTATAATGTATAGATTTAAGTCATGGAGATATTACATAATATTTGATTTTTTTTCTCACTATATTTCATATGAAAATGATATATACCATATCTCATTGAAATATTAATCAATATCAATTATGGTGGATATAATTATTAAAGGAAAATGAATTTGATACATCCTACACATAAGAAAAATGAATATAGTTGTTGATGCACAATGTAGAACATTATAAGAAGAATCTATTTGGGAGTATAGAGAAGAATATAGAGTGATGATGTATCTTTTAGTGGTGCATATTATTCTAAATGAGTTCAGTGATAATGGCTTCATGTAGTAGATGAAAGTCCCATAATCTTTTTTTCCTATGTAGAGGAGTCTTAGTGGGGGACTTGGAGATGTAGGTGTTTCAATATCCTGTCTTTCACGGTTATGATATTGAGAGATGGTCTAAGGATGATCAATATCAAACATTCATTCATTGAACTCTTCTTCATATAGGGTAAATTTGGGTTCAAAAAATCACCCTTAGTGTTGTATCTATATATATATAAGATGTAGAAATCTATGATAAAACGATTCTAGTGGCTGGAGTTGAAGCGGTCAGTGGTGGAGTTCAATCCACGATACATGGTTTGTCTGTAGGTTAAATAGTGAGAAAATTTACTATATGTTTTAATAGTCAATTGATATCCCCAAGTGGATGATGTGGGACATTATGATGGATTTATTAATTGTTCATCCTCAATATCAGATATGATGTTATGTTATTTGGGTGATCATGGTCTGGGTGATAAATTTGCATCATTTATAGGTGATTAATAAGGCATGTTTTTTGGATTATTTGGTGCATTGGTGTATGGATGATGTTTTGAAGATTCATGAGGTTTTAAATAAAAATAAACTTTTATCAAGATAATAATTTTACATTTTGGATCTCATATGGAATGTAGAGTGATTTTGGTTCCTATCCATTTCGTTGTAAAGCTTTCCATCCTCTAAAGCATGGTTAGGCTGAGTGAACTATTCTGTTATTAGAGGGCTTGTTTTGTGCATGTATTATTGATTTTTTTTGATCACGGGTGGAGAACCCATATTTGGTTGATTTTGGTTATAATGATTGTTATCAGAATTATATAGATATTTCTCAGTTAACATAATTATATGGAATAACACGTATATCTCTATTATGAGGGACCTTGATTGGAGATTCGATAGCCTTTGTAGGAAATTCGGGATATTAAATGATTGTGAAGGTGTAGATGATGTGATAGTTGATGAAAGA